>VDFB02000008.1:302417294-302444318 GCA_007258455.2 Sequoia sempervirens | reverse complement strand
CATGCAAACATTTAGCAACCCTATGCCTAATAATAATATTTCATTTGTCAAAGCTAGTAAAACTAAAAAGAATGATGTGATGAATTTTGACACGAATGATGACAACAATGATACTATTCCATAATATCCCATAGATACTGATGAACAAGATCCTATGGATGATATGGTTGGATTGATAAAGGTTGTACCTCATAAGGGATGAGCTAAAAAACTTCTTGAGATTTCTTTATCCTCACAAGATATATTTAAACATGTACTTGATGGTCCTCTTTACATAGCCAGTAGAATCTATGACAATCCCACTAATAGGATATTGATAGATCCAATCTATGGAGATAATGTGATCACTAAATAATTCTTACTTCTACATGAGTTCTATCAAGAAATATATGATAAACTGAAAGCATGGTCCAAAGCACATAATGGTTTCACTTACCCTACGATGGGATTGATCACCCTACCTTTACAAATAGGACTGAAAACATTAGATGTCTCATTCTCCATCATCTCACAATCGAACCAATTTTGTGTGAAGTTAGGGTACCCATGGCTTTGCTCCATGAATTTTGTCCCTTCGACTATGCATAAATGCTTAAAGTTTCCCTTTGAAAATAAAATATTTATTGTGCATCATAGTGGCTTTAATCCATTGTCTTCTTGAGGGAGTTGTTCACAATATTTCTTTTGGCCTGAGCCTATATGGAACCTATTAGACGTCGTGAATATTTCTTTTTCAAATCCTATCAAAAGTTCAAGGAGAAATTCATAGAAAAAACATCCCTTAGAAACATGCCTCAACCTATGATTGAGCCTACCATCCTTGAAAAAACCATGATTGAACCTAAAAACATTCCAAACAACCAAGACCATCCCAAGATACACCCTTTTCCTAGTTCCTAGAAAAGACCAAGAGTTAAAAAAAATATCATCACACCTCCTAGGATAAAAAAAGTTTATAAAGTTAAAGAAAGTGGTTGAACAACCTTCTAGGGTGCCTTTTGTTCCTCCCCTTCAGAAAGAAAAGAAACCTATGGTTGATAGACCCACTCCTACACAAACACAACTTGAATTTCATAATAAAAGAAATAGAAGTGCTACAAAGTGTAGGTGTAGATGTCGTTCCCTTGCTCAAATGCTAAACAAAGATAACAACAAAGAAAATCAAGATCCAAACCTAACTGAAGCAATGTGTAATGAGTCTCCCCCTTTGCCAAAATAAAGAGATCCTATACCACAACTACAAGAAGAGTTAAGGCCTTCTTTAGAAATTATCATTTGACCTCCTATTGTGATTAACTTAGACAATGATGATGAGGTTGCTAAAATTGATGAAGAGGTGCATAACAAATTGAATACATTATTTTCATCTTCTATGAGCTTACATGATAATTCTTCTAGGAAGAGTGTTGAACTTGGAAATGACCCTAGTTCGACACTTGCTATTGTCCCTATGGCTATTTATGAGCCTTTTTTTATACCAACCAAGATTGGGATGTGGACGACCTCCTATAGGTTGACTTGCACGTGCCTTACTAATCTTTTAAATTGTTTTCTTTTTCATGTTGTGTGTGATGGCATGTGCATAATGTGGTCCCCCTATACTTTATTGTTTGATGTCCTTCTCTCTTTGTTACATTCCTCTATATGTACCTACATTCTTCTCTATGTCATAAGCACTTTACCTTTTTCATTTGTCTTGTGTTTTCCTTTTAGCGATGACTCAAGGCATCAAGACATTCATGTCTCTTCCATGTTGACCCAAAAAAAATTCTTTTTATATCTTTTCCATGTGTCTTATGTTTTCCTTTTGGGGATGATGCAAGGCATCAAGACACTCATGTCTCTTCCATGTTGACCAAAATTCTTTTCTTTTATATTTTCTTTATCTTGTGTTTTCCTTTTGGGGATGATGCAAGGAATCAAGACATCTATGTCTCTTCCATGTTGACCTGAAAGGTTTTTCTTTGTTTTCACTCTCTTTGTATCATTCTTCTTGTTCCATGAGTATTTGGGGAATGATGACAATTTTGAGCTCTCTAAAAACATTGTAGCAAGAACATATTGACCCCAAATACATGGATCCCTCATGTGTTTGGAGTTTCATTTTGGGGGCACACCCTCTTTTTCTTTCATAACATAGCTTCATTTGGAAACATATGACTTGTCATAGGGATTTCTAAATAAGCTCGCATGTCTTGTTATCATTTATTATTTGCCACTTTCTTGTGTGAGTACACATACCGGTCATGTGTCTCACCTTTCAGATACTCACCCAATAGATACCTTGAAGTTTTGTTTCCTTAGAGTGAGCATGCATTTTTAAACAAAAAACCCAAATCTGATCCACATCATGTTGGAAAAATGGTTGAAGCCTTCTTTTTCTTTTTATTCTTCCTTTTTCCTTTATGTATTTGGAAATGTATGCTTGTTCCTTGTTATTGCTTCTTATATAATTTTTTCATTTGTGTTCCTTTGTGCCTATGTTGGTCTACTATAGGATCTTGGTCCTAGGGGCTTGATCACCCCTCTCGATCATGGTCATCCTATCTTACTAGCATTGGTGCACTTGGACCCCTCTTGATGCATGTTGGTCTACTTTAGTGTAAGTTTGAAGCAAGTTCAACCTCTCACTAAAGTGGGGGCTAAATGTAGTGTGAAAAAATGTCATTTGTGACATTTTCACACTTGTTTGGGGCCTCCTTGTTAAATTAAGCTTAATGTTGCCTTGATTTAGTGTTGCAATATTTTTAAGACATTCACATTAGGTCTTAGGCCCTTGTAAACTAAATCGACCTAATAGATACCTTATTTAGGGTGTTGTAAAGTGTTGTACCACAATCTAGGTTTTTATTAATTAATGACTTCTTTATGCTTTAATTGGCCTTATTTTTCATCCACAAGCCTTAATTAATGCATCTTTTTTAGGATAATCCTAACATAAACAAATATCCAATCATAATTCATGTGTTTTTGGATTGTATGGCCTAGATTTACTAGTCTTCCTGACTCATACACCACCTTGGGTGTATGAGTCTCTCCTAGGTTTCAAGGTCCCAATCCTAATTTCACATCATTCTAAGTATTTCTTGAAAAATGTGTCCCAAGCCTAACCTAATGGGACTCATATGCCACTTCTAGTGTAGGAGTCCCACGTGGCCCAAAACCAAATTTAATTCAAATTCTTGGTAGGATTTTATTCTCCTAGATTTGATGTTGTCTTGTAGTGTTGAGATTTTGAGGAATTTGGTATAAACAAGTATAAATACAAGTTTTTTTCACTCACTTTACACCTAGCAAGTTGAATGATCATCCTTATAGAAAAATTAAGTCTACAAGAGCATTCAAGAGTCATCAAGATTTGATTATCAAGAAATTTGGAGCATTATTCAAGTATCAAGCATCACGTCAAAGTCATCATGCATCATGTTTGTGTTTCAGCTAACAATTATAATGTAGGGTTTCATGATTCAAGCAAGAGTCAAGATCTATATCCATTGAATCCATTTCATGCATGTTTGGAGCACTTTATTTTTAGGATTTGGTGAGTTGCAACATTAATTTTTTTTCATTCATCATTCTCCTTTCCTATTTCATTTCATTTCAAGGTTTGATTACCACAATGAGGTTTAACCAAGGAAAACCCCTTTCTACTAACAAAACAACATTTTTCCCTCTCATTAGTGTGTGATTTGTAGATCTAGGTTGAAGACATATTGAAGAGAAAGTTTTGAGAAAGTTTTCAAAGTGTTCAAAGTTGTCAAAGTTGGCACCTTGCTTTGAAGATCACCAAAAGACATCTATAGGTTGCAAATTAGAGTTTCAGACCCAGAAATTAGGTGGAGAAGATAGAGTAGAGATTGTAAAGTATATTTAGAGTTTGAATTTGTAGAAAATCCTAATTAGATTGATATGCCACTTCTGGCATGAGTCCTAGTACAGTGAAGTTTACAATTTTCACAAGTTTCAGACATATCTCTACCAGATTTTTATTCCTACCCAATAAACCTAATTTGGGACTAAATTTACCATCCTGGTGTATGAGTCTCAGTTAGCATTAATTTTAGTGTTTTCAGCATTTTAAGACTTCATTCAAGCTACTACAGGTTTCTAGGGGCACACTTATGGTTTGTTAGCTTTATGTTCCGATTTACATGCATTTCTAGGTCATTTAGTGAATTTTTACATTACACTAGGTTTTAACATTAGACCTTGCATATCATTAGTCTTTCCAAGCCCTAGCTTGGTGGTGAAGCCCTCTTCAGTCATTGATCATACCCTAGGAAACCCATATTGCAAATCTCTTTCCTCCATTCCTATCCTTAGATTGAGGTCTTTAGAGTTTTCCTTGAATGATATTAGGAGAAACTTGTTGTTCTATGTCCTAAACCATAGAGTACCATTTTTCAACCAATTAGGCTCAAACCCTCTATGAAAATCCTACTGCTTTTTCTTGAACTTGTCTTTGTAGGGCTATAAAATCCTCTTTTGGTACGATGATATTCCTTCCACCACCATGATTTATTTGTGGAGGCATTTTGATCACTTTTTTTAGTACCCACAACCACAAGTCCTGATGCAATCTACCTCATGTTAAATGATATACTTACACACTCAAGAAATATTTTTTTGATACCACTTGATGAGGAGCTACTCGACCCAACACCCACATACAAAATAACAACAAATATCAACACAAAAAATATAAGATAAAAAAAATATAGATTCAAAAATTATAGTGCTACAACCACATGGGTTTGATTCACTATAAGTCAACATAGTATCTACACTAGTGAAGAGGCTAAATGAATAGCCAAATATTTAAAATAATTATTTAACTATAGATGAATAATGAAAGGTGAATAATTAAATAAATGACAATTTTTATTTAATTTTAGAGAGAAATAAGATATTAGAGATGCAATTAAAAAATAATAATTTATTTAATTAATCAAATAAGAATAGAGACAATGAATTAATTAAATAATTAAAATTATTTAGTTATGCAAGGAAGAAGAGAAATTGATGCAAAAAAATGGCTTTCGCAGACCAAGAAATTTTTCAATGTCTACACTTAGAAACCAAGCACTAGAGATACATCCTCAACATCTTCAACACTTTCATATGCATAGATATAAGCTTATAAAATCAATACTAGACGTTGACACCACTATCTTTACTAATGACAACATAAAGCAACTAATCAAAGCATCAAATGCTCACACACTTGCAACAATCTCAATAGACATCAATGAAAACATAGGCTTGTTGACATCAGTGGAAACACCAACTGCTCATACTTGCAACAATCTCCCCCTTTGTCATTGATGGCAACACATGATGTGAAAAAACATCAAAGACACAATAGCTCTGAATACCAACACATTGCAACACTTCATATTACTTCTCCCCCTAAAAAACTTATCTTTTTCTCTTTGTCACTTGTCTTCTCTTCTTGTTTCTCTCTCCTTGAATTGCTTATGGATTTCTCTCCCCCTTATTACTTATTATTTTTCACATTTTTCTCTCTCCCCCTTTGATATAAATAGCAAAAGGACATAATATATGTACTATTAATTCTCTCCCTTTGACGTCAATCAACTTGCTTATTACTTCTTTAAATAATCCCCATTAGGAGCACACACTAATTAGTAACCACTACATAATGACAACACACACTTTTCTGACTACAACAATCAACAATTCCACTACCTACTCCCCTTGAGAGGTAGCCACAAACATCAGTCTAGAGGGTATGTGTAGGATCATCATGGAAAAAATAGGCCCTTAAGTGACAAAAAAATCAGAAAAAATAAAGTTACACAACTTGATGTAAAAATTTGAATAAGTTATCTATATTATTTCAAAAAATATGTAAAAATAGAATCTGTAGCAAATTGAATGTAGTTTCTAAACTACTATGTTTATTTTAAAAATAAATAAATCTATTTAGTGAAAATTTGAAATTTCAATGCAGTAGTACTTAAATTTCAGGGAAAAAAATAAGAAGTAGGTGCCTGTCTGAGCACCCTAACCACAATAAAATGATAATAATTTTTTATAATATTTTAGATACAAGTAGAGGGATCATGTCCCGATGTGATGCATATTTTTTTGTAATTTTTCTCCAAGTAAATAATTAATTACGAATTTTTATTACAAATTTTAAAAAATATAAAAAACTTGTATGTCTGACCACCTTAACTTCGTCAAAACTTCATAAAATTCAAAAAAAAAATTAATCTTATAGTATGCAAAGCATAGAATGTGACACAGATTTTGGATTCAAAAAATGTGATACCGTTTGAAAGTTATAGATGTTTTTCAATCAACCTATTAATTAGGACTTTAGTCGTAATTCAAATAGAAAATGAATAATAATTATTTATTAAATTCAAAGTAAATCATAATTTATATTGGTGGAAATCTTAGAATCTCCTTTAAAAACCCTTTTCGTTTCATCAATTTTGGGTAAAAAAAAGTCATCAGCCACATGGGCCATCACACAGTTACATATCACCACTTTTTGGCCCATCATTATCTTGCACATACCCTAGAATAAAGAATGAATATTGATATACACTAGACTAATGCATTTCCTTATGCATCTAGTTCAAAGGAGGGGAAATGACCCTTAAATTCTCTTAGAGATACTCATAAGTATCCTTGGGAAGAGCCTTGGTTATATCAACAATCTGATCCTTTGTAGGCACATATTCGAGCTTCACTTCACTCTCCAAAACATTTTCTCTCAAAAAGTGATATTTGATTGAAATATGTCTTGTCCTTGAATTCATCACTAGATTCTTTGAAATATTGATTGCACTTGTATTGTCACAAAATATAGAAATAGGCTCATCATACACCACTCTAATATCCTTCAATATTTAGCTCATCCACAACACTTGTGTGCAACAAGATACTATTGCAATGTACTCAACCTCTACAATAGATAAAGATATTGATTCTTATTTCTTACTTAGCCATGATACAAATCTACATCCAAGAAAGAATGCACCACCACTTGTACTTTTCTTGTCATCAACACAACTAGCCCAATCTACATCTTTGTAAGCACTCAAAGTGAAATTAGTATCCTTTGTATACCACAATCCATGATCTAGAAGTTCCCTTTAAGTATTTGAATATCATCTTTACTACTGCAATATATGAATCTCTAGTATCTTGTTGAAATCTAGCCACAAGACAAATTGCATGCATGATATCTAGTCTAGTAGTAGTTGGATATAGCAGTTCACCAATCATTGATCTATACTTGCTTTGATTAGCCTTCAGGGATTCATCTTTCTTGCTTAGTTTGCAACCAATAACCATAGGAGTACATACTAGTTTAAAGTCTTCCATTCCAAACTTCTTCAACATTTATTTGATATACTTTAACTATGAAATGAATATACCTTTATCTGTTTGATTGATTTGTAGCCCATGGAAGAAATTAATCTCCCCAAACATAGACATCTCAAACTCTTTTTGCATCTCTTCTTCAAAATTTTTACAGATAGCTTAATTACCTCTTAAAATTATGTCATCAACATACACAACTACAATCAATATTTCATCTTTTTAACTTTAAAGTAAATATTACCATTTGTGGTACCTTTATTGAATTCTTGTATCAAATACTTATCCAACCTTGCATCTTAAGCTCTGGGAGCTTGCTTTAATCCATATAAAGGCTTATTCAGTCTGCAAACCATATTAAATTTATCTGATAACTAAAATCATTCTAGTCATTCCATGTATACTTCTTCCAATTCTCCATTTAAGAAAGTAGACTTCACATCCATTTGATAAACTTTGAAATCCTTGTGTGCTACAAAAGACAATAACATACTGATAGCTTCCATTCTTGCCACCTAAGAAAATATATCCTCAAAATCTATTCATTTAACTTGTGAATAGACCTTACACACAATCCTTGCTTTGTTCCTTACCACTTCTCCATTCTCATCCAATTTTTTTTTTGAACACCCACTTAGATCCAATTATATTTTTGTTTACAAGTCTTGGGACAAGTTCCCAAGTCTAATTCTTCTCAATCTATAGTAGTTCTTCTTCCATAGCTTTCATCCAATGTTCATCTTTGCATGCTTCAATTGTTGTTTTAGGTTCAAATTCAAAATGTAAACATAGATTTACCTCTTCTTCAACAAATTTCCTTCTTGTTAATACACCTTTTCTTTTGTCTCCAATGATGTTCTTCAAAAATATTTCTTTGCACGTACCTAGGGGTTCTAGGAGTCTTTTTGGAGCTTCTTCCTCTTCTTCAAACTGTACTTCCTCTTCCTTAGCCTTTTATTTTTCTCTATAGTCAAGTTCATTTGATTCATATCCATTTTTCACCACTGAGCTTTGTAAATCTTCATCAACCTTGACACTTGCACTCTCAATAATCTTTCTTAATCTTTTGTTGTAGCATCGGTAGGCTTTTCTTTTAGTAGAATATCCAAGGAAGATTCCTTCATTGGACCTTGAATCAATGTTTCCCAAGTTTTCTTCATCTCTTCTCATATAACATTTTCTTTCAAACACTAAAATATTTCATAGTAGGGATCCTTCCATACCACAACTCATAAGGAGTCTTTGCATTGTTTTCTTTTTCTAAAACAATGTTAAGTATGTAAACATTAGTATGAAATGCAACTTCTCTCTAGTAAACTTTCAGTAGGTTATCTTCTTTCATCATAGTTCTTGCACCAATTGTTTAATGCACAAGGCAACTAAGAGGGGGGTGAATTAGTTGTATCCTAAAGCTTCAAATCCCTTATACACAAAAGAATCCACACTCATTCATTAAACCCTTATTATGATGATTTATCATGAAAATAAAATAATAGAAACTGAAAGACAACAAAACCATACACAAGAGAACACCATATTTATGTGGAAAACCCAAGAAGGGAAAAACTATAGTGAGGATTATCTCACAATATAAGTAATATCAACACCAAATACAACAGGGCTCACTATCAGAGGGATCACTGCCCAAAGAAAGAAAGGTTCACTACCATAATAGAAAAAAAGGATAGAGAATAAATGTTACGCAGAGAAAAGCATCTCAATGCAACAAAAAATCCACCATAATGTTACCAACACCCTTGCATCTTGATTGAAGAATTGTAGACAACTTTTTCTCACTACATCCAATAATCTAACACATGAAGGTGTGCACTACACTTCTCAATTTCACACCCTATAATTCTGCACTTTGCATCATTTGCATCTCTCTTGTCTATCTCATCATTCCTCAACAAGTCAACTCTTATTTATGTTGGAAAAATGAAGAAGACGTTCTCTAGTATGTTGTCATTGATGCCAACATTTGTTGGTAACATTTTTTGTCAATCCAGAAAAGCTATGTTCCTATCATTTTGATCTAGTAATTTGGTCTAGAAATTCTTTCAGTTGAAGATCGTTGCATGAGATTTTAATATGATGATAAGGACTATCAGTTGCATCTCTGTACAATTTTCTAATGGTTTTTTTTAAAGGAATGAAAGTTATGTATGAAAGAGTTTGGCTTACAGTATTTTGCTTAGTATTTGTGTAGTTGGCATGAGTTCTCTTTTGGATGACATAGATAAGTAGTTTTTTCTTCTTTGATAATTTGAAGAATTCCTTATTAGGCCCAGGTCAACCTAATTTAGAATTTTCATGCTTTGTTCTGATACAAAGATGTTTCGGGTTGAGCTACCATGCTACATTATGAATTAAGTATGTGTAAATCTAATTAGGTTGACTTGATTGATGTATGAATTTGTAATAGTGTGTATATATAAAACATCATTTTGTATTGAAAGAGACATACTAGTTTTAACGAAATAAATAGAGCCATGAAGTATGAAAAGTAGGAGGGTGATAAATATCAACTCACTAAAACTCCAATTCACTAGTGAGATCCACGCGCATGTTCACCTACACACATGCAAGAGAGAGAAAAATGTTGGGTTGCATAGGGGTTTGCCTCAGTCAAACCCCCGCTTTGGTGTTTCCACCTCCATGGACAGCTAGAAAATCCATGAAATAGAAAGTGCAATAAGGGAAAGAAGAAAGGAAACTATCAAACACTACAAAAGATATAATGCTACTCTATCAAACCATAATAGGAAAAATACAATGATGCAATACCACCTCCACCCAAAGGAACTCAAGGCCATTGAAGGGAGAATGCAAGGAAACAAGCTTGGAAAAGTCGACATGGCCACAGTAGTGACAAATGAAGGTCTCGCAAGACTCCAAACTCGTAGCTTCTATGGTATCACCACACATACAAGGTTAGAATTGATGGAGTAACAAACTTGCTTGTTGCAATGCTCAATGGAGTTGTGTTAGAGAATTTGATAGATTGCAAGAAGATCTTCGAAGATTGAATGAATGAACAAGATAGCCATTTCAAGTTCAAGATGGGAGAGAAGGACCCATTTTCAGATCAGTTGGTCGACACAGAGGAGTTACGCTTTGTGCCTAATGGATAATGTAATGTAACTATGGACACTAGAGGAGGAAACCTATCAGGGATGGTAGCATGCTACACAGACATCTACACACCGAGCTCATGTACCTAATAAATATTCCCCCACTAGCACACAAAACATGCACCAAGTGGATGTATTTCAAAAGGGTGATGTGAAATCACCTTCAGGTTCGATTTCCTAAGGTGAGGGAATGCAAAAGTGGAATTTACACAAGGGGTGTGAATTCACTCCTATACATTTTTCCCCCACTTTAGCGAGCATGAGTTTCAATGAGTATTTGGTATAGTAGATCATAGAACTAGAAATGTATACTAGAACCATTGAGGAAGTAGACCGCAATCTAGAAAACTCAAAAGTGTAGGGAAGGAAAAGGACTCCATAGGTACTCTCTCCTCAAGAGGCTTGAACAAAAGGACTTTGTAGCTCTGCAGAACTATGAAGTTGAACAAAGTACACTAAATGCCTGCAGACCAATGATGGACAAATCCCACTAGAAGAAAGCACTTCACAGGCCCTCGAGCCTACAAAGAATGCATTTTCCCAAGTACTCTCTCATGAAGGAAGCCCAATGAAAGGGGACTCTGTTGAGTTGGACTGGAAAGAAGCTTCACAGGTGCACCTACAAAGAACCATGTTAATCCACAGATAAAACATGTTAGAAAATGAAAAGCAACCACATAGGCAGATAGACAAACAGTCACATAGATAGTCAAGAAATTGAAGAGCTTTCCAAGGGGATCCCTTAAGAACCCTTCAAAAGAAGAGGGTTCCACTCAAGGGACACATTGTTTGAAAGTGTAAGAGTTTTTTTTTGCAAATCAATTCAACATTAAAGAATCCTTTCGAAAGATGTTCACTTCATCAAGGAATTCAAAAGGAAGAAAATGCCCCCTTGTGAGGGGAAGGTCAAGGCTTCTCCTATAGGAAATTTTGCACCCTCCTTGGAGGAAATTTTTTCAAGTTCTTTCTTTTCAAACCCATGATGAAGGAAACACGCTCCGCTAGGTGTCCTTTTTGAGAATGAGATTTTTTGAAAAATGACTTGAAAATATTTTCAAGAAAATATTTTTTGGCTATAAATGCATTTTTTGAAAATAAAAGTTGTCATGATATCCCCCCCTTAGGATGGTGTGTGCTGAATGTAGAGGCATGTAACATCCTAAGGAGAGAAAATCAAGAATGAAAAATTGATGTTGTGGCCCACAGGACATAGCGAGATGTCACTGTGGTGATGTTTTCACACATACAAGGGACAACACATGAATACCACAACATCACAACTCAAGCAAAGAAGAGAAAAATATAACAAAAAATAAAAAAGAGACAATAACATCACAAACAAAGGGCACGGGTGCGGTCTGATATTTCAAGGTGAGAGCTACTCATAAATATATATAAGTATAGTAATAATATATAGATGAACTATCATCAACCCCCTACTATATTAGACCATATGAAGAATACATGATAAAAAAAAGTAAAAATAAAAAATTGGGTCAACATGGAAGGAATCCTAAATACCCCCAACACTTTACATCATCCCCAATTTGTCAAAAATCAATACACATAATAGAGGAAGATTGATGCCACAAATAGAGGAAGTTTTATGACACATAATCACTCTTGTATCCAAGCACCTACAAGGGTGACAAGGGTCATCTAGGAACACATAATCCAAGCACAGGGGAACACACCATAACAAACACACACCTAATATAAAGGTAAAGAAGAGGCACCCCCCTAACACTCATTGACCAAGAGGTCATCTACTTCCTAATCTATATCATTATACGAGGAAGGAAGATGAGCCTACAATGGTGAAATGTAAAGGGGGGAACCCTCTAAACCTTCTAAAACAAGAGCCAAGGAAGGAGACTCTTCGACGTCTCCTCTGCTTAGTTCCTATAGGGTAAAGGTCAGGAATTTTTTGAAGATCATTGATAGGACCAGGACCTCATCCAAAGAGTTAAACATGCACTTCATAGGAGTTCCATGTGTTACCTCAACAAGTGAGGGAGGTGGTGCTTGAGATTCATTGCTAGGCTGATCAAGTGACTCAATAGTAGTGACAAATTCAGGGGACGTTGGAGCTTCTTCCATCACAAGGATGGTGCATGCTAATGCAGAACCACCCTTTGAAGAGGGTGGACTCCTCTTTCGGCCCCCATTGCTAGTGGGGCCATCATCCACCTTCTACTTTTTTGAGGGATGTGAGACCCCTAAAGATGAGGTAGAAGGCACAAAGGAGGAGGAGAAAACCATTGATGACACCACTAAGGTGTTTGGCATGTCCACAGACTTTGAGAATAGTAGGATGTCTAGAAGGGACATCAAGAGAGGTGGCTCAACTGAAGGAGCAATAAAAACCTACATTTTTTTAGGGTCATGGGTGTTTACACTTGGAGTAGGAGTCAAAAGAAAAATTGAGGCTAACTAAATGGAAGTAGAGGGGATGAGAGAGGAGGAAACAATAGAAGGCCTTGAAACAAGGGCAGTCAACTCCCCTTCCTCTGCAAAGTGGCCTACTCAGCCTCCAGAGCCTTTCACTAATGCTTCCACTCATGTATAAGGTAGTTTTTTGTAAATCCAAGAGCTAGAAGCTAGGAGCTAAGATGGAATAGAAGGCTCATGCTTGGCCATCAGAGTGTCCATCATGGTCATCTTCGGCAGAGGGAGATACTTTGAGGTAGGAGCAGGAGGAAGAGATTGAGGGGAGGTTGAAATAACAATAGGGGGAGTTGGCTCTAATGCCTCAACGGTGAGCCTCTTCCCATTCAATTCCTTGGGAGGAGTAGTAGGAGGTTGTGGAGGCTGAGACATAAAGGATTCCCCACAAGGATCCTTCCCCTTACTGTATCGAATGGTCCTAGGCACCATAGGTAAGACGGGAAGTTCAAATTTTGGATACTTGGACTTTCACCAACTAGGCACCATAGGATTCTCTATCAATTGCTTAGGAGTAGAATCTAATGCCACCGTAGTAGGATGAGAGGGAGCGATAGGTGAGACTATGGAAGACGAGGAAGAAGAACCTCAAGCATGCTTCTCTTCCTCCCTTCTCTGAGCCAATGTGGAATCACTTTCAGCTTTCAAGTAGGCCCTATGTGAGACAACATAGGGAGATGGAGGGTATCTCACCTTAGGTGTTAAGCCCTCTTTCTTATACTTGTCATAGGTCTAATAGAAGAGGACCATCCTAGGTAGAAGCAAACCAATGAGTGCAGGCCAAAAGTGATCTAGGGAATAACTTCCATGTGCAATCAGTGGTTTATAACTGGTGACATGGATTACATGTATTGAATTCTCATGGATTAATTTCAAAAACTTATTCGTGACCAACGGAACTACATTCATAGAGACTAACCAAGGGATACCCAGTTTCACTCTAAAGAGTTCATACCCTGGGATTATGTCAAAGAGAAAGTTTACTGACTTAGGTCTAACATGGACTCACAAGGTGATGTTGGATGTTGTGGTTGTGTTGCTGATATGTGGTTGTCATTGATGTCGACACTATTAGCATTAATTCATTTGAAGCTATATATGTTAAGGATATTGAGAAAATTGTAAAGGAATGAGTTGTAGGCTGTCAATGGTAAAGTGAAGTTCAGTATGTCAGTATGTTTTGTACATTGATGATCAGAGGTTGTGAACTAAAGGGTTTGTTGCTGAGTATATTTAGTTTATCCACGTTGAGTTTCAGATATCCTCATGAATTTTTGATCGAATTATGAAGATTCTCATTCTGACAGTTTTTTTGTTGCTTTAGTCAGTGTTCTTGATTGAAGATGTTGTTTTAGTTAGTTCAGTTGTTGTAGATGCTTCTCTAGTGATTCATGATGCTTGTGGTTTTTTATAGATCATGCTCTATCTTTGTTGCATGTCCTTATTGATCATTGTGCCCGTGATCTAATATTTTCTCTTGTGTGTTCATATGTTTCTTGTTCTTGGCTGACATGGTGTTTGTAGCGTGTTGTGGATCCTTGAGGAGAAATTAATTGAAGTATCTTCCTGTTGGAGATGTTTTAGGTCCTCACTAAGTTGTGACCGACCTTGGTTGATTCACATTGATTATTATGAATGATTTGAGCAGACAGTTTGTGAATATTTCTTATTTTTGTTGAGGTCAACATGAAGTGATTGAATTATTGATGGTAGATATATATAAGTGATCAATTAAATCATTTTGGTGTGTTGTTGATGTGAGTTGGTGTATGTTTCAAATGCCAAAAGGTTGGTAGAGTGATTATGCATAGTTTCACTTGTGCATTAAGGATTTTTGGTGTGAATTGAAGTAGAACAAAGTAGAAGAGCAGAATCAGTCAGAAGGTCCAAAATTTGATTGTTGAGCCTAACTAAAACTATAATTAGGAATTTGGAGATGCTACTCTATGAGTTAAAACCCTTGGAAGTATTCCAAACTTTTGTAAGGTAGTAATCCTTTCTGTTTTTTAGTAGTGAGCTCTAGGCAATGTGCCTGAATGCAAGTGCATTCTCATTTTGTAATATTTTCTTTTGAGTATACTCAAAAAATATTGTGGATTAACCTCCACCATGTTTTTTCCCCTAATAGGGTTTCCACATAAAAATCCTTGTGTTATGTTGTTGTGGTTATTTGTCTTATGTTCATGCATTTTTATTTTGGTTGAATGTTATCAACACTTTAAGGATCAAATTAATACTGATGAAAATTCCACAACACTAATTTAGCTCTCCTTCTCAGTGTTGCTTCATTCCAACAATTGGTATTAGAGTTCAGTTCCTCAGAAGAAGCTTAAAATATTGGGGAAGATCTTGGAAAGTGTTTCAATGGATTCAAGCAGTCTTCAACAACAACTTATGGTGGCCCTCGACGATCTTGATTAGGAAAAATCTAAAGTCTAAGAATTACAAGAAAATATCATGAATGCTGAGAGATTCATTGAGTCATTGAAAGATAAAATCAACAAGTCCAGGGAGAAGAGAACTTTGTGATCAAATCAAGAAAGAAGATATTAAATGCATTGTAGATGAACAATTGAGTAAAGCCCTAAAGGAAAAGATAGAAGAATGTGAATTTTTTTCTAGGGATAATGCAGTGTGAAGCATGAGATGGAATCCATTATGATGAGGATGACTAAGAAAATTGAAGACAAGAAGAGGAATGAAGGAAAGCTTGCCCAATCCCTGAAAGAAAAATCTGAAGAATGCAGTTGAATTACTGATGGATTCATTTAGCTAGAACTTGAGTTAGAGCAAACCAAACATAATGAGGAAGGGTTTGAAAAACAAATTGTTGATCTTAGAGATGAACTTGCTACAACAAATGAATTCAAGGAGAAATTCATGATTAGCTCAGCCAAACTTGATGAATTGATTAAAAGTCAAAGGACTAATGGTGCCAAGCGAGGTCTTGGATATGAGATAGGAGAAAGTTTTGGATCTATACAAAGGAGATTTAGGCAAGGAAATGAGATGAACATTGGAAGATATCCGGTAAGACAACCTAATGATCAAAATTTTAATGGTATCTACTATGTTTGCAATAAATTTGGTCATATGGCGACTCAATGTAGAAGTAGAATGAATTCAAGTGGTCCATCATTCTCCGATCAGTGCTTTAATTGTAACAAGTATGGTCATAAGTCAAATGAATGCAAAAATGTGATGTACAAATATTATAGAGATATTAGATGTTATACATGCAATAGATTTGGACATATTGCTAACCAGTGTAGATCAAGAGAAAATCAGTGGAACAACTGGTCTGGACAAAGAAATGTGGTGTGCTACAAAATTGGTCATATTGCTAGATTTTGTAGAAGAGGTCCAGTAAATTAAAGAAGATACATGCAAAAAAATGAAAAACAAAAAGGGAAAGTCACTACATATCAGATAAGGAAGCAAATGAAGAAGACATGAGTGAAAAAGAGTCCCTCTGTTGCAGGAAATGAGCCAACACTAGAATCAACTTCTGGTAATTCCTCTGGGAATTAGGTTAAGGCCTTTGCCCTAGGGGGAGCTATCAAGAAAAAAATTCCAAACCCCTTCAGGTAATTGACATTGGGATGTGGATGAGTTAATTGATTGCATTAGTGATCTACAGTTGCTATTGAATAGTTGGAGAGAGTATTTATGTAGAATTGAATGTCCACAGAAGAGTTATCTTTCACAGTGTATGGAAATAGGGTATCTTGATGAATTAGGGAAAAATCATTTATTGCATCTAAAAGGTTAGCTGTGCAAATGATAAAAGGTCATTTCTATCTTTCATTTGTCACTTTGCATTTTGAGAAGAAGAATTTTGAAGAGATCTGAAGCAAACTTTGGAAAAATTTGGCAAGAATTCAAGTGTGAAGGTGATTCGAAGTTCAAACCCTAATTCGGCAAAAAGGTATTTATCGAAAAAACTTGTAAACCTATGAATTTGTGAAAATGGCTACTCCATTGGTAGTTGAAGTCAAGGATAGACCCCATCCAAAATTCAAGTGGCATCCTTTCAAGTCTATTGAGACCGAACCCTTAGGTGCATTTCCGTCTGTTCCGTATGGTGTTTTTCACATTGAAGATATTAGGGCATACATTCATGCTAATATTGAGGAGTTAAGAAGCTCGTAGTTGCTACATTTGTATTCTAATCACATTGTTGGAGAGGATTTATGTGTTAAGCCTTAATTCAAAATCCTAGAGGAGAAGAAATTCACATAGATTGTGAAATTTCTTGTGTTTGATGAAAACAAATGGGTCTGGTACATCCTAAGTCAAGTTCATGCTGAGTTCAAGTGGTTGAGTCAACTCTTCAAGATTACAAAAGAAGTTATAAGTGTAGTTACAGGTTTTAATTCCTTTGGTGGATTGCAAATTTTGAAGTCTGTGAAAAATCAAATTGTCACTTATGGAACTGGTTCGGTATTTGATAGAAGAGTGATGAAAGTTGATAACATCATTGATGTGGGTGTGAAATGTTCCTCAATGGTCATTGGTTATAAGATATATCACTCCAGTTGAGAAAATTTTGTATCCAATACAGCCATATATGCAGCCTATCATATGGTAAAGGAGAATGCAGAGTATGATTTATGTGAATTGTTTCAAAGTCAGCTTATGGAAAATATTAGCAAGATAAAGAAAGACAAGAAGAATTATTTTAAATATAGTAATATTTTGATGTGTATGTTCTTTTATTTTATGAATGAAATTCTGAGAGTTGGGAAAGTGCATTGGCAAAGTCACAAGTCTATTGCTATTCAGATTAGAGACATGTTATTCAACCTTGGTGATATGCAAGACGGGAAAACTGTAATGTGGGGATATTTTAAAAACTTCCAGAATGTAATGCAAGCTAGAGAAAGAATTCCTACTTCTATTGTGGAGAATTATAAGGATACAATCTATTTTATGGTGGATATTGATCGGTGCCTAATGGAAGTGGCAAAACCTAGAATCGTTTGGATTATGCCAATGGGTTATGAAGTTGAGGGGAGAATTTTGGACATATATGTGCAACATCTATTGAGTAAGCCTTTGGATCCATCTAAAGAAAGGTTTGGAACATATGCAAAGAAGGACATGAAATTCCATGAGCAATTGAAGAAACCAATGATAGTCTGGTGAGTAAGGAAAGAAGTGGAAGTCTTTGTAGAGAGCATGGGAATATCTATGGAAGTTGTAAGACAATCCAAAAGAGTAAGGGAACAAGCTGAAAGTGAAAAAGGAAAAGAGCATGCTAAAACTGAATTTGCTAGTCCGACAGTATGCTCTACTTGAACTAGATCAATAAGGAGCTCAACACCCCTATCAGGTCATGCAAAGAAGTCTGCCCCTACAAAAGCTCAAGTTAAGGCATTCGGTAAAAGGAAGAGGGATAAGAGCACAAGAGTGTATATAGTTGTTTCAGAAGATGAAGAGATATAATCTAATGAAGAAGTCAGATAAATAAATCATATGAGCACCCCTATAGCAACAACAATCAATCCCTCTGGTGAAGAGGAGAAAGCAAAGAAGAAGATGAAGCCTGATAAACTAGGTATGTCAGTAATGGAAGTTGAAAGAGGTATAATTAAGGATGGAAAGCTTAACCACCTATGTAAAGTGTATGGTTCCTTTGATATTGTTGGTCAAAGAATCCTTGAGGAGGCAACAACACAATACTTGTACAATTTTAATATGACTCTTGTTGAGATAATGGGACAGTTGCCTAAGGGATTGTATGAAATTCTCGAGATGAGGAACGCTGGTGCTAGAACTAAAGAAGAGCAGCTAAGAGAATGAGTTCTTGCAAATCTATGTCCAGTAATGTCTGTTTAAGATATGAAATTGATCCTAAAAGAAGAAAAAAGAGAATTCAAAAGCAAAACAAGGATAAACAAGCTTATGTTGGGTGAGACTAAAGAAGTAGAAAAAAAAACTGAAAGTGTTTTGAAGGAAGTTCTATTAAAGAACAAAATTGATGTTGTTTCTAAAGAAATGTATGAGTAAAATATTTCATCTGGTCTAGTAAATAAAGAGGTTACTATTGAGGACACTCAGATTCCTCCTGAAGTACATCTGTTGAAGAAAAGGAGATACCAGTTGAAGAATTTGAAGTTCCAAATGATAAGCAAAAATTTATGGTAGAAGATTCAATGCTCGAGGAAAAGATGGTTGAAGTTAAGGGAGTTCCAGTAGAAGCAAGAGACATTGTAGAGGTAGTGAAGAAGTTTCTAGAAGAGAAAAAGGAAGAATTTTATTTTGAGTTGGAAGATACCCCTATTCATTTGTCTACTTTGTCCCCAATTCAGAAAATGAAAGTCACATCATTTGCACAAGCCAATGCTAGGGAAGAAATTCTGAAGTCTCACATTGAGGATAGTGAGTTATTGAATCTTGCATCGAGTATTCTAGAGAATATCATGCCTAAACATGTTAAAGATCCATTTGTTTCTTCCTCAGATGAGCTAAAGAAGCTTATAAATTTAGTAAGCACTCATTTTGAGTCACTTGGGAAGTCAGCTCTAGTTAAAGTTTAGAAGGAATTTGATCCTAGGAAGATCAGTAGGTTAAAAGGATTAATAGCTAATGATAAATATTTGTTAGCTACCTATGTGAAAAATGTTCAAAGTGTATTATCATAAGGTGGAAATATTTATAAGTCATGTTTGTCTTTGTCAAAACTTACTAAGGAAAATGAGAAGAAGGTTAAGGATCATGAGAAAGAGTTAGCTGCTATTTCTGATGCTTTTGATCCTTTAACTATTTTTGTTAGAGAGTAAGAAGGTTAAGTTATATCCTTACTTGAAAAAATAAATAATCTAAAGCACTGGAAAAGTTCAAGATATTTAAAGCTATGGTTGAGACAGAGACGGGTTTGAAGATTAAATGTCTAAGATCAGATAGGGGTGGTGAATTCACTTCCAGTGAATTTAACTCTTTTTGTGAAGAACATGGAATTAAGAGACAATTATCTACACCATGGACCCCTCAAAAAAATGGAGTTGTGGAAAGAAAGAACATAATAGTTGAAGATGCTGCTAGAACAATGATGTTGGAAGGAAATGTCCCTCATATCTATTGGAGAGAAGTTGTGAGTATTGCTATGTACGCACTCAACCGAGTACAAATCAAAGGTGATATTGGTAAGACACCTTTTGAGATATGGAATGGTCAAAAACCTACTGTTAAATACTTCAAGATATTTGGAAGTAGATTTTATATTAAGAGAGATGAAGACATAGGAGAGTTTGATGCTAGGAGTGATGAAGGTATCTTTCTGGGTTATCTTACCAAAAGCAAGGCCTATCAGTGTTATAATAAAAGATTGAAGAAAATGGTTGAAAGTGAAAATGTTAAGGTTGATGAAGACTTAGGTACACCATCCAAAACTTGTGGATATGACTCTGATGATCAGTATGATAGTACAAACCAAGGAAAGAAAGTTCAGACTACAAATCAAGTGAAAATCAATTTGATGAATCAAGAGAATGAAGAAGAAGGAGAAACTAGTGGAAGCGTATAAGAGAGAAAACAAGATCCTAAAGTTGGATAACATCCTAAGAAGACTCTGAGGTATGTAAGACTAAATCATTCAGAAGATTAGATTATAGGTGATAAGAACAAAGGTGTCCATACTAGGAGAAATATTTCATAAGAGTATTGCTTGATTTCAAAGACTGATCCTACTAGTGTGAATGAAGCATGTAGAGATGAGCATTGGGTTTAAGCAATGAAAGAAGAGTTAAAACAAATTGAAAAGAATGATACATGGATTATTGTTCCCATACCTAAGGATGAGAATGTCATTGGAACTAAATGGGTCTTTAGAAACAAACTGAATGAGCAAGGTGAAGTGGTTAGAAACAAAGCAAGACTGGTATGTAAAGGATATTCATAGATGCAAGGAATTTATTTTGAAGAGACATTTTCCTTTGTTGCTAGAATTGAATTTGTAAGAATATTCCTTGCCTATGCTACTCACAAGAACTACAAAATTTATAAGATGGATGCCAGATCATCTTTTCTAAATGGTGAATTGGAAGAAGAAGTGTATGTTGAGAAACCTGATGGATTCCAGTTGACTGATAAGGAAGATATGGTGTGTCAGTTGAAGAAAGCACTGTATGGACTTAAACAAGCCTCTAGAGCATGGTATGCCAGATTGGACAAGTATTTGTTGAAGCTTGGATTTAACAAAGGTACTATTGATAGTAATATGCATTTCAAGATTGATCATAATAAATATTTGATTGTTGAAGTCTTTGTTGATGATATCATTTTTGGAGGAGAAGATGGTTTGTGCATGAAATTTACTAATGAGATGCAAAATGAATTTGAGAAGTCTATGATTGGTGAGATGAAATTCTTTTTGGGATTGCAAATTAATCAGTTAGATAAAGGGATTTTTATATCTCAATCCAAGTATGTGAAGGAATTGCTAAAGAAATTTGGTATGGAAGATTGAAAACCAATTGGTACACCCATGGTGACTGGATGCAAGTTCACAATAGAAGATGATTCTCTGAAAGAAAATCAGACATGATACAGATTAATGATTGGTGGATTGTTGTACTTAACTCAAACTAGGCTTGATATCCTGAATGCTGCATGTATTTTTGCAAGATTTCAAGTTGATCTGAAGGAATCTCATGTGGCTATTGTGAAGATAATTTTTAGGTACTTGAATGGAACTGTTGATCTTGGCCTATGGTATCCTAAATATGATGATCTTACTTTGAGTGCCTTTACTAATGTTGATTGGGTAGGAGATGTGAATGACATAAAAAGTACTAGTGGTGGAGTATTTTTCTTGGGTAAGAAGCTAATTTCATGGTTAAGAAAGAAGTAGAATGCCATTTCCTTATCTATTGCAAAGGCCGAATACATTGCTACTGCTAACAACTATACTCAAGTCTTGTGGATGAAACAGATGTTGAAGGATATGAGAGTTGTATATGATGAGCCTATTGCTATATTCTATGATAATTAAAGTGTTATTAACATTTCCAAGAATCTGGTGTTGCATTCAAATACAAAGAATATATCTATCAAGTTTCACTTTTTGAGGGAGAAGGTAAGTGAAAAGGAAGTCAGATTGGAGTAAGTGCCTACTAAGGAGTAGATTGCAAATATCTTTACAAAGCCATTTCCTAAGGATACTTTTGAGTATCTCATAGGGAAATTAGGGGTGATTACCCCTCTAATTAGAACTAAGGATGCATTTCATTGCATCAGTTTGTGTATTTCATAGTCATATCTTGCTTTAGATTGATGTTGTGGTGGCTTCTACTCAGGTGGAGTAGTTAGATGTTCAAAAATTCAGATATGTGGTTCAGAGCTTAGAAACATTTGTCATTGATTTCCAAGGGGGAGAAGAGTCATGTGAAAAAATGGTGATTATTTGAGGAGAAGAGACTTTAAGGGAAAATATTATGTGAAAGTATTAAGGAGAAAATGAGTCAAATTCTAAGGGGGAGTAAGTGTTAAGAGTTAGTTTTGTTGATGGTGTTTTTCATATCATGTGTTGCCATCAATGCTAAGGGGGAGATTGATGGATGTTGTGGTTGTGTTTTTTATATGTGGTTGTCATTGATGTCAACACTATTAGCATTAATTCATTTGATGCTATATATGTCGAGGATATTGAGAAAATTGTAAAGGAATGAGTTGCAGATTGTCAATGGTAAAGTGAAGTTCAGTATGTCAGTGTGTTTTGTATGTTGATGATCAGAGGTTGTGGACTAAAGGTTTTTTTGTTGAGTGTATCTAGTTTATCCACGTTGAGTTTCAAAGATCTGCATGAAGTTTTGATCAAGTTATGAAAATTCTCATTTTGACAATTTTTTTGTTGCTTTAGTCGGTGTTCCTGATTGAAGTTGATGTTGTTTCAATTAGTTCAGTTGTTGAGGATGCTTCTCTAGTGATTCATGATGCTTTTGGATGTTTCTAAATCATGCTATATCTTGGTTACATGTTTGCATTGATCATTGTGCTCGCAATTTGAGATTTTCTCTTGTGTGTTCATGTTTTTCTTGTTCTTGGCTGACATGGTGTTTGTAGCGTGTTGTGGATCCTTGAGGAGAAATTAATTGAAGTATCTTCATGTTCGAGATGTTTTTTTAGGTCCTCACTAAGTTGTGACTAACCTTGGTTGATTCACATTGATTATTATGAATGATTTGAGCCAATAGTTTGTGAATATTTCTTATTCTTGTTGAAGTTGACATGAAGTGATCAAATTCTTGGTGGCGGATATATATAAGTGATCAATTATATAATTTTGGTGCATTTTTTATGTGAGTTGGTGTATGTTTAGAATGTTAGAAGGTTAGTAGAGCGATTGAAGTAGAACAGAGCAGAAGAGCAGAATCAGTTAGAAGGTCTAGAATTTGATTGTTGAGCCTAACTAGAACTATAATCAGGCATTTGGAGATGTTGCTCTATCATTTCAAACTCTTGGAAGTATTTAAAACTTTTGTAAGGAAGTAAGCCTTTCTATTTTTGAGCAATGAGCTCTAGGCAGTGCACTTAAATGCAAGTGCATTCTCATTTTGTAATATTTTATTTTGAGTATACTCAAAACAATATTGTGGATTAACCTCCACCATAGTTTTTCCCCTAACAGGGTTTCCACATAAAAATCCTTGTGTTATGGTGTTGTGGTCATTTTTCTTATATGCATGCATTTTTATTTTGGTTGAATGTTATCAACACTTTAAGGATTAGATTAATATTGGTGAAAATTGCACAACACCGATTCACCCCCCCTCTCAGTGTTGCTTGATTCCAACAGGTGATGCTACCAAGGGGAGGTACAAAAGGTATGTTTTGTGTATGAATGGTACTTTCAAGTGCATCATATGCATCTTTATGTAGGAAATTTATCAACATAATCTCCCTAGTAATCATATTTACTTGAAACGTTGGGTGAACAAGAACACTTATTACAATGTTTCTGTTGATTCATGTGGGAATGTAAAGAGGAGATGGCTCCCTATTATAGCCCATTAGTAGGTCCTACGAAGTGAAATCTATACTAGGAGAGCTACTCATAGGCTACATAGAAGGGATAGGAAGATGTAGAAATTAGGCCACTACTAAATTTGACATCATTTTCTGACGGCCATTTGTCGGTCACTCGACAAATATTTGTCGGAAGAGCGATAAAATAGTGAAACATCTTTTCGTTGCTATTTTTTCATCGAACATCCAATGATGAATTAAACGTTGAAGTAATGGAAAAGAATCGTCAGTCAATGGCATCATGAAATGCCTAGGACATTCGTCGGAATATCGACGAAAACTTTATGTTTCCACCGATGAATTACACCAAAAGTTTGTTGCCAGTTCGACGAAATGGGAAAGGAGTAGTGTCAAAACAACACCAAACGTTCGTTGAATGTGTAATGAAATATCCAAGTAGTAGCATCAAAACAACACCAAGAGTTTGTCAACTTTGCGACGAAATTAGCAAGGAGTAGCGTCAGAAGAACACCAAAAGTTCGTCACAATTGCGACGAAATAGGCAAGGAGTGGCATGGTAGCAACACCGAAAGATCATTGAAATTGTGATGAAATGTGCAAGGAGTTATGACAAAATCTTTTTCGCAGCTATAGCAACTTCGTCGAGCCTTTCTGTTGATTCGTCAGTGTTTTTCGTCGGTGGTTGGTGTTGAAAGTGTGACGAAGCAGCAATTTTTTTTTAAAAAAAAATTATTTGTGGAAATGTACCATTGCGGAGACTAACAACTGATCATACATATAGACTGCATATTGGTTTGATGCTTCAAATGATGCATTTCTTATATTGAAAAGTGCATTACCTTGTTGAGCTTCTCGTTGTTTCGAGAATAGTTTAATATTCTCTACTTAACAGGGCCAACCACATGACGGTGGAAGCTCATTTGGCCCCTCCTCCCCCTCACATCACTCTCAATTCCCCATACCCAATCATATAACATTAATCATTCATTCATCTATTAATAACATATAACATTCATTCATTAACATATAACATTCATTCTTTTAGTTTTTACATATTATCAAAAATATGGTTGTCATGATATGATTACAATCACTTTTTTTTTGTTTCTTTTTTAAAGCTACATAAAGCTGAAGTGGAGTATCATTTTCTAAATCAATATATGTCCCCTTTTAGTTGTTTTCCCTCTACTTGTGATCTTAATGTGCGTGTGGTTGTCTGCTCATGATGTGGACGCTTCAAGGGGGATCTGTTGCAATAAGAAAGAAATGTTAAACTGATTTTTTTATTATTATTGTTACAAGTATTTCATTAATTAAAAGAACATGAGAGTGGTTCTCTTTACCTGATGGGTCCACATCATGTTCCTGAACTTTTGTTATAGTCTCATGCTCAACATGTTGAACACCCTCTAAATCCTGATCTGCAATTGAAACATGAAAGGTTACATTAATTAATACACCAATTGAAATTAAATATGTTTAAGAGGACATGAGGGTGGTCCTCTTTATCCGATGGGGCCACATCATGTTCTGATCTTCTCTAGCCTGATCATGCTCTCTCTACATGCTCTAAAGTTGAAACACAAAAGTTACATTAATTAATACACCAATTGCAATTAAATATGTTTAAAAGAACTTTAGAGTGGTCCTCTTTACCTGATGGGACCACATCATATTCCTGATCTTCTCTAGCCTGATCATGCTCAACATGTTGATCACACTCTACATTCTCTAAAGTTTCGGGATGCACACCATGACATTCATCTGCACGTTCTGCTCCAACCTCACCAGGTTGCATTCCAATGTCATGTGCAACATTATCATTGCTTGAATGTTTAAAACAAATAGGCATGTAATTACTTTATGGTGGAAATTAATATTGAATAGATTGCACAAGTATTCAATTTTAAATAAACTTTATTGAGTTTATTTACCTACGTGTCAGATGCAGTGGAAGATTGTGTTTTCCCAGTCAAGACTCTTAGGCGTTTAGCCATGGCTCCATAGCCTTGCTAGAAGGCAATCTTCAAGTCCTCTTCTGTGGGAACTCTGTTGAATTCAGAGCCCTACATTTTTGCAGAAGATCATGAATTTTTCTTCTATGGTGTGATAAAACCAAAATTGTTTTCAATTTATTATAATTTGGATGCAATATTTCATTTATTGAGCACACAATTCATGCGGCTAATTTCATATTATAACCACCAAAGCCAAGTTTGTGTGTTGCGGGTGCTTTCTAGTCTTGCCGTTGTTTCCTTCGATGTGTCGGGTAGCCTATGAATAGTTTGGAATACGTTAGATTATGTAAAAAGAAAGAGTAATCAGTATATAATTACATTGTTGATAGTATCACACATAGAATACTACTTTAAAAAAAAAAATTAATGAAAAACTTTCCGCAGCATCTACGGTTATTGAGAGCATATAAAATCTGAGGTTCAATCCATGAATTATGAAAATAGATTTTTTGTTGGTTATATATTCATATCAGCGATTACATGTACAAAACATACTACTGGCCCGCATGTAATTATCGGATGGTGATAGTTGTCTATGCTACCACATTTTCCTTACATGTCTACCAAAGCATTTTTATCAAACGGTTCACTACCTTCTTTGCTATGGCTAAAATCTTAAAATGGAGTTGCTTTCAAACAAGCTATGGATGCTTGGAAAAAATATATCAAGCATAATAGTAGCAATAGCATAGACAAGGTAGTGGCTTGTTTCCAAATTCACAAAAGAAATGTGAGGTCCCATGGTGATGAATATAGCGACAATCCATAGAAATTTTCTTGTCATGGCATTTGTTGGCATTCCATCTGTAAGACCGATATGGCTTTATTTCAAATAGTTCACTACCTTTTCTATGCTACCACATTTTTCATACATGTCTACCAAAGCATTTTATTAAACAGTTCAAAGCCTTCATGCTATGGCTAAAAATTAAAAACCTCAAACAAGTACTTTCGAACAAGCTATGGATGCTTGGAAAAAATCTACCAAAGCATAATAGTAAGCAATAACATAGACAAGGCAGTGAATTGTTTGAAAAAATGCCTAAAAGAAATGCAGTCTCATGGTGATGGAATGCCAT
>VDFB02000008.1:302361621-302416298 GCA_007258455.2 Sequoia sempervirens | reverse complement strand
TGAAGTTTGAAGCAGGAAAAATCATTCGCAAAAGTCAATGATTTTTCAAAAATCAAGGAAAATTGTCAGCCTATAACTTTTTTTTTTAAATTGGGTGTCCCGAGGGATTTTTGCGGTTATGCTTCTATATCACATACCTTCCTTGGCCCAGTGGTGTCTTTCCTTTTTTCTTTTCAGCCTTCTCCTTTCCATCAGACACTAGGTCCTTCCACTCCCTATCTGGAATCATGGGGGGATGCTCCTACTTTTTGTTCTTCTCTAAATGTGACCTATATTTGTCCCTCACATACTTTAGATAGGTACCAACTTTCTTAAGGACCTTGGTTCGGTTGAATGTTTTATCACCAAACAAAACAACTAAGTAGTTAATGAGCTCATCTTTTAAATATTCATTTTGGGCATTCCACCGTGTACGTATGGTAGGCCCGAAGAGCTACAATGTAATATCACTTAGATGTTTATAAAAAACATCATTTCCTACAAAATGATCATGGGATCAATAGTCTAAAATGAGCGATCAATAAGTAAATTTCAATTGGATTATATAGAATAATAGTTAAAAAAATTTAAAGTACCTGGGACCTTCTCTATCTTCATGGAAACGAAATCCTCGGTCACCACAAGTGTGACCGGCAATGTTCTCGTATTAGTAATATGGGAAGATCCAAGAAATGCTGCTAAAACATTACTAGTACCAGTGGCCTCTGCATCCCCAAGTACATGTCCTGACACATGTTCTGGTATGTGTTCGCTACCAGAGGGTGCATTAATGGATGCCTGCATGGTATGTGTTGCCAACATTTCAAACGGCAATATAGGCATAGATGATGGGGTCAGATAATGTGATGTATGCGTAGGAAGATCAGGATGGACACTTGTACCAACCCTTACTCATCGGGAAGCACTTGCAGTACCCTAATCATGGCCAGGAGCATCATGAGGAGGCAAATAACCCTATAAAAACAACACATATTTTAGTTCATGACATAAAAGAGTACAAAATATAAAACCATGAATGAATTTATGTTATAATTAAAGACCTCATGATAGCTTACCTGCAAGTTTTGTAATTTCTCTATCAATACTTTAACCCTCTCTCTTATCTCATCTATTTGAGGCATTTTGAGCATCAACTGAGTCATTTCTTCATTGCATATTTTCATGAGCTTCTTTATTGTATCAAAAGGGTTTGCTGAATAAGCCATGTCATCATCAGAAAATATTGACTACACCTCACTATGGATGCTCTCCTCTACTGCTGGTGCCTTTCCCCAATTAGTCGACTGCAACAAGAATATTAAAAACATTATCGAAATTAACCCAAAAAACTTATGAAAAAAACATAATAATAAAATATTTTGCTCGTATCTAATTTGTACAATTACAATGAGGTAAACTTGTCGGGTAGAAGCACCTAAAGATACATAGTAATCTGTGCTCTGGGCCACAGCCTTCTCCATATGACCAATGTCCCCCTGTGAAAAAAATTAAATATAAAAAAACATTACCAAAATGAAACCAATAGACTTATAAAAAAAAACATAAGAATAAAATGGTATATTGGAGTCATTAATTGGAGGTTGGGTAAAATGGTACATAGTATGTACCACCCCCATAGTAATTGTGTTTGTAACTATGTGATTCAAATTGTAATCGATTAGCAACTATTCCCCTACAGTTATTGATTTTATCGCACATACGAATACACGGTTTCCCTCGTGTGCCTCAAATATGCAATTGGGTTGCTTATTTGTTGACCCAATCATGTACTATTTATAAACCCCTGATATTCCCTAATGCTTTTGGCCTTACGTCAATGTATAGCCACTCCTTTATTTTGATCCTTATCTTTTTAGTTGTATATAATTTAGCGTGATTGCATACCTATGCATACTTATTATATCGAACGAGTTGCATCAATCTTTGTATAAGTAATAGGGTCCAACATACTTCATCAATTGATTGAATTTTTAATAGAGACCTTTATCCCATCCATGCAAAATAGGCCCAAACCATGTAATGATGATGGTGCTATGTGATATTTCCTCATTGACACAAAAATGCGGTGTTTATTGGAGGAAGTTTCTTGGGTACCCATTGTTTCGTAGATGTTTTGTACCTCAAGGGCACCTCGACATCGCCTATGCTCTCATAATCATAAGAACATTACCCCATTCAACAAGAAAAAATTCCATGCGTTTCGAGTTTCTTCTAATCTTTGACCTCTAGTTGATCTCCCTCTTTTAGACATACTACATGTCTTGCTTTCCTCTTCTCTTCCTGAATTTCCCTCTTCGAGGAGAGACAGTCTGACAAATACCTATTTGGTGGTACCTACACTCATAAGGATTTTGGATGAAGTTCTTTCATGGTGATGTGATCCCAAGGTGACATTATGATTAATCTATCATTTCATCGCTAGAATTTCATAGGTTATAAGGTAATCAAGTCTTGATAGATTGCAAGCTATTGTTACTACCATCCAAATGTGTCCATCACAAATCAAATCTACTTAACGTTTTAACTCCCAAACTTTGTAACAAGTGTTAAATGTGACTATGGTCCACTAGTTACACAACCAAGGCCTCAAATGTATTCTCTAATTGTAATCAAAGGACTTTTTCCCTTGATTCAATGTAAATAAACTTGAAGGGAAACACCACCAAGTGGTTTATTGGACACCTACATGACTAAAAATAGCAGCAAATTTATATTTAATTTCCATATGTCTAAGTGGTTAATGGGGAGGGAGTGTGTACTAGGCCTAGTTAAGTCATCATAAGTTTACACTTTGGCAATAAATTTTTTTTAAGTCATATTAAATCTTCCTATGTCTAATTTCTAGAAGATTTTTGGTATGTTTTAATGTAGGATGATTGATGAAAGAGCCCAAAGACTAGCCTTTCTCCATGGTATCTAGGTACACATAGCAACGGTCTTCTCTTATATGGTTGGACATGATTTAAAGAACTTAGCTAGGAATTATTCATTTAATCTAAGGTTTTCTCATAATGCCATCATTGGAAAAGTATGATCAAATTCTTCTATTATGAAGAATTGGTCTATGTGCCTCTAGTAATCACTATAAATGTTTGTAAGGATAAAATGACTAATTGCATCAAGTAGGAGAGAATCAACTTTGAGTTCTTCAAAGATTATATTCCTCTATTCATAATTTTTAAGGGTTGTGTGTGGAGGAGGTTATCACTACCAAGAAGGGAGGAGACCTATCCTTGTATTCTTTTATAATTTTCATTATTCTTATTTATTTTACACCTACATTTACAAATACACATACATATGCATTTACTGTTTTCATTTATAATTTCTCATGTAGTTTAATAGTTTGATCTGATGGAGCCTCAAATTTAAGTCCTTGGTTTCCTTTTGTTACTAGTTTGTCTTGATTATTCGGAAGGTACCTGGGGCTGGAATTTTGCTTTGCTTCCATCAAACCTTGGTGTTCTATCTTTGGGTTGGGTCTTTACTATCATTACCTTTAGAGGAGGGGTTCTAAAAACAACTTATGTCCCATTGAATCATCTAGGCCAGGCCCCTTTTTAATAAAAATGCTAAATATTTTTCTTGCCCCTTTTATTTATTAAAGTCTGGGTCGATCTGTGCCTCGTGCTTTTAAAACAACATTGAGTCATCAACTGTCGTTGCCCTAGGCAGTGTCCCTTTCCCCTATTTTCTTCTAAGTATTTTTAATGTTTTGTAGGGGTTATTTTGATGACTGTTGATTTCCCTATGGTTGATTTTGACCATTCCCTACGATCTCACGATGACACCACCGTTGGCTATTTGGTGATTGCTATATCACAAGTGGGTGCCATGTGTCCTAGTTTTCCGATGCTGAAAAGAGTAAAAAAAAAGTGTTTAATATGTGTATCGGACTTTAGTGCATTATGGAGCGGGTTACTAAACCACATGTGAGATGCACGTGCTCATGATCAACGACGATGTTTTAACCTTGGTGAAAAAAGCTGCTCAACGGATAGGTATTGATGCTGCTCCCTGTTATGTATGATCATGATCACTGATGAAGGGAATCAATAGTTGCCTGCTATCGCGTGATCCTAAACTGAAGGGAGTTTAATGATCATGATATCGCAGGTTGGTGCCACGTGTATTCTTTTGGTGTTGCGTATTGTGGTGGGTCTTTGATAATGACATGGAGATGTTGTCAACTTCTTTGAAGGTGACCGTTCGATAATCTGACAGAAACAAGAGATCAATGGTGAAGATTTAAATTTGCGTCAAATACAATTGAAGTCATTGGTGTGGTGTGCAAGTAAGCTTTAATGGTGGACGAGACATCTTCTGGCCATTTCTCATAAATTCTAAGTATTTAATTTTAGGCTATCTTCACCACAAGGGCATTCAAGTGTTTTCAAAGTGGTCCAGAGCCAAAGATAGAGTTTTTTCAAAGCAATTACAGCAAGATTTGATTTTCTGCAGGGCGCGAAATCCCGTGAGTTACTTTCTTTATCATTGTTTCTGTTTGAATGTGATTCTTGTGGAGGGTTGTTTTGTGTTGGTCAGTGATTTTTTGGATTAAGGTTCTAAGGTTACTGGTTCTTTTGAATTGTGGGAAATTGCAAAATTCTACTGTAATTTCATTTTGGGTGGCCCTAGTTTGTTCAAAAATTTGATCTTAGGAGAAGCATTGGTTGTTTGAAATGGCGCCACTAAAGCAGCATTCTGGCCTTATTGATTATTTGCAAAGGAATCTATATGAAAATTTCTTTGACCAATTCCCTTTGTCAACAAATGACAAGAAGAGGGGTTTGATCTTAATAAATGGGACAACTTTAGGTGAGGGATTAAGATATAAAACCTATAACATTGTGGATGTTAGGGTACAAATGACAGGCTTGGAAATGTTTAGGAGATGGTATGGGAAGTGAAATATATCTCATCCTTTTTCAAATGGTTGGAGATATGATATGGGAAAACTTGTGGTGCCGAATGTATTTCCTAATGTTGACCTACTTAGGGCAGTGGCTGCACGATATGATCCCGTCACAAGGATTATCAGGGATAATGATGGTGGGGTTTTACTGAATATAAATGCAGATGAGATTCGTTAGGTTTTTGATTTAAGTGAATACATCTCATTCTTGTTTTGGATAGACCTTTATGAAATGAAGCAGGAATATGCCAGGGCATAACCTCTTTTTAAATTAAAGTTGCTTCCTCCTCATCTAGCTAGGGCGGGCAGTTCAATGATTCACATCAGCCTAACTGACTGGGAACCTTTCAAGTTGAGTTGTTTTGCTGATCATTTCTTGGCAACTTTTTATTCACTTTTCCAAATTTTAGGTTTCATCCCTAATACCATGATTCCCATTGCTTATATGTTTATGGGGGCTCAAATTCAACATCCTAACTTTTCTGTAGTGTATGACTATGCTTCTTTCCTTGCTGAAAGAATACATGAGGGTTTGTTGAACTTATATGTGGGGGACACTGGTACTCCTTTCTTTTGGTACTCCTTATTAATGCATATGTTCTTGTACAAGAATGTTGATTTCTTCTCAGAGAAAATGGAGTTGAGGTAGGAGATGAATGGAGAAAAATTACCAGTGTAGGCTTGGAGTGCAGACTTGTCTTACAACAAGGGAGATGCCAGTTTTGTGCAGTTTGATAACTGCTTTGCTTCTAGGCTTAGAGCTAGACTAATGGTGAATGTGCCAAGGATTCCTAAGGATTTGCACAACTTCCTCTGACCCAAAGTGAGGAAGCTTGATTTGAAGGTGTGTCATAATTGGAGTGACATCATTCGATACCCTGTAAGCACTATCCTAAGGGTTTATGGTTTCCAGGGAGCTCCTCATATTCTCCCATATAATGTACCATCAAGAATGGGATTTGCAGAGGTCATGTGGCAACTAGGTTGCATTCATGAAGATAATTTGACAGGAAAAGGAAAAGGGACTTTGTTCCCTAATTATACTGTTGTTTCAGACTTTGTTTTTTCCAAGGGAGGATGGGTTCACTTTGATAGATATTTTGATGACTACCATTTGAAGATTGGATCTAGGAGGCAGCATGACCCTGAGGGATTCTTTTCCCTATTTAGGCAAAGAATTAAGGGTGGCAAGTTTTCTCATGTTTTCAATTTTCCTGAGGATTTGATTAGAAATGAGTTCGATTTGAGCCAAAAGGAATTAAATAAAGAGAAGTGGATTGCTTATGAGAAAATGCTAGTTATGGTGCATAAACTAGATCCAAAATATGATCCACTGATGGAGTTCACTCCATTTCATAAAAGAATTGATTTCTTGATGAATAATTTCAAAGAAATCATGAGCACCCTGAGAACCAAGAAAATAAACTTGGAACTAGACTAGGGAATTCAAGGATTAGAGGTGAGGCCTGAAGAAACAAGGCTGACCTATCAGCCAATAGTGGACAGGCCCCTATACAGGAGGAAGAGAGATGATAGCAATGATGAAGAAGGAGGAGATAAAAAAGGGAAACAAATAATAAAAAAATCATCACAACCGGGTCATGGCATTAGGAAACCTGGGGGGATAAAGATTGTGGATCTGGATTCAACACCTAGAAATGAACCTATAGATCTGCCATCAAAGCCAAGCCTTAAGAGGCGAAGAGTTGAGGAGTCAAAAGAGGCTCTAGTGGATGAAATAATCATAACTGATCAAGACATGCAGGTTGGTATCCCCTCCCTTCCTAGATCAGCACAATTGGTGCTAACTGATATGGATATAAAGGGGCAGTGTGTATAAGATGCTAGGATGGTGGCTTGTAAGGCATTCTTGGATGATGATGCCTTTGTGAAAACTCTTGTGTTCTTGCAGTTGATCTGGAGGATGAAACTTGAAGAATATTAGGATAAATGCAAGACCAAGAGGGAATCAAGACCTGATAGGTCTAACCAGGAGAATGATGATGAAGTCAAAGCTGAATTAATGGAGCAATTCAAAAGCATCACTCTTGATGAAGGAAGGAAACTTGTATCTCAGGCTGGTGTCTTACTCCTCCCTAAATGGGACATAGTTGATGTTGTAGCATTCAATGCTATTATGCAGTCTAAGCATCCTATAAAAAATAGTGAAGAAGAAGTCAAGGTAGCTCTACAAAACTCTGCTTTTAGTGAGGAATATGAAACTTTAGCCATATGGGCACTGGCACCTCAAGGTAGAAAACCAAATGTGGCTGATATTAGCCCAAGTCTAAGGGGCGGGCTCATTATCAAGAGAGCTTTTGAAACCTCAACAACAGAAGCCACAAGCTTGACACTGAATGTGGCCAAATTGGCCCAGAAGAGAGTTGAAAGAGATAAAGATAAAAATAAAAGCCTGATGGAAAAGTACATTGCAATAATTGGGGATTATAGTAGAATGCAACAAAAAAATGTTGAGCTGCAGTCTGAAGTAGATAGATTGAGATATGGGCAGGTGGGAGAATCCTCCAGTGCCTCTGCTATCAGAGCATTACCTACTACTTCGGGGTCATTTTCCCCTATTATCCCAATCATTTCTACTCTTGGATCCCCAATTCATACACCTGCTAATAGCTCTGCACCAGGGCCAGTCGAAGAGGAAAATGAGTATTCTGCAAATCCGACCAAAAAGAAAATGATGAATAAAATCATAGAACTATAGGCTGCCCTAAGGGTGAGTGAGGATGGTTTTATGGCTAAACACAATGAGGTGGTTGACACCATTTTGAGGAATTTAAATGAGAAGGTTGATTTTAGATTGCCAGCTGTACATTCTTTATATTCTTTATTCTTGGGTGGAATATAAAACATTAATAGAGATCGGGAAGTGGTTCTACCTCTGGTTGAGAAGTGGATCCCTTGAGCCACTGATTTAGATGTTATGTTTAAGGCTTCCATATTTGATGTAAATAACAGGCCCCAGTCATTAAAGCCTACTCAAATCTTTGTGAAATCATTGAAGGGATTCCAGACCCTGCCTAATGATTTGAGTAGGAAAATTAGAGAACTAGTAAAGAGTTTTGATGATTGGAATGACACTTTTATGCCAGATGTAATAGATGCACAAGGAAATATTAAGACACTGCAGCAGTGGCAAGATAGGGCAGAAGAGGTTATTAATGCACAAATCAAATTGATTTGTGATGACTCGGACCATGACTTGTTGGTAAGCAGCATGGATAAAATAATTAATACCAGCATGTTCTTAGAGTCATTTGAGAGGGAGGCCAAGCGGGTTGTGGTGAAATTCACACCTTAAAATACCAAGGTGAGGGAGGTGGTGAATTTTAATTGGCCAACAGATGAGGAATATCAGAATTGGGTGGACAAGTACTTAACTGAAGAGGAGTGAAACGACGTCTATTACTAGCAAATGACAGCTCAACAGTTATATTATAACTGATTATAGTTTTGTTTCCATGGCAGCTTTGGGCATAGGTTCTGAGGTGTAACAAATGTTGCAGCTATTGTGTAATGAGTAGAAATCAACGAAAAGATGCCTCAGGACTTGTTGGTTTTGATCATAGTTTTGAATTGGCACATAGCGGTCCAATTGACCAATGACATGTCCAATTGACCAGTGACATGTGTAATTTATGTCCCGATGCTTGTTGCTCCTTCATTTTCTATAAGGAGGATTTCAAGGCTAGAAATAAGGGTTGGCAAGTCAGATATTTTGAAGGTCGAGTCTAGGTATAGTTGCAGAGCATATTGTAAGAACCTTTTTGAATGTTAAGGAAATTTAGGTTTGGGGTTATCATGTAATGGGTTTTAAAGTTATGGAGATTTGATGTTTCATAAGCAGCACTAGCATTTGAGCTATGATGTTATATCTCGAGCTCATGTCTCTCCTCTGTACAAACATATCATAATTTTGAATAGAATAATCAAGGATTATGAGGTTCATCTCATTGCTCTAATGTGTGTGTTTTCTGTTTTGGCTTTAATTCAAAGAATAAATTAAAGTGCTTAGATGGAATCATGGATGGGTATGTTTGTAGAGGGATTTAGTAAGAAGTATTGGGCTGACACAAGAATTGACACTATTGTAATGCAATATTGCCAGGGATCATGCGTGCTAAGTATTTAAATCTGTTGTTGAATCATGAATGTTTGTGAATTTGACTCCCCAATGGTATATGGAACTAATCTAAATTGTATGAATTTGTGAAACTGTGTGTCTGTATGTCTTTCCTTAGGGCTTGCTGCCAAATTGCAAGTAAAATGACTATCATAAGTTATGAAATAATGTTGTAATCATCTGATGTTCCAAGTAGTTGATATTACTGGTGAAAGGCCAATTCATTTTAGTGGTATCCTATTCTGTTGAGCTATTTGTGGGATTATATGTGAATCATTAATGATTGTTTATGAGTTTGGTGCAGAGATCATAAACACATTATAGGGACCACCCTCCCGGGTCTTGCAGAGCCCAAAGTGTAGGAGGTTATTATTAAAATCCTTGTTAGTTGGTCCAGGTCCTTCGAGCTGCCCTTGATTGGAATTGGCAATTCCATAGGTAGATTAGAAGACCAACCTGGTTTACAGGAAAAAACACCAACATGATCAATTTCATATTATATGTGTTGAATACTTTAGAATTTCAATTACATTAATTTATGGATATGTTGTATCTATAACACTACAAAACCATATTCTCTTTGCATTTACACTTGCATTTAGAAATACACATTTATATACATAGATATAGATTTCTTTAATGATATGTTTCATTTGTTATTCTGGAGAGCATCTAGTAATTGCATTTACATTTACAAAATACATATACATACATACATATATATATATATATGTGTGTGTGCATTATCATTTATATTAGGTGTTTAGAGAAACAACCCATTAGGTACGTACATGGATAAAAATATAAAATCGAGATCTCTCCCAGCCCTGTTTTTGTTGAAACCTATGCCCTATTAATGCATCTACAATTACAACAATATCCGCGGGCCTGTTACACAAGCTACAATAATCACAAAAAGTGTAAGAGCTACTTTATATCATGTTTGGACTACAAAACCATGAAAAATAGGGTAACTCAGATTATGATTTGTTGGTGAGCTATATGGAAAAAATCATTAGCACCGGCTCATTCTTGGAGTCTTTTGAAAGAAATAGATAGAATTGGCGGTTAAAGAAATTTTTAAACATTATAGTGTCAAGGTGAATGAGGTGATAAATTTTGATTGGACAACTTATGAAGAGTACAAGGTGGTCCAATTGGCTGGTGACACGTGTGCTTTCTGGCCCCATGCTTGTTTGCTCCTCCTTTTTCTATAAGAAGGATTTTAAGGCCAGAGTCTGTGAGGGTTAACAAATTCCTTCTTTTGAATTAGAGATCTAGATGAAGTTGCGAGAAAATTAGCAAATCGATGGTTTTAGGGAAAATGCAATTTATGTTGAGTCATTTTGTAGTAGGTTTTTGAATTCATGGGGATTTGATGTTTTATGATAGTACTGACATTTGAATTGATATGATTAATTCAAACTCATGTCTCTCCATTGTACAAGCATATCTGAATTTTGAATAAAATGATCAAGGGTTGTTTCATTCATCTCACTTTTGTGGTGTGTATGATTCTTGTTTTAGCTTTAATTCAAGGAATTAATTAAAATGCTTGAATGGGATTGTAGGTGGATATGTTATGTATAAGCTATTTTTTTTTTTTGTCTTATCTTATACCATTTTACGAGAATGGGGGTGCCAATGTATGAGAATATCTTTGGAAACTAGGCATGAAAATTAAAGGTTAAAGAGAATGGGGGTGCCAAACTTACAGTACTCATTGCCCCTTTGTCGTCGATTTTCCATGAGTGCCCTCAACCTCGTCCTCAGCGCTAGTATTGACCTTTTTTTCACTCCTCCAAACTCTTCCTCGACGTTGATATTGACCTTGTTTTCACTCCTCCAAACTCTTCCTCGACGCTGGTATTGACCTTGTTTTAATCCATAAATTCTTCCTTAGCACTGCATTGACCTTGTTTTCACTCCCTCCAAACTCTTCCCTCGGTAAGTTGGCATTGACCTCTTTTTTTCACTAATTCCAAACTCTCCCTCAAGCTACTGCATTGACCTTCACTTCTCCAATTTGATGAGCTACAACCTGGTTTCGTTAGCTTTTACATTATGCTAATTAAGTTCAAAATTTTGGTGCCATTTAGCTATGTTTTAATATTCTACAATATAGTTAATTATATATTAGCTATATTTTACATAATAAATAATATAATTATTCAACTTATTATAATTATATATTATATTATTTAACAAAATTATTAAATACATATAAAATTATTATAATTAATAATTAATAATAAGTATATTTTTATATAATACAAAATATAATTAATATAATATATATTTAATATAATAGTAATATATATTAATATGAGAGAGAGAAACTAAATTTTGATTGGTTATTTCATGTCAACAATCCAAGGATGGCATATGTCCTTGGGGAGTTATGCTCAAGGTAGCATGCAATTTGATTAAAGATGTGATAGTTCTCCTTTAATCTTCAATGTACCCATTGCACACTTAAGGAGACAAAGATAAATATAGGGAAGAAAATATAGAGAGAGAGGGAGATAATGACAAACATACAAATAGAAAGGGAGACAAAAAGATAGAGAGGGGTAGAGAGATAAAGAGATAAGGATGAATAGATAGAGATATAGGGAGGGTGATTGATATATCACTCCTTGTCGCTCTCTATATCTCCCACTATCTATGTCACTCCCGCCTCTTCCCCCCTCTATCTATTGAGCTATTCCTCCCTCCTCCCCTTCTCTTCATCACTCCATCTCTCCCTCGATCTCCTAATTTTATATCTCTATTTCTATTTCTATTTTATCTCCCTCTTACTCCTCTCTATACTGGTGAGCAATTAGGGAGGTGGAGGGTGGGCTTAAGGAGGGAGGGAGGCAGAAGGGAGAGAGTGGGAGAGGGGTGGCAGAGTGGGAGAGGGTGGGAGAGAGGGTGGAAAAGAGGGAGAGAGTGGGGGAGAGAGGCAGGAAGAGAGGGGAGAGAGTGGGAGAGATTGGGAGAGGGAGGAAGAGAGTAAGAGGGAGTGGGAGAGAGTGTGAGAGGGTGGGAGAGAGCGTGGGAGAGAGTGGGAGAGAGAGGGAGGAAGAAAGTGGGAGAGAATGTGAGAGAGTGGGAGGGAGGCAGGAAGAAGGTGGGAGAGAGTGGGAGAGGGTGCGAGAGAATGGGAGAGAGTGGGACAGTGGGAGATTAGGGAGGGAGAGAGTAGGAGAGAGTGGGAGAGGGTGTGAGAGAGCGGGAGAGAGTGGGAGAGAGTGTGGGAGAGTGGGAGAGAGTGAAAGTGTGGCTACATAGGGTTTCTATACATAGCATTTGTAGGAGAATGGTATCTCTATTTTGAATTATTCTAAACCTTGTTTCTATGTAGTAGTTTTTAAATTCATTTTGTTGTTATACTATATAATTAATAGTTTATATATTGTACTCTCTCTATACATGATTTTTAGCAAGATTGGGGACACTAATAGAACCTTCATTTATTTTTTTAAAAAGACTAAGAAATGTATAAAAATTTGACAACATGAAAACCATGAAAATAAAAGTGAAAATAAAAATTTAACATAGTAAAAATGGCCAATCATGTGCCAAAAATGAAAATAACCATTTGTTGTTACTCTAATATTTCAACAACATACTAAATTACTAAGTGCATTTTATAAATGTATCATGCAAGGAGCACAATATTGGGAATCAATGTGAATGATTCTCATCAAGAAATTAGACAAGCTTTGAGATTGAAGGACCCAAGCTCTTTGTAGGTTTTCAATGAAGATTTAATTAGCCACTAATAGGAACAATAAGAAAATAGAGAAATGTGAAAATAAATCCTAATCTCGAAGAGTGTTGTGCTAAGAATTACATACACATCTCATAAATTTCAATAGAGACATGAGACACATTTATAGAAATAAAGGAAAGAAATAGCTATTTAGATAGTTATTAATCTACAAAAGATTGGGACCTACGTACTTCAAGAGATTAATAAAAATAAGTTTTTATTTATAATTTTTAAATTTGATAATTTTGAAATTATCATAGATGTAAAGTAAAGATAAAATATGTTTCAACAAAACAAATAAAAACGACAAACAAATATGTGATGAATCAAGAATAACATGTTATTGCAAAAAATATAATAAATAAAAGAATATGCATAATTGTACATAAGCCATCAAAAGTCTAAATATACCTATCTTTATAAAAAAATAAAAATCTTCAAAATGACTAAAAATTATTAAAACTTATTAAGCTCCATGAAAAAAACACTACCTTCCATATAAAGAGTATACAACATGATACTTATAGAAAACAAATTATGTAGGATACCAAAAATTGTTAAAAAGATAAGATAAGATAGATTATAGATAAATTAATCATATTAATTTCATAGTTAAAAGATAATTCTATGGCTCTTTAAATGTATGATATATAATAATATTTAAATCTTTATTTAAAAAAAATATATATTATATTTTATAAACTTATACATTAAATTTTTTAATATTCAAGTTATACTAAAATCTAAGATGTTCAATATGCATTATTATTTTTAAATTATAATATTGATTAAAGATATATAATTATATTTATAAGATTTAAATTCAATAATGAACTTAGAAAATATTAAATCAATCAAAATTGTTTCTATTATCAAAAATACTATATAAGTAAATTATAAACTATTATAATATAATATTTAAATTTTCTATTTCAAATGTTAAATAATTTTAATGTTAAATTTTTATAATTATAAACTTACCTTTTAATGATGTTAGTGAGTTTTATAATTAAAATTAGTTTTTAGCATATATTACTTTGATACCTAGATATATTCACAAAATCTATTATCTATTATTGATTATGTAATTTTGTATGTATAATATATTTTTAAAAAATAAAAATATATTTTTGAAAAAAAAAAAAATATATTTAAAAAATTAAACAATATATTTTTTAAATTAGAAACACATTAGAAATGTTTTGAATGTATTCAACTATCAAAATATATTTTTTTTAATATACCATTAAAATCACTAGTTGCCCTAATTTCTCCACTTTTGTTCATTTTTAATGAATTTCCCCCCAGCCTTGTCAAATATTTCATTTTAAATATTTTGCTTTGGAAGCAATGAAACATTTAAAATATATCGCACAAAAATTTCCTCGGGCCCCACCTTGTACAGACCACGTGGTAGCCACCTGTGATTTTGCAATCAACCAAAGCACCATTGCAGGATGGTGGGGAACGACTCAGATCATAGGACAGTTGATGAACAGTCATGCAAATTTGATCCCCAGATGGGACGTAGTATTAGCGCCTCTACGATGCTCGCCATCCTACAATTCGATCCGCGGGATGGTGAGCAGCGAATTGATCTTGAAGGAATTTTGATGCGGCTGACAACATAGTTTCATGCTTAGAAAAATAAACATATTCATTAAAGGGCAAGGGGACATTACTAGGTGGATGGAAAACAATGACATAAGTTTTTTTAAAACTGTTTAGCACAGGGCCAACCAGGACTTAGGAAAATAAAACCTGTAGAGGAAATAAAATATTAAGACCAAAGGGACCAGGCCTAGACGGAACAATGGGGCATAAGATTTTTTTAAAACCCTTCAAAAAAGGTAACGGCGAAATAGATCCCGACCAAGGCATTAGGTAAACACAAGGGTTTAAGATGAATACAAAGCTAAAACCCCAGCCCTAAGAAATTTTCCAACACCATGAAAGCCCAGTGACATAAGGTAGGGCATGAGTGAAACATTAGGAACAAAATTTGAAGTTCCATCAGTACAAGCATTGGATAATTTTATATTAATAGTTTGTCCTATCACAAATATAAAAGGTGAGCACAATAAATAACATGTATTTTCCCATTAAATGTGAAGGATTTTCAAAAAGTTATAGTGTTCAACTATTGGTCTATTTTTGTTCAACATAAGTTGTATTTTAAATCATTATGTGTCGTTTTCATAACAACAAATAGATTTTTTGTGTTCAACTATTAGTCCATAAGTGTTGTTTTTATAAAATAGAACACAGAGAACAAAACTTTGAAGTTCCATCACTACTCGACCATAACCCTAAACCCTAAACCATTAACCCTTAACCTTTAAACCCCAAACCCTTAAACCCTCTACCCTCTCTCTCTCTCAAGTCTCTCCCTCCTACCCACTCTCCCTCTCTCAGGTCTCTCTCTCAAGTCTCTCCCTCCTACTCACTCTCTCTATCTCTATCCCCTCCACCCTTAACCCTAAACCCTTAAACCATCTACACTCTACCCTTGACCCTCCCTCCCTCTATCTCTCTCCCACTCCCTCCCTCTCTCTATCTCTCTCAACTATCTTTAATAAGTATTTGGTCTCTCTCTCTCTCTCTCTCTCACTCACTCCCTCTATCTCTCTCCCCTAAACCCTAAACCCTTAAACCCTCTACCCTCTACCCTTAACCTTCCCTTCCTTTATCTCTCTCCCATTCCCTCCCTCTCTCTCTGTTTTCAGTTAAGCACATATTTCTCTATTTTCTCGTCTATAGAATACCTTAAATATTCAATAATTGAATCCCTCAAATACTACATAGAAAAGAAATTTACAATCTCTGCATCTTGTTATTCAGATTTTATTGCAGAGTTTATCCATACATTTTCATACAACCAAGGAATGATAATCTCAAAATTACAACAACAACATAAAAGAGTTTTCTACTTCAATTTATACATTTTCCAGATAGGTAACTAGCTTTAGGAGTAACTGCTGAACAACCAAACAAAACAAGAGTCGTTTCACCCAGCTAAGAGCCGTTCTCAACAAATCTATAACATATGAGTTCATTTTACTGCTTAGAAAGCACAACTATCCACCATAGAAAATCATAACCTCTAAAGCATGAATGACAATACTCAGTCAGGGCATCATATTGACTGGGATGCAAAGAGTAGTTAAACTAAAAATGTGATTATAAATGAGTATGTGCAGCATGAAACACATAAATAAAAATACTAGACAAATCTGTAACTTCCATGGCTCCATAAACCACTATCGAGCTTCTAGCCAGAAATGCACCAAATAAACCTTCCATAAACCACTGTAAAAGTCGTTACAGCCGGCAACAATAGAGACTAAAACATTCATGATGGCGGCCAGGCTAGGGTTCGATACCCAACAAAAAGAATAAACACAAAATTTTTTCCCTATTCCTTTTTATTTCCATCAATGACACGTTATGCCAAAGGCAACTTTAATGTCGCCAGACAACCTTATGTTTGTCACTTTCGCCAAGAACCATCAGAGTCAGGAGAAGTCATAATGAATACATAATGTCACGCTAAGAGCTCATACCATCCTTCTGGTCGATGAGACAAAAAGGTTCTCTCATCAAAATGAACCATCATTCGCTATCGCTATAGCTTTTGATATCAGAGAGACATCATATAGATAAACTTTGTTATACCGAAAGTCATTCATTTGACTTTGTCGACAAGACACACCATCCTCGCCATGACCTCACACCAAAGCCTTAAGCTCTTGCTGATGAGTTTCCATTTAATCTCCGATCGGTGTGACATACCAATATCGCTGAGACCACATACCGATGGAATAACATATGCCGATAGAGATTACTTTTAGTCGCCGAAACAAAAGACAAGTCTTGCCGAAATAATCTTTCTTGTGCTGGTCACCAAGACACAAAACGCTCAATGAAACAACATGCCAATAGGGATTTATTACGTAGATGAACCACCTTATGAGTTAGTCGGTGAGACCCGACTCATTCGGTAAGACCTCTCAGTGGTGAATAAAACTCATGCCGATAGACCTTTCCACTATCGCCAAGTCAACAGGAATGTCACGCCAAAAGCAACCTGTATGTTAAATTCAATCGACATGACATCAAAAATGTCTTGTCGATAGGCAACACAAACATTTCAAAGTGGATCGGGGAGACCCTGCCATACTCATGCCGATATGTGTAAGCCCAAATGAGAAACAACCAATACCTATGATATGCAAAAAGAACCATCCTGACAAGGAAACCAACTGAAAGAGATTTTGTCATCAAGGACAAACCATAAACACAACTGAGATCCAACAAAATCCCCCTTTGTCCTTGATGGAAAAACACAAATGAATCTCCCCCTTTTTGCCTCAATGACAAAGAGTAGAAGAGAAGAATGTGCATTGCCATGAAACACAACTGAGAAGCCAACCAAAATATCATGAGAAACAACTGCAAAAAAAGTAGTAGTGCAGCAACCAAGATTGTAGGAGAGATGTAAGTGAATGAAACATATTTAACTTGCTCCCCCTAAGTAGTAGCTTGGAGATTTAGTGAAGTAATGATTGAGAGATAACTCCCAATCGAAGTCTCAGCCTTTCGAATAACTCTTTTGCTAAGGGCTTAGTAAAAATTGTATACACTTAAAAATGGTCACATCATATTGTCTGGTAATTAATTAAATATTTTTAATATTTAATTAAAATCTTTGAATTCTATCTGTGTATAAATAAATTTAAATAATTTATTTATATTTCTTCATTCTTTTATTTTGATTAAATAAATAAGTTTATTTAATCATCTTTTCGTATTCATTTCTTAATTAATTAAATAAATATTACGATTTATTTATATTAATTATCATATAATCTTAGTTTGAATATCTTATTCAAATAAAGATTAAAATATTCTTCTTTTCTTCTAAATATCATTTATAATTAATATTCCAAAATATTTAATTAATTCCTCTAATTCGATAACCATTCATAATTAAATATTCCAAAATATTTAATTAATTCTTCTAATATTTCATATTCTTCTAAAGTCACATCATGATTAAATATTCTAAAATATTTAATTAAAATCTTCTATAGTTTTTAAAAATAAAAAATCAAAATTCATAAAATCAAATTAATTAAATTTATTTATTTAATTAATTTTGGGATTTATCTTCAACACTCGTGAAACAAACTGCCCAAATAGAAAAATTATTTTTCTCTGTTTCTGTGCAGGCTTGTTCTCGTGGGTTGAAGACAAGAATCCATCCTTCTCTCCAACCTCTCAACCTCTTCCATCTTCTTCTCAACTTCTTCATCTTTCACCATTCAAACCTACCAGACAATCTCACAGCTGTAGATTCTTGCCAGCCAGGATTGTGCCTGCAAAAATCTATAAATATGACTACCGGGAACTCCAAATCATATAGAATTTTTAAGCAAGTAAATTATAGTCAAATTGTAAGCATTCATAGCATTCATAGCATTTACAGTATTTTCATAACATAGAATCATAATAATATAGCATAGAATCATGACATCTTTTATTCACAGCCCCTGTGCATAATTCACAGCCCCTGTCTATATCCGTTAGCAGTTTCATTCCATTAGCATACAGGATAGAATAGAATTTCCTTTTTGCATACTCATTCTACAGGTTGCCATTTGGAAAAGCTGAGCTTACACAATCTGAGAGCAAAAGCTTCAAAATAATCACTGTAGATAGAGAAAATGGAACGGCTATGAAGAATTCTTGTTTATTTAATTTAATTTCAATTTCTTTAGTTTAATGTTTCATTAGAGTGTTTTTGTTTTCATTTAGATTACAAATAAAAACATACACATTTTTGGCGCCCACCGTGGGGCTCTTTGCCCCTGTTTCTCATATCTGTTTGCAATTTTTTTTGACAGGTTACAGGCAAAAATAGCGGAATAGTGCAGGAAACACGTCTTCCAAACTTCATCTCTAGTTTAGCGCATCTGATAGGTTTTGCAGCGCCCGTAATACTTTTTGCAGCGCCCTTGAAGCATATTGCAGCGCATATAATTCATCTTGCAGCGCATATAATCCATCTTGCAGCACATATAATCCATCTTGCAGCACATATAATTCATCTTGCAGTGCATATAATCCATCTTGCAACACATATAATTCATTCTGCAGCACCCTTAAGTCATCCTGCAGCGCATACAAACAACATTTTCATAGGAAATCTTAAAATGGCCGTATCTTGGTCATTTTTTGGTCTTTTTCAGAGCTTTTTTTTTTTGAAATGGGGTAGAATTTCATAATCTATTTAATGGTGTGAGTTTTTATCAGATTTGACAAAGTTACAACTTTTAAAATTGCATATATTTAAAAAAATTTGCATGTTTTGGGATTTAATACACTTTTGCTTGCATGCATGTGTTTCTTCTTGTCTTGGTGACTTTTTGGTGAATCATACGGAGCTAGAAAAGCATTGGGATCAATCAACACCCTTGAAGATTCCTACAGCACCTTTGAAGATTCCTACAACGCCTATGATGTCTGTTATAGCGCACTTTTGAAAAGGCTGCAAAATGTAATTTGTAATTTAATTTGACTGACTCCGACACAACCACAGACAGTTAGTAAATTTTTAAAGATAAAACGAACCAATCCTAGGATAGATACTTAATTTCAAATGAAGCAATCCTAGGGTAGGCATTAAAGGTCAAATGAAGCAATCCTAGGGTAGGCATTAAAGGTAAAATGAAGCAATCCTAGGGTAGGCATTTCACACTTTATTTTTGGCTTAAAAAGAATTTTTCTGTTTGTGTGAAGCAAAATCTTCACTTAGCTTAGAAAATTTTCATTTGGGGCTTAAAATACATTAGTGTTTGCTTTGTTTTTGGTGATAGGCCTATGCTCTCCCCTTAACTGGGTGATCAAAATGCCAAACTCACCTATTTCCCTTCATGCAATTTCCTATTTTATTAGCTTCTTTTAGAAGGCCTGCCGTAGTGGGAAAAAGTACTCACCCTACGGGAACGACCTAAGTGGGAACAACTAAAGCCAAGTTTTCCAACCCACTATAATCAAAATGTGGATGGTTGATGAAAATCCCATTCGACGGTAGTGTGCATTGATAACCATCCCCAAAGCCTTTGTTCTAAAGGTAGGGAGGTCTCTCGAGGGAGTCTATCATTTGCCGCACCGAACGGAAACCCTTACTAAGAACCTAGTGTAGTATCTTACCGAGTCAGTTTTGAACATCATTTTAATCACAGTGCAGGGGAGGGAAGAATCTACCCCCAAGATACTCACCATATAACTGCCAAGGATTGTTTGCTCAGGGGATCCGGTATCCACTTCCGTCACTCTGAGTACGCACCTGGAAAAGACAAAAACACGGGCGCCCTTTCGGGGGTGACATGGCTGTGTGAGTCGACGCAGTTTTAAGATGTGGGCTGTTGATTACTATGATGACCTACTTGAGAACTAAGAGTGAGTCTGTTTGAAGTGCTTATCATGTGTAAAACCCGTGAAAACAATTTTTGAACAACATTTTGGTCATACACTTCTTGTTTAGCATAGGGCTTAAAACAACTATTCTACAACTTGCTTGATGTGTTTTCAATACATTAATTCAGTAAAGATCATCTAAAACTCACAATTACATTGATCACACTCATCATTTTTCAAGACTAGGATCAAATCTCAAAATAGTGCATCTTTTCAAACAAGTTTTTGATTATTTATTCAACTTCCCCAACAGGATTCTGATATCCTTTCATCTTGGAAGCCACAATCAAGAGTTAGAAACATCATTTGATCATATCATAAGATTTTCATCTTATCAGATCAAGACATTATCATTTTTGCACTTATAAACCTATGATCTAAGTCTAGAAGAACATTTCAAAAGTATATGCCTATTGTCCACTTTACAACATGGGTGATAGGGAACAAAATCTTTTTCATAGGTTTCATACTAGGAATAGTTCAAATAATGAGATAACCGATGAAATGATTCAAGAAGTTGAACAGGATCCACAGTTTCACATAATTTTGGACAAGATGTTAGAGCGAGATAAAGAAGGCTACTTTCTTTTCTTAGCAAACCAAGGTGCCAAATTGCCCTCTAACTACAATATGGAGAAAATTAAGGAAGATCCTGAAAAGACTAAAACTCCATTAAATGATCTTAGTAGTTTTCCCCAACAAACAAGAGCACTCCAAAGGAAAATCAAGGAAATACAAGGGGGCACAACTATGAAGTCCTTTGATGGAAATATGAATGTAACCTCTTCTCCTCCAAAAGCAACATCATCCAAATTCAATGTTTTTGAATTTTTGCAAAGGTTACATAAGAAGCCCAAATCTAAGCCCTCAAATAAAATTGACCAATCCTATCATGTCATGCATTTATCTTCATCCCCCAAAATTCCAAATGAACCTCATGATTCTTTCACTCAAGATAACGATTCCATTCAATCACCTTCTTCTATCATATCCTTTACATCCAATGATTCATTTCAATCTACACATCTTGATCAAAACATTCTACAAACCCTTCCTATCTTTGATCAAGATCCCATCTCTCAAGGACCATATGATGATCCCCTCCTTTCATTATTCACCCATGATAATCCTCTTCCATCTCAAGAGACAAACGTTCCTCCAAGTTCTTCTTCGTCATCATCTAATCAATCCATACCATCCCATGATTCTATTGCATTACAAGAGCATGATATTTCTTCCATCCTATCTAATGATGTCTTACCAATTGATGATCAAGATATGATTTCTACAAAATTTCATGATTCCCTTCCTCATCAAGATCAATATAATCTTCCATTCAAGGATACCCTTTCATCCCATGAAGATGATTATCCTCCTCATGATCAAGATATTCCTTTCATACCATTTCATAATCCTTTTCCAAGTCAAGATCAAAACACCCCATCATCCCCATGTCAAGAGCCTATTACACCTATTCACGTTATCCATGAACCCCACACCTATAAATTGGGATCCTCCTCCTTTATCCATTCTAGTTTACTTCCAAAACCTATCTTCTCATCCATATCATATCCTCTTCACAATGGACTCGCATCTTGTTTCACAAACAATACATATCCCATTGGTAAACGAATGTGTGAAATTATGAATTACAAAGGAAAAGGTTTAGGTCTTCATGAGCAAGGTATCCTAGAACCCCTTTCTGTCCAAGCACATCCATATTCTCATGGCCTTGGTTATACACCTCATACTCAACCTAGGTATCCTAGTCCATCAAACTCTCCATCCATCCTAGGTCCTTATCCTAGTCCAATAAAAACACCATCTATCCTAGGTCCTTATCCTAGTTCATCAAACCATTCATCTATCCTTGGTCCTTATCATTCCAACCTTAGCTCATCAATCCTTTCATCCATATTAGGGTCCCACATTTCTCCATCTCCTATTCTTCAAGAACAATAAAAACACACATCCTTGATCCACTTTCAAAATTCTTCCTTCATTAACTCATCCATCATACCTCCATATCATTCACCTCAATCCACCCCTCCCATTGCTCTTGGAAGCAATTTGGATGCCAAATATGAAAAGCTTCTATATCAAAATCCACATGTATCAAAGGATCAACATGTCTCCTCGAAGAGTCATGCAAAAATAAAAGAAAATTTGATCCAAAAAATCAAAAAGCAATTTTCAAAGGCCACAAAGGCCCATCAAAGCAAAAGCAATTTTCAAAGGCCACAAAGGCCCATCAAAGCAAAGGAAATTTCCAAAGGTCACAAAGGCCCATCAAAGCAAAAAGGAAATTTTCAAAGACCACAAAGGTCCATAAATCAAAAAGAAAAATGTCAACGGCCACAAAGGTCCACAAAGAAAAACTCAAAGTCAAAATTCATGTGGATTCCTAAAAGTCTCATAGAAGCAATAAAATCTAAATTTGCATCCAAATTTGCTAATCCAAAAGTTTCCTCCAATTTTCCATCTAATAACCTATCACCTTCCAAATCCATTTTTCCTCCATCACTCCACCGCCCTTCAAGGTGTGTGTCAATGTTGATCTTTCCAACTTTTCCATCTATCCATCAACAGGTCTTCCAAACTCCTATCCATTATCCAACATTCACCCCCCATCATTCTTCTTTAATCCAAACTTTTGCATAAGTCCTTAGATTCTTCCATCATATCATTAATCTGCCAACATTTAGGATTCTAATTCCCATTACCATGGTTTATTAGAGGGATATTTGGTTGTGAAACTTGATGCTTAAGTCCTTCCTCCATCTCCCTATCATCCATATCATATCTTCCATATTCCTCTCGCACTCTACATTTAGGGACAAGTTTCATCCATCTTATCATTCATGGTCATTTCTATGCCCATTCCTTACATTTCCACCTTTGATCTTGACAAGGTTAAGGATCTTCTTGAAAATCATACATCTTATCCTATTCACTTCATCCAAATCTTCAATACCATATCCTTTGTCATGCATCTTCTCTTATATTGTGGGGAATCTTGTTCCTTCAATTAGTCATATCATCTCATTTCATCTTAAAAAAATAAAAAAAATATAATCATATATATATATATAAAAAAAAAAAAAATAATATAATATATATAAAAATCCATATATATATAAAGTTTTGAAAAAGTGCAATAAAAACAAGTGGTGAAAACTTGGCAAACAAGCGCTACTTGTGATTAAAATGGGTTCCTCCATTTATTAGTTTATGTCTTGTTTTCATCCATCATCCATATTCCATGTATATATCTTTCATTATCCATATCATATAGTGGGAATCTTTTCATCATGGCTTGATGAAATTTGTACATATCTTTTATCCTTAGGTTGTGTTTACACTGGGGGCAAAAATGCAGAAACATACACTGAACAAATAGGAGAGGACAACAAGCTTTTTGAATATCACAAACAGACATAAAATAGTTTGACAAAACACAACAAACATTGTCGTATCAAATCAACCACAACATGTTTATTCAATGCCAATGGAAATCGAAACAACATGATCCAAACATGTATCATGGATGACATTTCAGAATTTGCATGGGAAATGGATTAACTCTTGTCTGTTTATGCAAGCAATACTTAGGTCATCTCGGTTCAATTATACCTAGATGCTTGTATTAACTTGCTATATTCAAAAATCATGAAAGCAATACTCAGGTCATCACTGGTGCTAACATACCCTTTGATGCTTGTATTAACTTTCAACATTTCAAAGCTCTATGATGATACAAAAAGCATGAATAAGCTCTCCAAATGGCAATATTGTATGAATGTCCTGCATGGTTAGTATATATTTGCATTCATGTTAGAATCTGCATTTTGCATTTGTAGATTTTCCCAAAAGCTGGCAAAGTATACAATGTCTGAATAAAAAAAATCAAAGCTGATCACATGAAAACACTATGAGGTGCTACCCCCAGATTTTGTTGGTCTCACACCACCTGCTCCTACATCAGAAGATCAAATTGTCAATAACATCAGAAGATCAGACCATCATTCAAATCAAAATGGATCATCAAATCAATCAAATCAATCCAATCAGAATACATCATTCGACTATTTGTTTTTAACAACTTTGAAAACAAATTTATCAACATATCAACCGATTTGTCTTTCAACAACTTTGAAAGCAAATTTATCACAATTTTATTTGTTTTTAACAACTTTAGAAACAAATTCATCAACCAAATCTGAATATCAACTTTTTGTTTTTCATCATCATGAAAACAAATTTATCAAATCATGTTTGTTTTTAACAACCTTAGAAGCAAACTTATCAACAACTATTTGTTTTTAACAACTTTAAAAGCAAATTTCTTAGCTACTATTTGTTCTCCAACAACCTTGGGAACAAATTTATCAGACAAACATCATCAAATCAGGGCATCTCAATACACAAAATTGGGGCATTTAATCATATTTTAACATAGCAGGGGCAATTTCTTCATCAAATTTTCATTTCATATCTCTTCGGGTCAATTTTCTTCAAATCATTAGTTTCGAACGATGAATCGACATCTTCAAAATCATAAAAATCAAAAAAATTCCACAAAATCAAAAATCAAAAATTCATAAAAATCATCATATTATTGATTCATGGATTTGTGGGGGCATATACCTATTGACATTTATAGTCAACATATGGGGCAAATTTTAAAAATTCTTTGAAGCAATCGTAAAACACATCACTTCAAAGAGGGCAAAATGTATACATAAAAATGGTCACATCATATTGCGGTAATTAATTAAATATTTTTAATATTTAATTAAAATCTTGAATTCTATCTGGTACAATAAATTTAAATAATTTATTTATATTTTCTTCATTCTTTATTTTTGATTAAATAAATAAGTTTATTTAATCATCTTTTCGTATTCATTTCTTAATTAATTAAATAAATATTACGATTTATTTATATTAATTATCATATAATCTTAGTTTGAATATCTTATTCAAATAAAAGATTAAAATATTCTTCTTTTTCTTCTAAATATCATTTATAATTATATTCCAAAATATTTAATTAATTCCTCTAATTCGATAACCATTCATAATTAAATATTCCAAAATATTTAATTAATTCTTCTAATATTTCATATTCTTCTAAAGTCACATCATGATTAAATATTCTAAAATATTTAATTAAAATCTTCTATAGTTTTTAAAAATAAAAAATCAAAATTCATAAAATCAAATTAATTAAATTTATTTATTTAATTAATTTTGGGATTTATCTTCAACACCTGTGAAACAAACTGCCAAAACAGAAAAAATAATTTTCTCTATTTCTGTGCAGGCTTGTTCCCGTGGGTTGAAGACAAGAATCCATCCTTCTCTCCAACCTCTCAACCTCTTCCATCTTCTTCTCAACTTCTTCATCTTTCACCATTCAAACCTACCAGACAATCTCACAGCCGTAGATTCTTGCCAGCCGGGATTGTGCCTGCAAAAATCTATAAATATGACTGCTGGGAACTCCAAATCATATAGAAGTTTTAAGCAAGTAAATTATAGTCAAATTGTAAGCATTCATAGCATTCATAGCATTTACAGTATTTTCATAGCATAGAATCATAATAATATAGCATAGAATCATGACATCTTTTATTCACAGCCCCTGTGCATAATTCACAGCCCCTATCTATATCCGTTAGCAGTTTCATTCCATCAGCATACAGGATATAATATAATTTCCTTTTTGCATACTCGTTTTACAGGTTGCCATTTGGAGAAGCTGAGCTTACACAATCTAAGAGCAAAAGCTTCAAAAGAATCACTGTAGATAGAGAAAATGGAACGGCTCTGAAGAATTCTTGTTTATTTAATTTAATTTCAATTTCTTTAGTTTAATGTTTCATTAGAGTGTTTTTGTTTTCATTTAGATTACAAATAAAAACATACACAAAAATATCAGCCACTTGATCTTGAGATCCAATAAACTATAAGCAGACTTCATTAGCCAAAACCTTTTCTCGAAGAAAGTGAAACTTGATAGCAATATGTTTAGTTCGAGAGTGCATAACAAGATTTTTTGAAATATTTATCACACTAGTGTTATCACAAAGAATGGAAACAGGTTTAGAAACATCAATACCCATATCTGAAAGAGTCTGACTCATCCACAGTACTTGAGTACAGCATGAAGTGGCAGCAATGTATTCTACTTCAGTAGTAGAGAGAGAAACATTTACTTGTTTCTTGTTGTGCCATGCCACTAAATGATCACCAAGAAAGAATGCAACACCACTGGTGATTTTCCTATCATCCAAACAACCAGCCCAGTCAACATCAGTATAAGTAATCAAAGAGAAATCATTGCTCCTAGGATACCAAAGACCATAATCAAGAGTGCCCTCAATACATTTAAAAATCCTTTTAATAGCAGTGACATGGGATTCTTTAGGTGATGCCTGAAACCGTGCAATAGTGCAGACTACATTCATGATGTCAGGTCTAGAAGCAGTTAAATATAATAGATTGCCAATCATTGATCTATATTCAGTTTGATTTGTATCAGGAGAATCATCAACCTTAGTAAGTTTGCATCTAGTAACCATTGGAGTGCTAACTAGATGGCATTCATCCATCTGAAATTTCTTAAGCATCTCTCTAGCACACTTGGTTTGAGAAAGAAATATTCCATTTTCACGTTGAGAGATTTGAAGACCCAAGAAGAAATTTAATTCTCCTAATAATGACATTTCAAATTCAAATTCCATTAGATGAGAGAATTTTTTACTCAATATAACATTGTTGCAGCCAAAGATAGTGTCATCAACATAAATTTCAAAAACCAAAATATCAGAACCTTTAGTTTTAACATAAAGATTACTATCTACACCTCCTCTAACAAAACCATTAGAAATCAAATGACTGTCCAGCCTAGAGTACCAAGCTCTAGGTGCTTGTCTTAAGCCATAGAGGGCCTTTTTCAATCTGTAAACATGATTAGGCTTATCTTTGTAAATAAATCCTTCAGGCTGTTCAACATAGACCTCTTCATCTAAATAGCCATTTAAAAAAGTAGTTTTGATATCCATTTGATAAACAGTAAAGTTTTTATATAGATAATAAGCCAAGAATATTATGATAGATTCTAATCTAGCAACAGGTGCAAAGGTTTCACCAAAATCAATACCTTCTTGTTGAGCATAGCCTTTGCAGAAAAATCTTGCTTTGTTGTGAATAACATTACCATTTTCATCAACCTTGTTTATGTATATCCATTTGCCTCCAATGACATTCTTGTCATTTGGTCTTGGGACTAACTCCCAAGTTTGATTATTCTCAATTTGATCAATTTCTTCCTGCATAGCATTAAGCCAACATGAGTCTATGAGAGCTTCATTAAAATTTTTAGGCTCAAACTGAGTAACTACACAGAAAGCTATTTGTGCCTTTTCATCAGATTTTGTAACCTTTCTTCTAGTTTGAACTCCTGCATTTTTATCCCCAATAATCTGATCTTTGGGGTGATATTTAGCTAGAGATTTTGATGCAACCCCTTCAGGACTTGTTGTTTCATTTCTAGGGCTTGCTGAATCAGTTCCTTCTGAAATTATTTCTAGTTCAAGTTCTTCTTCCTCATTATCCTGCAAAGATTCAACATACAAATGTGGTCTTTCATCAAATTTTACATTAACAACTTCAACAATCTTATTAAGCCTTTTGTTAAGGCATTTATAAGCTTTGCTGTGAGTTGAGTATCCCAAAAAGATACCCTCATCACTCTTTGATTGAAAGCTCCCAAGGTTATCATCATCTTTCTTGATAAAACACTTACTTCCAAAAATTTTGAAGTGTTTGACAGAAGTAGTTTTTCCATACCAAAGTTCATAAGGAGTGTATTTAGGTTTCACCCTAAGCTGCACTCTATTCAAAATGTATACAACTGTATGAACAACTTATTTCCAATACATATCAGACAACTTAGCTTCATCTAGCATGGTTCTATCCATTTCTTTTACAGTTCTATTTTTACATTCAACTAACCCGTTTTGTTGAGGTGTTTTTGTTGCAGCATACTGTCGTTTAATGCCATGCTGTTCACAGTAATCAATAAACTCTTGAGAGGTGAACTCACCTCCTTTGTCAGATCATAGACATTTAAGTTTCAAATCAGATTCCTTCTCAACCAATTTACGAAAGATTTTAAACCTTTCAAATGCTTCTAATTTGTGCTTAAGAAATGTGACCCAAACCATTCTAGTATAATCATCCACAAACAGCATAAAGTACCTTTCACCATTAATAGACTTTGTTCTGGTTGGTCCACATAAATCAGTGTGCACAAGTTGTAAAGGTTTTGAAGAAGAATGTTCTTTTGTTTTGAAGCTAATTTTAGTTTGTTTACCACTTAAACATTCTTTGCACACAAAGTTTTCTGGCTTGCTAAGAACTGGTAGACCTCTAACATTCTGATTTTTACTAATTCTAACCAGATTTTCAAAGTTTATGTGTCCTAATCTTTTATTCCATAACCAGTTTTCTTCAATTTGGCCCATTAAACACATACCTTGATTATTGTCATTGTTTGATGTGTCGAGAAGATTGTACACATTTCCTTTTGTCCTCCTTCCAGCTGCAACAACCTTTCCAAGCTTGTTCTTAATCTCACATCCTTGCGAAGTGAAAAGAACATGATAACCACTATCACAGATTTGACTAACACTTAGAAGATTGTGTTTGAGACCTTCCACATAGTACACATTATAGATAGGAGTGTCTTCATTCAAAAGAAGTGAACCTCTACCTTTAATTTGAATACTAGAGTTGTCACCAAACTTAACATATCCACCTACATAATCTTCAAGATTTATAAAATTATCCTTGTCGCCAATCATATGGTTAGAAAATCCACTATCTAGGACCCATAAGTCCTTTTTCTTGGAATGAAAAGTAGTTTGAACCAACATAGTTTGTTCAATGTTGTTGATAGTCTTAGGTTTCCAAACCTTTTTAATTTTCTGTTGTTTAGGTTGCAGATCAGTTCTGCACTGTTTGACAGAATGTCCCAAAGCATTGCATTTAAAACATCTAATTTTTCTAACAAAACCATAGTGTTGCCTAAGACCAAACTTGGGTATTCTAGAATTCATAAGCCTGCAAGTGCTCACCTTATGTCCAAATTTGTTGCAGAAAAAACAATAACCATAGAAGAAAGGATTGACTCTGTATGAAGATCTATTACCTCTTAAAGACTGAACATGGTCCTTACCAAATTCTGAGTGATTTGAACCTAAACCTTTGACTTCAGAAGAGGGGTTTTGTTTTGCATGGTCAATTGAGCATTCACCCTTTTCGTAACCAACACCAGTTCTATCTTTGTACATCTTCTGCTTGCTGAGCATCTCATTCAGTTTTAGAGTGCTTTCATATTTTTCAATTTCCTTCCTAAGACAAACTACTTCTTGTTCCAATTTTTGAATTTCTTGATCTTTCCAGCTTACAGTCTCTTGAAGGTGGTCTTCAACTCTTTTAGCTTCTTCAAGCTGAGTTTTTCAAAGAGACCATTTCTTGATCTGGTTTATGTTCTTGAGTAAGAACTTGTTTTTTGAGTTTTTTGATCTCTTGTAAAGCACATTTAAGCTCACTTTCAAGATCTACTTCACCTTCTTCAATGTCAATGGTGTTTGTATCATTTTGCTGAGTAATTTCAGCCATGAACAAGGTTTCATCTTCTTCAATTGATGAATCTTCAGACTCAATATCAGATTCATCCTTACTAAATAGACTTTTCTTCTTTTTGAAATAGAAGTTTTGATTAGGTTTGAAGGCCTTCTTCATAGGCTATTTTTCAGTTGTCTCATTGTCACAGATTTGATCATCATAGGGACACTTTGCAGCAAAGTGACCTATTTTTCCATAGTTAAAACATTTAAAGGGAAGTTTTCCCTTATATTTTCCTGATCCCTTTTTAAATCTTCTAACAAAATGGGATTCTTTAGAATCAGTCAACTCTGATTCACTGAATTCAACTTTTTCTTTCTTTTCAGTGTTAAATGCAGTTTCTTTTCCTGTTGAATTGTTTTTGCTAGTTCTCATTTCATAGGCAGTAAGTATTCCTTGTAGGCTGTCTAAGGTAAGCTTATCAAAGTGTTTCTTTTCTTCTAGGGCTGAAACCTTAGATTCAAATTTGGATGGTAAGGTTCTAACAACCTTTGTGACCACATCAAATTCATTAACCTCTTGACCTAGACCTTTCATTGAATTGACAACCTCATCAACTCTTAGGAAATATTCAGCCACTTTTTCATCATCCTTCATTTTCAACTCCTTAAACTAATGTTTGAGAGTAATGATTTTTGAAAATTTGACTTTCTCATTGCCTTGATATATAGTTTCAAGTTTTTCCCAGATATCATGAGCATATTTGCAATGCATGACTTTAATGAACACATCTTTAGTTAACCCACAAAAGATGGCATGCTTAGCTCTGGCATTTGTTTCATACCTCTTTTTTTTCAGTAGGATCAGTGGGAATAGAGGCTGGTACATTGTAATAATTTATAACCATGCTCCAAACATCAACATCAAAAAAATAAGAAAAGCTTCCATTATGAATTTCTAGAACACATAATCTATTCCATCAAATAACGGAGCTCTGGTTATAGAGGCACCGTCTTGAGAATGTGCCATTAAAAACAAACTCCAAGACCAAGATCAATCCAAGGTGATTAAAACCTATCAGAGGACCCTACGCTCTGATACCAATTGTTGGAGTTAAAATGACAATGAGAGGGGGGGTGGTGAATCAGTGACTTAACAGATTTGACCAATTTTCAAAAATTGAAAAACATAGCTCAGATTTGATCTCAATATTACTCTGATTAATGCATTCATGAGTTGAATGTAATCATTTATAAACAAAATCGAGAAAATTAATAAACCCAATAGTGAACAGAAACAACAACACAGTAAAGCTGTGAGAACACAGAAGAACAAAGAGACAAAAATTTGCCAAGTGGAAAACCCTCCTGGGGCATAAAAACCACTCCCGAAATGCCTTCCAGGCTTAATCTCTTAATCAACTATTCACAATGCCTTAAAGGCTAATTTTTGAGCACCCACTCAAGGAGCACCAACCCCTCATTTAGATATATCTATCTCAAGGAGTACCATCCCCTCAAATTATGAATTGAGAATCAATAATAACTCAGAGGATTTCTCTGTTTTTAGTTAAGCAGATATTTCTCTATTTTCTCGTCTACAAAATACCTTAAAGATTCAATAATTGAATCCCTCAAATACTACATAGAAAATAAATTTACAATCTCTGCATCTTGTTATTTATATTTTATTGCTGAGTTTATCCATACATTTTCATACAGTCAAGGAATGATAATCTCATAATTACAACAACGATAGCAGAAAAGAGTTTTCTGCTTCAATTTATACATTTTCCAGATAGGTAACTATCTTAAGGAGTAACGACTGAACAACCAAACAAAACAAGAGTCATTTCACCCAGCTAAGAGCCGTTCTCAACAAATCTGTAACGTATGAGTTTATTTTACTGCTTAAAAAGCACAACTGTCCACCATAGAAAATAATAACCTCTAAAGCATGAATGCCAATACTTAGTCAGGGCATCATATTGACTGGGATGCAGAGAGCAGTTAAACTAAAAATGTGATTATAAATCAGTATGTGCAGCATGAAACACATAAATAAAAATACCAGACAAATCTGTAACTTCCATGGCTCCATCAACCACTGTCGAGCTTCTAGCCAGAAATGCACCAAATAAACCTTCCATAAACCACTGTAAAAGTCGTTACAGCCAGCAACAACAGAGACTAAAACATTCATGATGGCGGCCAGGCTAGGGTTCGATACCCAACAAAAAGAATAAACACAAAAAGTTTTCCCTATTCCTTTTTATTTCCATCGATGACATGTTATGCCAAAGGCAAATTTAACGTCGCCAGACAACCTTATGTTTGTCGCTTTCACCAAGAACCATCAGAGTCGGGAGAAGTCATAACGAATACATAATGTCATGCTGAGAGCTCATAACATCCTTCTGGTTGATGAGACAAAAAGGTTCTCTCACCGAAATGAAACCATCATTCGCTATCGCTATAGCTTTTGATATCAGAGAGACATCATATAGATCAACTTTGTTATACCAAAAGTCATTCATTTGACTTTGTTGACAAGACACACCATCCTCGCCATGACCTCACACCAAAGCCTTAAGCTCTTGCCGATGAGTTTCCATTTAATCTCTGATCGGTGTGACATACCAATATCGCTGAGACCACATATCGACGGAATAACATATGCCGATAGAGATTACTTTCAGTTGCCAAAACAAAAGACAAGTCTTGTTGAAATAATCTTTCTTGTGCCGGTCGCCAAGACACAAAACGCTCAATGAAACAACATGCCGATAGGGATTTTTTTACGCCGATGAACCACCTTATGAGTTAGTTGGTGAGACCCGATTCATTCGGTAAAACCTCTCAGCGGTGAACAAAACTCATGCCGATAGACCTTTCCACTGTCACCAAGTCAATGGGAATGTCACGCCGAAAGAAGCCTGTATGTTAAATTCAATTGACATGACATCAGAAATGTCTTGCCGATAGGCAACACATACATTTCAAAGTGGATCAGGGAGACCCTGCCATACTCATGCCGATATGTGTAAGCCCGAATGAGAAACAACCAATACTTGTGATATGCAAAAAGAACCATCCTAACAAGGAAACCAACTGAAAGAGATTTTTTCATCAAGGACAAACCATAAACACAACTGAGATCCAACACAATTATTATGGCACCCTATCCACAAATTTGTGTTGACTCATCACCACCAAATTTAACATCTCCACCATTATTCTTCTTAAGACTGATGAAACTTCTCTTGTCACTAGTTATGTGGTTAGAAAAACCATCGTCAATCACCCAAGAATTTCCTTCTTCTTTTGTATGAAAGGTAGTCCACACAGCCATAGATCTTCCATTATTTTTGTCAGCCTACAAAGTACCAAACTTCTTAATTTTTCCATTATCACCCTTTTTTTTCTTTCAGAGCCGTGAATAGGGTTTCATCATGTGAATCATTATCCTCATCTTTTGAAGAAAAACTACTTTCCTTGGAATATAAAGCTCTTTTGAACTTATCCTTTTTATTACTATCATTTGATTCTTTATAAGGACACTTGGATGCAAAATGACCAATCCTTCCACAATTGAAACAATTGAAAGGTAACTTACCTTTGTATTCTCCAATTCCTTTCTTCAATCTTCTCGCAAATTTTGCTTCAATCTCATCAAAGTCATAATCTTGATCAGCTGCTTCATATTCTATCTTTTTATTGGTTTTGAATGTTGCTTCCTTCTTTGGAACATCTCTGTCACATTATCTCATTTCAAAGGCTATGAGAGCACCAAACATTTCATCTATTGAGTACTTTTCCAAGTCTATAGTCTCTTCAATAACAAAAACTTTATGACTATAAGCTTTAGGGAGAGATCTCAAAACTTTCTTCACAATCTTGTCTTCTTTCACTTCTCCACCAAGACCTATGCTAGTAACAACTTCATCCACATGGAGCATATAACTAGCAATGTCTTCTTCCTCTGTCATCCTCAATGTTTCAAATCTGCTCTTGAATATTTGCATCTTGGCTTGCTTTACTTTATTATCTTCTTCATAGATACTACTCAAATTTTCCCATACATCCTTAGCAGAATTGCAACTCATTACCTTTAGAAGTTCTGAATTAGCTAAATCACACAAGATAACATTCTTAACCTTGGGATTGTTCTCATATAATCTGATCTTAAATAGATCTGTAGGAAGAGAAACGTGAGTAGTATAACCATCCTTGACAGATTTCCAAACACCACACCCTAAAGAGTTTAGATGGCCTTCCATCCTCAACTTCCAAAAGGTGTAATTTGTCCCATCAAACCTATGACCTTTGTAAGCTCCATCATGTTCCATCTCAGACCTTTCCTCAAGTGGTTAAGCTTCTTCAGAGGAAATTGGATCTGGTACCAATTGTTGAACACACTCGGAGATTGAGAGTGGGGGTGAATCAGTCTTTTGAAAACATAAACCCTTCAACAAACTCAAACTTCTTTATCAAACCAAAAACTATCAAACATATCAACAATAAAGAGAGATCTACCAATTTAGCTCCTTAACAAGGTCAAAAACCCTCAATAATTAAAGATACAACAATTCAACCATTAACCAGATTAGTAGTAATGAAAAATAAAACAAGGAACAAATATGCACAAGATAACACTAGATTTATGTGGAAAACCCAATGAGGGAAAAACCACGATGATATTTAACTCACAATATATGAAGCTCATTGCTTACAAAAGTAACAAGGCTTATTGCCAAAATAATTGCAGACTAAGGTGAACAACCTTAGGGAAAGATACTAAGGACTTGTGGATTGAAGCACACAAATCTAGGGAAAGATACAAGGAACTGATTAGATTCACTATCTGAGAATAGGATACATGAAGATTTAAAATTTACAACATATGTCAACAATACACTCTGCTAACTGAGGTGTTAAATCACATTTGATCTATCTTCTACACACTTTCGTACTTCTTCTGCGAGATCTTCAATACATTCCACACTCAAACTCTTTGCATTTGATTTTATCTTTCATTTATATGCATTGCAAGACTACAAAACATTAATTAGGTCTGCTAAGAAGAAGATAAACAATAATATCAACAAGTTGGCCACAAAAATTCAATGAGGTGCAAAGTGGTCCTATCCAAAAGATAGAGAGGACCAAAACAATCTTATTACATCTTCTAATGTGATCGCAAACAATTCACATGCTAGCGCACATCAACTCAAGTTGGCAATAGGGAAACATGTAGATGAAGCATGAAGCACATAACCAGTCAACCCAAAAACATACTTCCAATTGAATTTACTTAGTGTAGTCCTCAATAAGATAGTTTAGGACCCAAATAAATCTTAACACAACTTCATATTCTTGCACAAATCCTCAAGCACATAGTGCAAGCAAGATACCAAGCCCTATCGCCTAGACATCCACAAATAACCTAGAGAACCAATTGAAACACAATGCGACACCAAAAGAGATCAACCATTGATGTGCAAATCACAAAGGGATGTTCCATGAACATCCAAAAACACTTCTAGATACTTCTTTCATATTGCCATTCTACCAACAACCATCGTAAATCAAACATGAACATAATACTTCATACCAGAAGCATAAAAGGCATAATCAAGAGATATAACATTATTAGAACATCTTGTAGACCAATTCAACACATGAAAACTAAATCGAGACATTGCAAAAACACTAAGAGAACATTCACCAAGATGCATGAGTAGAAGAATCAATGTAGAGCATTTTCTAGACCAATCCAAACAACCAACATCATTGCCAACCTTCTGAAATTAACAAAAACCTCCTTGACAACACTAGTGAATTGAAAATATAGGAGTGAAACATCCACAAAACACAAATTTTTAATCCCAAAGTACAAGACCATATCTCCAAGAATGGAGAAATACTGAGCATTCTCCCAAACATCCTTCAACACAACTTCTTGGAATAGAAGCTTTTCATTAGCTTGCGGAGGCCACAAATTTCTTACAACACATACTTCCTCAGGAGCAATAAGAGAGAGCATACACCATACTATAGACCATCGACAATCATTTCTCCACCATCAACATTACTTCTAATCCTCATCTTAATATATCATCATGATATCACCTCTGCTGACAATAACCATACACAATACTTCTTCTTTCATTATCATCAAACATGGAATGACATCCAACCATGAACATCACCAACACATCACCATACACAATGAAAACCCAAATTGAATTATCAATAATGACAACCAATACCAAACAACAATGCTACGATCTTCCCAAGTGATGACAACCATGAAAACAATACAACCAAGTGTTGACATAAAAAAAACTCCTCAAATGTTGACAACTAGTGCCAACAATACTGCAACAATTTCACCAAGTGTTGACATCAATGACAACCAACTCATTAATGACAGCTAATTCCAAACTTACATCAATGACAACCAATGCCAACAAAAAGAGGATGTAGAGGCCGAAGTTGGCGGGTAGGCAATGGCTCTCTGTAAAATAATATTAAATTATTAATATAATATCTAGCTAGTAGGGCAGTAGGCTTCTATTTTCACTATAATATAAATTGAAAAGGGAAATTTGAGCCAATTTTTAGAATCTATGGATCATTTTGTTTGTAGGGGAAAAATTACATAAATTCATGCCTAAAAATATGGGCTAAGCACATAATCCTTTTTTGAAGAAATATAAAGGTGACACCTTGAAGTGTCACATTTACTGATTAAACAAATCTTCTTTTGATAAAAATATCTTTTAACATTATCAAGTCTTTTGATAAGAATATTATATTATATTTTGAATTTTCAGTTTTGAGAAGGAAAAAGAAAGGATTTATTTAAAAAGAAGAATAATTAGTTTTATTCCTCTCCTTATTTTTCTTCGTCTTCTTTTAATGATCATTTTTTTTGTGCAAGGAGAATGAAATGAATCAAGTTTAAGATTGAAGAATTCAGAAGTGCTATTGTGGATGAACTAAAATAATTTTGTTTCTATTGGATTATTCAGATTCTTCATTTTAGTTTCAAATTTATATAGGATTGAGGTAAGGTTATTTTCATGAAATCATTTTAAAAATTATATATTTATTTTAGATTAATGATAAAATAGAATGTTTGTGGAAGAGGTTGTGTTAATTGATTTCTTATGCAAGAATACAATTATGAAAATATTAAATGGAGAGTTGGGTTTTTCTCATTTTGGTATATGTAGTTTGAAACTATAATAGAATCACTAAAATTTACACTTTTATGTGTGATATTTTTATCTTTTATGTTTAAAACAAGTTGGATGCTTTTTAATAAAAACTGGTTTATTTGACATGAGAAAAACTAGTATGTTTTGGTGATTATAAATTTATTGATATGAACTATTTTTTCTTAAAAATTGAGAAATGATGTACATATATGTTTTCTAAATCATATCAAAATATTTAGCTCTACCCATTTCATAAATAGTTAGATATTTATTCATTTGATATCCTTGGTATCATGATTGATTATTGTAGATACCCTAAATTGCCCCGACCTATGAGCAACACCTTTTTACTAAATTTCACTCTTCTTCCCTAATGATTAAATAATCTTATTGTTTAATTATTATCAATTAATATTCTACTATTAATTAAGTAATTTTACACTATTTAATTAATTTAGTCAAATTCATCATTTTTGACTAATTAAATAAATCACATTTATTTAGTAATGTCTTAATTGATCATTATTCTTCCTGATTAATTAAATAAACCTTATTTGTCTAATTATGTCACTAACTTAACTTATTCTTCCATTTTAATTAAATAGTTACCATGTAATTATTTAATTAGCATCAAACATCCTTCTCATATTAAATAATTGCTATAAATCATTTAATTAAACCACTTTCCCACTTCTAGATTAAATAATTAAATTAATTATTTAATTCTCCAATATTCACTCAACATGATCTATTAATAAATAAAATTTTGTTTATTAATTCAATCTTTATTTGCATGTTCCTTCAAAGATTAATTAATTATTTAAATTAATTAATTATCCTCACACATTGACTGATCAATCAAATTTGTTGACTAATCAATCACACCCATTGATTATTCAATCAAATCTATTGACTAACAAATCAAACCCATTGATTATTTAATCCCAATAATTAATCAATCAATCCCATTGATTGATCAATCAATTTCTACTGATTATCCAATCAATTCCTTTGATTGAATTGATTAGGGCAATTAACTCTCCAATCTATTTCCTCTCAATAGACCTCAACCATTGATCCTGATATTTCATCTTTTAATCCAAATAGTTCATCTGAAACAAGATTTTCTATAAAAGAAAGCCTTCATTGCACGTTGATGGCGAACCATGAACTCTTAAACTTTGACGTTTGCATCATTGCAATCCTTAAATATACTTGAAGCTTCATAGTGAAAGAGTATCATACCCATAACTGAGAGCAAATCTTACAAAGAAAGAACAATGGAAGTCATCCACGACAATACGATGAAGGTGAAGGTGTCACTTGGTTAAAATATGGTTTTACTTATTATTGCATGTTTTCTATTGAATAGATTAGATCTTGTTGAGTGATTAGCATTACATATTGTTGAGTGATTGAATTATAATGTTTGATTTATGTCAGTGTGACATATTTTGTGTCATGGTTGATTTGTGACATATTTTATGTCATGGTTTATGTGTGACATCTATTATATCATCATTTTTTATGTTTTTATATGACTTATTTTGTGTCATGATTCTACTTGTGAGAGTAGGGTTATATCTAAAAGGATAGGGTGTAAGAGAAATTCATCTCATGGATCCCATTTGCAAGGACAAAATACAATTTTATGAGAGGTTTATCTCATGGATTTGATTTTGAAAGAATGAAATATGATTTTATCCTATGGTTTAGGATGGTTAAAATCCTATTTTCTATACTTGGGTACATTGCACAATTATGAGATGCTCTCTAGATAGGATTGGGGACCAATTGTGTTTGCCATATTTGAGGATTTATTTTCTGTTTTTACTTATGTGAGTGTCATTGTTTTTTTTTTTTTTTTGTAATATGTGAAGCTTGTGTACTCTATGCTTATTCTATGCACTTGTTTTTTTCTTGTTTGTTTTGTGTACTTGTTTTTGTGTGTGTTTCTATATATTTGAATTATTGTTATTGGTTTATTTGGATACTTTTGTTGTGAAAATGCTAGGATTCATGTAGTATAAAATGCATGTAGTCCTACCTTAAGCATGTGTTATTGAGAACACATATAACATCACATGGATAAAGCTTTAGTATTATGAGATGTGAGTAGTAATATTTGTAGATGTTTTATATGGTTTTTAAATTTGTTATTAAGTCAAACATGTTGGAAGTGGATTCACTCTGAGAGGGGGGGTGAATCAGAGTGATATAATTTTTGAACTCATTGATTTAAATGCACAACTTAAATTTTTTGACTTTGAAACAATGTGGTAGATTTAACCAAACAAATGAACACTTAAACTTTGCAGAAAGATATGCAAGAAATAAACTTATATTAAAAGCATCATGTAGCATTGCTCCATCAAATTGTGAACAATCTTATTAATGCTTTTTGAAACAGAACTTCAACTTTATTCAATGCAGATTTTAACTTGCTTTAAAGAAATATTTTAATGACCAATTTTGCACAAATTACTTTGTATACAGACTTAAACAAATTAAAATTAATCTTTTGAACAAACTTAAAGTATCAGAGCATTGACCAACTAAATGAGCACACTAACATGAAACAAAATGAGATACAAAATCACATCACATAACACAAAGATTTCCTGAGTGGAAAATCCCTCTTGGGGTATAAAAACCACTCACAAACTAATCCTTTTATTCATTCAAAAGAGCACCAACTCTATTACAATGTGGAGCACCAACTCCATTACAATGTGGAGCACCAACTCCAATAACTTTTCTGAAGCACCAACTACATAGGAGCACCAACTCCTCTATTTTTCAAAGTTTCAAAGGACAATTCATCATTTTCAATAATGCCCACTAAAATCTCTATAATCAAATCAGAGATATAAACCTTTTAAACTCTCTCTTTGTACTCATTTCAAACACAAATGATATCACTATAATAACAATCTAATCTATGCTCAAAAACCCTTGTTCTCAGCCATATAAATTCTTCTCAATACTTCCCATTGAACAATCACTTTTAAAGCCATGAATTTATAGAGAAAATAAAATTGAAACCCTTGAGCCAACCAATCAAACTCGAGTTCAAAACAAATACTCGAGTTAGGGTTTCCATAGAAAAATACAAATTACAGTTACAAAATAAAACCACATTTTTTCAACTGTAATTTCTTTTTCTTTCCTCTTTCGAAATCACAAATCTGGAAAAGTAATTTTTTGTTTTAAAACTAAAAACCAATAACCAGAAATGAAGTAATTGTTCATTCATGTTTTTTACCCTGAACTTTATTCTTTTTTCATTGCAAAACAAAGTAAAAGAAATATGTTTGAAACTGAATCAAAGTTTTCTTTTCCTCTTTTACTTTACATTTACCAGGTTTACCTTCGAAAGATCAAAATAATGCATAGATATTACCTCTATCATGGTGGATTTAACTTGCAAACAAAATCCCTGAAGTTCTTCATGAAAAAATACCCAAACTTCCACTTCCAGCTCAAGCGAAGACCACCAAGTATCTTGCCATCCATCAAAGACAATCATAACTAAAAAATAGATCAGAATACCACAAGCTTGCTCAACCTATGACTGAAATCTCAATATGGCGGCACTAGGGTTTGAGCAAAAATGAAATTATCACTTGTTTAACCCTAGTCTTTTTTTCATTGAGTACTAAAACATAATCAATAATCATTTAAAATCTGCAAACTAAACCATAATCATTTTCAAATCCATTTACCATTGACCAAATGATGAATCAAATGAAAGACAAGTCACTGCCAACTCACATCCATGTGAGTTATTAAATCTGCCAAGCCATCATGGTGTCGCTGTCAAAGAAACCTGATAAGACTTTTTAAGAATCAAACTCTAATGAGTATGTCGACATGCATGGTGAAGACTAAAGTCTTCAAAATAATAACATTCCAATGAAAGCCGACAATAAAATGGAGCTCGAGTCTTTTTATTAAGACTTAAAACAATAAAAAGGTCGATACCAATATAATCAATATGAACTATATATCATATGGTAAGCTCGAGCCTTTTATAATAGAGGCTTTTAATAGTCTTTTAAAATAAAATAAAATATTCATAGCTTCAATATCAAATACGATGGTGATCACAGAAATATGCCATGCCAAGTATTGAATATCATATACCAAGATCAACCTGATTAATGAAACCAAGACTAGACTAAAGCAATACCTTTATGAAGCTTATATTCACAACTATAATGCTGTTCTAAACCTTGCAATTAGTAAGATTTATGACTCCATGAATCAAATGATGTCTCATTGAAATGAATCTGCCAGTATGAGTATGTCACAAATACTTGTAAGCATGCTGAATATACCTGTTATTGTCAAAATGAAACAAGATATACCTTCCCATTGCAATGTCATCACCTATATGTGCCATGATAGAACCAAGTAAAACTGCTGTATACATATGAAGCTCCAAACATCAGCACCACAAGATATCAAATCTGAATGTAAACAGACATCACAATGCTGTAAATCTGAATGTGATATTGAATGCCAAAACTAAGAATGCCAAACAATAGTCCCAATTTCAATCAATCACCAAGACGCCAAACCAAGAGCAATCTGATAATATCAACTGAAACAATATACCTGAACATATCAAGGTGACTGAAGCTGATAAATTCCCTATTTCTTCATTCAACATTGTCAGTCTAGTATAATCATAAACAATATGAATCAATCATCGCCAACACATGCAATTCCATCATACTAACATGATCAAAACCATGAGATCATTGCCAACACATGCAATGTCATCATGCTAACATGATCAAAACCATGAGTAAGGGTTGCACCAAGATTTTGACATCAAGGAAAAAACTGATAGACAAAACTGTAATCAACTAAAAGCCAACAAACTCCCCCTTTGTCCTTGATGGAAAAAATACCATCTCTCCCCCTTTTTGCCACAATGAAAAAGAGTAACAGTAGAATGTGTGGGGTATCAAATGAGAAAAACAATTGAAAACCAAACAAAATGCAAGAATCAATCACTATGCCATCACTTCATAAACAAACAATGCAACTACATATATTATCTTGTTTTCACATGGAGCAAACATAATGTTTCTATTATCCTATTTTCAGAATGCCACCTTGAGAATATTTTGCTAACTTTCTTTGTGGAAACTATTCTGATAAGTAATAATAATAATATCAAGAATCATCAGATTTGACATGAATACCATTCTCAATTGTAGCATACTGAAATAAAAACAACTCATTATGTAACTGTCACCAAGGAAAACCTATAACATACTACCACTGTCAACATATAGCTAGTAGTAATCAAGTCACTGACAAATAGTTGTTACCTTATATCAGCATACTGCAAAAAAACCCATGAATCTTTTGGTGATATCCAAAAACATATTGTAATAACTTTCTTTTGCCAATAAACAACTGAGAAGCCAACCAAAACTAGCTGCAAGTAGAACAATAGAGCAGCAAATAGAGCTGTAAAAGAGAGTTATTTGCATTGAAATTCCATAAGATTAACCTACTGAAGCAAATAGTTGAACCAAGGCTCTCTATAGCTTTCTCATATATGAAAATCATTGCCATACCAAATTCAAACTCCACCATTCAACAATACCTTGTAAGAAACACACTGTCACCTTCTTCTTCATATATTTACTAGGACACAGGCAATTGCACCAATATTAGAATATAGAAGCACAACATGAGCACTGCCCATTATATTGCCCAAAATATATCATTGGAATGGACATCATAAGCGTAAACAAGATCACATCACTTCTGTAGCAACATATCAGCACCAAATGAAGCAACAAACTAAGATAAAATAAACAAGATTCCCAAGAATCTCACTGCAAAACTCTTCCAAACATGATATTAACCAATATCTGTCATAATATCACAATAATCTACACTTAAAGCACACTTGTGTGAAAAAAAAATCTCAAGATATTCTTACCAAATAACCTTACTCCCCCTGGCTAAATACATATGATGAATCAAAGACTTCAAATTTGTTCAAGCACCTGTTAAGAAGTTGCAAATCAATGTACTATGAAGTCTGCCCAAAAATATTAACAAAGATATCTATCAAAGATCACAAGTAGATGCCAGTGTTATATCAAATCACCCTGCTAATGTCAAAGTACCATATCAAGTGCCTCTGTAACAGTGAAACCAAACTGTCCTTGTAAGAGCTGTCAATCTGACAAGTTGAAAGTTTTTGCCACTGTTAGAAACAATTGCACTTATCACTCAAGAAATATATATCAGATACATAAAAAAAAAATATTCCTTTAAGCTTCAGTCATTTTCATGCAATACTTTCGACTATTAAGAGCTAAACAAAAAGTATAAAGAATGCAACCAAGACCTCCAACAATCTCTATTCATTTTCAAACAGATCCAAATAGCACTATGAAACAATTACTGAAGCAATGCCAACAATACCAATCTGCAACATGGATATAAGCATGAAAATCTCTTTCACAACCGACATTAAAGCCTTATGATGGATCATATACCGAGTACCAATGCCAAGACCAAACCATTTTTCTGTGCACCTATTATCTGTTCATAAGCTGCCTCAAGATGCAAGTAGCCAAAGTAATGCATACTTGTGTCAAGTCCTTTATAGACTTTCCTAGGTCTTTGCTTCTTTTCAATACCACATGTACAGGGAGTGCACAATAAGTAACTATTAAGCATGATATCACAATGTCAAGCAATGAAAAAACTGATTAATCAAGATAACAAGCTTTAATAAGATAAATACTACTTCATTGTCCAAGCCACCATTATCTCATGGAAATATTATGACATCATCTAACTCATGCACCTTCTGAGAAATATAGACACCACTATTTCTATCAAGCACATGCAAAGAGTACTATACCCACTGTTACTTTCATTATGTTGCAGTAAAGCAAAGCAAATAACAAATTGTCTACAAATGAGGTGTTATTGAGTTTCAACCATCCGTCACAAATATATATGAACCATAGCATGAAGACTATTACCATCAACTCATTGTCAATCTTGAAATAATAAATAAGTCTTGAAAAAAAATGCAACTACTTCATGTTTGATAACAATGGGGTTTGTTTTATAATACACTAAACATCTCCCTTTATCTTCATGTTGTCTTCTAAATACTTAGAAATGGTTCTTGTGCAACCTACACAAGATTTAGTTCTTTCTCTTCCTTTCCTTTCTTTCTTCTCCAGAATCCCAATGATTCTTTCTCTTCCTTTCCTTGCTTTCTTCTCTAGACTAGTATAGTCCCTTTCCTTTTCTTGCTCAATGCATCTACATTGTTATTTTTAAATGATGCCTTCAACTCACTCCTACACTGTTGTGCTTTATGCCCAATTTTATGACACTTAAAGCATGTGATGTTATAACCAATTTGAGGAATAAAGAAAACATTCTTTCTTGACATTCCAAAACTTCTATAATTATTTCTTTCATATCTCCTACAATTTATTGCTCTATGACCATAAGCATAACAATGATAACAATAGCCATGAAATTGAGAGTAGTTATACCTGATAAATGAATATCTTGATGATCTATTTGTCCTTTCATCAATCCATTTATTTTTTGTCTGAGCAACAACAATATGGTGAGCAAGATCAACCTTCATTCTTGGTGTTTTCTTGGCAGTAAACTTCTTTCCATCTGTAGTAGCAAACACTGTCTCATGTTTATATTTTTCTACAGAGCTTTGTCCAACTTCATATCCCACACCTGAAGAATCCTTAGAATGCTTTTTTCTTCCAATCATCTTATTCAATATATTAGTACTATGATCAAATTTCTGACTTATATCTAATTGAGACTTGACACTTTCAAGCTCTTTTATTAAAGCAACTACTTCTCCTTCAAGTTTTAGACATTCAATCTTTTTAACCTCCAAATCAGATCTTACAACATCTGCTATCCTCTTACATTCTTCAATTTCAATTTTCTGACTAATAATCATATCATCTTTAAGAGTTAGTTCTTTTAACAAGGAATCATTATCTAAACATTTCCTTAAAGAATCAATCTCATTTTCTAGTTTAGTACAAAACTCATCCTTTTCTTTTAACTTGGCTTCCAATCCTTCTTCATTCTTTTGCTTATCAACTATCTGGGCTTTCATAAATTCAATAATCTTTTTATCACCATTACGATCTTGTATTACAGTTTTATTAACATTGACACTTTCTTGTAGGTGTACCTTAAGATCCTAATTTTCTTTTCTAAGCCTTTTAAGTTCATTTAAGGCAACAAGCAGTTCTTCCTCCAAATCAACCTCTAATTCATCATCTTCATATTCTTTTTCACTTACCAAGTGAATTTATTCTTCTACAACTACAGGATCACATTTAGGATTAACTGGCAGAAGTATTGCTTGAGACAAAACTTCACTAGAGTTTACACTAGTGGTTTTCTTCTAACTTCTATTTATTTTGCACTTACCCATAGTTCTCCTCTTATCAAAAACTTGTTTGAATTTAATCTAGTTAGGTTTATGCAAGGATCTTTTTACACCAACATTAATCAAAATTAGATATGTTATCACAAAACATATAGACTGTACAAATGGACATAAATACCTTCTTGAACTTGTGATATATTTGAAAAACTTCCAAGACCAGAACCAATCCTAGGTATGAAACCTAATGCAAGACCCTACACTCTGATACCACTTGTTGGAAGTGGATTCACTCTAAGAGTGGGGGGGGTGAATCAAAGTGATATAATTTTTGAACTCATTGATTTAAATACACAACTTAAATGTTTTGACTTTGAAACAATGTGGCAGATTTAACCAAACAAATGAACACTTAAACTTTGCATAAAGACATGCAAGAAATAAAATTATATTAAAAGCATCATGTAGCATTGTTCCATCAAATTGTGAACAATCTTATTAATGCTTTTTGAAATAGAACTTCAACTTTATTCAATGCAGATTTTAACTTGCTTTAAAGAAAGCTTTTAATGACCAGTTTTGCACAAATTACTTTGTATACAGACTTAAACAAATTGACATTAATCTTTTGAACAAACTTAAAGTATCAGAGCATTGACCAACTAAATGAGCACAAAATGAGAGACAAAAGCACATCACATAACACAAAGATTTCCTGAGTGGAAAAGCCCTCTTGGGGTATAAAAAACCACTCGCAAACTGATCATTTTATTCATTCAAAAGAGCACCAACTCTGTTACAATGTGGAGCACCAACTCCATTATAATGTGGAGCACCAACTCCAATAAATTTTTTGAAGCACCAACTTCATAGGAGCACCAACTCCTCTATTTTTCAAAGCTTCAAAAGACAATTTATCATTTTCAATAATGCCCACTAAAATCTTTGTAATCAAATCAGAGATATAAACCTTTTAAACTCTCCCTTTTCACTCATTTCAAACACAAATGATATCACTATAATAACAATCTGTTATGTGCTCAAAAACCCTTGTTCTCAGCCATATAAATTCTTCTCAATACTTCCCATCGAACAATGGCTTAAAGCCATGAATTTATAGAGAAAATAAAACTGAAACCCTTGAGAAAAACTCAAGTTCAAAACAAATACTTGAGTTAGGGTTTCCATAGTAAAAATACAAATTACAGTTACAAAATTAAACCACATTTTTTCAATTGTAATTTCTTTTTCTTTCCTCTTTTGAAATCAAAAATCTAGAAAAGTAATTTTTTGTTTTAAAACTGAAAACCAATAACTAGAAATGAAGTAATTCTTCATTCATTTTTTTTACCCTGAACTTTATTCTTTTTCATTGCAAAACAAAGTAAAAGAAATCTGTTTGAAACTGAATCAAAGTTTTCTTTTCATCTTTTACTTTACATTTACTAGGTTTACCTTTGAAAGATCAAAATAATGCATAGATATTACCTCTGTCATGGTGGATTTAACCTGCAAACAAAATCCTTGACGATCTTCATGAAAAACTACCCAAACTTTTGCTTCCATCTCAAGCGAAGACCACCAACTATCTTGCCATCCATCAAAGACAAGCATAACTAAAAACCAGATCAGAATACCACAAGCTTGCTCAACCTGTGACTGAAATCTCAATATGGCGGTGCTAGGGTTCGAGAAAAAATGAAATTATCACTTGTTTTACCCTAGTCTTCTTTTCATTGAGTACTAAAACATAATCAATAATCATTTGAAATCCGCAAAATAAAACATAATCATTTTGAAATCCATTTACCATCGACCAAATGATGAATCAAATGAAAGACAAGTCACTGCCAACTCACATCCATGTGAGTTATTAAATCTGCCAAGCCATCACGGTGTCACTGTCAAAGAAACCTGATAAGCCTTTTTAAGAATCAAACTCTAATGAGTATGTCGACATGCATGGTGAAGACAAAAGTCTTCAAAATAATAACATTCCAATGAAAGCTAACAATAAAATGGATCTCGATTCTTTTTATTAAGACTTAAAACAATAAAAAGGCCTATACGAATATAATCAATATGAACTATATATCATATGGTAAGCCTGAGCCTTTTATAATAGAGGCTTTTAATAGTCTTTAAAAAATAAAATAAAAAATTCATAGCTTCAATATCATATACAATGGTGATCACAGAAATATGCCATGCCAAGTATTGAATATCATATACCAAGATCAACCTGATTAATGAAACAAAGACCATATTGAAGCAATACCTTTATGAAGCTGATATTCACAACTATAATGTTGTTCTAAACCTTGCAATTAGTAAGATTTATGATTCCATGAATCAAATGATATCTCACCGAAATGAATCTTCCAGTATGAGTATGTCACAAATACCTGTAAGCATGTTGAATATACCTGTGATTGTCAAACTGAAACAAGATATACCTTCCCATTGCAATGTCATCATCTGTATGTGCCATTACATAACCAAGTAAAATTGCTGTCTACACATGAAGCTCCAAACATCAGTACCACAAGATATCAAATATTAATGTAAATAGACATCACAATGCTGCAAATCTAAATGTGATACTGAATGCCAAAACCAAGAAATCCAAAAAATAGTGCCAATTTCAATCAATCACCAAGATGCCAAACCAAGAGCAATCTAATAATATCGATTGAAATAATATACCTGAACATATCAAGGTGATTGAAGCTGATAAATGACCTATTTCTTCATTCAACAGTGTCAGTCCAGTATAATCATAAACAATATGAATCAATCATTGCCAACACATGCAATGTCATCATACTAACATGATCAAAACCATTAGTAAGGGTTGTACCAAGCTTTTGACATCAAGGACAAAACTGATAACCAAAACTGTAATCAACTGAAAGCCAACAAAACATTATAAGGTTGAAAGGACTTTTAACTTTTGTTCATGGTTATATTTGTCTTGTTCATGTTTTGGAAGCCATATATTTAGTAAATGTTAGAAATGACGTGTTATGAATATTGGCCGTATTAGAATGATTATTTGGCATATGTCTATTTTTGAGAAGGTACATTATGAAATATATTCCATATTTTTTGAAATTTTAGATATATGATTTCATGGGTATGATGTTTGTTACTAAATGAATGAACTAAGAAGGATAAAAATTAATATTACTTGTACCACACCTATGGATTATGGATGGTGCTTCTTCACCTTGATCGATGGATGGGGAGGAAAGGAACATACTCAAGGTGGGTTCAACCCTTCCCCAATTAGCAACAAGAGTGTGGGATCTTGGAGTATTAGCTCATAGAGTTGACCTTAGAGTTCTTTGGATACTAATAATGATGTACATTATTTTATATTTGGATTCATGGTATTTTATAATCTTATCATGGATGAGGGTTGTATTTTTGGCCCCTTGATCTCTTGGTTATGAAATTATGTTATCTTCATTGTTGATTACTAGATATATACTTGTGAGACTTTCATATTATTACAAAGTACTTGAAATGTACTTAGTGATGTACTTATTGTACTACTCAAGTGGGAGTTATAAATGTTGTTTAGGTTCTTATTGGATATCACCTACATGACTTACATATCATTGTGATATTATATCATGAAAGCTAGGGGAAATTGTTAGAACCTTATCTTGTACCATTTTTTTGGCATTGAGAGGTTTATTTTGATTTATTTAAGGAATTTTGAGATTTCATTTTTGAGGTTGTTACATAATTTGTTACACATAGATAATTACAATCTCATTATCATGAATAAATTGGACACTTTTGTGTATGATAGAAGGGATGATTTGGGGTTTTTTGATTGAAGGGTAGCCATGAAAAATAGAAATTAGTTTGTTGTAGAATGATCTGACATAATTTGAGTAGCTCATTTTGATCCACTTTGTAAGAATAATGAAACCCAAGGTGTATATAAATTTTCTATTATAAAATTTAAGTGGAACACCCTATGATACAAATAAATCTCGTAGAAAGTGGTGGTTAAAGAGGGATTCTTTAGTACAAATGTTTATTTTTATTTATTTATTTATTTATTAATTTTTAGATAAAAGGCATGAAGCCTGAAATGTAATATTAATATAAAAAAATTACATATAGTAGAGATGAGGGGTCTAAGATAAACAAAATCACCCCAAGTGCAAAATACCAAAAAAATAAAAATTAAAATGCCACCTAGGTGAAACAACTAAGCCGAGCAGAGAAAATATTTCGTACAATGTTGAATTTACTATTTTCTTCAATAAAATTCATAAATGGTTCTTGTGTGATTGATTTTAGAAGTGTATCAAATGTATATTAAACAAATCAAAACATAATATTAAAATAGCATAGATGCAAACTCAGTATTCTGTAGTTGATGTCGTCCTATCATCCTCTATCTCCAGTGTTTTTGTCGATTCCAGCTTGCTCTCAGATTTGTATGCTAGGCTCAACAAATGGTCTTCCTAGAGAACGAGATTGAATATGAATGCATGCAATGCTATGCTAAGATTAACATGTTATGATTATAAAAATGCAAGATTACGATACTATGAAAGCTAAAGATGCTAGAATGCTAGAATGCAAGTAATCTCTAATCTGTATGCATTGTAAGTTGTAGGTAGCCAATGCTTGGATTCACAAAGATATTTATAGATTTTTCAAAAGATTCTAATTGGTTGAGGTGATCAACGGCTGTGAAAATTCCTGGCAGGTCGGATGATCGAAGATGGATGAGACTGGAGAGAAAAATAAAAGAAAACAAAAAACAAGCTTTGTTTCCTTTTTCGAAGAAGAGATAAGATGAGATGATAAAGATGAATTGTAAAAATCATCTTTTTATGAGATTTTGGAATGATTTTGAAGATAAATAATGAATTTATCAAATTCATTATTCATTTATGGGTGGCATGGAAGATTTTTCTTAAAATAAAATATTTACTCAAGATTTGAAGAATAATGGAGGATTTCATAATTAAATAAAATATTTAATTATGATTTGAACATATATGAAAGATATTTAATTAAATTGCTTAAGAAATGACATGTGGATGAAATTAATTAAATAAAATATTTAATTAATTAGATGAAAGATAGGAGAAAGGAAATATTTAAATTTAATTAAATCAAAGGACTTAATTAAATTCAAAAAGGTGATAATTAATTAAAATAAATAAAGAGTATTTATTTAATTAATCAAGTAGGCATATGGATGTGAAATAATTAAATAAAGCGAATTTATTTAATTAAGGTGGAAGAATAAAGTGAATGAACAATATAATTAAATTAATTAAATTTAATCATATGTAGAGGACTTTAGAGAAATTAATTAAATAATAAATATTTAATTAAATACCAGGATTTAGACATGACCAATTTTATGCATATACATTTTTCCCCTCTTTGAAGTGATGTGTGAAACACATTACTTCAAAGAAAATATTCCTGCTTTTGAAATTTTGCTGTGTTTGATTTTTGCCCTTGATCAAAAAATTTTTAACTGATATGCCCCTGATTAAAAAAACATGCCTGATATGCCTTTTGATTTGAATCTTATATGCAGTTGATACTGATGATGCCCCCTCGGGAGGTAAATCATTGATGATGAAAATGTTGATTTTATGAGAAAATTCATATGATGAAAGGGATGTAGTGATTTAGCTCCCGATAATTGATTAAAAAATGCCCTAGTTGAAAATGATGCCCCTTTTGATGGAAATGATGATGATGTATATTGCTTCTTTGCTCAATAGATAGATAAATTGTCTTATCATTATGTTGATATGGATATAAATGATAGTGTAGACACCTAAAAATGACCTAGGCCTGCAAGCTTCATTTTTACCACTTTCGTCCTAGCATAATTAAGTCATTTAATTATGTCCTTGGTCCACATTCGACTATTGATTAAATAATTCATAATTATTTAATTAATTCATGTCATTTATTCCTCATGATTATTAAATAAATAAATTTTATTTATTAAATACGTCATTAATTGTCTAAGGTCTTCCTTTAATTAAATAAATTTCTTAATTTATTTAATTCCCCTTTGTCATTTATTTCTTCTTGATTATTAATTAAATAAATTTTATTTATTTAATTACGTCACTAATTAAGTCCCCTTCTTTCTAAAATTAAATAGATTCTTATTTTTGTCCACTTTCTACTATAATTAAATAATTATTTTAATTATTTATTTCCTCATTCTTCTCTCATTAAATTAAATAAATTTAATTTATTTAATTTAGTCCCACTCTGAATTTTGAATTAAATCATTATTTGATTCAAAATGATTCCTTTTGTCACATTCCTCTATAATTAAATAATATCTTTATTATTTAATTATTCATTGGTCACCTAAATTAAATAATTTTATTATTTAATTTCTCCAGCAACCTCTTTGTCCGTGCCAATCTTATCTTCCAAATCAAATCTTATCTCTTGACATCTCATTTAATTTCAGCCCTTGATTGAATTATTTTATAATTCGATCTCAACCATTCATTTCTTGTCATTGCCCTAATTTTGACCTAACCCTATTCCATACTACAACATTCAATCCTGACCATTGATTCTAGGGTATTTGTCATCTTCTCATCCTGGCCACACATTCAAAATTGCAATTTCTATAAAATGGCAATTTTGTTCTTATTCCAGGATCTCTCAGGCTCATTTATGTTCATTTTAGGTTATGGTCATTGTCATTTGCAATCATTGTCATTTTAGTGTGAAATCATTTCTTTTATACAAATCCTTCAACACTTGCATAGGGCTTTGTCATTTGTCATAGTTGCTCATTTGAAATCTGAGGGCATCTTTATTTACTGCAAGCTAGGAGGTGTAATAAAAGTTAACCATGGAAGATGAGGACTTAGGGTAACATTGTTCCTTTTATTTTCATATTATTTCCTTTGTGCTTTGTTATTTCATTGGAATTTTAATGTTATTGTGCTAACCCCTCTAACTATTATGAGATTTTCCCTTGATTACAGATAGAAAATATGATAAATGATGAATTGATAACTTTGCTTCCGAGAATAGAAAACAAAGAGTAGATAGATGATAACTTTGTTTCCAAAGAGTAGAATGATTGATTGCATTTTTCTTGATAAATTTGCTTGAGAAAACAAAGAGTAGATGATTGATATGACTTCTGATAAATTTACTTTCTACGATAAAAAACCAATAATAGATGATTGATAGGACTTCTGATAAATTTTCTTTCCGTGACAGAAAAAAAAATAGTAGATGATGTGATTGAAAACATATTTGCATTCGTGACTGAAGTACAAATAGGAAGATGATTTGATTGTTGATAAATTCATCATGATGAAGATAGATAGTAAAGATTTCATTTGATGTCTGATAAATCCATCTTGATGAAGATAGATAGTAAGATTTGATTTGATGTCTGATAAATCAATCTTGATGAAGATAGATAGTAAAGATTTGATTTGATGTCTGATAAATTTTCTTTCATTGAAAAACAAAAAAAAATAGTAAATGAGGATTGATAGATTGATTTGATATTCTAAAAGATAGAGGGCATGATTGCATGATATGAGGTATTGATAGATAAATCACATGATATGAGTCATTTGATAGATAGAGAGATTTTGATTGACCTTTACACAGTCGAGGTGTGTTGGGACCATGCAAAAATCCTAGGGCAGGAGGTGCAAGAGGCGGTGGAATTCCACCATATAGGCCAGCTCAATCAGGGGGCACTAGCAGTTAGAGTTATGAGACTCATTATTGATTCATTCACACATCGCGATGTATATTATTTTTGGAGCATGTACGTTATTTTGGTAAATCCCCTGTCTGTCTTTTTGGAATTTTTAGCTTCATTAGACATTGGACATTTGTATTATTTTTGATGAGTGATGATATGCAACAACGATGATTTTTGATGACGTGATGTGCATGTATGAGACGATGATGTGATATGCATGTATTTCTGCATGATGTGATATGGATTTTGATATGCATTTTAATGATTTTATGACCAACATGATAGGTAGGATGATTGGATATGATGTTTATATGATGACGATGAAAAATGATTTATGATGTGTACTAATGATGTCATGCAGGTGGATGATGATGATAAAAATGCAACGTGTTGAAATGATATGATATATGATATGAAATGTTATGAAAATGTATGTTTTGCAAATGATGTGGAAATGTAATGTATGTATGAAATTTTTGTTTTTGGATTTTTCAAATGCAATAAATAATGATGATGTGATGGAAAATGGATGTTGTGTTTATGAAATGCATCATGAATGTGTAGTATGTATATGAATTAGGAAAAGATCTGAAATGATATGTGAGATAGGTCAAATGTTATGTGAAAAATGGCATGATATATAAATAATATGAGAATGAAAGATGGGTAAAGATATGATATGAATGTAATGTGACAAATGATAAATGATATGAATAATGATAGGAAGTGAAATGATTAATAATAATGAAATGTATGATAAGATGATAAATGGTATGTAATGAAATGAGATGAAACAGATGAAATGATAATGCTAAATGAAATGACAATGAAAATGTAATGAAATGATAAGTGAAATGAAATAGATTATGAAATGATGACACAAAGATAAAATATGATAATGAAATGGTGATAAAGATGATAAATGGTATGCAACTATGTAGAATGAAAATGAAATGGATATGAAAATGATAGATAATATAAAAATGAAAGTGATATGAAAATACCTAATGAATAAATGAATGATATGAAATGATAATGGATCGAAATGATATGAGAATGAATGATAAATGCTAAACTATATGATATGTACAAGACCTAGATGAAATGCTAATGATTAATAAAATGAGGATGAAGAAAGATGATGAAACAAATATCTTGATGAGGGCGCAGCCCGAGACATAGAAAATAACCCACAAACAAGAGAATAATTTTATTATTCAGAAAATGGAGCTTCTTACATGCAGAGGATCTCAAATCCCCAAGTTCTACAACACATGCAAGTTACAGAAAGCTATAGAATAACCCTTTCGCAACATGAGCTTGTCCCC
>VDFB02000008.1:302289497-302361521 GCA_007258455.2 Sequoia sempervirens | reverse complement strand
ACAACTGTGCCACATGACCGATATAGTTATGGATCAAATAATTATAGTCACAAGAATCTATTCCTTGGTTGTGATCTTATGGTGATTCCACACAACAAAATCTGGACATGAAATTCTCAAAACCCTTAACCTCTAAAAATGAAATCTGATGAGATGTTGCTTTAAAATATGATTTTCAAACCTGGAACTACAAATTTGACTTCACAACTGAATTCTGCAAAAAGACAATGACTACCCTCAACCTAGTGATATCTTCTTGAATTTTTTCTGATTTTTCCCAAGAAAATCGTCCTTAGTTCTCCACAAACTGTCTCAACTAGTAGAGCAAAACACTGTCGCAATAAATCAGGTGCAAACTCACTTTTCTTTATGTTGGCCACAATTTGAAATTTTTTTAATTTTTCATGTTTGTCAAAAATTCGACGAAACTGATAGTCGACATTTCAACGAACCCCAGGTTCGTCAAAATTTTGACGAACGTCGGGGATAAACTTTCAAAAAAATGGAAATTACACATCAAATTTTACAAGCACCCGACGAACATCGAATTTTACATATTTTGTCGGATAGTTTCATTGTATTTTGCAGTCAAATGTGATAGTGACATCATAAGTTGAGTATATTGTTGCAACATCTTGTTTCACCTAGGTGCTTAAGATGAAGAAAACTTTGAAGGATATAAAGATGGTTTATGATGAACTTATTCCTATATTGTGTGATAATACTAGTGCAATTAATATTTCCAAGAATCTAGTGATGCATTCAAGAACCAAACACATTTATATCTAGTATCACTTTCTAAGAGAGAATATTGTTGAGCATGAATTCAAATTGGAGTATGTGCCTACTAAGGATCAGATTGCAGATATCTTCACTAAGGTGCTTTCAAAGGATACTTTTCAGTATCTCTAGCATATTTTAGGGGTTATTGTCCCTCCTTGTTCTAACTAGATGCATATATGGTGCATCTATCCAGGGGGAGAAATTCATGTCATAGCTTTTTATTCCTAGATTGATGTGTGCTACCTCCTGGGGGGAGTTGGTAGTAATGGGGAGTTTGGAGAGTTATGTAGATGTTGGAAAGAAGTGTTGTTGATAGGGGGAGATGGTATAGGTGTCTAAAGAAGATGTGCAGTTATTGGACAAAGGGGGAGAATGTGCTATTATTTAAATTGAAGATCTTTGTCCCTTTATCCTAGAATTTAGAGTATGTGATGTTGCTTTCAATGTGCAAGTGTGTGTGGACTTTTGTCCTTGATTTCAAAGGGGGAGAGTGAGCAAGTGTGCATTCTCATCAATGCCAAAGGGGGAGATTGTTGGAATTGGTTGTCATTGATGTTAACACTTGGTGATATTGTTGTATGTTTGGCATTGGTTGTCATTAATGAGTTGGTTGTCATTGATGTGAACACTTCATGAGATTGTTGCAGTATTGTTGGCATTGGTTGTCAATACTTGAGGAGTTCATTGTTATGTCAACACTTGGTTGTATTCTTGTCATGGTTTTCAATACTTGGGAAGATTGTTGCATTTTTGTTTGGCATTGGCTGTCATTATTGACAATATTCAATTTGGGTTTTCATTGTGTATGGTGATGTGTTGTAGATTTTCATGGTTGGACGTCATGCCTTGTTTGATGATAATGAAACAAGTTTTGTGTATGGTTGTTGTCAGTAGAGTTAATATCATGATAATATATTAAGATGAGGATTAAAAGTAATGTTGATGGTGGAGAAAGAATTGTTGATGGTCTACAGTATGTTATATACTCTCTCTTGTTCCTCCTAAGGAAGTATGTGTTGTTGCAAGAATATTTTGGCCTGTGCAAGGTGATGAAAATCTTATGTTCCAAGAAGTTGTGTTGAAGGTTGTTTGGGAGAATGCTCCACATTTCTTCTCTATTGGAGATATGGTCTTGTAGTTTGCGATTTAGAGTTTGTGTTTTTTGGATGTTGTATTCCTATATTTTCAAGTCACTAGTGCTTCCAAGGAGGTTTTTGTTAATTGCAGAAGTTTGGCAGTGATGTTGGTTGTCTAGATTGGTCTAGAAAATGCTCTGCATTTCTCTGCATTGATGTTTTTTCTCCCACAACTTGGTGAATGTGCTCTCATTTTTTGTGAAGTGTCTCAATTCAATTTTCATGTGTTGAAGTGGTTTGCAAGATGTTATAATAATGTTATATCTCTTTATTATTTCTTATGTGCCTTTCGAATGAAGTATTTTGTTCTTGTTTTGTCTATGGTGGTTTTTGGTGGCATAGCAGTATGAAAGAAGTATCTGGAAGATATTTTAGATGTTCATGGATCATCCCTTTATGATTCGCACATTAATGGTTGATCTCTTTTGGTTCTATTTTGTGTTTGAGTTGTTTTTTGGGGTTATTTATGGATGTTTGGCCTATAGGGTTTGGTATCTCACTTGTGTTATGTGCTTGATGGTTTGCACCAGCACATGAAGTTGTGTTAATATGTAGTTCTTCCTTGACCTATCTTGTTGAGTGTCACACTGAGTAAATTCAATTGGAAGTATGTTTTTAGACCGGCTAGTTATGTGCTTCAGGCTTCATCTACATGTTTCGCTATTGTCAACTTGAGATGATGTACACCAACATGTTAATTATTTAGGATTGAAAGGAAATGACGAACTCAAAAATCCTTCCAAGATCTAGTACGCACCTTCAATATATTATGCTTCTTAAAATAAATCATATTTTAATCATCTTGATACAAGCACATACTACTATGCCTTAAACCGGAAACAAACATAGTTTAATTTCCCATGCATTAACCCAAGTAGAGGAAAGTTGATGTAGTTTCAAATCTAGAAAAAATTTAGTAGTATAACGACATGTAAATTAACATTTAAAGAATGAGAAACACAAAGAATACAAGAAAGATAGAAAGAAGAGAAGAAGACATGATATATGTGGGCAAAACCCTTTCAGGTAAAAAACCCCACACTCCAAAGCATTGACCCAATGTATTAAACTACAACAATAAGGTTACAATACGCTTGCAGGCTCGCAGCCTTAACATGGAGACTACATCTTGCTCTTCAGTAGGAAATCCAACAACACTTTGATACCTACAAATAAATTATGCATTCTACAATGCAAGGCATCCTATTTATAGAAGATACAAGCTTGAAGAAGCTTCTAGAAGAGGTTAGGTGTCCAAACCCATGTGGAAACAATATTTCACACCATAGGCATTATTTGGACATTTGTACAACATTCTCTTACACCTCTTATAGTTTTCATAACATGCAAATCATCTCTCCAAGCTTGTGCACCTAGTTCATGCTAATAGTGGGTTATGACAGATTCCTTACAACTGTCATAGAATCTGTCATAACATGTGTCATAATATCCTGTCACACTTACAACAATTTCAACAAACAAAGAATAATTCAAGCACTACTATCACACTTATTCTCTCACACTTTTTTCATACCTCACTAAGGCACCACACTTTCTCCATGCAAAATATACCTTATGGCACGTCATAGAATGTCATAAAATGGCATCACTTGTCCTAGGTCCATGATTCCAAGATGGGACGCCTATCTCCACTTGTGATGAAGATGTGTCATACAGTCACCTCCAACGAGGATGCCACCTAGCTATTGGGTCCCAATTAATGACATGACATTGTAGGAAATCAAATAAAATAAATAAATACAATAGTACATTCAATAATTCAAAGGTTGAGACACCTTATTCCCAACATTATCCCACTTGTTGAAGACCTACCAAGAGTCATATTAAAACATATGCTTAGGGCCTTAAGGCCCATAGAGTTAGAACATAATTTTGAAGACAAATAATCCTCCAGAGAACAAGATAAACCATTAGCTAGACCAACAACCAAACCAGGTTACCCTCATCTAACTGATAAACCCATGAGATCATAAATAGCACCCACAAAAAAAGTTGATCCATCCAATCTTCCATACCTCAAAGGTATCCAAAATAACAGTAGAACTTATGCCAACAACATATCCAACCCATAAACTACAATCAAAGGCTCCATGTGTCAAAACCGTCACTAAGAACACACACATCCAGGAACTCCCACTTCATCGGTAATGTCAAATATGAAAAAGATCAAGGCATACCAAGTATACCAATAGCATCATATAGAAAGTGTAAACAATATCATGTAGTACCAAGAAACATCCATAATGATATGCAAAACCTATAAATGAGTAGCTTGTAAAAGTAACTCTCACCACAGGTCTCCAAACCTCTCCCATGTTCTCCACACTCAACAAAGGAAAAGGAAAAAGAAACCTCCATGTCATCACCCAGGAACATAAGTGAAAACACGTTAACCAAGTAAAGGTACCAAATTTTTATGCTTAACCTTTCCAATAGTTTCCATTCAAACCTCAAAACCAATGAATGTGAAACCAAACATCCAGGAGGATAACCAAGACCAAAGAGAGAAACATTGCACATCATATAACTATAAGAGTAACTCTCACCACAAGTCTCCAAAGCTCACCCATGTTATCCACACTCAACAAAGGAAAAGGATGAAGAAACCTCCATGTCATCACCCAGGAACATATGTGAAAACAAATTAACCAAGTTAAGGTACCAAATTTGTATGCTTAACCTTTCCAATAGTTTCCATCCAAACCTCAAAACCAATGTAATGTGAAACCAAACATCCAAGGAGGATAACCAAGAGCAAAAAGAGAAACACTACACATCATATACCTATAGAAAATCCTTCTACATACACCTCTAAATGCTAACTGTGTCAAGTATGATCTCCACAACACCTCAAAATAAAAGCCATAACAGCACCCAACTGTTCAATCACCAAGATAAAACATAACATATGTATCATGTAATCAACATGGATGTAATCTTCTCAAGCCAAAGAAGGTCAAACTAAATGTCCATTCCCATATCAGGAAATAAGCCCAATACATCTCCTAAACTCAACATCAATGAATTTTCTCATAATGCATAAGGAGATAAACTTTCCAACATTCCTCAAATGAATCATCCAAAACCATATATCCTTAGCGCAAGATCTATATGCATGAGAGGACAAAGCATAACATAATACACCTGAAAGGAACAATGGGTGATACCTCTCAAGTAGACTATCGAGTAGACCAAGAGTGGGGAATGAGAATGCTCCTCCAAGATATCCAAGTCATCATGACTCATCCAAGAACACTCTCCTCATAGGTCTGTGTTGAACTCACATCCAACCAAGGTGTAGGCTCCTCGAACTTCCTACTGAAATCTCCTCAAGAATGACCATCTCAAAACATGTCTCTAACCATAAGAGAACTACAAGCATCACCTAAGTCTCCAAGTATCCATGAGTACCTATAACCAATAAATCCATGCCTACATAGCACCATCATGAAGTAATAAAGCAAATGATCAATGTACTCAATACAAAGAGAACCACTAAAAGCTCCAATCATGAAATGGGAACATAAACATGACAACATGATCTAACCATATCCTCCTAGGAGATCATGTACAAAAATGTATAAATCTTGGTCTCAACAAAACATGTACCATACCATACTCTAATATAGAATCAAGAGTACATCATGAAATAATACCAAAATACTCTAAACCAAGAAACAACATCTCCAATCTCATGAAGATAACCATCTCCAAATAATTTCCTTGCAAATGCGAAAGATCCCTTCTACAACAATAGGATTTATGAGCTCCTTCTAGTAACATCTGCAACACTAAAGAAGATCATTCATCACCAAGTGATGAATCCACAATCACTACTAAAGCTCCCACTGAACAGTGATATCGAGCTTTCCAAGAATCATGAAAACCATCTCCTTATTGAAGATTCTTCATGGCTCTAACACAATAAAAAGCATTATCAACAACACCAAATAATAAGTAGAACCAAAATCTCCAAGCCAAAAAGATAAACAACATGATACAAGTACCATAAATGACTATCCAAGCACTCAATATCATCCATCATCACATCTCAAAACAAAATACCAATGCACAAATGACCACCGACAAGGCCAACTAATGAAATATCCATCAACACTGAATCAATCTCGTGGATATAGACAGTCCACATCCGAGTCATCCCACTACAACCAATGGGTAGCTAATCCACAGACTACATAACTCGTAGATCCCATACACTGAAGCATGAAAACTCATCATCACATTAGTAACATGCAAAAAACTAAGATATCAACAAAGATAACATGTAGATTTAAGAATCAAACACTAGATCACCAACAGACCCAATTTTCCAAAGAAACCCACAACTGAGTACCATATTCAAGAAACTAATCAAGCGTTCTTGCAAATCTACAATTGTTTTCATCCACAAAATTCTAATAGTATGAACACAAAATTTCCCACAAGTCCACAAACCGCAGGTTTTTTTTTGTAACAAGTAAAACCTGAAAACACATATCTGTGTAAATCTAAAATCACTTATACATTTAGAATAATGGATCACACATATTTCATCTGAACAAATGAATAATCCAGATCTACACAAACCCACAGCCTTCCGAACATAGGAAAATTGCAAAACCTTTAGAGGAAATAGGTTTTCCAGAAGATTATAAAATATAAAATATCCCAACTTCACAACCCACTAATCACCAATGGTAAAACATATACCAACATTTCCTCAATGAGAAAGCCGCAAGACTCCTCAAAACATGCACGAAGCATACATGCAAACTTGTAACTATCTTACATCCAAATAACCCAAGGAAAACATAATCTGAAAAAATAGTTCATCCACATATCTGCAAAATTGCAAGTTTTGATTAACCATGTAAAACTTGCAAAAGACCATCATATTTGTAATACACATGAAAATCCTTATCCACTTATCATTGGAATGCCCTCAAGTCTGTATAGAACCATAATAGTTAAACCAGAACAATGGAATATCATGAATATGCATAACCATAGATTTTTAAACAAAAAATCCATAAAACCTTCAAATCCAAGCAACATGAATCTGAGCCATGTAAGTACAAACATCCATTAGGAAAGAAAGGTCCAGGAACTTTTAGACCCATTTGCAGGCCAACTCCACCACCAACATGTACATGCATCCAAGAGAGAATTAGGCTATTACAAAAGCTTCTAGATCATCCAATGATCAACTCCATAGCCTGCATGCATTTGAGGTTATTCAACTGTCAAACAGGAGCTTCAGATCAATAACATATCAATTGTAACCACGTGATCAACTCCATAAAACTCTATCTTCTCCATCCTTCACAATGCCTATTGTTTCTAGAAAAACAAGATCAACTACAAAACTTCCACTCAGACAAGGATTAATAATCAACCAATTCTTTTAAAACAAATTCCCTCAAGCTTTCCAAGCTAAGAAATTACAACAGAAGAAATACCCAGAACCCCAAACAGCACATGCATCACCATGCGGGCACATGCAAGTGACATGCAAGTTCATGCAAGTGACATGCAATTTCATGCAAGTACATGCAACACACATGAAAGTACATATAATTTACATACATACACATGCAAGCACATGCAAGTCTAGAATTGAGCTCTGATACCAAATGAAAGGAAATGATGAACTCAGAAAGCCTTCCAAGATCCAATATGAAACTTCAGTATCTTATGCTTCTTAAAATAAATTAGATTTTAATCATCTTGATACAAGCACATACTACTATACCTTAAAGTGGAAACATACTTAGTTTAATTTCCCAGGCATTAACCCTTAGAGGAAAGTTGATGTAGTTTCAAATATAGAAAAATTTCAGTAGAATAACGACATGTAAATTAAGATTTCAAGAATGAGAAACACAAAGAATAGAATAAAGATAGACAAAAGAGAAGAAGACACGATATACGTGGGGAAAACCCTTTCGAGTAAAAAACCCCACACTCCAAAGCATTGAACCAATGTATTAATCTACAACAATAAGGTTACGATACACTTGCAAGCTCGCAGCCTTAACATGGAGACTACATCTTGCTCTTTAGGAGGAAATCCAACAACACTTTGATACCTGCAAACAAATTATGCATTCTACAATGCAAGGCATCCTCTTTATAGAAGATACAAGCTTGAAGAAGCTTCTAGAAGAGGCTAGGCATCCAAACCTATGTGGCAACGATATTTCATACCATAGGCATGACTTGGAAATTTGTACAACATTCTCTTACACCTCTTATAGTTGTCATAACATGCAAAACATCTCTCCAAGTTTAGGCGCCTAGTTCATTCTAATAGTGGGTTATGAAAGATTCCTTACAACTATCATAGAATTTTTCATAACATGTGTCATAATATCTTGTCACACTGATGCAGAGCAGGGTGGAGGTTATCAACACAAACTCAATCAAACAAACTTTGCAACTCTAGAACCCTAACTTAGTGGTTTTCTCTCAAATCCTCTTATTCCCCTAGTAGTACTTCAAATAGGGGTTTTTCCACATAAATTTCATAGTAGGACTCCCACCCAAAAAAATTCACATTCCAAATACCTTTTTTTTCATTTGAAAACATATCAAATTTGTAGATAGAGTTACTTTGAAACAAAACCCTCAAATTTGGACTATTACGCTACAATTAAGCCTAATTAAGCTTGAACTACAAGACAACAATAAGGTTTTTCAATTTCCCAACTTCCACTCTTCAATACAAGCCATAAAACATGCCACATGGGGTCTGTAAATGCAATTTCCAACAATTGGAATAAACCCCAAATCACTTCTCAACAAAACCCTAAGTCTGCCTATCACCTAAGCCTAATACATAATGATATAAGGCTAGGGCTGCATCAAACTTGCACCCAACTCCATTCCCTACTCTTGCAAACACTAAGAACATTAAAATCATCCTACCTACATCCATCCCACCAATTCTCAAGCCTTTTCACCATTGGAATGGGCCAAAAGTCATTTTTCTTCAATCAAACCCTCACAAACTAGGGTTTCCTGGCTATTTGTAGAAAAAAGGCTCTAACTCACTCCAATCTTTATGAAAACAAATGAAACCAAAATAAAATGATAGTAGATTCAATCCCACATCAGTTCCAATGAAATTTAGTTCATCTCTAGGCCGTACGGAATCATACTTCCCTATGTAGTAGCAATAAAACAATGGAAAACACAGAAAAACAAAGTATTTTTATTGTTTGATCTCCAAAACATCACCAGAATATTTCCTTGACAACAAAAAGGCATATTTAAACACTACAAAACATATCTTGATGGTTCCAAACTATTTTTCAAAAACCCAACCGATTCAACTTCCCTTACACACAAAAATGCAAAGTTGCTTGTGCAACTTTTTGCAACATTTACACCTTTTCCCAAAACTGACCCCACATGACTTAAATCAAGCTAAAACATGAAACATGGTCTTAATAGACCTTATTACAAAAAAAAAGTGACTAAACCACACAAAGAATAACATTTAACCCCCCTTTACATCATGAAGACTCAAGTGCCCCTACACCATACTCCTGGGGAAAACAAAATCTCAAGTTCCACTTGAGAGCAGATCTTCAACTATTGCACCATGCTTTTTGATGTCTTCCTCTATCATCCAAGTGGAATCCTCAATAGGAAGGATTTTCCACCTCACCAAATACTGATAATACACTTTGTTCCTTGTCTTTTTAGCCTCTTTGGTATCTAAAATGCACTCCAGCTTCAATGGTTGACTTGGTGGAAAATCTTCAATCCAATCTTCATCTGGAACCTCTAATGTACCTTCATCTTTGCCTGCAATCACAGCCCATGGCCCTATCTTCTTCATTTGTATCTTAGATTAATTCCCATTAGGAATTCTTTCCTTCCTCAAATGAGCTAAGACTAGATCTCCAACTTTGAAGTGAATGTCTCTTCTTTTCCTAGCAGCATCATGCTTGTATTTGTCCACACTCTTTTGGAGATTATCCCTAACCTACTGGTGTATTTCTTTCATGGAAACTGCAAACTCTTCTCCTTCAACACTCCTCTCCATTCCACTCATATCTCTTAGTTCAAACACCCCTCTAGGCTACAATCCATACACAATCTCAAAAGGGCTTTTACCAACACTTTGATTCACAGAATCATTGTATGCAAACTCAGCTTGGGGTAGGATGAAATCCCATTGTGTTGAGTGTTCTTTTTTCAAGCATCTAAGGAGATTTCCAAGGCTTCTATTTACTACTTCAGTCTTCCCATCCATTTGTGGATGATAGGCAGAGCTAAAAGTCAAATTTGTGCCTAGCTTCTTCCATAGGGTTCTCCAAAAGTGACCCATAAATTTACTGTCCTGGTATGAAACAATTCTTAAAGGTAATCCATGGATCCTAACCACCTCCTTGAAGAACAACCCTGCAATGTATGAGACATCATTTGTACTTTTACATGGTATAAAGTGTGTCATTTTACTAAACTAGTCTACCACAACAAACATTGAATCAAAGCCTCTTTGGGTTCTAGGTAACCCCATCACAAAATCCATGTTGATGGACTCCCATGGTCTATTTGGGATTGGCAATGGTTGATAGAGACCTACATTTGTACTACAACCCTTGGCCCTTTGACAAACAACATGCTTTTCTACAAATTTTCTCACATCACTTTGCATCTTCAGCCAATATAGTGCCTTCTGACCTATTCCAAAGTCTCATCAACACCAAAGTAACCTACAAGGTTGCCACTGTGCTTTTCCTTAATTATATTATCTCTCATAGAGCATTTAGGAATACAAAGTTGAGCCCCCTTAAAGAGTAAACCTTCTTGAATCAAGAAATCAGAATTCTCTTCATGAAAAGTGCCATTGAATTGACTACAAGAAGCATAAATTTATTTGAAATCATCATCCTCTACATACATACCTTTCAAAGCATCAATCCCTACACTTTGTAACTGAACTTCTTGGACCAACAATTTTCTCCTGCTCAAAGCATCTGCCACCTCGTTTGACTACCCCTTTTTATGTCTAATTGTGAAGGTGAAACTTTGTAGGTACTCTACCCACTTTGCATGTCTATGGTTGAGTTTGTCCTGGCTAAGCATGATTGTCAGTAAAAACAATGAATTATTTAGGTAGGAGATAGTGTCTCCATTTCTTCAATGATTGCACCATAGCATACAACTCCAAGCCATAAGATGAATACTTTTTCTTTTCCTCATTGAGCTTCTCACTAAATAAAGCAATAGGCCTACCCTCTTGGCTCAATACTGCCCCAATTGCATACCCACTAGCATCACATTCAATAGTGAAAACTTTGTTAAAGTTGGGAAATGCTAAGATATGTTGTTGTTCTACCCTTTGTTTAAGATATTGGAAACTTTTTTCTGCCTCATCAAACCATATAAATTTATTTCTTTTGTCCCCTTTTATTTTTTCAATGATTGGAGAGCATATATGACTGAAATTCTTCACAAATTTTCTATAAAAACTAGCTAGGTTGTGGAAAATTCTTACCTCACTTATTGATGTTGGACTTGGCCAATTGAGAATTGCTTCCACCTTGCTAGGATCCATCTTCAAAGAGCCCTTAGAGATTACAAATCCAAGATATACCAACTCTTCCTTCATGAATTCACACTTTTTAAAATTTATCATCAGCTTTTGTTCATTTAATCTTTTCAAGACCAAATCTAAATGTTGCAAGTGTTCCACTTTAGTCTTACTAAAAACAAGAATATCATCCAAATAGACAACCACAAACTTACCTATGAAAGGTTTTAGGGCTTCATTCATTAATCACATAAAGGTACTTGGTGCATTTGAAATCCCAAAAGGCATGACAAGTCATTCATATAACCCCTCATTTTTTTTTAAGGCAATTTTCCACTCATCCCCCTCTCTAATTCTAATTTGGTGGTAGCCACTTTTGAGGTCTATCTTAGAAAAATAGCATGCCCCTCCTAAAAAATCCATCAAATCTTCCATTCTTGGTATGGGGAACCTATACCTTATGGTAATCTTGTTAATGGCCTTTGAGTTAGTGCACATTCTCCAATCTCCTCCCTTCTTTGGTGCCAAAATGGTAGGAACAACACATGGGCTAAGACTCTCTCTTATTAGGCCTTTGTCAAGCAACTCTTGGATTTTCTTCCTAATCTCTTCATTCTATTTTTGGGTCATTTTATATGCTACTTTGTTAGGTAGGTTTTCCCCTGGTATGAAATCTGTATGGTGACTCACATCTCTTATTGGTGGCAAGGAGTTAGGGAGTTCATCTACCACAATGTCTTTGTATTTGTTCGACAATGTTTGGACCTCTCTAGGTACATCATCAAGCTTTGTTGTTGTAGTCATCACAGTTTTTAGTCTGATCACAATGGCATAACTTTCTCTTCCCTCTTCCTTCATATTTTTCAAAAACTCCTTTTCTCCTACCAGCATTACACTAGACCCTACTTGTGTGTCTAGACCTTCATCTTGCAATCGTGTGAGTGTGAATGAGATCCCATCCTTTTATATCACATAGGTGTTATTTTTCCCATCATGTTTAGCCTTCCTGTCATATTGCTAGGGTCTCCCTAACAGCAAATGACAAACATCCATTGGGATGATGGCACACAATATTTTGTCTTTGTACCCTCCTATGTTAAATTCCACCCAAGTTTGTTCATTTACTAGGACCTGTTGCCCCTTGTTCAACCAAGAGACCTTGTAAGGAGTGGAATGTGGTATCCTTTTCATTTTCAACTTTTCTACCATCTCAAGAGAAACTAAATTATCTGTGCTACCCAAATCAACAACTTTGCAAACCTTACCTTGAGATCTACATGTGGTTCTAAAGAGGGATTTTCTTTATGGAGGCTCTTTCACCATAGGTACTTTGATCGATGTTCTTCTTACCATCAGAGATTCACCTATTTATAGAGCAGCATGCTGTGATGGAGAGTTTACACTCTCATTGTCTTCTTCTTGCACCAAGTGAGTCCTTCTTTCTCCTCCATGTGAAGTTGAAGGTTGTTTACTCGGACATTGCCATGCTTGATAGCCAATCTTTTTACACTGATAACACCTTCCTGTGAATGCATTTGATCCTCTTCCTTGACCTCCAAATCTGCCCCTACTATTTGGCCTCCTTCCTCTAAAATTTCCTCTTGATTTAGAGCTTTGTTCTTGGTAACTACTTGTCTCTCCTTGTGGTTTTTGGGATTTTCCTCTTCCTCCAAATGTTCCTCTACCTCTAAAGCTTCTCCCTTTTCCCCTACATTGTTTCTCCTACCATGATTGCCAATTGGAAGCATTCTTCCACCATTCTTGGGGTGGTAAGACTTAACTCATCTTGTATATTGAACCTCAACCCATTTATGTACCTTGTTTCTTTCTCCACCTCATCCTCCACATGACCTGCTCTTATACTTAACTTGTGAAACTCCCTAGTATAATCCATCACGTCCATCTCCTTTTTTTTGAGGTTTTGGAGCCTGCTAAATGTTTGAATTGCATAATCACTGGGTAGAAATTGGCTCTTGATTTTAGCCACCATTTTGTCCCAAGAATTGATTTTTGACTTTCCCTTCTTCAACCACTCTTCCTACACATAATTCCACCAAGTTAAGGTAGGTCCTTTCAATTTTGTTTTGGAAAATTTCACCCTTTGGTCTTCTGCTACCTCTTCATACTCAAAATAGTTATCAAGTGCATCAATCCAACCTAGCACCTCTTCACTATCCAACTTCCCACCGTACATGGGCAATTCCATCTTCACGTTAGGAGTGTCTCCTTTAACAACATTTAGCAAATTTTCCATTCTCAATTCATTAGGATCCAACTATTCCTCTTGGAATCCTTCTTGAGGGTTTTCATTCTCACCCTCTTCCTCATCCTCTTGGTCACTCATGTCATCGGTGACCACACCTCTCCTTTGATTTGATTCAAGTGTTGCAAGTCTGGATAGGATGACTTCCTAAGACTCCTCTACATGTCTCAACTCCTTGGCATGCTTTTCCTTCATCTCTCTCATTTCTCTAGCAATTGGATTTCCTTTAGGAGGCATCTTTGCTTCCTTCAAACTTCAACCTTTTCCTCTTATTGACAAAAACCTATTCTCTGATGCCAATTTGATATAGATCATGGTGGAGGTTATCAACACAAACTCAATCAAACAAACTTTGCAACTTTGGAACCCTAACTTGGTGGTTTTCTCTCAAATCCTCCTATTCCCCTAGTAGTACTTCAAACTGGGGTTTTTCCACATAACTTTTGGAGCAGGCCTCACACCCAAAAAAATTTCACCATTCCAAAAACCCTTTTTTCCATTTGAAAACATATAAAATTTGTAGATAGGGTTACTTTGAAACACAACCCTCAAATTTGGACCGTTACGCTACACTTAAGCCTAATTAGGCTTGAACTACAAGGCAACAATAAGGTTTTTCAATCTCCCAACTTCCACTCTTCAATCCAAGGCATCCAAAATGTCACATGGGGTCTATAAACACAATTTCCAATAATTGGAACAAACTCCAAATCACTTCTCAACAAAACCCTAAGTCTACCTATCACCTAAGCCTAATACATGATGATATTAGGCTAGGGCTGCATCAAACTTGCACCCAACTCCAATCCCTGCTCCTGAAAACACTACAAACATTAAAATCATCCTACCTACATCCATCCCATTGATTCTTAGGCCTTTTCACTGGTGGAAGGGGCCAAAAGTCATTTTTCTTTAATCAAACCCTCACAAACTAGTGTTTCCTGGTTGTTTGCAGCAAAAAGGCTCTAACTCACTCCAATCTTTATGAAAATAGATGAAATCAATAGAAAATGATAGTAGATTCATTCCCACATCAATTCCAATAAAATTTATTTCATCTCCAGGTTGTACAGAATCATACTTCCCTGTGTAGCAGCAATAAAACAATGGAAAATGCAGAAAAATAGAGTATTTTTATTGTTTGATCTTTAAAAACATCACCAGAAGATTGCCTCGACCACAACAAGGCATATTAAAACACTACAAAATGTATCCCAATGCTTCCAAACTATTTTTCAAAAACCCAACCGATTCAACTTCCCTTACACACAAAAATACAAAGTTGCTTGTGCAACTTTTGCAACTTTTTGCAACATTTACACCTTTCCCAAAACTGACCCCACATGACTCAAATCAACCTAAAACATGAAACATGGTCTTAATAGACCTTATTACAAACAAAAAATGACTAAACCACATAAAGACTAACATTGAACCCCCCTTTACATCATGAAAACTCAGGTACCCCTACACCACACACTTACAACACTTTCAACAAACAAAGAATAAGTCAAACATGACTATCACACTTATTCTCTCACACTTTTGTCGTACCCCACTAAGGCACCACACTTTCTCCATGCAAAATATACCTTATGACACATCATAGAATATGTCATAAAATGACATCACTTGTCCTAGGTCCATGATTCCAAGATGGGACGCCTACCTCCACTTGTGATGAAGATGTGTCATACAGTCACCTCCAACGAGGATGCCACCTAGCCAGTGGGTCCCAATTAATGACATGACATTGTAGCCAATTAAATAAAATAAATAAATACAATAATACATTAAATAATTAAATCTTAGGACTTTAAGGTTGAGACACCTTATTCCCAGCAAGGATCACATTGGAAGATGTAACAAGATTGTTTTTGGTCCTCTTTATCTTCTAGATAGGACCGCTTTGCACCACATTGGTTTTTTGTGACCAACTTATTGAGATTATTGTTTATCTTCTTCATGGATGACCTAATTGATGTTTTGTGGTCTTGCAATGCATATAAATTAAAGATAAATTCAATTTCAAAGAGTGAGTGTGGAATGTATTGAATATCTCACAAAAGAAGTATGAAAGTGTGTGGAAGATAGATCATATGTTATTTAACGCATTAGTTAGCAGAGTGTATTGTTGACATATCTTGTGAATTCTAAATCTTCATGCATCCTACTCTGAGATAGTGAATCTCATCATGTCCTTGTATCTTTCCCTGGAGTTGTGCACTTCAGTCTACAAATTCTTTGTATCTTTCCCTAAGGTTTTGCATCTTAGTTTGCAAGTATTTTGGCAGTGAGCTTCATATAGTGTGAGTTAACTCTCACCATGGTTTTCCCTCATTGTGTTTTCCACATAAATCTAGTGTTATCTTGTGGATGTGTGTTCCTTGTTTCATTTTTCATTATTGTTGATCTAGTTAAGGGTTGAATTTATCTATCTTTCATTACTAAGGGTTGTTGACCTTGTTAAGGAACTAAATTGTTATATCTCTCTTTGTTGTTGATTTGTTTGATACTTTTTTATCTGATAAAAAAGTTTGAGTTTGTTAAAGGGTTTATGATTTCAAAAGATTGATTCAACCCCCACTCCTAGTCTTCAAGTGTGTTCAACAAATGGTATCAAAGCCAAGTTCCTCTGAAGAAGCTTAATCACTTGAGGAAAGGTCTAAGATGGCACATGATAGAGCTTACAAAAGTCCTAGGTTTGATGGAAAAATTACACCTTTTGGAAGTTGGGGATGGAAGGCCATCTAAACTCTCTAGGGTTTGGTGTTTCACAATATATCAAGGATCATTATAGTACTCTTGTTGCTCCTCTTATAGATCCATTTGATCTCATGTTGTATGAGAACAATGCTAAGTCTTAGAATGCTATCTTGTGTCAGTTAGCTGATTTAGAGCTTTTGAAGGTAATGAGTTGCAATTCTACAAAGAATGTATGGGAAAGGTTCAGCAACATCTATGAAGGAGATAATAAATTAAAGCAAGCCAAGATGCAAATATTCAAGAGCATATTTGAAACACTAAGGATGATAGAGGAAGAAGACATTGTTATTTAAATGCTCTGGGTGGATGAAGTTGTTACTGGTATTAGAGGTCTTGGTGAAGTTCAAAAGAAGATGAGATTGTGAAGAGAGTTTTCATATCTCTCCCTAAAGCTCGTAATAATAAAGTATCTACCATTGAATATTCTAAAGACTTGGACAAGTACTTAGTAGATGAAATTTTTAGTGCTCTCACAGTCTTTGAAATGAGAGAATTTGACAGAGATGATCCAAAGAAGGAAGCAACATTCAAAACTAGTAAAAAAATAGAAGATGAAGCATCTAATTAGGATGATGACTTTGATGAGATTGAAGCAAACTTTGTGAGAATATTGAAGAAAGGCACCGAAAAATACAAAGATAAGTTACCTTTCAAGTGTTTCAATTGTGGAATCATTGGTTATTTTCATCCAAGTGTCCTTATAAAGAATCGAATAGTAATAAAAAGGATAAGTTCAAAATAGGTTTATATTCTAAGGAAAGTAGTTTTTTCTTTAGAATATGAGGATAATGATTCAAATTATGAAACCCTATTCATGGATCTAAAAGATAAAAAGGGTGATAATGGAAAATGTAAGAAGTTTGGTACTTTACAGGCTGAAAAAAATAAAGCAAGATCTATGGTTGTGTGGACTTCCTTTTATGCAAAAGAAGAAGAAAATGCTTGGGTGATTGATAATGGTTGTTCTAACCACATGACTAGTGAAAAGAGAAGGTTCATTAATCTTAAGAAGGTTAATGGTGGAGCTATTATGTTTGGTGGTGATGAGTCACCACAAATTTGTCTAAAGGGTAATATAACAATTGATAGAAAGAGAAAAACTGAGGATGTCCTCTATGTCAAAGGTTTAAAGCATAATCTTCTCAATGTCATTCAAATGTATAGCAAAGGATACAATCTTACATTTCATGCCAATGGTTGTGAGATCATAAAAACGGGGTCTGGTAGATTAGTTGAAGAAGAAACTGGGAAAAATGGAAATGTCTATCATCTAAAGGAGGCAAATGGAAGAATCCTTTTATTGTCTCAATTCGGAGAGTGTTGGTTGTGGAACAAAAGGATGGGACACATCAACTTTGGAAATATGGTAAAGATCATTTCCTCTCATGCTGTGAGAGATAAGCCTAAGATAACCAAGCCTAAAAAATCTTTATGCAAGGAGTGTCAAATGGGAAAGAAAACAAAGACAAGTTTCAAGAGCAAAGAGTTCTATGCTACAATGCCATTGGAGCTGATTCACACTATCCTTTGTGGACATACAAGAACAAGGATTCAACAAGTTGAAAGGTATTTTATGTTACTTATTGATGATTACACTAGAATGACTTGGGTTACATTTTTAAGAGATGAATCAAAAGCTTTTGATAAGTTTCAAATCTTCAATGAAAAAGTAGAGAATGAAATGGATGTTAAGATCAAATGTTTAAGATTGGATAGAGAAGGTGAATTTACTTCAAATGAATTTGATTTTTTTTTGTTAAAATCATGGTATTAGGAGACATCTATCTACTCCTAGAACCCCTTAGTAGAATGCGGTAGTGGAAACAAAGAATAGGACTGTGCAAGAGATGGATAGAACCATGTTGAAAGATGTTGATCTATCTTATATGTATTGGAAGGAAGCAGTTCACACCACTTCTATTTGCTTAACAGAGTGCAGTTGAGTGTCAATAGCACTAATACCCCTAATGAGTTGTGGTATGGAATATCCCACATTGTCAAATACTTCAAAAAATTTGGTAGCAAATGTTATATCAAAAGAGATGAAGGATACCTTGGAAAGTTTGATTTAAGGTGTGATAAAGGGATAATTCTTGGCCACTCAACAAGAAGCAAGGCTTATATATGTTACAAGAGATTAGGAAAGATGATTGAAAGCACAAATGTTAAGGTGGATGAGGATTTGTGTCAAATATCACAAGGAACAGAGGTTTGCAGACCCAATATGTCTCCCTACATTAAACAAGAAGAGAAAGAAGAGAAGGAACCAAAACCAGTAAAGGCTCCCAAGCACTAGTTGAATTTGGAAAATAAATTACTAGGTGACTAAAAAATTTAGTCACAACAACTAAAAATGACTAAATTCTACTCATTTTTGCAACTCAACTATAAATGAGTAAATAAATGACTAATTTGGTCGTTGACTAAAAAATTATTTAGTCACAGAAATAAAAATGACTAAATAATTAGTCGTCAAATCCAAAGTTGACAAAAAAATTTAAAAATAATTCAGCCAATTATTGGCACGGTGTATTCATGTGCACGATGTATTGGCGTGATTATTCATGTTCATTACAGATTCATTCATATCACTTGACCTCGCTTCATTCATTCATTGTAGACCTCACTTCATTCGTTAGCCTGGCATGAGGCGTTTTGATCAATTATAGTAGCTACTTACATGGGAAATAAGGATTCAAAGAGGACCTGGAGAATTCTAAAAAGGCATGCAAGGGCAAGGAATTTGGAGTTTGTTGCAACAAATTTGAATTTATTGAGGCCCTCTGTAGAAAAATTGGATTTGGGGATGCCTTCTACAGCGAAATCAGAGGTAATTCAAAACCCTCGTTACATTAAACACAAATTTGAAATGCTCATTACAATCTACTACTCTTAATAATGTTACTTTACAATCTTGTCATTTTTCTACTTCATAATCTGCTCGAGCTAAATATAATAAAATTTGGGCGTAAATGCCAAATTAGAATTTCCTCAAACAATTTTGATACATTTTCACTGCAAGCGCAAATTATCCTTGTGCAAAGTAAACATGTGCTAGATTTACCCACACATCAGGCATCTAAACAAAGATGTTTCCTGTTGCAACTTCTTGTAACTATGTAAAAATTTCCTTTGCAATATCAAATTGACCCCTTTCAGCTAGCACAATGGTTGCCTCATTTGTAGCATAAAAATTTCCTGGTCTCTGTGCCAACACTTTATAATACAGTTCTCTAGCCTTCTCAAGATGTTGTGCCTCCACCTTTGGATCCCTCCTCTCATTGCGAAAATCTGCAAAATAATTCCAATTTCCAAGTGAAATGTCAACATAAGAATTCTTTGCATCTGATTCACTTTGTGCAGCTTTAATTGTTTCTTTACTTTAAGCCAGTCATCTATATTTGGTTCCATTTTTCCAAGCATAGATAAAGAATTTGATATGAGTTTTCATCCACCTTAAGTGCATCCCCAATCAATTCTAGGCTTAGTTGGATCCGATTCCAAGCCTAAGCCATGGCTACAAGATGTAGATACGCATCCACATAATCAGGAAACTTGAACAATATTAGCCTATATAAAAGATTTTCTTTTTCAGTATCATGTAGTTGTTCAAACAACCTAGCAAGATTAAATAGTGTTGTGACTTTATCCCATGGTAACTCAAGTGAAACACCACCTTCTTCTAGTCAATGGAAGAATTTCGTATCCTTAAAGAGCGCAAGAAAAACTACAAAATTATCATTGGGGCGTTTATTTATGAATTCAACCCAAATGCCATTTCCTAATGCCTCCATAAAAAAATTTTGAGCCAACTCTAGTTCATCAAGCTCAAAATGAAGAACCCCAATGTTGTTTAACAATTGAATGGGTACTTCTTCTCAGCGCTTCTTCAGAAGAGACTTTGGCATCTTAAGAGAATCTAAGGTTGCACTGGGTTCTGACAATATTAATAACTCGTCCATCTTGATAAATGCATGGGAATCAGGTGGATCTATGCGAGTTTTCTTTCTTAAAATTTCCAATGCCTTCTCTTCCAGCACTTTTTGAGCATATATATGGCCTATAGCTTTTAAGCTCTCACAATTCTCAGGGTGGACCTCCAAAACCTTTTCAAAATTTGAGAGAGAACTCTTAAGATCTCCCAACTTCAATTGAACCTATCCACAAAATCCTCTGGCCTTTGGCTTTCCTTGACTGATGTCATGTAGTAGCATCCAATGGTGTCATAATCACCTTTACTATGATAAGATCATGAAATATTATAACATGAATGAGGTTTCATGAGAGGATGATCAATTGAAACAAGAGTTGTCTCAATCAACTGTTCCACAAGAAAATGTTTCCCTACAGTGAAGAAAAAATGGTTTTCTAAATGATTCAATGCCATTGCAGAGTACGGGTATAATTGAAAGGCTTTATGCATTTTTTCCATTCCTTCATGAACACTACCTTTTTCACTAGCTGTGAGAATCCTACAAGTAAAAAATGCACAAAACTGACCATAGAGATTTATGTAGAGGAAAAAAATAATTTCCTAATTCCTTCATAAAAGTTTGTTGAGCCAACCCTAGTTCATCACGATCAAAATGAAGAACCCCAATGTTGTTTAACAATTGAATGGGTACATCGTCTTTGATCTTCTTCAGAAGATACTTTGGCATCTTAAGAGAATCTAAGGTTTCACTGGGGTTTGATGATATTAATAACTCACCCATCTTGATAAATGCATGGGCATCATGTGGATCTATGCGAGTTTCCTTTCTTAAAATTTCTAAAGCCTTCTTTGCTAGCCCTTGTTGAGCATATATATGGCCTACAACTTTTAAGCTCTCATAGTTCTCAGGGTGGACCTCCAAAACCTTTTCAAAATTTGAGAGAGAACTCTTAAGATCTCCCAGCTTCAATTGAACCTATCCACAAAATCTTGTGGCCTCTGGCTTTCCTTGACTGATGTCGTGTAGTAGCAGCCAGTGGTGTCGTAATCACCTTTACTTTGATAAGATCATGCAATATTATAATATGAATGAGATTTCATGAGAGGGTGATCAGTTGAAACAAGATTTGTCTCAGTCAACTATTCCACAAGAAAATGTTGCCCTACAGTGAAGAAAAAATAGTTTGCTAAATGATTCAATGCCATTGTAGAGTACGGGTATAATTGAAAGGCTCTACGCATAGATTTTCCATTCCTTCATGAACACTACCTTTTTCACTAACTGTGAGAATCATACAAGTAAAAAATTCACAAAACTTACCACAAACATTTATGTAGAGGTAGAACATCATTTCGTAATGCCTCCATAAAAGTTTTTTGAGCCAAATCTAGTTCATCATGGTCAAAATAAAGAACCCCAATCTTGTTTAACAATTGAATGGGTACTTCTTCTCTGCTCTTCTTCAGAAGAGACTTTGGTGTCTTAAGAGAATCTAAGGCTACACTGGGGTCTGATGATATTAATAACTCACCCATCTTGATAAATACATGGGCATCAGATAGATCTATGCAAGTTTCCTTTCTTAAAATTTCCAAAGCCTTCTCTACCAGCCCTTGCTGAGCATATATATGGCCTACAACTTTTAAGCTCTCACATTTCTCAAGGTAGACCTCTAAAACCTTTTCAAAATTTGAGAGAGAACTCTTAAGATATCCCAGCTTCAATTGAACCTATCCACAAAATCTTGTGGCCTCTGGCTTTCCTTGACTGATGTCATGTAGTGGCGGCCAGTGGTGTCATAATCACCTTTACTATGATAATATCATGCAAGATTATAATATGAATGAGATTTGATGAGAGGGTGGTCAGTTTGCTAAATGATTCAATGCCATTGTAGAGTACAGGTATAATTGAAAGGCTCTAAACATCTTTTCCATTCCTTCATGAACACTACCTTTTTAACTAATTGTGAGAATACTACAAGTATAAAATGCACAAAACTGACCATAGAGATTTATGTAGAGGAAGAACATCATTTCCTAATGCCTCCATAAAAGTTTGTTGATCCAACTTTAGTTCATCGCGCTCAAAATGAAGAACCCCAATGTTGTTTAACAATTGAATGGGTACTTCTTCTCTGTTCTTCTTTAGAAGAGACTTTGGCATCTTAAGAGAATCTAAGGCTGCACTGGGGTCTGACAATATTAATAACTCACTCATCTTGATAAATGCATGGGCATCATGTGGATCTATGTGAGTTTCCTTTCTTAAAACTTCCAAAGCCTTCTCTACCTTCCCTTGTTGAGCATATAGATGGCCTACAGCTTTTAATCTCTCACAGTTATCAAGGTGGACCTCCAAAACCTTTTCAAAATTTGAGAGAGAACTCTTAATATCTCCCATCTTCAATTGAACCTGTCCACAAAATCTTGTGGCCTCTGGCTTTCCTTGATTGATGTCATGTAGTAGAGGCTAGTTGTGTCATAATCACCTTTACTATGATAAGATCTTGCAATATTATAATATGAATGAGATTTCATGAGAGGGTGGTCAGTTGAAACAAGAGCTATCTCAATCAACTATTCCACAGGAAAATGTTGCCCAATGAAGAAAAAATGGTTTGCTAAATGATTCAATGTCATTGCACAATACGAGTATAATTGAAAGGATCTATGCATATTTTCCATTCCTTCATGTACACTACCTTTTTCACTAACTATGAGAATCCTACAATTAAAAATTGCACAAAACTGACCACAAAGATTTTTCCCCGTTTCAAACAACAAAATTGCCAAAAAATTGCATTTAAACCTGCAAATAAAATCACGCTAATTTTCATGCCAAAAATAAAACCATGAGACCATAGCTTGTTGCTTACTATTATGCTTTGATATATTTTTTCCAAGCATCGATAGGTTTTTTGAAATCGCCTATTTTAGGCTTTTAGCCATAGCAGCAAGGCAGTGAATTGTTTGATAAAATATTTTGGTAGACATGTATAAAAAATGTGGTAGCATGGAAAAGGCAATGAACTTTGATAACAATACCTCAAAGAAGTGTGGTCTCATGGTGATGGAATGCCATGACAAATTCCATGAAAAGTGAATTGTTATGGATTGTCATGGCATTCCATCACCATGAGACCACATTTCTTTGAGGCATTTTTTCAACCAGTCCATTGCCTTGTCTATGCTATTTCTTACTATTATGCTTTGATAGATTTTTTCCAAGCATCCTTAGCTTGTTCAAAATCACTTGTTTTAGGTTTTTAGCCATAGCAACAATGCAATGAACTATTAGATAAAATTCTTTGGTATACATGTATGAAAAATGTGGTAACATAGACAAGGTAGTGAACTTTTTGAAAAAATGCCTCAAAGAAATGTGGTCTCATGGAATGCCATGACAAGCAAAATCAATTGGCAGCTACTCCTAGTTATTAGTTATGCAATGTGAAGTAATTGCATAAATGCTTAGGTTGACTTTGTAAAAACTATATTGTAATTGAAATTTTGTCATCTATCAGCATCTAGTTATTAGTTATGCAATTTGAAGTAATGCTTTGAGTTTGAAAGATGTGCAATGCAATGTAATCATCAATTTGAATATAAACTACAAAAATCTATTTTTTACAATTCATTAGTTAAACTCTCTATTTCATTTTCTCTATAACTCTATTGCTATGGAAATGCCTGTCAATTAAAAAAATAGTTTTTGTCTCTTAGTCTACAATTTTTTTTGCTATGTGTAGAACATTACAGATGGATCAACATCAAAGGTTGAACTACCATGCATTTGATGAGAGAATAGACAATGAGAGTGACATGACAAATATCCATGTCCATGTAATGACTATCTTGGTGGAAAGGTGAAAAAAAGAAGTCAAATTTATCGATATATGATAAGATATGGGCATAGTGGTATAAGCCCTTGGAATTTCAATTATTACGAAGATATGATAGAATGAAAAAGTGTGAGAGATGAAGAGGCAAAAAACATATATGAAGTGGCACCAAAGATAAATGAAGTGGCACCAAACATAGATGAAGAGGCAACAATGTTGGACGAAGGGTTTGAAGTTGATAGAATGTTGAATGAGGGTCTAAACGATGATTGGGCCAAGTTGATGGAGGATGCTTCAGGGCCTTTGTATGCTAATTGCAAGTTAAGTCATTTGACAACAATCCTTCAAATTCTTAACTTGCAAGTAGTTTTTGGTTGGAAAAATGAGAGTGTAGATCAGTTATTGGCATTATTAAGTTTGTTGTTACCACCTAACTCCACATTGCCAAAAAAAATGAAGTCAATGTAGAAAGGAAATCACTAAGCTAGGCTTAGGGTATGAAAACATCCACACATGCATGAATGGTTTTGTATTATTTCACAAGAATCTTGCAAGTGAGAGTGAATGTTTGAAATGTCATGAAGCGAAGTATAGAGAAGGGTTGAAATTAGTTGTGGTTCCTAGAAAGGTTATTTGCCACTTTTCGATAATCCCACAATTACTCTGCATGTATAGGTTCAGAGACATTGTTGAACTTATGTAATGGCATGCCCAAAATAAGAGCACTGATGGAATAAAATGGCATGTGCCTGATTGTAAGACGTGGATGGAATTTGATAACAAATGGCCTAATTTTTCTCAAGATCATCGTAATATAAGGTTGGGTTTGGCTCTAGATGGGGTGAACCCATTCTTAGATCAAAGTACTAAATGGTCAACTTGGCTAGTGTTTTTAATAAATTATAACTTGCCTCCATGGTTAGCAACTAAACCATTTTTCTTAATGCTATCATTGATTATACCAGGAAAGAAAAGTGTGACTTCAGATACAATTGATTCTTATCTAGAGCAATTATATGATGAGCTAATGGAATTGTGGAAATGATTGAAGCAATTCAATCTTTTAAGGGATATTCATTCAATAAAATTCACTTTAAGAGCTTCCTAATTGTTTACAATTCATGATTTTCTTGCATATGGCACATTTTTTGGTCTATGTTCATGGATACCATGGATGTCTTGCTTGCAAATTTAAGGATTTTGTGAGGCACTCAAGAATTTTGTGTAAGTGTATTTATTGTGGACATTGTGCTTACCTTAAAATGGATCATCCATATCATCAACAAAAAACATGGTTCAATGGTCAAGAAGAGAATCGTGAAGCACCATTGCTAATAACAAGCAATTACATTGTTGATAATGGACAAAAAAGAATGTCATTTATTGAAAATTATGGGATTTTTGGTAGTAGATATGATCCATGTAATGAAAGCGGTGTAAAAAGGTTGTGCAAATTCTATAAGTTGTCACACTTTAAGGATATAGCCATTAGGCATATTGTTGACTTTATGCATAATGAGAAAAATATAGCCTATGCTATTATAGAAACTCTTTTTGGTGCTTTTGATACTATTTCATCACGTGAAGACTTTCGACAACTAAAGATTCGTCGAAATCTTTGGGTTGAAAAATATGATGATGAAAAATATAGAAAACCTAGTGCTCCTTATGTTTGGACAAAGGAACAACATGCAAAATTCTTACAATTGATGTCTCAGACTTGCTTTCCCACTAAATGTGTAAGTACTAGTATTAGAAGCCAAACTGACATTAATGGCTTAAGAGGCCTCAAGACCCATGACTATCATTTCATAATGGAGAATATTTTACCTATTGTGGTAAATATATTAAGTTTGGAAAAGGGGCCAAGATTGGCAGTTACAAGGTTGGGCCTAATATTAAAGAGAATGAGTTTACATGTATTAGATCCTTCAAACTTCGATAGTTTGAGGGAGGAGGTTGTTGAGTCCTTTGTCTATTGGAACGGGAATTTCCACTAACAATATTTAACATTTCTATGCATCTTTTGATAAATCTACAATATGAACTAAAGCATTGTGGACCAATAAGAACAAGATGGATGTATCCTATAGAATGATATATGAAGGTTTTAAAAAAAATTGTTTGTACTAGGGAAAAACCGGAAGGCAACATGTCTAAGGGATATTCAATGCAAGAGACCATGGGATTTTGCACAAAATATATGAAGGATTTTAAAAATGTCAATTGTTGTGTATGGGATGATGATGAAGAAGACACAGTTGTAGGTGAAGTATTAGCAGGAAATGGATGTCGCTTCAAGCTATCACATCAAGAAAGAAGTGTGATACATGCCTATATTCTTCAAAACACATCTTCGTTTGATAAGTGGCGTAAGAAAAAAAATTACACCATAATTTATTTACTCAACTACATTTACACATTTATATTATCAATCTTAGTATTTGTACGTTAATATTCTATGTAGAAAATATGAAGAAGACAATCAAGCTTGGATGCAACATCGACCTCAAAGGCGCAGACGTCATGCTGATTTGATTGGAGGTGATTCTTTTCCAAAATTTGAAGAATGGATTCCTAATGCAGTCAGTGATGCAAAACAAGAAGGTCAAGATATAACAATGGAGGAAAGTGAGCTTTCAAAATCTCCAAATTTATGGGCTATGCGGTTCAGTGGAATGTGGGCCTATGGTAGTCATTTAAGAGTGGAAGAAAAATACAAAGGAAAGATAAATTGTGATTGTGTTGTTAGTGTTGAATTTCTTCACGAAACTAAGAAGAAATTTTATGTTGGATTCATCCAAAAAATTATTCTAGTGGACTATGGTGAAAATATTCCTATATTATTAAAATGTAAGTGGATCCGACCATCTACAGTATAATTTGATAAGTATGGATTTGTACGCACAAATACAAGAAATTTTTTATCAAAGATAGATGAGTCGTATGTTTCCCCTCTTCAAATTAACCAATCATTTATAATTGATGATGTAAGAAGCCCAAGATAGTCATATGTCCTTCAAACAGAGTATCATTCAAAACAAAAATTCATGGAAGTTGTTGATATAATGCCTAATGGGAAATATGTTATTTACAAGAAAAATTCAAAGAAGTGGATGAAGATGATGATGGAGTGTTTGAAGAAGACATTTTGATTACCAATGAAGAGATTGGGAGAGAGAATGCATTGCATGTCACAGATGAGGATGAGGAAGAAAATCAAGTAGATGCAGACATGAATGATCAGGATTCTAATCTTGCTGGAAATGCAGATGATTATGATGATGTTTTGTCACCTTAAGAGGTTAGCTTGTCACCTAAATTTTGGTTATATGTATGGTGTAATTTATTATTGAATGTAATAAAGATCTGAGTATAGGTATGCTTATTCACTGTTGTTTTACTGATACATTTTTTAATGTAATCATCATTATTCTGCTTGTACATTGTATACAAAACCTGATATTTTCATTGTTGATTTGAAGTGCATTTAAAGTTAGGTTCAATCATTCTTCTTAGTTTTCTTACTTTGGTTGAAATTTTGAAATTAATTTTGTTTAGTTAGAATATAATTTCTTGTATGTCCTATATGTTTTCTAGATGCAAGCATATAATGAACATCTATGATTTAATAATACATATAGATATCTTAACATTAGGTGAACTAAGCCTCCCCATTACAAACAAAAAATGATCTCTTAGGTCTAGCTGACACTAAAAACTAAAACTGAGAGACTGCAAAATTAGAAAATTGTTCAATATTTTCAATAAACTGATATCTAAAATACTACATTCATAATAAAATCCAATACCGCACTACCGCAACAATCAATAGAGGTATACACAGAATGGCAAGACATATAGGTCAATGTACAAATACTTACCACAATACCGCAGCAACCAAATATGAATACTGCAGGGTGGCGGTGAAAACATGTTAACAACTAAAGTAAATCACAACCCTGCAAGGGGTAAACAATAACATTGCGGTATGACGGTGAACAATCACTCAATCTCTCGAATTAAACTGATGTCCCACAGGAGTCCAAAGGGGTGGGCGTGGGGTGAAGGTACTACTATCGTTACCCCATAGTGGTCTTGATATGAATGAGAGGTATGGTGGTGAATAGTCACTCAACCGCTAGAATTAACATGTCATCTCGTAGGAGTCCAAAGGGGTATGTGTGGGGTGGTGGTACTGCTAACGCTACCCCACAAGGATCTTTGAATGACAAAGCAGTACTGCAGTACAAGTTGTCAAGCATTAAATGATTACACCGTTCAATTTCCCAAGATCAACGGCATGTATTCAAACTCGAAATATAGGTAGATTCTAAAATATTTTGCATGAATTGACATTAATAGTGAGGTGACCGAGCTCAGCAACAAATATTACTTGGGACTCGATGAAATTTTGGCAATCATTCACAAAGCTCAACATACTAGAGGCAAGGGAGCTCAAGTGGGAAAACTCTTCAGCTATTATTTCGTCAGGTAAGTTCACAGAAACCCTCTGTAGCAAGTGTATAAGAACTGAATTTGCTTCCACAAGTAGACACCTAAAAAAGCAAGTAGAAGTAAATTCTTCATCATGCCACCCAAAAGAAGTCAACTTGCAAGTAAAAAGGAAGAGTCCACAATTTCTAAATCAAAGAAGAGGTCCCTGCAACAATCCATTTTAGATGTTTTACCTAATTATGTAGACAAAGGATCCAAAAAGGTGTTTAAAGATACATCCCATGGATATAGAGACCCAATTATCCCTATCTCGGGGTGGGATCTATTTTGGTACTTATATGAAAAAGGAGTTGAGAAGATACCAGTTTCGAATCCTTGGACCTTAGATTTGGCCAAATTTATAGTCTCAAATGTCTTCGTAGATGTTGAGTTTATTAAAGTATTGGCACAATATTATCACCCAACTACCAGGACTATAAGAATACCAGATGGTTCACCATTAATGGTGTTGACTAAAGAAGCAATTATAGAGTGTTTTATGTTAAATAAGAAAGCTATCACTAAGATCAACTTGGACAGAAGTAAGGAGGATTATAGTAGATTGAGAAAAACCTACAGGAGTGATGAACTTCCTTTACACATGAAAAAGGGTGTAAACAATAGGAGGATACCTATCTCCCCCTCCCAAAATGAGCCATTTTCCATAGAAGATTTCCAAGACTTATTTTACTTTGTGCCAAGTTCTTGGAATAGACATTGAAGAGAGGATGCCAACATATCTCATGATGATGGCAATGAGGATACAAAATCCTGAAGTCAACATTGAGTATGACTTTAATGCTGAAATTGAGAAAGGGATACATGAGGTATTTTTGCAAGAGAGAACTTAGCTCCCATCACTTTCGGGAAATACTCTATGTTGTGTCATTTAATATTGTACCAAAATAGAAACAGATGGACTAAAAGAATGTGTTTGGGAATGATCGATGATGAAGGGAATAGGTTACCTGTATAAAACTGGTGTTACATCTAGGATAGTAGATATAAAAATAGTGATTATATAATATTTCATGATGATTTCGTAGTAAAGATCATGGCCGCTCTTTGTCATATTTCACCAATATTTCCTAATAAAATCATGCAAGTATTAAGACCTTTAGCATTGAAGCCAGAGCAGGGACACACTCACAATTTTGGTGATTAGTTCTTCTTAGCAGACCAAATAGTAATAAGGGTCTATGGGTGTCCTCAAGCCCCACATGTTTTACCTATATTTTTTTCTATTCGAATTACATTTTTAGAATTTATGTGGAAAATTTTATGGATGGAGCAGGATGTTATGAAAAGACAAAAAAAGGGGGCATTCCTCCCTCACCTAACTAAATGTGAGGGGCTATCTGTAGGGTCTGACACTCTTAAAGAACTGTAGAACTATTTGAAGATGCGGTATTCATTGAAGTCATGAGGAGAAAGGGTCTTTGATCTTAAAGGGAATATTAATTTTATAAAGTAGAAACTTCTCACTAAAGTTGGGATTACCCATGTAATGGATTACGAAGAAGATGTAATAAGAAATTGCTTTACACCTCATGAATTTTTTCAAAGAGGAAGTGGGAAATCATAAAGAGGAGAAGAAGAGGAGAAGAAGAAAATGGACACTGGATTCCAAGGATTTCATGTTAAAGAAAAGGATCCTATCAAAAGGATGAACGTAATAATTGACAACTTTGAAAGATTATATGTTGAACCAGAAAAGAAACCTGAGGATCAATCTTCGAAATCCTCCAAGTTTCCCATTAAACCAAGTGGTATTGTAATCACAGAGCCCCTACTAGACACTGCCACGATACAATCAGAAGCATCTCCTGAGAAACCAAGTCCTCAAAGGCAGAAGACACATGGAGTGGCCCCCTTAGTGGCATATGAAATAAGTGAAGGAGTAGGGGATACTGAAGAGGTAGCCGATGTACTTTTGAATTTTAAAGATGATGAAGTTGATCAACCACCACCTAAGCTTGCAACTGATGCTCACAAACTAGAAAAAAAAAGTGGATGTACATGGGCATAATGATCAAGAAGTGCATGATGATGAAAGGGTGATTGTTGCCCTTAGATTTATTGAAGATGATGAATTTATTCAAACTCTCGAGTTTAAGGATTTTTGGTTTAAGATGAAAATGAAAGAATTTGAGGAGAGACTCCAAATTAATAAGATGGTCACAAAGGAGTCACAACATGACCAGATTGTTGCCCAGACTCTTGAAGAACTCAGGATTAATGAAATTATTGTTAGCCCCCAAGAAGTAAGAAAATTGGTCTAAGAAAGCAATACACTTATTATTCTGGGATGGAGTTAAAAAAGGTATTCTTACTGGATCAAGTAAGAAGCCAAGAAGATCCCATTTTGGCTTTTGAATTCAATTCAGATGAGGGAATGAGTGGCACAGGTTACAATCCAAGACTTGAAACCCTATCCTTTTGGACAAAGCTAAAAAGAACATAAAAACCAATATTGCTTGATGTTGTAAAAGAAATGAGAGGTACTACCATGGTAAAGACACTTCAAGACATATCAGCATTGGAGGCATCTACAATGAAAATGCACTCAACAATGTTTACTAGGGATGTGGTTAAAGCTATGGAGCTTAGATTGGCAGAATATAAGAAAGCAAAGACTGATCTAAATGATGAAGTGAATAGGTTATTCATAGAAAATGTAAAATTGAAATAGCAGTTGAAGGGAGCAGGTCCTTCCCAAAGCAAAGAATTAACAATATACCAGCCTCCTGCCATCTAGATTGATACAGGTGAAATTACTGTTGAACAAGTTAATGTGCTAAAACAAGAAATTGAGAAGTTGAAAACGAGTAATGAAGAAACAAAGGAAAGATCAAAGAGAGAAATCCTCGGGGTATTGGAACAGATCTTGGAGCATAGGGTTAAACTAATTGTGGACAAATTGGAAAATGTGTATGAATGTTATGTCTCCTTGTCACAAGAAGTCGATCAGATAAAGGCCCATGTACCTATATTGGACCCCTTATTCAATAAATAGCAACCTATACATCACACCTTAACGACTTTGTGTAGAATTTTACAAAGGAGTGTTGAGGCCCCCGCAACTTTAAATCCTACTAATAAAATGGTCTGAATGGTCACAAATGAATTTCAATACATGTTTGCAGAAGAAAAAAAGATCAAGGCAATAATGGATTCATTTCACACGCTAAAGCAATGGTTCATGCCTAAGATACTAAGGGACGATGATCAACTGAAAGGATCCAAGGATTGGACAGATGAGTTTAGAAAAATTGTTCCCAACTACCTCACTAATATACAGAAGGATGGTGACATAAATATTCACCGCCTCAATTTAACCTTGGATGAAATAATTGCATTGGATGTTGGGTACTCAAAATTCATCACGGATACCAAAGGGTTATTAGACAGAAGATGGAAGAGTCACTTGGACAACACAAAAAATCCAGGAGTACAAATGGCCTCATGATTACATGGTGTACCAATGGGAGCAGACATATCTAGCTCCCCCAGAAGAATAGACCTTGCAATGAAGTACCAAGCCTTGAAGATATTAATCATGGAGAGAGGACCTTGCCAGATCCAAAAGATCATGGGTACCTTATGATGAGTAATGGACTTCTGTATCTTGTGAGTGTTGTGGACTTCAACATCTAATAAATTCTCTTCACTTCTCATCTTTCATTGCTTTTAAAGTTTTATGTAATCCTATGTAAACAATGATAATTAAGACTTTTTGATTTATGTTAAAAGTGGGTAACTAAAAAACACTTTTTGACATGTCAGTCAAGACAAAATTTTGAAATGTATTGTAAAATGTTTTTGAAGATCAATAGAATGAAGTTATAATTAGTGGTTGAATTCTAGTTTCAATTGTTTGTTGAAGTGAATTAATGAATGTTATCTTGTTGTCTCCAGTTTGATCTTTCCTTGTTATTTAAATCAATATATCAAGGGTATATACAGTTTATCAAAACACATTTGTTGTCAAACAATTCATTTTCTACTACATTTTGGTGTCAAATCTTTGGTAATTATGGTTAGTTTCATTACATTCAAATTCTAAATTTTGAGAAATTATATACAATAAATAGATTGATGGTTGTTTGGATAGTGAAATTAGCTCTCTTAAAAATTAACTGAAATATCTTGTCTTGAAATATCTAGAAGGATTATTTTAATTAAAGAGGATTTTGTGGTTATTTTTCTAACAATGATTTTAAAGTGTGGCTAGCTTGCTATTTTCATTCAAGATACAAGTCATGATCAAATTCAAGCACATACCAAGAAGATGGTACTCTACTTCAAACTATCAACCTCACTTAGTTTAGTCTACTTACATGGGGATATTAAGGAAGTTGCTAAACAATTCATATATATCATTTGTTGTTTGTGAAGGAGAATCCTGTGAGATCCAATATGGCAGTGGATCAATATCCGGTTTCTTTTTTGCTAATATTGAATGGCTTCAGGGTGCTATAGCAACCAAGACGTTATACTTTAGAACATCAGAGTTTATATTTATGGTGGCTGATATAGATCCTCCTGCCATTCTTGATCCTTTGATTTCATTGGCCAAAAATAAGGTATTGATTTTTTCTCTCTCCTTGTACCATTTTGAATTTTGACATTATTGAACCTTTTAAGATGCCAGATGGGCATTGCAACATTTTTAGGTTAACTCCATGTGCCATGCAATACCTAAATCATTCCTTAATTTGTGAGAGGCTTTCCTTCAATCTCCTCTGATATGTTTCAACCGTTCACTGGCAATCTTTACATCATGTAGATGTTGCAAAGGTGGATAGATGATCGAAACCAGTAAAATGAACACAGTTTGATTCTTATTGTATAGGGCAGTAATCACATGGGTAAAATGGTGGGATTGAAACTAATGAAATGATGTTTGACATAGTAGAAAACCCTTTTAACTACAAATTTTTCCCACGATCAAATCCCCTAACTTGCTACCCTTTTTTCTAATTTTGATTAATGAATAAACCTAAATAACTTGCATAGGAACATCAAATTTTTGGACTTATACTGACGATGATTTTTGAACCATTTCGTGATGCTTATGTGTATTTGTTCAAGTATTTGTTTTCTTGCAAGTCTAATGGATGCCTTAAGTTTTGTTATTAATCATTAGTTTGAAAATTACCGTTGCAGAAAGTACCTTATGTGTTTGTGCCTTCAAAAGTTAAATTGGGTGGTGCTTGTAAATTGAATGGGGAAGATGAGGTCATAGTTGGGAAACTTGTTGTGAAACATTAGGTTAGTAATTTTTGGATGTTAAGGCTTCCCAGTTGGATATCAAAGATCTTTTCTCATCAACTTAATTTTGAATTTATGTATAAATGGATTCTTTAATGGTGCAGGTCTTTACTGAGACAACACATGAACCAAGGTTACATTTTTGTTGTCCAATTCTGATGGCATTCTTGGGCTTGGTTTCCAGGAAATTTATGTTGATAATGTTGTTCCATTCCGGTTAGTGTTGATAGCCTTCATTCTATAATATGTCAACTTCATTCTATAATATGAGCATATTGCCTTTCTTAAATTTTGAACAAGATTCTAAAATCAAGGGTTCAATATGCATATTTCAGGCCTATGTTGAACACTCTGTTTAAAGCATTTGTTGACAAGGCTACAATTTTTTAATTGATTTATCTTTCTGCTATGTTTGGACTTTCTTTTGTAAACTTGCAATTTATACAATGCACTTTTATTCTTTTTGAATTGAGACTAATATTAATTTTGTTGATTGTATTGAGGCACTTCTTCATTCATGGTGGAAAAGGCAGCACCCTATTGCTCATATCATATGGCACGTTGCATATAAAGGAGGAAATATTATAGTTGGGTTATTGTTGACTACATTGAAGCAGAGAGCTTCATATATGGGACACGATCAACACTCTCCTTGGATTCCACACATTACAACTTGCTCCAAGAAGATTTCCCACATTGTAGAAGTTTCAAGAGATGAAAGGGGAATGTGCTCGCATTGAAGGGATTCAAGCATGTGTTTCCATCATTGCAAAAGTCTTTTGGAGAATTTTCTTTCTTGCAGTCATTTCTCTGCAATATTGTAACTCGGATTTTCATTCTTGTGAGTGAAAATAACAATTGTAATACTCTATTTGTAAGTTGTAACTAGAACACCTTTCTTTTATTAATTAAGTTCACCTATTTTTCCTTCTCAATGGTTGTCTTATTGTGTGCAATTGATGATTGATGTGTATTTTTGTGTTTTATACTTAAATGCTCAAATATCAGTCAATTAGAATGATTAAATATACTACTAATTGACATCAATTAATAATTAAATTATTTAAATATACTACCAATTGACAAAAATTAATGAACAGTGAATAAATATGACTAGATATATGACTAGTGAAATCAGTGAATAAAAATGACTAAATATACTACCAAATTGATCAAAATGATGATTAAAATTAATGACTAAATACACTACCAATGCACAGAAATCAGTGATTAAAAACAACTAAATAAGTGTCCAGTTAACAACAATCAATGACTAAATATATCAGTGAATAAAAAAATGACTAAATCAGTGACCACATTATAGCAATCAATGACTAAATCAACAACTAAATAAGTGGCCAATTAAATATATCACTGAATAAAAATGACTAAATAAGTGACCAAATTATAACAATCAATGACTAAATCAACGACTAAATATATCAGTGAAAAAAAAGTGACTAAATAAGTGACCAGATCATAGCAATGAATGACTAAATCAACAACTAAATATACTACCAAATTGATCAATCAAAATAACCAATAAATGACTAAAAATGGTTTAGTCGTCAATATGGTCGCATTATATATGACTGGAAATAAACTACTAGTGGTCACGTGACCAACTGTAGTCATTTATAAGTAGCTTTTAGTAAATTTTTTAGTAGTTTATTGTTGTTTTTGTACTAGTGAAGAATGGAAGAACTAGAACAAATAGAGAAGAATCAGACTTGGGAATTGGTTCCCAAGCCTGCTGATAAGAATGTGATAGGAAAACAGTGGGTGTTCTGAAACAAACTAAATGAAGATGGTGAAGTTGTAAGGAACAAGGCTAGATTGGTATGTAAGGGATATTCTCAAGTTGACTAGGGTATTGATTTTGATGAGACTTTTGTTCTAGCAGCTAGAATGGAGGCAATAAGGATGTTTCTTGTTTTTGTTGCTCATAAGAACTTCAAAGTCTATCAAATAGATGTCAAGTCAGTCTTATTGAATGGTGATCTAGAGGAAGAGATACATATTCAGGAACCAAATGGTCTCTATTTATCAGAAGATCTGGACATGGTGTGCAAACTCAAGAAAGCTTTATATGGTCTCAAGCAATCTCCCATATCTTGGTATGCTTGGTTGGATAAGTATTTACTTCAACAAGGATTCAAGAAAAGTATTGCAAATAGTAATCTTTACATTAAGGTTTAGGAAGAAAAGTTGTTAATTATGGTTGTATATGTTGATGACATCATCTTTGGTGGAGATGATGATATCTATAAGAGGTTTGTAGAAGAGATGCAAAAAAAATTTGAAATGTCTATGATTGGTGAGTTGTATTTCTTCCTTGGGATTCAAATTGTGCAGCTAGATGATGGTATCTTTATTTCTCAGGCTAAGTATGTAAAGGAGATGTTGAAAAAGTTTGACATGGAATATTCCAAACCAGTAAGTACTCCTATGGTGATCAGTTGTCACTTGAGCAAAAATGATGAGTATTTGGAGGTTGATCAGACTCTTTCTAGGTCTATGATTGGAGGTTTATTAGATTTGACTACCTCTAGACCTGATATTATGTATGCAGTATGTTTGGTTCCCAAATTTTAAGCTAATCCTAAGCAATCTCATGAGAAAGTTGTGAAAAATATATTTAGATATTTGAAAGGAACTTTGAATTATGGATTATGATATAAGAAGGATGATATTTTTTCTTTGAGTACCTATATTGATGATGATTGGGAAAGATGTGCAGATGACCGGAGAAGCACTAGCAGAAGTGCATTTTTCTTAGGTGACAGATTGGTCTCTTGATTCTGTAAGAAGCAGTACTTAGCATCCTTATCCACAGTGGAAGCTAAGTATATTAGTGCAGCATCATACTGCACCCAAGTGCTTTGGATGAAGCAAAATTTGAAGGATATAAAGGTGGTTTATGATGAACCTATTCCTATATTGTGTGATAATATCAGTGCAATTAATATTTCCAAGAATTCGACGATGCATTCAAGAACTAAACATATTTCTATTTGGTATCACTTTCTAAGAGAGAAGGTTGTTGAGCATGAAGTTAGATTGGAGTATGTGCCTACTAAGGATCAAATTGTAGATATCTTCACTAAGGCACTTTCAAAGGATTATTTTGAATATCTTCGACAGATGTTAGGGGTTATTGCCTCTCTCTAACTAGATGCATATATGGTGCATCAATCCAGGGGAGAAATTCATGTCATATCTTTTTTTCCTAGATTGATATGTGCTACCTCTCAGGGGGAGTTGGTAGTAAGGGGGGGTTTGAAGAGTTGTGCAAATGTTGGAAAGAAGTTTTATTGATAGGGGGAGCTGGTATAGGTGTCTGAATAAGATGTACAGTTGTTGGTTAAAGGGGGAGAAAGTGTTGCTATTTCAATTGAAGATCTTTGGCCCTTTGTCCTTGAAGTTAGAGTATGTGTTGTTTTTTTTAATGTGCAAGTGTGTGGCCATTGTCCTTGATGTCAAAGGGGGAGAGTGAGTAGGAGTGTGTTGTCATCAATACCAAAGGGGGAGATTGTTGGCATTGGTTGTCATTGATGTCAACACTTGGTGATATTGTTGTATGTTTGGCATTGGTTGTCATTTATGTCAACACTTGGTGATATTGTTGCAGTATTGTTTGCATTTGTTGTCAACACTTGGTTGTATTTTTGTCATGGTTGTTAGCACTCGGAAATAATTTTGCATTATTTTGTTTAAGTTGTCATTGTGTATAGTGATAAGTTGTTCATGTTTATGGTCGGATGTCATGCCTTGTCTGATTCAATAATGAAAGAAGTATTGTGTATGGTTGTTGTCAGCAGAGTTGATATCATGATGATATATTAAGATGAGGATTAGAAGTAATGTTGATGGTGGAGAAATGATTTTTGATGGTCTACAGTATATTGTATGCTCTCTCATGTTTCTCTTGAGGAAGTATGTGTTGTTGCAAGAAATTTTTGGCCTACGCAAGTTGATGAAAATCTTATGTTCCACGAAGTTGTGTTGAAGGTTGTTTGGGATAATTATTTGCGTTTATTCATTGTTGGAGATATGGTCTTGTGGTTTGGGATTCAAAATTTGTGTTTTGTGGATGTTACACTCCTATATTTTCAGGTCACCAGTGTTGCCGAGGAGGTTTTTGTTTATTGCAGAGGGTTGGTATTGATGTTGGTTGTCTAGATTGGTCCATAAAATGCTCCACATTTTTCCACATTTATTTTCCTACTCCTGTGACTTGGTGAATGTGATCTCAGTGTTTTTGCAGTGTCTTAGTTCAATTTTCATGTGTTAAAGTGGTCTGCAAGATGTTCTGATAATGTTATCTCTTGATTATGTCTTTTGCACTTCTAGGATAAAGTATTATATTCTTGTTTTTTTTGTGGTTGTTGTTGGTGGCATAGCAGTATGAAATATTTGGAAGTGTTTTCAGATGTTCATGGAACATCCCTTTGTGATCCACACATTAGTGGTTGATCTTTGTTGGTGTTGCATTATGTTTGAGTTGGTTCTTTGGGTTATTTGTGGATGTTTGGACAACAGGGCTTGGTATCTTGCTTTCGCTATGTGCTTGAGGGTTTGTGCCAGCATATGAAGATGTTTTAAGATGTATTTGGGTCCTAACCTATCTTCTTAGGATCGTGTTGAGTAAATTCAGTTGTAAGTATGTTTTTGGGCCGACTGGTTATGTGCTTCACACTTTATCTACACGTTTCCCTGTTGTCAAATTGAGTTGATGTGCGTCAGCATGTGAATTATTTGGGGTCACATTGGAAGATATAATAAAAAAAATTGGTCCTCTCTATCTTGTGGATAGGACCACTTTGCATTGCCTTGATGTTTTGTGGATGACTTGTTGAGATTATTGTTTATCTTCTTCCTGACCAACCTAATTCATGTTTTGTGTTCTTGTAGTGCATATAAATAAAAGATAAAATCAATTGCAAAGAGTGTGAGTGTGGAATGTATTGAAGATCTCGTAGAAGTGCAAAAGTGTGTGGAAGATAGATCAGATTTGCTTTAATGCCTCGGTCAGCAGAGTGTATTGTTGACATATGTTGTAAATTCTAAATCTTCATATATCCTACTCTGAGATAGTGAATCTCATCGAGTCCTTGTATCTTTCCATGGAGTTGTGTGCTTCAGTCTACAAGTCCTTTGTATATTTCCCTAAGGTTGTGTGCCTTAGTTTGCAAGTCTTTTGGAAGTAAGCCTTGTAACTTTTGTGTGATGAAATTTATTTATTGTGAGTTAACTCTCACTATGGTTTTTCCCTCATTGAGATTTCCACATAAATCTGGTGTTATCTTGTGGATGGTTGTTCCTTGTTTCAATTTTCATTATTGTTGATCTAGTTAAGGGTTGAACTATTGTATCTTTCATTGTTGATGGTTGTTGACCTTGTTAAGGAACTAAGTTGTTATATCTCTCTTTGTTGTTGATTTGTTTGATAGTTTCTGATCTGGTAAAGAAGTTTGAGTTTGTTGGAGGGTTTTTGTTTTCAAAATACTGATTCACCCCCTCTCATTCTTCGGGTTTGTTCAATAATATCTCCTCATTATCCACCAAAGTGAAGGTCCAATCTTTGTCTCCTTCCACGACCCCTTGCATACAGCCTCTAAGAAATTTGATCCCCAACATTTCCTAGTTTCTCCTGCTGACTATGTCCATCCCAACACCTCATATCACAAACAACAAAAGTAGAGCGCTCTACTTTATCCTAATTTGTGGCCACTTTCTCCCATCTGGAATGAACCCACTTTCCAAGAATGCGTGCTACAAGAAGCTTTTCAATCTACCACACCAACAAGACCAAACCAATTGAGACATCATTTTTCCATCATCCCTTCCTTGGTGTAGCTCAACAACCGAGAATCCTATTGGATTGTCAATTGTTGTAACCTCTACACTTAACAAGAAAATTAGCTTTTGGAAATTACAAGAAACTTTATGAGAGGTCAAATTCAAACTTTCCAGCACTAGAAATAAAAACAAATTCAAAATCAAATTATCGATTTCAATATTCAATCCTCAAGTTTGCAATCTCACCGACAAATTTAGAGAGAACAATCCAAAAACTTGGCTACAAACAATAATTCACTTTTAGCAACCTCAAGTCAAACTCAAGAGGCCACAATCAACCTTCTACATCAATAAAATCAACCTCAAATCCTTTGGTCAACCTCTTGGGCATCCCAACTCATCTTCCTAGGTGCTTGTCTTCACCAAATCTACATTTGTTTCTCCAATTCTTCTCTAAAACTCTATCTCCAACTAGGGCATGGCCTTTTTCTCCTTACTTTTTCTCTATCTCTTGGGCATTATTGTATAGTGGTTGATAACTTATATTACTAGGATAGGTCAAAATCTAAGAACATAATCATTAATTATCTCATTGGATCCTTACTACATTGTTCTCATTCAGAAATATGATTTTAAACTCCACCTCCACCCAAAATCTCTCTAGCCAATGGAGGGAGAATGCAAGGTATGGACTTGGCAAAGTCACCACAGTCGCAACGATGATGAAGGGAGGTCTCACAAGACTCCAAGTCGACAACTTCTACGGCTACCTCAAGTGAATGTGGAGAAGATTGCTAGAAGATGAAATGAATGAATGGAGAATGTTTTTGAAGGTGGGATGAGAAGAATTTGTCATTTTTGGGTCGATTGGTCGAAGAGGGACATTACAATTTGACTCCAATCAGGTGTGTAACACCTATGCCAATTTTAGATGCAAGAATCCATCAGGGATGGCAGCACGCCGCACAAACATCTGCTTGCCACGTGTGCGTCGCCGAAAAATATTCTCTCATTGACACACAAGACAAATGCCAGGTGGATGGAAGGCAGGTGGGTGATGTGGAATTTCACCTTTGAATTTGATTTTCTAAGGTGAGGGTATGTGAAAGGGGAATTTTCTTAAGGGGTACAAATTCGCTCCTATACATTTTTCCCTCACTTTAGCAAGTGTGAATATCGATGAGCATTTAGTAAAGTAGATCGAAGATTTAGTAGGGTTAGAAATGTATACCTAAACCGTCGAGGAAGCAGACCGCGATCTAGCGAACTCGAAGGCGCAGGGAATGAAAAGGACTTTGTAGCTACTCTCTCTTAAGGAGTTTCGAACAAAAGGACTCCATAGCCCCACAAAGTTGTGAAGTTGCACAAAGTACACCGAAGGCCCTCAGACCAATGATGGACAAATCTCACAGGATGAAAGCGTCTCACAAGCTTGCAGACCTACAAGGAGGCAACCCCCAAGTTCTCTCTCATGAAGGAAACCCTGTGAAGTAAGCACCTTACAGGCCTGCAGACCTGCAAGGAGGCATCCCCCAAGTTCTCTCTCGTGAAGGAAGCCTAATGAAAGGGGACCCCGCAAAGTCAAACTAGAAAGCGGCTTTATAGGCGCGCCTGCAAAGCAACATGTTAATCCACAAATAAAACGTGTCAGAAAAAAAAGAAACCACACAGGAAAACAAGGAGACGGTCACGCAGACAAATGACAAGTTCGAAGGATTTCAAAGGGGTCCCTTGGGAACCCTTCAAAAGGAGAGGGGTCTTCTCAGGGGACGTGCTATTTGAAAGCGCAAAAAAAACATTTTTTTCTCAAATCAATTCATCATCAAGGAATCCTTTTGAAAGATGTTCACTTCATCAAGGAATTCAAAAGGAAGAAAATGTCCCCTCATGAAGGGAAGGTCGAGGTTTCTCCCACAGGAAAAGGCTGCTCCCTCCTCGGAGGAAAGTTCAAGTTCTTTCTTTGCGAACCCATGACGGAAGAAACACATTTCGTTAGGGGTCCAAGTTGAGAATGCAATCTTTGAAAAAGTTTGCAAGGGTTTTCGAGAAACGATTCATTAGCAACGAATGCATTTTCTAAAAAATTGAAATATTGTGAAAGTGACGTTGTCACACATATGAGGGACAACTCAAGCAAAGAAGAGAGAAAGATAAAAGAAAAGTAAAAAGAGACAAAGGCATCACAAACAAAGGGCACAGGGGTGATCTGATATTTTGGGCTCAGAGTTGCTCGTGAATATACATATAAGTATAGTAATAGTATATTAATAAACTGTCATCAACCTCCTTCTATATCAGACCATGTGAAGAATGCACGAGAGGACAAAGTAAAAATAAAAAATTGGGTCAACATGGAAGGGAAGTCTAAATGCCCCCAACGCTTTGGATCGTCCCCAATTTTTCGAAAATCAAAATACATAACAAAGGAAGAAATATGATACAAATAGAAGAAGGTTTACAACACATAATCACTCTCATATCCAAGCACCAAAAAGGGTGACAAGGGTCATCCAGGAACATATAACACAAGCATGGGGGAACACATCACAACACACACACACCTATTCTAAAGATAAAGAAGAGGCCTCCCCCTAACACTCATCGACCAAGAGGTCATTTGCTTCCCAATTTAGATCATTATAAGGGGAAAGCGGATGAGCCTGCAATGGTGAAATATTAAGGGGAGGTGCTTCCGACCCTCCCACAACAAGGGCTAAGGAAGAAGGCCCTGCAAGGTCTTCTTCGCTTGACTCTTGTGGAGCTATGTTCAGCGACTTCATGAAGATTGCCAAAAAGGCCAGAACTTCATCTAGAGGGTTAAACATGCACTTTCAGGAGTGTCATGTCATACCTCAATGGATGGGGAGGATGGAACTCAAGATTCACTGCTTGGATTACTGAATGACTCGGGAGCAGTGACAACTCAAGGGAAGCCAAAACTGGCTCCATCACTAGGACGGAACAAGCTAGTGCGAGACCATCCTTTGGAGAGGGTGGGCTCCTCTTACGCCCCCCATTGCTAGAAGGGCCAACTTCCACTCTCTACTTCATTGTAGGATGTGAACTCCCTAGAGATGAGGCGAGATGCGCAGAAGAGGAGGAGAAAACTGCAGCGAACACCACTGAGGTATTCGGCATGTCCACGGGTTTAGAAAATAGTGGGATTTTTTGGAGGGACATCAAAAGGGGTGGCTCAACCGAAGGAGCAATAAACACCTGCACCTTTTTAGGGTCAGGTGCATTCACACTCGCAGGGGGAGCCGGCAACAGAAATGAATTCATTTGAACGGGAGTAGAGGGGAGGAGAGAGGAAGACGCATCAAGATGCCCTAAAATAGGGGCAGTCAATTCCTCTTCCTTTCTTTGCAAAGCGACCTACTCAGCCACCAAATCCTTTTGTCAGTGCTTGCGCTCACACACAAGGCGGTTTCTAAGACTCTTTGATCTAGAGGTCGGGAGCTGCAAAGGGATAGGAGGCTCCTACTCATCCATAGGAGTGTCCATTACAGTCGTCTCTGGTGGAGGGATAGGCTCCTGAATGGGAGCAAGAGGAAGAGATTGAGAGACAACGGGGGAAGTCGGCTCTAGCACCTCGATGGCGGGCCTCTTCCCATTCACTACTCTAGGAGCAGGAGCAATAGGAGGCCACGGAGTCTGAGACATAGAGGATTCCTTGCAGGGACCCTTCCTTCTACCATATCGAACAGGCCTAGGCTCTGTGGGAAAAATAGGAAGTTCAAATGCACGACGCTTGGGCTTCCGCCAAGCAAGCACCATAGGGTTCTCTCGCAAACGCGAAGAAAAATCTAATGACACCATAGTAGGCGAGAGGAAGCATCAAGCTGGACAGTGAAAGAGGAAGAAGAGGAACCTAGAGAGCACTTCTCTTCTTCTCTTCTACAGACCTTGGTGGCATCACTATCACCTTTTAAACAAACCCTATGCGAAACAACATAAGGTGATGGAGGGTATCTCACTGTAGGAATTAAGTTCCCTTTCTTGTACTTCTCATAGGTCCAGTACAGAGGTCCTTCCTAGGCAGAAGCAAACCAATGGGTGCAAGCCAAAAGTGGTCTAAGGAATAACTACCACGCGCAACCGGCGATTTATAACCAGTGTCGTAGATCACATGTACTGAACCCTCATGAATAAACTTCAAACACTTGTGCACAACTGAGGGAACTGCATTCATAGCTACTAACTAGGGGATACCCAACTTCACTCTAAAGAGTTTGGACCCTGATATTATGTCAAACAGCATATTTATAGACTTTGGTCCAACAAGGACTGACAAAACGATGCTACCAAGGGGAGGTACAGAAAGACTGTTATGTGTACGAATGGTGCTCACAAGTGTGTTGTACCCATCTTTATGTAGGAATTTAATTAACATAGTCTCCTCGGTTATAATATTCACCTGAGACATCGGGTCAACAAGAACACTTGCTAAAGTGTTTCCATTGAATCGCACAGGGATGTAAAGAGGAGACGGTTCTCTATTTAAACCCATTGGCAGGTCCTGTGAGGTGAAGGTTATACTTGCACTACTACTCGTAGGCTGCGCAGAGGGGATAGGTAGATGCAAGAAGGAAGCCATCACATACACTAAACAATACTCTCACAAAGCCCCCCAAAGGTTTTGAAATAGGACAATGACCCAGCTAAGACTTCATTCCACAATACTTACAGAACCTTCCAACTATGCCTACTAGGGGTCATAGGTTGGGTTGTAAGGCGAAACGCCTCACAACACTCGTACCTACAATGCTCCTAGAATGCAAGGAAAGGACCCTTCAGTATTTCCAAATAGAACCAAAATGGTTCATGTCTGGTTCACCAAAAATATAAGAGAGGGGGACCAACCACGTCAAGGCCCCAGGTCACGGAGAGCCAAGAGCGGAGGGCTGCCCTAACTTACCTCACTCTAAAGGGATGTTTTGGGATGAGGATAGAGAATGAAGAGCACTATGTAGTACTTTTGTCACTCTACAAACCCAAGCTTCAGATTTAGGCTAGGCAAGCTGGTTTTTGGAGTCAAACTACACCTCAAACAACTCTTTGTCTGAGGATGGCAGCATGGTTTTGGGATGACAATGCGGCGCGGTGGCGTCTCTCTAGCACGCTGGTGTTCGTATGGCCATAAAACATGAAGTACAATAAAAACTACCTAAAAGCTTACTGACAGTCTAGCTAGTAGATTTTGACGGAAAAAACATAATGAGAAAGTATAGGAAACAAAGGCAGAGATGATAAAGCAAGTAGATGAAAGCTAGAGTGATGAAGATGATCTCACAAAAGCGTTGATTCGCCAGCTAGCTCTATGTACACGTTCACCTACACACAAGCAAGAGGGGAAAATTGTTGGGGCTGTATAGGGGCCTCCCTCAGTAAAACCCCCATTTTGGTGTTTCCACCTCCACAGACAGCCAGAAAGCAATAGAGTAGAATATGCGATAAAGAAAGTAGAAAGAAAGATTGCAATGAACACTACAAAACAATACTATGCTACTCTATCAAATCACAAAGGAGAGGAGTGAAGTGCTACCACCTCCACCCAAAATCTCACTAGCCAATGGAGGGAGAATGCAAGGTATGGACTTGGCAAAGTCACCACAGTTGCAACGGTGATGAAGGGAGGTCTCGCAAGACTTCAAGCCCACAACTTCTATGGCTACCTCAAGTGAATGTGTAGAAGATTGCTAGAAGATGAAATGAATAAATGGAGAATGTTTTTGAAGGTGGGATGAGAAGAATTTGTCATTTTCGGGTCGGTTGCTTGAAGGAAGTTACAATTCGACTCCAATCGGGTGTGTAACGCCTCTGCCAACTTCAAACATAGGAATCTGTCAAGGACGACAGCGCATCACACGGACGTCTGTGTGCTGCACGTGCTTCCCTGACAAATATTCTCTCACTGATGCACAGGACAAATGGCAGGTGGATGGAAGGCAGGTGGGTGATGTGGAATTTTGCCTACGGATTTGATTTTCTAAGGTGAGGGTATGTGAAAGGGGAATTTTCTTAAGGGGTGCAAACTCACTCCTATACACTTTCAAATGTTTTAGTTGTGGAAATATAGGTCACTATGCTTCAAGATGTCAAAATAGAATTGTGAACAATAAAAGTAACAAGAACAAAAGAAAGATGATTAAGAGAAGTTACTTGTTAGAGAAGATGTTGGTATTTCTAATGATGAATTTGATTATGGATATGATGATGAATGCTTGTTCTTGGCTTAAAAGATGAATCTACTTCTACTAACTCTAAAAGTTGTGTGAAGGAAAGTGTTTCGAAAATGAAGGATAAGATTGAAGGTACTTTGGTATCTGTTTTTCATGCTAGGCAGGATAAGAACTATTGGGTTGTTGATAGTAGCTGCTCTAATCACATGACCAGAGACAAAAGTAAGTTTGTCAAACTTGAAAAATATGATGGGGGATTAGTTAAATTTGGAGATTATTCAGGAGCTAAGCTTTGTGGAATAGGTTCAATCAGTTTTGATGGCAAGCATAATACTAAAAATGTTTAGTATGTTAAATGCTTAAGGCATAATCTTTTGAGTGTTGGGAAAAGGGTATAATCTTTTGTTTCAGGATGATGGATGTGAGATTAGAAAAGGATCTGGAACTGTGATTGTTGTTGGTAAGAGGACAGATGGAAATATCTATCAGCTCAAGGGTGTTGATGGTTATTATTTTATGACTCAGATTAATGACAATTGGTTATGGCACCGAAGGATGTGTCACATGAATTTTGACAATATGGTTAGAATCAGTTCAGTTCATATTGTAAGAGACCTACCAAGAATCACAAAGCCTATCAATGTTGTTTGCAAAGATTTTCAATTCGAAAAACAAACAAGGAGTAGTTTCAAAGTAAAAAAGCAATCTGCTACCGAACTACTGGAATTAATACATACAGATCTTTGTGATCCTACAAGGATGAGAAGTCTTCAAGGTGATAGGTATTTCATGTTTTTGATTGATGAATACTCTAGAATGACATGGGTTACTTTTCTTAAAGAAAAATTTGATGCTCTAGATAGATTTAAACCATTTAAATCTATGGTTAAAAATGAAATGGATTTGAAGATCAAATGTTTGAGGTTTGACAAAGGTGGAGAATTCACCTTCAATGAGTTTAACATGTTTTGTGAAGTTCATGGAATAAAAAGGCACTTTTCTTCCCCTAGAACTCCTCGGCAAAATGGAGTTGTTGAAAGGAAAAACAAGATTGTTCAAGAAGTTGCAAGGACTATGATAAAAGAAGCTAAACTACCGGAAGTCTATTGGAGAGAAGCAATTTGTACTGTTTTTTACATACTTAACAGAGTTCAAACCAAAGCTAATAGCACAAAGACTTCCTATGAGTTGTGGTATGGAAGGATTCTTACTATCAAGTACTTTAGAGTATTTGGAAGCAAATGCTATATCAGAAGAGATGAAGAAAACTTGGAAAATTTTGATGCAAGGTTTGATGAAGGTATTTTCCTTGGATATTCTACTAAAAGAAAAGCTTACAGATGTTACAACAAAAAGATAAGAAAGATTGTTGAGAGTGCAAATGTCAAGGTTGATGAAGATTTACATAATTCAATTGTTATAGATGGATATGTGTTAGATGAACCTACTTGCAGAGAAGAAGAAGAAAAAGCAAAAGAAAAAGAAATGAAGAATGAAGAGGAAGAAGCTCCGAAAAAGACCCCTAAGTATGTGCAAAGAAATCATTCCAAAGAACAGATTATTGGAGACAAAAGAAAAGGTGTATTGACAAGAAGAAAAGTTGTTGAAACCAAGGTAAATTTGTGTTTACTTTTCAAAATTGAACCAAAAATAGTGAGTGAGGCATGCAGAGATGAATATTGGATGAAGGCAATGGAAGAAGAGTTGCAACAAATTGAGAAAATCAAACTTGGGAATTGGTTCCTAGACCTAAAAATAAGAATATAATTGGAACTAAGTGGGTCTTCAGAAACAAGCTGAATGAGAATGGAGAAGTGGTAAGAAATAAAGCAAGGCTTGTGTGTAAGGGTTACTAACAAGTAGAAGGAATAGACTTTGCAGAAATATTTGCCCTAGTGGCTAGAATGGAAGCAATCAAAATGTTTTTGGAATTTACAACACATAAAGACTTTAAAGTTTATCAGATGGATGTGAAGTCTGCTTTCCTGAATGGAGAATTGGAGGAAGAAGTTTACATGGAACAACCGGAAGAATTCCAGTTGTCAGATAAACCAGACATTGTTTGCAGATTGAAAAAAGGAATTGTATGGATTAAAGCAAGCTCCCAGAGCTTGGTATGCAAGATTGGACAGATATTTGATATAGCAAGGATTCAAAAAGTGTACCGCAGATAGTAATCTTTACTTTAAAGTTGAGGAAGATTGAATCTTGATAGTGGTTGTGTATGTGGATGACATTATCTTTAGAGGCAATGAAGATATGTGTAAGAAATTTGTAGAAGAGATGCAAAAAGAGTTTGAGATGTCTATGTTTGGGGAGATGAATTTCTTCCTTGGACTATAAATCAGTCAAACAGATAAAGGCATTTTCATTTCACAATCAAAGTATGTTAAAGAGATGTTGAAGAAGTTGGAATGGATGACTCCAAACTGGTATGTACTCCTATGGTGACTGGTTGGAAAGTAAGGATGGTGAATCACCTAAGGCTAATCAAAGCAAGTACAGATCTATGGTTGGTGGACTACTATATCTAACTGCTACTAAACCGGATATCATGCATGTAGTTTGTCTTGTGGCTAGGTTTCAAGATCCTAAAGAGCCACATGTTGTAGTAGAAAGGGTATTCAGATATTTAAAAGGCACTTTGGATTATGGCCTATGGTATCCTAACGATATTGATTTCACATTAAGTGCATATACAAATGCAGATTGGGCTAGATGTGTTGATGAAAGGAAAAGTACAAGTGGTGGTGCATTCTTTCTTGGATGCAGATTGGTGGCATGGCTAAGTAAGAAGCAAGATTTTGTTTCTTTATCTACTATAGAGGCTGAGTATATTGCAACAGCATCTTACTACACACAAGTATTATGGATGAGATAGACATTGAAGGATATCAGAGTAGTGTATGATGAGCCTATTTCTATCTTTTGTTATAATACAAGTGCAATTAATTCAAAGAATCTAGTGATGCATTCAAGGACAAAGCATATATCAATCAGATATCAATTTTTGAGAGAGTTGTGGAGAATGAAGTGAAGCTTGAATATGTACCTACAAAAGATCAAATTGTTGACATATTTACTAAAGCTCTTACTAAAAATACTTTTGAGTATCTTCAAGAGAAGTTAGGGGTTATTGCCCCTCCTTCCTTAACTAGATGCATATAGAGATGCATCGATCCAGTGGATCTATGGATTCATTCTTTGCCTAGACTGATGTTGGTGGCTACCTCTCAGGGAGAGTAGGTAGTAACATTGTTGCAGTATGAAATTTATGTTGTCATGATGCAAAGTTTGTTGAGTTGTTTGGTGTGTACTCCTAAGGGGGAGTATTCAAAGCAGTTGCAAGTATCTCGGTTCTATGTCAAAGGGGGAGAACAATGCAAAATACCTTATCCTTTTCCATTGATGTCAAAGGGGGAGAGAAAGAAGTCGTGTGAAAAAGGAAAATGAAGTCATGAGAGAAAAGTCAAATGAAAGACGCAAATATCAAGGAGAGGGAGTGTAATGAGATAGTTGTGCAAGGGGGAGAAAAGAGAAGGAAATGAGGATGTTCAAAGCTATTGTCTCTGATGCTTTTTTCACATCTTGTGTTGTCATCAATGACAAAGGGCGAGATTATTGCAAGTATGAAGGTGTTGTCATTGATGTCAACAAGCTTATGTTGTCATTGATGATAGTAGTGCAATGGTTGAGAAGAAATTGTTGCTTTGATTAGTTGCATTATGTTGTCATCAGTTAAGTTGTTGATGTTAACCTCTGGTGTTGCTTTGATAAGCTTCAATTTATGGTTCAAATGTCAAGATACTAAGAAAATTGATAAAATTAAGGAAACAGGGTGTTGCAGAGGTGTTTTGGTTTGAAGAGGTGTTCTGGTTTTGCTTCACATTTCTTCTGAATTGAAGATCTTCTTTTGTGGTTTGAATATGTTGGTTAGAGATGTTCAGAGTTTCTTTATCCAAAATTTTGGCTTCTGGATCGATGGTTAGGGGAAGTTATGTTTACCAATGTGTGAACTAGTTTTGTAGTGTTGTGTACAGAGGTGTCGAGGAGAAATGTATTTGATCTGCATTTCTCCGCAATTGCTTTTCAGGACTTGCAGTTCTGAAGGAGAGTTGATGATGTTGTTCTCTTGCCTGTGTCAAGAGGATTCGCAGTTCGGTGTATCGATAGGTCTTCTTAGGTACAGAGTATTGCAGTGTCCAGCACTATTGTCTAGATAAAAAGAATTGTTTATAATCTTCAGGTGAGATTTGTTGCGAAGGAGTTTGTTGGTTTCCCAGATGTTCTTGGATTATGTTTAGGTGAAGTTTGTTGACCAAAAGTTTCGGATTGTTTAAAGGAAGTGTGTAATTCAAAGTTTAATGTGTTTTCACGGGTAACAGCCAACCTGGGGTTTGCACTACATTTGAAGATGTTCAAGTGTTGATGGAAGCGTAGCGTGGCATGTGAGCTGATTTGGGTCCCAGTTAAGTGTTGTTTTGGTCCGATTTTGATTCTCGTCCACCACGGGAATGTTTAGTGCCAACCTAATTTGAAATTGCAAAGTATAAAGAGTATATAGCCAACCTTGGAGAAGGTTTTCAAGGTTGAGGACAGTATAAGTATGAGTTGAGATGTTGAAGGTTGATAAGATAGAAAGGATAGAGGTGTGTAATGCAAGTGATGTGAAATGTCGAAGGGTAGAGTTTGAGTTTGAGCAGTGCAGTGCGAACTTCAAAGTGTTGGACTTTTCAATGCAGTGAGTTGAAGGTGTCTGCAATCATTCAAACAAGATTGTGAAGGTGTTGGAACTATTGTGGTGGATTCTCTGTTGCATTGAGAATTTGTTCTTTGTGTAACATTTTTCTTCTATCTTTTCTTTTTGTGGTAATGAACCCTGGCTATGAGCCTTTGTAGACAATGTGTCATATTCTAGCAATGAGCCTTTGTACCGGTTTTGCAATTACTTATATTGTGAGCCAATCGTCATCATGGTTTTTCCCTCATTGGGTTTTCCACATAAATTTGGTGTTCCCTTGTGTATGGTGTTGGTTGTTTCAGTTTCTATTATCTACTTTTCATGTTTAAACATTATAACAAATTAAGGGTTTAATGAATGCATGTGGATTTGATTACTATTGAGGATTTTGATGTTTTAATTTGGTACAATTGATTCAACACCCCCTCTCAGTTGTCTTGCTCATTTAGCAGCCTCAACCATCACACATTGCAAAACTAGGTCTTGATATTGGATTATGTAGTATCTCACTTGTTATTTTCAAAAAAAAAATGTAAATCATTTATACAGATCTTCATACCTCTTATCTCACTCAAAATGGGGGTTAATTAGTGGAGGTTGGGTGGTGTAGAAAGAAAAGGCATATGAGTGGACAAATGAGTAGAAGGAACCAATGGCATATGCATAGTCAAAGGAGTTTATATAGGTCGAGACATAAGCTTGGTATGCTGAAATATGTGTGTAGGCATGGAAGGCATGACTATGGATGTGGTAGGTAAGGGTTGAGCAATATGAGGAATGAGAGAGGACAAAGGATGAGTAAAAGAGAGAAGGTGATTATAAGTAGACAAAGGAGTGGAAGGAAATAACGAATCATCCATAATCAATGGGGGAATGTATATGCATTGAGACATAAGGTTGGTATGTTGAAACATAGGTATACATATGGAAGGTGTTTATGGATGTAGTATGTAATGGTTGAGCAATGTGAGAAATGGGAAAGAAGTAGGGATGGACAATAGTTGTGGGATGCATGGAGGATGGTCAGATGCTCATAGATAAGCTATTGGTAGAATGATTAGAACCCCTAGGGGTTCTAAAAAGGGTTGGGAACTCATTGGTAAGTTATGGGTAGGTAAATTATGCAGAGGACCTTGGGATTGAGAAAGACTTGAAGAATTATTGCCCACCATATGAGGAGCTTGTATATCTTCCACAATTTGCCCTATAGCTTGATTGTATCGATATCATGAACTGTATAGTGAGAAGTACCTTTGTAAAAGCATCAACAATAAGTGAAGTGGGTATGTCCTCATCTATTATCATGTAAAGATGTCAACTTATCAAGAATCTCATACTTCTCTCCATTTTCAACACTTTAAATGAATGCATCATGATCATAATATCTTTCATCATTAGAATACACATGATTAGCATAAGAGATATAGAGAAGATAGGTAACCATAGTGACAAGATTAGGGTTTACCACAAAACTTTGTCCAAGAGGACCTGAGAAGCTTTAGAGCTTCTTAGAACATACAAATGGTGTATGGTGAACCAAAGGTTGCTTGCACAATCTCCTAGAAGACCCTTTCACTGTCTCCTTCCTGGAACCTGATACCAATGGGTTCTTGTTGAGCTTGGTTGAATAACCAAGACCTACTCCAACTCTTCTCCAAGAGTTTTCCACTTGTGCTTTACCTTGGAAGACCAACACCTCTTTTGAAACTGGTATATTCTCTCTTGGACTTAGAAGAATCTAAGTGCCAACTTCATCATCAAACTTGAACTGCTTGCAGGGGAGCTAGAGACACTATTTCCTTACATTTCACATTCAATTGAATACATCTTGGAGGGTCTTCAGTCTTCACTTTACCCGATCTCAAGATTTTGCCTTGAAGAGGCCTATTTCTTGTAGCCCTTACCAGTGTCCTTTTTGCTTTTCCTGTCTAAATTCTCCAAACAACCTAGCAAATAAATTGCACTTTTGGACACCCTTTTCAGTCTTTTAAAACATTCACAGGGTTTCAGACCCCTATCTCCTTCGTACAATAGCTTCCTACAATCAAGGGTGAAAAGGGCTATTAGGCCTAATTCTTAGGATTTCACTGGTTTCTTACTTCTTTCTCACACAAATGGATTGGTCAAGCCTCAATCCTTCTAGCATCCTTGTATTTGGTCATGTCCCACCTGGAACTGTACTTTTTCCGTACAATACTTTCTTCCCCTGCCTAAGTTCTTCACTTTTCTCTATCAAACTCCTAACCGGACTGTCCTAGCTCGCTTAGGGTTTGATCTTAAAAATACTTGCTCCATTCCCTACACTCCCTACTGCTAAATATATACGAGTGATTGGCTCCCTTGTCATTTCAATCCAAACTCAGGGTGATCCCGTGGTTGGATTTTATGGGGGAGCCATTTAAAAACTGACTGCTCAAAACAAAGATTACAAACCCTCTACAACCTAACTTATGAATTCAAAACAACAACTCTACTCTAAGCAACCTGATTACCAAATGAAAGATACTCAAAACTATTCTATGAACTCAAATACAGTGCTAATTTAGTATATACAGTGCCTTTGATAGCTCTGTTTCTCAAGATACATGGGTAAACACAGGAAATGCAGAATTTCTTTATTCACACAAAACCAAAACTTGATTACAATGCATTCTAACTGCTGTCTACGAGCCAGCACACCTACTTAGAGCCCTTTGCCATGTTTCAAGGGAAGTTGATCGATCCCACACTCCTGATTTCAAGGGAATCCAATATAACTAAGTTGCATGCAATCTCTCAAAATGTTGTCATGCAATTTTACATCAACTTATGCAACTTCCACCATTGTGTCATGATCCTAAATCTTAGGACCTCTAACTCCCTGATTTCGAACCATCAACTTCCTCAACTGCCTCTTGGCATCTTCTAACAACAATGATGTGGTTATAACACACTTAAGGCTCGACCTTCCAACATAAACTGTCCAAAGCTAAATAAAGCAACATTTAACAACAATGATTAACTAAGATGACTTTAGTCCTAGTGACTAACTCACCACACACAAACAAGACCTTCTAAGGTCCAAAATAGACACACCACTATCCTAACTTGGCTAAGGTCAGGTACAAGCCAAAATTGATAACAAACACAATGGAGGTTAGCCTAGGTGCTCCTGCACCAACAAAGCTAAACACAATGGCATGAAAAGCAATAAATGGACACAAAGTAGGTTGACAATAGAAAGTTTATTAGTAAAAGAGAACAAAGATCTACCCTAAAGGATGGATGTAAAAGTTATTAGTTCACCAAGTTGTAGGAAAATAAATTACATCCTAACAAAAAAAAAGAATATAAGGATAAAACCCGAGATACATCAAAATCCTAAAATCTTCAAGAGTTGAGAATGATAAATAAAAATGGGCATTTTGGCAAGGCAATAGAGTTTATCTAATTTATACCACATTGACTTTGACCACTTTGACTAGTTGAGACACTATGAAAGGAAAATAGAAACTTGTGTTAAATCAATTATTCAAGCATCTAAGACAAGGATTCTAAATATTATGATGCCTAGGAATAGGCCACACACATGATCTAGTCCAACAACACTTCACTTCCAAATGGTTGTCTCTAGTACCATTTGTTACATTCAAGAGCTATAGAACTTGTTCGTTTATGTTTGTCCTATTTGAAAAATAAGTAGTGGTAAAAAGCACATATGAGGGCCTCCCATAGAACAAAAGGTAGATCATTACCTTCTTATCAAGTCAAATTTTGTGGCTCCCAATATAACATGATCAAAATCACACAAAATCAAAGGATGTTGATGCTAATACAACTAAAACTAGTGTACAAATTATGACACGTTTTTTATGAGGATGCAAGATGCTTTCTCTTGATGATCAAAATGACCTAAGATGATCTCATTAAACATAAGTCCTAAAAATAACTTGAGACCTCTAAAATGCAAGCTAACAAATAATGGTCAATCCTAAAAACTCAACCTAAAAAGAATTATATTTTGATTTTAACATAAGAGATCTAAATCATGAGTGCAATTCTTTCAAAGTAACAAGATTGCATCGATGGTCTAATCCAAGAAGGGTAAAACCTACAAATTTGAACCAATCACATTCTACAATGATAGATTTAACCCTTACAAAATAATGGTTCAAAATGAAAATCGATCAGTAAACCCAAAAAAAAAAATTAAATGTCAAAACCATACATTTACAACATCTACATAAAATAACATAAAACAAAAAATATTAAATATTAAATATACACTTTTATCCTTTACAATAACGTAATATACTTATATAATATATTAATACTAATTTGTATAAATACAAACTTTAAATAACATTTATTTAAAAAATTATTTGTACCTAATAACGACAAAGATGTAATTATGATATAAACTATATTTGTACAACCTAAATTTAACATTAATGCAAAGTTAATTAATATCATCATAAATAATTATATATGTTAACTCCACCCGACAATTTGACAACACTAACCTTATTTAAACTTCAAAAAAAAAAGCAAAGAATAGCATAACCATAAAGCTTAAGAGGCTAATAAAAATGATAATTCCTCTAAAACATCTTTCTCAAAACATATACTATATGCTAGTAATACTATTGAGTTGGTCCTTTTTTAGTAATACAATACAACTTTAGTTATAATTTAAATTTCACTTTAAGAATTTAAACGTTGATCACAACCCCTTAAACAAAATATCATATTCTAAAACAGTCATATAATTTTATGTCGAACATTTACCTCAAGGGAGAGAAACCTGATCATATACAGTAACACATTAAATGTTAGATTAATAATCTCCATAAATTCACACATAACATGATTTTAGAAGATCTAGCCTGCCTTGCTTTTACATAAATTATCAACAAGTTAAATGTAGGATAAATAAAGTTTAAAATTTTATAAAAAAAATTAAAACGGTCATATTCTTATCTACCTACATTCCAACAAAACTGACGTACTAAATGCAAGGCCCTTGTCTTATAGAGAGAGGGCAATTAATCAAGACAATGGAGTTCTCTAACTTTAAATATACATTCGAATTAAAATAAACTACTTAAAGTTGTAGTTGGGAATCAACTGAATCTTTCATCTGCTTCTATGTTGCAGCTCTACTCTCTATTCAAATTGTCGTTGTTCAGTTCATGACACGGCTTCAATTTGAAATCCTTGGATGCAGCTTGTTATCATATAAATTTTATATGAAACTAGTGCCAGTGGCTCTCATACAAATGAAGATCTAAATTTCTGGTAATGTAGAGGAATCACAAGTCCCTTAAAGATAGTATGGGTATGCCAGGTATAGTATTGGAATTGCATACAATTAATCACCATAGTTAGTATAGATAAAACAGTTGCTACAAAGAAGCAAAACAAATCTGCTACAGGGCCATGTGATTGCAAGCCTAGCGGTACCAAGAGGAACATATCGGATGCTTTCAATAAAATTGGGCAAGAAACGGAGTTCACACTAATGGAAAGCTAACAATTGCAGTTCCCTCTGATTTTGTTGGGTTCTTATTCATCCTAGAAGTTTATATAATTGAGGTACAAAAATATTGGCTTGTCACCAAATACATTTATCACAGATAGCAGCTGCTTCAGATTAACAATACAGCTTCTGTAATGATATATTAACTATTCAATGACCACCTCAGCTTGGGCGGGCATTGAAGCTTACTTCTATACTCCTTTCTTGACAGCAAGGCCATAAATTTTACGGGGATGGGAGAAGAGGAAGATGAAGCAAAATGCGCCTGCCCCGTGATAAAAATAAATTATTCACACTTAATCGAGCGGTATATATGGCGGACAAATAGTAAAGATGATTGGAAACCGACTGTTCCAAGCATTAAGAAGAAGCCATAACAAATGCAAGCCATGTACCCAAAGAAGAATGACACTTGCATGAATCCAGTCATATCTGATCGTGCAAAGTAATAGTAAAAGCAATATCCAAAGACAAACAAACCAGTCGATCCTCCACATAGAACAGACCTGCATCAATATCATATGAATATTTCAGCTGATCCCTTTGCTTGATTAGATCAGATAAAGAAAAGAATCCTAATTCATGTGAAGAAGCCTTCAAATTTGTATTCCTTAATGTTTAGAAGACAAAATTTTGAACCATGAAAAGATTCCCGAGTTCTAGAGAAAAAAATTCTGAATTTGATCAGGAATATACAATAATGCTATTTGAATAACCTAGAAGACAAAGTTACCAAAGCAAAGACAGAAAAAATTAACTTCACAAGGGAACAAACTAGCAAACTTATGAGAAAGATAATATTTGCCTCTTATGTAATATCATTATGCCAATACAAGTTCCATGCATGCAACCAAATTGCCAACCGATCAATATGAAATACTAGGACTGCATTGCACAAGTAGTAGGCCTTTTTATGCATTTGCAAATTGGACAATAATGCCAATTTTATCAGCTTAGGCATGAACACAGATAACTTGAAAGGCAAAATAATTGCATGGATAGCAAAGACCCAAGTACACTATCAAATGTATAAAAGGACCATTCCCACACCAAGAACTCGCCTATTTTTAAATTCTTCAAAAAAAGATGCCAGGAAAATATAGATTCAAAGTTTTCCTTAGTTTAAGTATAGATGCAGTTACAAAGCTCTTCCCAGTTTTTCTCTGTAGACTATAGGAGAAACATAAGACAAGGTCGAAGTGGGCCAACAATTTTGTACATCCCAGTATATATGCTTGAAGGAAGAAGTTCTTCAGGTTGTGAGGTCAACAACGGAGATCAGAAAAGGTAGTCATCAAAATATCCCAGACAGAGTTGTTAATGAAAAATTTAAGGCCCGAATGAAACGTTGTCTAAAAGTCAAACTAAGAGTATTCATAGCACACATGGAATCCATGATAAAGTGGAACATGGAAAACTGTCTAGAAAAGATTCGATGATTAATAGTTTGGACTAGCCAATCCAATGCATTATTTCAATGATTTTGTTTGTCCCTGATACAGTAACCCTAAGGAGAATCTTTAAAAGCCTAATTTATCAAAACTTAGAATAGGCTGGAGCATATTCCATTCTAGATAGAGAAATCTAACCTCTGTTTCAAGAAGGGACTGAATATTTCTTAAGAGAGGACAATTCTATAAACATGCTTTCTAATATGGAGTATACTAAAAATAAGTTGGTTATCTTCTCTAACCCCAAAGAGATCAGAAAATTGAGTAAGTAAAATGAAGGGCTTCCCAATAGGGGTATTGTTTAAAAGAATTGGATTTATCTTCCCAAAGCTCAAAGAGATCGGTTATTAGAGAGGCCCCTAATTTGGAAAAAACTGGACATCATCAAACATCCATAAGGAGGTAATCACAGTCACACCTCTTGGACTTATCAACAAATTGAACTACCAGAATGGTAGGAATTGACTTGGCACTAGATGATAAGTCTGCAAGAGCTGACTAAATGCCAACTCAAACTACCTAACATAAACTAGCAACAAAGCTTCACAATTAGTTGAGAGCATCACTAAACCTTGAAGCATGAAGAGAAGCATTGGGTAGGTTGCTCAGCAGTTATTCGGTAAAGTGTCGAGAAAATGCCAACTCAACACATCTAACTCAAACTAATGAAGTTCCATAATTAGTTTGGAGTTCAGCAATAACTCAGCAAGAAGCTGACTCTGCTCTAATGGAGAATCGAATCAGGATTACTCAGCCACTCAAGTGGCTACGATGATCTGTAAATATGATTGATCAACAAACTAAATGATCATAACAATGCCTTTCCATCCAATAATATTTAGATGTGTTTGCATCTGCTATGTTTGACTATAAATTCATCTGCCACTGGGAGATGAGTCTTTTGGGGCATGGTACAAGCCTAGTAACAAAAAAGTATCAGGTACGATTAAAATTGATCACAATGTGGCAATTTTCTTTTAAACCTCACCTTGAACTGTTTAATCACTAGAACACCGCTATTAATAAATTATCTGCCATACGGCACAAAAACACCACTAGCACATAAATTTGTTTCTATCCATCTACCACTATCCTCTTTTGTCACCACAAAACAACCTACATAAAATTACAATTAGTTAACACATACCATCGAACGGTTGCAAGCAATTCAATTCACAGTAGGCTATCTGGTAACAAAATAAAACCCTACAAGGACGCACCAAGGTTATGAGAAGATATATCATATATCATATAAATAATATTATGACCACGTGATGTTGTTTGTCCAGGTAATACTGCCATTTAAAAAGAATTGTTAGAGTAGTAGAAAAGGTAGAAGGAAGGAGAAGGGGCTCCATCCTCCCTCTCTTTGCAACACCTTCCCTTACCTCAAATCCTAGTAAAGTTTCATCAACATAAGCTGGTAACCACTCTAATGGCTGAGTGGAGAAAGGACAGGAAGGGTTGGGGAAGTGTGCAGCGGCTGCATTATAGACACAGATAGCACATGGCACAGCATTCTTTTGGACTCATTTCGATTTATTAAAGATCTTGGAAGAGATTAAGGTCAATTGTAGCTTTATGTGATTGTTAGCCCTAAGCTGACCCATAGGACGGGAGAGATAGGGTTTTATGGCCTCATCAGCAGACATTTGGTCAAGCTTGTGTTATAGCAGCAATTTGAGGAGGATAGCCCAAATCTTGAGGTTCTCTAATGGGCATTCAATGGTTGTTTTGGCTTATGGAAAAAAGCACTACTTGCGGCTGATGCCCTTAAGGTTCACTTTTGTCTTTGGCAGAGGCTTGTTTTGACCATACAATTCCCCTGTTGGTGCCACTTTATGGCTTGAACTTCATCTTCTCAACTATAGAGTTGCTGTTCAGTCTGCATGCTAAGGATCTCTATCACCCCAGATCTGGTCATTATTTTGTTATATGGGAATATTTGTTGTTGCTTCATGTTCTATGTAAACTTCTGCTAACTAATTGTTCACCCTTTATGCAGATTAGATTCTGTGTTTTCTGTAATTGACTCTCTTTTATTTTAGAGATCATATTCACTCCCATATGACTGTTGGTGATGTTATGTTGGGATTTTTTTATTTGATTTTTCTGGTACATGATTCTCCTTAGCATGGCTCCCATTTCTTTTTAAGAGGACATTCCTGGTGAGAGTGGTTGTTGTTCAGTGTATATTCCGTAGTAATTTCCAGCTACTAACAGAGCTTGTTTTTCCACTCAAAAACCTGCATTTGCTGGTCAAAATATTTTTTTGTAAATGATTTATACTGCTAAAGTTACTTTTTAATTGCAAATGAAGCAATTTGAAGGAAAAAGAAAATAAGAGAACGTGATAACAAGTTTTTCCCCCATTAAGCTTGACAGCTGCAGTGGTGTCAAGTGATGTCTCCATGCAGAAATACAGAATAGAAACAATGCATTGCGTACTATATTATGAAACATATATGCTTAAAGATTTTCGGGAAACGTACCTCCACCACCATTCATGGTCCTCTGCTGCAAGCTGGAAGTATGTTAATGCAATGGTGATAAATGCAGTGACAATTATAAGGATGATGAAGACAATGAAGAGAATGCTATATATTGTGTAAATCTTGTGACCCCATACACTGGCAAAAATATAATATAGCTCAATGTAAATGGCACTAAATGGCAAAAAGCCTGCCATAGCCATCTGAGGAATAGCCTTTCTGTACCATGGCAAAGGAGGAATCTCCCGGGGATACTTTGTGGTACGGCATGGAGCTTGAAACTCTGTTTTGCTGTTCTTACCAGCAATGCCGCCCAAAACAAGCAAGGGAGCAGTGATCAGTGTCCAGATGAGAAGAATTACAACAATAGTCCCTAATGGCAATGCTGCTGTAGAGGTATACACAATGGCTACTGTGTTCAGGAAGCAAAAGGTTAAGAACAAAGGCCCACAAAATATGCAACCTGTCAGCAACAGGTTCCTTACCTGCAGCATTAAAACCTTAGATGTTCACCAACAAAAAAGGAGTACAAAGATATATTCAAAAACATATAAATTCACTTCAAAAAAAAAAAGAGAAACAATGACATTTTTCTGATACCCAGTTTGTTCCTTCAAGTTGACCATAGAAGGAGGCTGCAACATAGCCTGCAATGCCAGACGTAAGAGAATATATAACCACAAGAGCAGTATATAGAGCTCCCCTGTTGTATGGATAGAAAACTCCCACCAATGCAAGCATAAAGATGAAGATAGCTCTGCAATGCAAAGATGGAGTAGCACTGTATTAGCAAAAGGTTAATGTTTATAGAACACTTATTTCAATCAACCATGCAGCTTACAAATGGTGATAAAGATTTCCAGCATCATCTTGGACTTGAGGGTATCAATGAATGTCAAAGATCTATAGGCAATGGCTATTTACAAAGTCAAAATCAAGGAAAGGAAGCAAGAACAGCAGAAGCTTATTTCATATAGAAAAACTCAGATACAGAATGTACTGCGTGAAACTTTATATCAGTGAAGGAATACAAATTATCCAGAAATTGATTCAAACCTACTTACAGTGCTAGCAGCTGAGTTCCAGATCCCAAAACAGCAGCAAACAGAGACTTGTGTGAAGGATATCGGAAGACATCTCCATGAATGTACTTCCATCCTGTCTCTTCTTGATCATCCATTGTTTCCTCATCACGAGAATATCTTCACATTAATAGGATGGGAGACACAAGTTTAAAACAAAGCACAAAGGTATGTCCAATACTGTAAATCCTATCCAAGAGTATAAGTTTCAAGGGCAAGAAAACATTAATAACTCTAACTCATAAAGATTATAAAAATTATGTGCAATACCAAAAATCAAGCTACATTACTTGATAAAATCATTCTTCAGAATTCGCATGAGTATTGTTGCGAGAAATCCCGTCAAAAGGAGAACAGTGACACATGAATTAATAATAGAGAACCAATGGATTTCCAAGTGTTGAGGTAAAAATGAAGATTTTGCATATTTATCCATTCGGCGTTCAAAAGGAATGTCAGTTTCTGCCCACTTGACAGAGTACGTGAACTCAACCTCAATTTCCTTGTCATTAGTAATATCCACTGTGTACTGAGGATCTGTACTCACCTTAATTTCTATCACTCTGTTATTGTTATATAGAATATCAAATTGCAAATGTTTGTAAATCAGATACCTACGATCCTTCTGTTCTCCTTTCATATTTTCAATCTTTCCAATAAAACCCCATACAGGCAAGTCATCATAGTACATCTGAAAGTAGTAATCGTTCTTAACTGCATCTCGGAACTTTGCCAGATCCACTTTGGTCAGTAATTTCTTGCAAAGAGACTCCAAGTCTTTGTCCACCCGGAATTTTAGTTGATATCTAGCATCAACCATACGGTCACCATTTAATAATTCTCCAAGGGCCTCCCTCTTCTCAATCACATGATCTGCAATTATTAAATTATTAATCAATAAAAGCAGAATGGCTCTCAGGATCAGAAAATGTAATGAGAGATGTTATCCTAAAGCTCAGAAAATTGTGATATGAAATCTCTTACAAAATACAGAAATTTTTGAAAGAGAAAATGTCACTCAGCCTATAACCAACCTGGAGGGCAGAATGGCAAATCAAAATACCGATATGTCTCACTGCCAAAAACATCACAATGACCGCATTAAAAAAGGAAACATCTTCAAATTACATAGTTTATATAAGTGGCTAGTATCCAGTTCTAATTGTAATAAACCTAAAAGTGTAATCTATCATGAAAGATAAAGTAAACTTTGGCTTTAAGCAGAAAAAGTCAAGTTCTTATGAAGAGAAGCTACTAAATTTCCATCTACTAAATAGTTCCTAAAATAAACAGAACTGCAGAGCAATCCAGCTACCACTTGCATCAAAGATCAATATGTTTCCATTCATAATTGTTTCACATTTATTTAAGTGTCCTCTATTTAGAAGGGCAATAAAATCTTAAATTGATAAAAGAAGTGCGAAAGACAAATTGGATATAGTAAGTAGTTATGTTTTCTGAATAGCAATCAACACAGGTAAAACAACAGTTGCTATATACCTGAAATAATACCAGATGAAGCATTAACTCTATTGAAGAATCTTAAAAACAAATAGTAAAATACCAGTCATCAGATGCTGGACAAACCTTATATCCAAAGAATCTATTGTTTTCATCTAAGTTGAAAGGAGAATCAATCTCCTAATTTTTGTCAGGATTGAACAAGCTTTGGTCTTACAAAGCTTGCCATCATCCCATGATTCTTTTGTTGAATCCCTGCATCTGATTGCAGAGACTCCAGCGCTCAACTTTGAGAAGTTACCGACACTTCTCTTGCAAAAGGAGCAGAGGTAGATCATGTCGAAGCATCAACCTCTGAAAATACAGACAGTGCGTTCATTGCAAGGATCAAAGGCAAAGGCAAACACAATACTAATAGTTCATCAAATAGCTCCTTCAAAGGTGGCAATAATTCCAAGAGATCAAAATGGAAATGTTATCATTGTAATAAGCATGGATTTCTAAATAGAACTTGTCAGAAAAAATCAAGTGATCTGGCAGCCAGTGGGAATCAAAGTATGCAAATGTTGCCAAGACTGACGAACAAGAGGTCACAAAAGAGTTTGCATTTGTTGCAACCAAAAAGCAATCAATCGAGTCCACAACCTAGTATTTTGACTCAGGTGAATCCAGACGCTATACATGATGCAGAGATTGGTGTGTAACCTTTGCTGATGATTAGAGTAGAAGTGAATTGTTTTCATTAGATGATGGTCGGACTCACTATGTTGATGGATGTGGTGATGTTTGTGTCCCATTGAACAATACTATGAGTTACAATTTCCAAAATGTTCGATATGTTCCAGATGTGAATAAGAATTTTCAAGGCAATGAGTGTATGGTTACAACTCTCCATAATAACCAGTGTCTCTCCGAGTTTCCAGGACATGGTATGTGAGGAAAGGGGTCAAGATTTGGGGGATACCATAAAACTTGCAAAATAACTTAAAACAAATTAAAAGAAGTTTAACTTTTCATACAATGTGTCAAATTTATAATGGCAATCCCCCTTTAGTTTTTGTTGGGGCTTTTAGCTATTTTTTCTTTAAAAAGTTACCTTTTTTATTCTTATGCACCAAATAGAACAGGCTGTACAGTCCTAACATCCTGTCAAAGTCCCCAAGACATCCAGGATGTCACCTAGACCCCGGGGACATGTCACTGTGGAACATGGATAGTAACAAGGTGATTGCAATAGGTATTGATGAGATGAGATTGTATAAACTTGTTGATCATAAACCAGCAGCAGTCAAGCACTAATATTGGTAGAGAATAGTAGTGTACTTTGGCATGAAAGGTATGAACACCTAAATTATCAATATTTATCTATACTAATACTAACATGGTCAATGGAATTCCATCCATTCAGTAAAATCGGGATGTATAGGATATCATATGGGAAAGTAGAGTCGACACCCATTTGATACTCATAAAGCATGGTGTGCCAACGAAATTGTGGACCTGTTACATTCTGATCTGAATGGTCCAATGAAGATGCCCACTAGACAAAGAGCAAATTATTTCTTTCTGATAGTTGATGAGTTTTCTAGGAAATTTGGTTGTATCTCTTTAAAAACAAGTCAACATGTAGCATTCAAAGCTTTGGTGGAAAAAAAACAGGCAGACAGATCAAGACTCTTCAGTCTGATAATGGAGGCGAGTTTATTTCAAACAAGTGTCAGAAATTCTACAAGAATAATGGTATATACAAACAGTATACTACTCCATACACTCCACAGCAAAATGGAATCATGGAACGAAGGAATAGGACTGTAATGGGGATGGCAATGCACACAATGCACAATGGGATTATGCCATATTGGTACTGAGCAAAAGCTATAAATACAACTGTCTGCATCCCTAGCCAAAGTCCATGTTCAGCATTGTAGAAGATCACTCCCAAGAAATATGAACAGGCAGGAGATCGTCCATGAGTGAATGTCATGTTTTCGGTTGTCTGGATTTAACATTGATTCTTTTAGAAATGAGAAGTTAGATGTATAGAGCAAAATATATAGGTTTGCTGGTAGTGACCAATCAAAGGCATGCCAGTTACTTGATTTCTACAAACAAAATTGTTGTTAGAAGAGATGTTTTGTACATGAGAAGATATCTTTTTTCTCAAGTAATGGTAAATCTATATACAGTATTGTATTGGTAACTACTGCTGATAATTCTGGAACAAGTTCTGGTGTTAAAATAAAACAAGACTCGGACCAAAGAACATCACAAGAATCAAGTTAGAATGGGGATTTGATAAAGAACATAGTGATACCCAACCTTCATAGGTCCTACAACACATGTTTTGCAGTGAGTTCTTTTATTTGTCAAAAGATATCTTGACTTTGGCATTCTATACTAGTGATTGCGAACTTCATGCTTTCTGAATATAAGAATTCCAATTGGGATGGATCAGTTGACACTAAAAAGTCTACAACAAGTTATGTTTTTACTCTTAGATCCAGAGTAATTTTTTGGCAGAGGAAGCTACAACAAACACAGTTGATCTTCAAATTGACCCAACAGCACCAGCTTTGCTTTTCCATGACAATCAGAGTATGATCAAGATGGTAAATAACAAAGTCTGCTAGATGACCAAGGGATTTTTGGATTTTTTAGCAATATTCTCTATTAAATCAACAATATTTCTTCTCGTTCCTCCTGCTTTTTATTTTTATTTCATTTTTATAAAAATTTGTATATTAGTTTTACCTTTCAGCTTTTACTTTTTTATTTTATATTTATAGTTATATAAATATTATTAATACTTAATACATTTAGATTACATTTTAATTTTAAAATTTATTTTAACTTTAATAGCTTTAAATTTTTATTTGTTTTCAGTAAAAAAAGGGCAATAGCCCTATTCTATTATAACAATAACAAAGAACCTGAAGAACTCAGGAGGAAATACATGGTAGTAGTGAGAAATGACTACAACATTGCTAACAGAATTAACGAGCCAGAAGGTAGGAAATACATTGGTAGTAGTGAGCAATGACTACAACATAGCTAACAGAATTAAGGAGCATCCCCCTAATATTCTTTATTTTAAGTTTATATAATATATTTATATAAAAATAAAAAAATTGCAGATTTGTAATTTTTGAATTTTAATAACGAGATTTTTCTTGAATTTTATGAGTTTACAAATTTGTTTCAAATTTCTCCCCTCTCTGCTGAATTTAAACACAAACACAAACCTTGTGATATAGCTTCTTGCAGCTCCTGCAGAAGGTTGTTTTGTTGTCTCGCAGATGTTCTAGGTTATTGGTTGCTTCCTGCAGCTGTTGCAAGTTGTTCTGCTGTCCTACAGCAATTACACAAAGTTGATCCTGATTCAGAAAGGATAGTAGCCAAGGAGAAGCCTTCATTTAGTAAAGAGGATTTGGCTATCTATAATGAGGCTTTGGATGATTACGACTGAACATATATGGAGGAGAACAGGGATGTAGGGGCATTGATTTCCAACTCACATTCTATAGTCTAGGAGTATAGGAACCTTAGAAGCTAATTGTGTTCTCAACTTTTGATTTGAAAATGTACTAAGACTAGAAATTTGATACTTAACAACAATTTAAGAGTAATTGGCAACATTGAATCTTTATATATGTTTTATGTTTGAACTTTGAACTGTGAATCTCTTTCTATGCACTATTTGAAATGAAATTAAACTTGCCGTTCTTTTTCAATATTTTTATGATTATTTTAACTTTTTTGATTTTTCAATTTGTCATATTTTTCCCATTTTGAATAATTGAATTCCATTTACACTTTCAGTTTACCATAAAAATGTAACGCTATTATGGTCTACACCATAAGGTAGTCAGCATTGGCATCAAAAGTTGCAGCACCAAATGTCTTCTGTAGAAAATGCCATCACCACTATTGTCATGTCAAACTGATGCACAGCACAACATGTTGAAAAGATGGAACTTAGGACCAAAACATTAGTGCCAAACATGCCTATGAAATTTGGCAACAAGCCCAAACTCTTATGTCGCTTGGGTTCCACACTAATACCACAAAATATACGTAAGGCTCTATCCTCACAGATCAAAAAAATATATTCCAAAAACTCTAATGCCAAACGTAAGGGTCTTCCCTCGCATAATAGACCGTATATGTACATGCTGTCATTTCACTACATAGAAACCATATGTTATGATAACCTGATCCTATTAATAATTGATTAAAGAAGATATTATGTGTTGGACATGTAATAGAAGATATATGATGTCTAACAAATGGATACCTTCTGGAAAACAGACAAACTAAAACAAAGGAGCCTTCAGCTGTTTGTCATGGAGTTATTTGAATTTCATTAATGCTTAATTAACAAGTCGATAATGCTCCAAAGATTGATTTAAAAAGGTTTAAAAGACCCAGAGGAATATAGGAACTGCAAGCGGTGGAAATAAATAATTTCACACCATAGTCTGAATAAATTTCCACAGGCTTTATGGCACCTTGGATCAGTTATATCAACACCTAGAGATCAGGGTTGAACTTATAGCAATGCTTATACACGCCACACCATCAGATCAGAGACCCAAGCCCAACACCATGTTTCCATTTAATGCTTTAATCTTTCCCGCTAAAGTTTGCCTAAACTTTGTTTCCCCTCTAAATGGCCTAGCATTTAGCAATAGTGAATAAAGGACCACAGACAAACAGAACTCTGTATCAAAACTACCTCGCATGGTTCAGAAACAGAAATTGCAAGATATGCCAAAGTACTATGTGAAGATGGCACATATAAGAAGAGAAACAAAAATGTGGGCGAGGGTGTGCAGTAAATACTGCCAAATACCTAAAATGTAATAGCACTCAGGATTATGAGACTGTGTTGAACTTGAGACTCAGTGACTCTCAGCCAGGACTCACAGATCTAAGTCCCAGTCAGACTCTGCAAGTCTGTAGCCAAGACTCACAGGCTTGGCCGAGTCTGCCGAGAAAAACAGAATATACTTTATAAAAAAATCATTAAAAAATATCAACATATTATATTTTTAATTTTTCTTAAATTGCCAAGTTTTCACTGAGTTTTTTCACCAAGTCCAAGTCAAAAAGATGTTTCCTGAGTTTTCCCTGAATCTGAGTCTCAACACTATAGAATGAGAAGGTCAACAACAGCATAAACTGACATTTAATCACAAATTAATTGATGGTTTACTAAATCTAATCAAAAATCTATGGATTAGATCATTAAAGAAAAGAACTACGGCTTGCTGAACTTGCTCTGGTTATTAACCACTGTGCCTATATGTTCTAAGTTGATGGCACATCAACCCATATCGGTAAGATACCAATCATGCTAGTTAATCTTGGCTCTGGGAAACAACAAGAATACGTAACCTGTTTAGAACATTTGGCCTCAAGTCATGGATAATGGAATGCCAATATTCATATTGCCTTCATCTGCTTGTATCTCACAGATACAACTACAAGCTCAATTTTGGCCAACCTCCATTGAACTCTCTTTTCTACAAACACTCAAAATAATGAATACTGGCTATTATGCTACCTTTCCTCAACCCAAAATGAAAGGAATGCTCATAATGTTTCTTGACATGTCATAGAAAATGACTATAGAAGAAATTTATAGGACATCGCTGTCATCTCTGCGAGTTCAAGGGCCTACTATTACCAAAAAAGAAGTGAAAACGTTATGAGAATGGAAACAAATAATCTATACCACGCAAAGCTTCATGTTTTCTTAGCTCTCAATGCCAATTTGGGTTCAGTCAATTATCACTGCAACAGCCATCTCCACAGCAGCACTGATGCTGATTGCATGAAAAGTAAAAAATTATTACATGTAAAATCAATGACAAACTAGAAGAGTATATCCATACCTACAATCTAAGATTTTTTAATCCTAATTCCTAGTTTCATGCATCATTTCTCTACATATGTTGATTTGCGGTCTCATGAAGCTCAGCTAGATGCTCGATAAAGTTTTGGCAAGCAGTTATGCAAATCAAACCACATCACAACCCATGTAGGTTATAGTGTTAGAAATACAGCCTATGCTCTTCTCGTTTCGATCACAAGCATTGAAATCCTTTTGCTGGCAAAGAAACTTTCATTTGGAAGATTAGCAATTACTATGTTCGGCAGCATACTCGGAAGAGATACAGGCCCACGCACACATCTCCTAGAGTCTATATTTAAATGTAACATAGTCAATTCCATTACTAATTAACTAATGTTCCTTATTTGGAAATTATGTTCCCTTATTTATGCCAACACCCATTCGGGTAGGGAAAACCCTCTTGCCAGGCACACAGAAGTGATAGAATTGGGCTTTTATCATTCACAAACGTGAAAGGTTTTATCCAGTGTTGGACCCCTCTTCTCTCATCTGTGATTTGCAGAATTCCCGGGGTGAACAGGACGATATTTACTATGGGTGCGAACAATCCGGTAGCATACACTGAGATTGGCAATCTGTTGTGGCAACTCCGAAAACCTACCTGGTGATCGAGGTCCAAACCCAGATGTACTTAAAAACGGGTGCAAGTGATTAAGCCCTTAGCATCACCAGCTGGAAATCATCTCCCATACCCATACCAGTATGGCATGTGTCATGGTGACTATGGTAATTACATAGTACTCAGGGTTAATGCCAACTAACTCAAGTTCATTTCAGTGGGTACACCAAACATCTTTCAGTGGAATTGTAGATGACAATGTCCACCAGATTAGATCCTGGGTCTCATCACAATAATGCCATTCCCTCCCTCACTCAACCATGGGCCTCTGACTACAATAAGCACATTCACGCTTATAGCATATTTTTCACTACCACCTAACTTTCCCCAAGTGTAACGCATGCATTTCACACACATCATGCTCATACTCACTATTCAATAATTACCGTACCTTATGCTAAAACAAGATAACACTCATAATGGTCTCCTGGATCTAGTAATCCGATCCTGTCCACATGTAAATGAGGAAGGCTAAATTGAATAACGCACAAATCTAAATTGGTTGTTGAGATCTATGGGGACACGCATGCTAATTGATAATAAAGATTCTTAAGACTAGCTATATCTACAAATTTGCAACACGCACGAGGAGGATATAGAGATCGAAACACAAATGCAGGAAAGGAGTGAAAAAGCACCTGGGATTCTGAAATGGGCCGACTTTGTTCGCATACAATGACACCTCATCCCCCACTTTGAATTTGTGATCTGATGCACTCCATCCAATTTGAAAACTGCATATTAATAGCACAAGTATACTCAGGACACACATCATTGCCTGCTTATTCATCTCCATTTTCACTCGGACTTCGATTTTCTTTGCGATCTAAAATGGGAAGAAGCGGGGGCTTCGACGCTAGACTGGATCTTGTGGACTATAAAAGGACCCACGATAAACTATTTAGGCGTGTCGTATGTTATTTTATTGGTAACTAGTCAAAACATAGAGCTCATGGCCATGGGCAGAAAATGCGTGCAGATCTACCTTGCAGAAACAGATAATTTAGCTCAGTAACCAAGGCCCCATTCCCCGAGGGACGCTGTTTCATTAAATGAGATGTAACTCCATAAATTAGAAGTGATCTTGCTTAGATTTCGAGAAGAACCCGAAAGTGAGTGAGGAGAAAGATTTTTTGCATTTTGCGACCTCATGTAAACAGGGGGTAACGTACCATTTTGGAGATTTTTTGCATTTTGCGACCTCATGTAAACAGAGGGTAACGTACCATTTTGGAGATTTTTTGCATTTTGCGACCTCGTGTGAACAGGGGGTAACGTACCATTTTGGCCTATACGAGTGATAATGGTCGGCTGATGATTCCCCATCACTTTGCACGGTATTAAAAATGGAAATTGAAAATAAACAATTTTCACAAATAATATTTTAAATATATCTAAAAGATATGAAGAGATATTAGTTTTGAAATATTTATATTGGATTTGTGATATAAATTAGAGAGATATTTTTAGATGTTTTTTAGATAGATGTATTTAAAATATTTACACTAGTTTATAGGATTCTATCTAGATGTATTTACAATTAGGTGTAATGAATGGTTGACATATAAATGACTACCAAATTTATATTAAAGGGTTTTTTTAATCCGTACACTCCATTACAACTCGACAATGGTGTCATTATAGTTACACTTATCAATGTAACAATGAAGCAAGAATTTTGAGAAGAATCCAAAAGTGAGTGAGGAGGAAGATTTTTTGCATTTTGCAACCTCATGTAAACAAGGGGTAACGTACCATTTTGGCCTATACGAGTGATATGGTAGGCTGATGATTCCCTATCACTTTGCACGATATTAAAAATAAAAATTGTAAATAAAGAAATTTTTACAAATAAATTTATTTAATTAGTATAAATATTCTAAAAGATATTAAGAGATATTAACTTTAAAATATTTATATTGGATTTGTGATATAAATTAGATTGATATTTTTGGATGTCTTTTAGATAGATGTATTTAAAATATCTACACTAGATAAGTAGGAGGTATTTTCTACAGTGTGTCAAATTGTGATATTGCTATCAAGATTCAACCAAGTAGTTTAGCGAGTCAAACTCATTGATCCATGTTTCATGAGTAGTGGTTCACAAGAACCCATCTCTCATGATAATGAATGGTCCTTTTAGCACTCATTGCATCTAGGTGATGCTCACAGAGGTGAAGCACTGGGCCTTCCCGGGAGGTCACCCATCCCAAAGGTGATCTGGGATGGGTGACCTCCTAGGAAGGCCCAGTGCTTCACCTCTGTGAGCATCACCTAGATGCAATGAGTGCTAAAAGGACCATTCATTATCATGAGAGATGGGTTCTTGTGAACCACTACTCATGAAACATGGATCAATGAGTTTAACTCGGTAAACTACACGGTTGAATCTTGATAGCAATATCACAATATCTACACTAGTTTATTAGGATTCTATCTAGATGTACTTACAATTAGGTGTAATGAATGGTTGACATATAAATGACTACCAAATTTATATTAAAGGGTTTTTTTATTCATTCACTCCATTACAACTCCACAATGGTGTCATTATAGTTATACTTATCAATGTAACAATAAAGCAAGAACAATTAGTTGATCCTAAATTATTTAATGAGTTGAGACTAATAATGTTACTAAATTAAATGTACAAATTTTAAACAAATGAACAAAAAATACTTAGCTATAAA
>VDFB02000008.1:302206455-302289397 GCA_007258455.2 Sequoia sempervirens | reverse complement strand
AAAAGGAGAACAGTGACACATGAATTAATAATAGAGAACCAATGGATTTCCAAGTGTTGAGGTAAAAATGAAGATTTTGCATATTTATCCATTCGGCGTTCAAAAGGAATGTCAGTTTCTGCCCACTTGACAGAGTACGTGAACTCAACCTCAATTTCCTTGTCATTAGTAATATCCACTGTGTACTGAGGATCTGTACTCACCTTAATTTCTATCACTCTGTTATTGTTATATAGAATATCAAATTGCAAATGTTTGTAAATCAGATACCTACGATCCTTCTGTTCTCCTTTCATATTTTCAATCTTTCCAATAAAACCCCATACAGGCAAGTCATCATAGTACATCTGAAAGTAGTAATCGTTCTTAACTGCATCTCGGAACTTTGCCAGATCCACTTTGGTCAGTAATTTCTTGCAAAGAGACTCCAAGTCTTTGTCCACCCGGAATTTTAGTTGATATCTAGCATCAACCATACGGTCACCATTTAATAATTCTCCAAGGGCCTCCCTCTTCTCAATCACATGATCTGCAATTATTAAATTATTAATCAATAAAAGCAGAATGGCTCTCAGGATCAGAAAATGTAATGAGAGATGTTATCCTAAAGCTCAGAAAATTGTGATATGAAATCTCTTACAAAATACAGAAATTTTTGAAAGAGAAAATGTCACTCAGCCTATAACCAACCTGGAGGGCAGAATGGCAAATCAAAATACCGATATGTCTCACTGCCAAAAACATCACAATGACCGCATTAAAAAAGGAAACATCTTCAAATTACATAGTTTATATAAGTGGCTAGTATCCAGTTCTAATTGTAATAAACCTAAAAGTGTAATCTATCATGAAAGATAAAGTAAACTTTGGCTTTAAGCAGAAAAAGTCAAGTTCTTATGAAGAGAAGCTACTAAATTTCCATCTACTAAATAGTTCCTAAAATAAACAGAACTGCAGAGCAATCCAGCTACCACTTGCATCAAAGATCAATATGTTTCCATTCATAATTGTTTCACATTTATTTAAGTGTCCTCTATTTAGAAGGGCAATAAAATCTTAAATTGATAAAAGAAGTGCGAAAGACAAATTGGATATAGTAAGTAGTTATGTTTTCTGAATAGCAATCAACACAGGTAAAACAACAGTTGCTATATACCTGAAATAATACCAGATGAAGCATTAACTCTATTGAAGAATCTTAAAAACAAATAGTAAAATACCAGTCATCAGATGCTGGACAAACCTTATATCCAAAGAATCTATTGTTTTCATCTAAGTTGAAAGGAGAATCAATCTCCTAATTTTTGTCAGGATTGAACAAGCTTTGGTCTTACAAAGCTTGCCATCATCCCATGATTCTTTTGTTGAATCCCTGCATCTGATTGCAGAGACTCCAGCGCTCAACTTTGAGAAGTTACCGACACTTCTCTTGCAAAAGGAGCAGAGGTAGATCATGTCGAAGCATCAACCTCTGAAAATACAGACAGTGCGTTCATTGCAAGGATCAAAGGCAAAGGCAAACACAATACTAATAGTTCATCAAATAGCTCCTTCAAAGGTGGCAATAATTCCAAGAGATCAAAATGGAAATGTTATCATTGTAATAAGCATGGATTTCTAAATAGAACTTGTCAGAAAAAATCAAGTGATCTGGCAGCCAGTGGGAATCAAAGTATGCAAATGTTGCCAAGACTGACGAACAAGAGGTCACAAAAGAGTTTGCATTTGTTGCAACCAAAAAGCAATCAATCGAGTCCACAACCTAGTATTTTGACTCAGGTGAATCCAGACGCTATACATGATGCAGAGATTGGTGTGTAACCTTTGCTGATGATTAGAGTAGAAGTGAATTGTTTTCATTAGATGATGGTCGGACTCACTATGTTGATGGATGTGGTGATGTTTGTGTCCCATTGAACAATACTATGAGTTACAATTTCCAAAATGTTCGATATGTTCCAGATGTGAATAAGAATTTTCAAGGCAATGAGTGTATGGTTACAACTCTCCATAATAACCAGTGTCTCTCCGAGTTTCCAGGACATGGTATGTGAGGAAAGGGGTCAAGATTTGGGGGATACCATAAAACTTGCAAAATAACTTAAAACAAATTAAAAGAAGTTTAACTTTTCATACAATGTGTCAAATTTATAATGGCAATCCCCCTTTAGTTTTTGTTGGGGCTTTTAGCTATTTTTTCTTTAAAAAGTTACCTTTTTTATTCTTATGCACCAAATAGAACAGGCTGTACAGTCCTAACATCCTGTCAAAGTCCCCAAGACATCCAGGATGTCACCTAGACCCCGGGGACATGTCACTGTGGAACATGGATAGTAACAAGGTGATTGCAATAGGTATTGATGAGATGAGATTGTATAAACTTGTTGATCATAAACCAGCAGCAGTCAAGCACTAATATTGGTAGAGAATAGTAGTGTACTTTGGCATGAAAGGTATGAACACCTAAATTATCAATATTTATCTATACTAATACTAACATGGTCAATGGAATTCCATCCATTCAGTAAAATCGGGATGTATAGGATATCATATGGGAAAGTAGAGTCGACACCCATTTGATACTCATAAAGCATGGTGTGCCAACGAAATTGTGGACCTGTTACATTCTGATCTGAATGGTCCAATGAAGATGCCCACTAGACAAAGAGCAAATTATTTCTTTCTGATAGTTGATGAGTTTTCTAGGAAATTTGGTTGTATCTCTTTAAAAACAAGTCAACATGTAGCATTCAAAGCTTTGGTGGAAAAAAAACAGGCAGACAGATCAAGACTCTTCAGTCTGATAATGGAGGCGAGTTTATTTCAAACAAGTGTCAGAAATTCTACAAGAATAATGGTATATACAAACAGTATACTACTCCATACACTCCACAGCAAAATGGAATCATGGAACGAAGGAATAGGACTGTAATGGGGATGGCAATGCACACAATGCACAATGGGATTATGCCATATTGGTACTGAGCAAAAGCTATAAATACAACTGTCTGCATCCCTAGCCAAAGTCCATGTTCAGCATTGTAGAAGATCACTCCCAAGAAATATGAACAGGCAGGAGATCGTCCATGAGTGAATGTCATGTTTTCGGTTGTCTGGATTTAACATTGATTCTTTTAGAAATGAGAAGTTAGATGTATAGAGCAAAATATATAGGTTTGCTGGTAGTGACCAATCAAAGGCATGCCAGTTACTTGATTTCTACAAACAAAATTGTTGTTAGAAGAGATGTTTTGTACATGAGAAGATATCTTTTTTCTCAAGTAATGGTAAATCTATATACAGTATTGTATTGGTAACTACTGCTGATAATTCTGGAACAAGTTCTGGTGTTAAAATAAAACAAGACTCGGACCAAAGAACATCACAAGAATCAAGTTAGAATGGGGATTTGATAAAGAACATAGTGATACCCAACCTTCATAGGTCCTACAACACATGTTTTGCAGTGAGTTCTTTTATTTGTCAAAAGATATCTTGACTTTGGCATTCTATACTAGTGATTGCGAACTTCATGCTTTCTGAATATAAGAATTCCAATTGGGATGGATCAGTTGACACTAAAAAGTCTACAACAAGTTATGTTTTTACTCTTAGATCCAGAGTAATTTTTTGGCAGAGGAAGCTACAACAAACACAGTTGATCTTCAAATTGACCCAACAGCACCAGCTTTGCTTTTCCATGACAATCAGAGTATGATCAAGATGGTAAATAACAAAGTCTGCTAGATGACCAAGGGATTTTTGGATTTTTTAGCAATATTCTCTATTAAATCAACAATATTTCTTCTCGTTCCTCCTGCTTTTTATTTTTATTTCATTTTTATAAAAATTTGTATATTAGTTTTACCTTTCAGCTTTTACTTTTTTATTTTATATTTATAGTTATATAAATATTATTAATACTTAATACATTTAGATTACATTTTAATTTTAAAATTTATTTTAACTTTAATAGCTTTAAATTTTTATTTGTTTTCAGTAAAAAAAGGGCAATAGCCCTATTCTATTATAACAATAACAAAGAACCTGAAGAACTCAGGAGGAAATACATGGTAGTAGTGAGAAATGACTACAACATTGCTAACAGAATTAACGAGCCAGAAGGTAGGAAATACATTGGTAGTAGTGAGCAATGACTACAACATAGCTAACAGAATTAAGGAGCATCCCCCTAATATTCTTTATTTTAAGTTTATATAATATATTTATATAAAAATAAAAAAATTGCAGATTTGTAATTTTTGAATTTTAATAACGAGATTTTTCTTGAATTTTATGAGTTTACAAATTTGTTTCAAATTTCTCCCCTCTCTGCTGAATTTAAACACAAACACAAACCTTGTGATATAGCTTCTTGCAGCTCCTGCAGAAGGTTGTTTTGTTGTCTCGCAGATGTTCTAGGTTATTGGTTGCTTCCTGCAGCTGTTGCAAGTTGTTCTGCTGTCCTACAGCAATTACACAAAGTTGATCCTGATTCAGAAAGGATAGTAGCCAAGGAGAAGCCTTCATTTAGTAAAGAGGATTTGGCTATCTATAATGAGGCTTTGGATGATTACGACTGAACATATATGGAGGAGAACAGGGATGTAGGGGCATTGATTTCCAACTCACATTCTATAGTCTAGGAGTATAGGAACCTTAGAAGCTAATTGTGTTCTCAACTTTTGATTTGAAAATGTACTAAGACTAGAAATTTGATACTTAACAACAATTTAAGAGTAATTGGCAACATTGAATCTTTATATATGTTTTATGTTTGAACTTTGAACTGTGAATCTCTTTCTATGCACTATTTGAAATGAAATTAAACTTGCCGTTCTTTTTCAATATTTTTATGATTATTTTAACTTTTTTGATTTTTCAATTTGTCATATTTTTCCCATTTTGAATAATTGAATTCCATTTACACTTTCAGTTTACCATAAAAATGTAACGCTATTATGGTCTACACCATAAGGTAGTCAGCATTGGCATCAAAAGTTGCAGCACCAAATGTCTTCTGTAGAAAATGCCATCACCACTATTGTCATGTCAAACTGATGCACAGCACAACATGTTAAAAAGATGGAACTTAGGACCAAAACATTAGTGCCAAACATGCCTATGAAATTTGGCAACAAGCCCAAACTCTTATGTCGCTCGGGTTCCACACTAATACCACAAAATATACGTAAGGCTCTATCCTCACAGATCAAAAAAATATATTCCAAAAACTCTAATGCCAAACGTAAGGGTCTTCCCTCGCATAATAGACCGTATATGTACATGCTGTCATTTCACTACATAGAAACCATATGTTATGATAACCTGATCCTATTAATAATTGATTAAAGAAGATATTATGTGTTGGACATGTAATAGAATATATATGATGTCTAACAAATGGATACCTTCTGGAAAACAGACAAACTAAAACAAAGGAGCCTTCAGCTGTTTGTCATAGAGTTATTTGAATTTCATTAATGCTTAATTAACAAGTCGATAATGCTCCAAAGATTGATTTAAAAAGGTTTAAAAGACCCAGAGGAATATAGGAACTGCAAGCGGTGGAAATAAATAATTTCACACCATAGTCTGAATAAATTTCCACAGGCTTTATGGCACCTTGGATCAGTTATATCAACACCTAGAGATCAGGGTTGAACTTATAGCAATGCTTATACACGCCACACCATCAGATCAGAGACCCAAGCCCAACACCATGTTTCCATTTAATGCTTTAATCTTTCCCGCTAAAGTTTGCCTAAACTTTGTTTCCCCTCTAAATGGCCTAGCATTTAGCAATAGTGAATAAAGGACCACAGACAAACAGAACTCTGTATCAAAACTACCTCGCATGGTTCAGAAACAGAAATTGCAAGATATGCCAAAGTACTATGTGAAGATGGCACATATAAGAAGAGAAACAAAAATGTGGGCGAGGGTGTGCAGTAAATACTGCCAAATACCTAAAATGTAATAGCACTCAGGATTATGAGACTGTGTTGAACTTGAGACTCAGTGACTCTCAGCCAGGACTCACAGATCTAAGTCCCAGTCAGACTCTGCAAGTCTGTAGCCAAGACTCACAGGCTTGGCCGAGTCTGCCGAGAAAAACAGAATATACTTTATAAAAAAATCATTAAAAAATATCAACATATTATATTTTTAATTTTTCTTAAATTGCCAAGTTTTCACTGAGTTTTTTCACCAAGTCCAAGTCAAAAAGATGTTTCCTGAGTTTTCCCTGAATCTGAGTCTCAACACTATAGAATGAGAAGGTCAACAACAGCATAAACTGACATTTAATCACAAATTAATTGATGGTTTACTAAATCTAATCAAAAATCTATGGATTAGATCATTAAAGAAAAGAACTACGGCTTGCTGAACTTGCTCTGGTTATTAACCACTGTGCCTATATGTTCTAAGTTGATGGCACATCAACCCATATCGGTAAGATACCAATCATGCTAGTTAATCTTGGCTCTGGGAAACAACAAGAATACGTAACCTGTTTAGAACATTTGGCCTCAAGTCATGGATAATGGAATGCCAATATTCATATTGCCTTCATCTGCTTGTATCTCACAGATACAACTACAAGCTCAATTTTGGCCAACCTCCATTGAACTCTCTTTTCTACAAACACTCAAAATAATGAATACTGGCTATTATGCTACCTTTCCTCAACCCAAAATGAAAGGAATGCTCATAATGTTTCTTGACATGTCATAGAAAATGACTATAGAAGAAATTTATAGGACATCGCTGTCATCTCTGCGAGTTCAAGGGCCTACTATTACCAAAAAAGAAGTGAAAACGTTATGAGAATGGAAACAAATAATCTATACCACGCAAAGCTTCATGTTTTCTTAGCTCTCAATGCCAATTTGGGTTCAGTCAATTATCACTGCAACAGCCATCTCCACAGCAGCACTGATGCTGATTGCATGAAAAGTAAAAAATTATTACATGTAAAATCAATGACAAACTAGAAGAGTATATCCATACCTACAATCTAAGATTTTTTAATCCTAATTCCTAGTTTCATGCATCATTTCTCTACATATGTTGATTTGCGGTCTCATGAAGCTCAGCTAGATGCTCGATAAAGTTTTGGCAAGCAGTTATGCAAATCAAACCACATCACAACCCATGTAGGTTATAGTGTTAGAAATACAGCCTATGCTCTTCTCGTTTCGATCACAAGCATTGAAATCCTTTTGCTGGCAAAGAAACTTTCATTTGGAAGATTAGCAATTACTATGTTCGGCAGCATACTCGGAAGAGATACAGGCCCACGCACACATCTCCTAGAGTCTATATTTAAATGTAACATAGTCAATTCCATTACTAATTAACTAATGTTCCTTATTTGGAAATTATGTTCCCTTATTTATGCCAACACCCATTCGGGTAGGGAAAACCCTCTTGCCAGGCACACAGAAGTGATAGAATTGGGCTTTTATCATTCACAAACGTGAAAGGTTTTATCCAGTGTTGGACCCCTCTTCTCTCATCTGTGATTTGCAGAATTCCCGGGGTGAACAGGACGATATTTACTATGGGTGCGAACAATCCGGTAGCATACACTGAGATTGGCAATCTGTTGTGGCAACTCCGAAAACCTACCTGGTGATCGAGGTCCAAACCCAGATGTACTTAAAAACGGGTGCAAGTGATTAAGCCCTTAGCATCACCAGCTGGAAATCATCTCCCATACCCATACCAGTATGGCATGTGTCATGGTGACTATGGTAATTATATAGTACTCAGGGTTAATGCCAACTAACTCAAGTTCATTTCAGTGGGTACACCAAACATCTTTCAGTGGAATTGTAGATGACAATGTCCACCAGATTAGATCCTGGGTCTCATCACAATAATGCCATTCCCTCCCTCACTCAACCATGGGCCTCTGACTACAATAAGCACATTCACGCTTATAGCATATTTTTCACTACCACCTAACTTTCCCCAAGTGTAACGCATGCATTTCACACACATCATGCTCATACTCACTATTCAATAATTACCGTACCTTATGCTAAAACAAGATAACACTCATAATGGTCTCCTGGATCTAGTAATCCGATCCTGTCCACATGTAAATGAGGAAGGCTAAATTGAATAACGCACAAATCTGAATTGGGTGTTGAGATCTATAGGGACACGCATGCTAATTGATAATAAAGATTCTTAAGACTAGCTATATCTACAAATTTGCAACACGCACGAGGAAGATATAGAGATCGAAACACAAATGCAGGAAAGGAGTGAAAAAGCACCTGGGATTCTGAAATGGGCCGACTTTGTTCGCATACAATGACACCTCGTCCCCCACTTTGAATTTGTGATCTGATGAACTCCATCCAATTTGAAAACTGCATATTAATAGCACAAGTATACTCAGGACACACATCATTGCCTGCTTATTCATCTCCATTTTCACTCGGACTTCGATTTTCTTTGCGATCTAAAATGGGAAGAAGCGGGGGCTTCGACGCTAGACTGGATCTTGTGGACTATAAAAGGACCCACGATAAACTATTTAGGCGTGTCGTATGTTATTTTATTGGTAACTAGTCAAAACATAGAGCTCATGGCCATGGGCAGAAAATGCGTGCGGATCTACCTTGCAGGCCTAATAATTTACGACTAAACAGATAATTTAGCTCAGTAACCAAGGCCCCATTCCCCGAGGGACGCTGTTTCATTAAATGAGATGTAACTCCATATATTTGAAGTGATCTTACTTAGATTTCGAGAAGAACCCGAAAGTGAGTGAGGAGAAAGATTTTTTGCATTTTGCGACCTCATGTAAACAGGGGGTAACGTACCATTTTGGAGATTTTTTGCATTTTGCGACCTCATGTAAACAGAGGGTAACGTACCATTTTGGAGATTTTTTGCATTTTGCGACCTCGTGTGAACAGGGGGTAACGTACCATTTTGGCCTATACGAGTGATAATGGTCGGCTGATGATTCCCCATCACTTTGCACGGTATTAAAAATGGAAATTGAAAATAAACAATTTTCACAAATAATATTTTAAATATATCTAAAAGATATGAAGAGATATTAGTTTTGAAATATTTATATTGGATTTGTGATATAAATTAGAGAGATATTTTTAGATGTTTTTTAGATAGATGTATTTAAAATATTTACACTAGTTTATAGGATTCTATCTAGATGTATTTACAATTAGGTGTAATGAATGGTTGACATATAAATGACTACCAAATTTATATTAAAGGGTTTTTTTAATCCGTACACTCCATTACAACTCGACAATGGTGTCATTATAGTTACACTTATCAATGTAACAATGAAGCAAGAATTTTGAGAAGAATCCAAAAGTGAGTGAGGAGGAAGATTTTTTGCATTTTGCAACCTCATGTAAACAAGGGGTAACGTACCATTTTGGCCTATACGAGTGATATGGTAGGCTGATGATTCCCTATCACTTTGCACGATATTAAAAATAAAAATTGTAAATAAAGAAATTTTTACAAATAAATTTATTTAATTAGTATAAATATTCTAAAAGATATTAAGAGATATTAACTTTAAAATATTTATATTGGATTTGTGATATAAATTAGATTGATATTTTTGGATGTCTTTTAGATAGATGTATTTAAAATATCTACACTAGATAAGTAGGAGGTATTTTCTACAGTGTGTCAAATTGTGATATATGCTATCAAGATTCAACAAAGTAGTTTAGCGAGACTCATTGAACTATTGATCTGATAATAGAAACTCATTGCATCTATGTGTTCTCACAGAGGCAAGCACTGGGTTTTTCGGGAGGTCACCCATCCCAAAGGTGATCTGGGATGGGTGACCTCCTAGGAAGGCCCAGTGCTTCACCTCTGTGAGCATCACCTAGATGCAATGAGTGCTAAAAGGACCATTCATTATCATGAGAGATGGGTTCTTGTGAACCACTACTCATGAAACATGGATCAATGAGTTTAACTCGGTAAACTACACGGTTGAATCTTGATAGCAATATCACAATATCTACACTAGTTTATTAGGATTCTATCTAGATGTACTTACAATTAGGTGTAATGAATGGTTGACATATAAATGACTACCAAATTTATATTAAAGGGTTTTTTTATTCATTCACTCCATTACAACTCCACAATGGTGTCATTATAGTTATACTTATCAATGTAACAATAAAGCAAGAACAATTAGTTGATCCTAAATTATTTAATGAGTTGAGACTAATAATGTTACTAAATTAAATGTACAAATTTTAAACAAATGAACAAAAAATACTTAGCTATAAATTTTGATGAAGATTCCTAATGACATATGTTATCAATTATTTCATCAAATAATTATTGAAGCCCTAGTTGATGTTATACAAATGCCTTGGTCTTAAAAAAATTATGTTTGTTTTTTGGTTCACTTCCACAACTATAAATTTGATCTCCATGCATATGGATTTGAACATTTCCTACATTTTTGAACTTTGTTGATTCTAATGTTTGGGTCTTGCTTCACTTGATGTTTAGAACCTAATTTTGCAAAGGAGTGGTGTTAATAGACACCATTTAGAAGCTTGCTAGGCTTAGAGTGTTCTCCTTTGGTTAAACCCTTCTTGTCAATTCTACAATTTGGTACAATGATTTAAGATAAAAAGTAACCATACTAGTGATTTTGTGTGCCCCTATTTGAACTACAAAATTTGAATTAGAACAACAAACAAACCCAAAAACTCAAATAATGAATAACACTCAAATAGAGCAAATGGAGATAAAAAGATAATACAAATTGAAATTAAAATGCACCAAATCCTCTATGATGGTGTGGATATGCTCTATGATATTGGAATGTAGGTTTCTCAAATCAACAACATGTACCTACAAATTGATCATTTGTATATATGAAAAATGAAGAATGAGGGTGAATTTGTAGAATGTATGGGAACGTGGACAGTGGAGATTCAATCTCAACAGATGACTAAGATTGAATGAGAGGAGTGGAGAAACCTCATTGACTAAGAAAATTCAGGGGAGTTTCTAGTAGATGGTAATAATTATGTTTATTTATTTATTTATTTTGGATAAATAGATGTGCATGGGATAAAAATAGAGGAGAAAATGGAGGGGGTTATAATGGTATTTTAGGATTTTATTTATTTATTTATCTATTTATTTAAAATGGATAATGGATATTATTATTCATTATTTATTTGAAAAAAATTATGGAGATTTTATTTTATTTTGGAATATGATGGATTTGTTTAATTGTTTTGTATTAATTAATTTATATGTGAGAAAAATGAAAGGGAGAATTAGAAGGGGACTAGGAAGTGGAAATTAGAATAGGCTATGGTATTAAGGTGTAATGTTATGTGGTGATGAGAAATAGGTGTCTATATTTTGTCCCTCTTGAAATAGATGTTACACCCCAAATATGTAATTACTAATTACTATTACTATGTACAGTAAATGTGAATGTAATTTGTATTCTGATGGTGAATAAAATGTGTTTGTACTTTGTTATCAATGCATTATGAATGAATGTTATTTCATTTAATGTCATATGAAGAAATGCATATGTGTGAAATGGATGGTTATTGAATTAATATTCTAACTATGGAGATGTATTATGTGTAATGCATGTTTTGTGAACAACTCACTACCATGTGCTTGTGATAGTTGGGTACAGGTGTATGTTCATTCCTCAAGGCAGAGGGGAAGTATCACTTGGGAGAAGATCTTGGTCAGGTAACCAGTAAAGTAACCTATTTGATCTTACACACACCCACAGTAGATTGGTTGAGTTTAGTCATTGAGTTGGGAAGTGGTAAGTCATCCTTAGTGTAATGTGTCTAGATTAGTAAGGCTCTTCATTACTATTGAATGCATGCTTGAATGATGTTTATCTATTTGAGCTTGTGAGTCCTTCCTCATCTTACTGTTCATGTTTGTGTGGTTGATTGAGTATTGGGATATATGCATATATTCATATGTTGGCATACACGTACGATGGATATAATGGGATGTCCATACGAGTATGAAGACATATGTATAGACATGCATACATGTATATAAATGATTGATATGATGTTATAGTCATGTAGGTCATGATAATTTGAATATTGAATGGGTCAATTGACTATCATATTGCTATATATATATATATATATATATATATATATATATATATATATATATATATATATATATATATATATATATATATATATACACACATAAGCGTAAATGCTTAATAGAGTGTGTATATATAAACATATATATAATCTATTATTATTATGTGAAGATTGTCTTGTCATATTCATTCATATATCAAATGTATTCATACTTAATTGACTTGGGTTATAAATATATATATCAGTATATACATATACATATATATGAGAGATAGTGTTAATGTTATTTATCAATATGCATATATATATATAAGTACATATATAAATGTATATATTTATAAACATATGAAAATAAGAAAGGTTAACTAATATACATGTGAACATAGTAAATGTGTATATATGTATACACAATCGATATATTAATATAACAATGTGATTGCTATCTTGATTATATTTGTTTGTATATCAATTATATATACATGCTTTATTGACATTGATAAATATGGATATTTATACTAACATATATATATATACATATACATATATATGTGTGTGTGTACCAATATATATGTATATATATCTATGTATATGAACATATATGGTATGTATATATATAATGCTATATATGGCTTTGAAGTCGATTACCTTAAATAACTTTGAGACCAATTTATATGCTTATAGATCGATTAATAAATACAATGCTTGGAGGTCGATTTATATATAAGAGCATAAGTCGATTTGAAGGTTTCAAGCTATGGTCGATATGATATAGCATTGTCCTTGAGAAAGGACACTTGCATATAAAGCTTGAACCATTGAAGTCACGTTCTCTCATTGAAAATATAGAATCCTTTATACAAAGGTAAAAGGTCAACAAAATTTGTAAGGTAACACACGATATAGCTGTGCATGAACTATGAGCCAATATCTAAGCCATGTATATTGAATATAATACATTGAATGAGCAAGCATATAAGTGTTGTGTATTAAAGAGGTGGTAAGCATGTTGTTTTAATGACAAGGCAATGCTTAAGGAAAGTTGATCCATCTAATCGAATGTTGAATGCTTGAACCATGACTAAGTCAACCTGTGTTAAACACATCCAAGTAAGTTAGACCATTTCTAATGCTAAACTTGCACCCAAATGAATAGGGAGGTTGTTGCATACTTAGCGTCAGATCTTTGAATCCTTATACCTATAGATATCCATTATGAAATGCAAACCGAATTCTATCATGTGGAGATTTGAATTAGTCTCTAATTGTTGTCGATCAATAAGGTCGATCTATAGTTGTTTTAGTTGAGTAAGTACTTACATGTTTTCCACCTTTTAGCTATGATATATGTGTTGTTGTGCCTGCTAGTTGTTGTCATAACTCATGCCTAAACTATGGGCTGAGTAGTTACCTAATTATTGTATAAATAGTGGAGCTAGTTCACTTGTTTGGGACGCATTATTCCTTGAGCAAGTTTTTGCATTTTATTTACATTTCTATCTGCAATATTTTTCCAAATACAGTGAGTGGGAGCTTTGAGATAAGTATTTGTTAGAGAGAGTTTTATATAATTATTGAGATAAGTATTTTCCAACTTAAGAGATAGTGGTTATTGAGTCTTTGTTGAAGGATTGATACCAGGCTAGCTGTTGATTTGGAAGTGTTGTGTTTGCAGGCAGTCGATTGGAAAGCTTATCACAAGCATAAGGATATTCTTCCCTTTTTTGTATTAGAGTTGAATGATTTGCTTCTTGACTGTTTAAACTAGTCTATTATGGTTACTTGCAATTAGGGAAAAGTAATGCTTGCTTTGAAAGAAAAGTAGAAGATGTTTACTCTTTCTGTGAATTGTTTGTAAATACTCCATAATAGGAGGATTGTGTTTATCATAAGTATTACATACTAGATATGAATAAACATGGGATACATAAGGCTTATTCATAGCTTTAACCCTTTTACTCAAAGAGGTGATACTCTCGAATGGAATCATCTATTGTTATGATGACTATTCAATTGAGGCCATGCTTTGTGTTTGTATTTACTCCATGATATGAGAAATTGTTTGTCAAAGGTATTGTTATTATACTAGATATGATTAAACATGGGTAAGAGAGAATGTTTTTCATAGGTATTGTTATTATACTAGATATGATCAAACATAGATAGCTTAAGGAACACTCATAACTAGATATTTAATTATGCTAGAAGGCTAGTAGGTTACTCCTAGGATTGTTATCTAGTGAAGGGAAGGAACTAGAAGGTTACTCCTAGGATTGTTATCCAGTGAAGGGAGGGAACTAGGAGGTTACGCTTGGGATTGTTATCTAGTGAAGGGAGGGAACTAGTACTTTGCTTAATGAGTTGTGTTACCTTAGGTTGTGTTAAAGAGATAGGTTATCTTATGGAGTAGCTTGCCCATGGAGAGTGATTTCCTAAGCATAGATATAATGGCCTTAAGTCAAAATGAGCTTGTTATAGTGTAAGTGAATGATAGACCATTGTTTGATTATACTAAGTGAGAACACTTTGGGCAAAGCAGTGTTATTGGCTAAGGCTCCACTATCAATTGACCGTGTCCATTTAAATGCATGAGGGCTACCTAGCGTAGGTTATAAATCCTAGTCATGTAGGGCACAACACTAAGCTCATAGTGTTATGTCATATGGGGTTACCCAACCAATCTCTTCGTAAAAGGGTAGGGCCATATATCATTGATAGATGTGTGGGGGATCGCATATGAGTCTGTGGTTGGCGGAAAAGCGCTTGAGTGATGCTTCTCATCCTCAGCAGGTTACAAAAGACCAAGGTTTTGAAAGGCGAAATCTTGGACCATCTATATCTTAAGCTCTGAAGCTCGGTGGAGATGTGTTTGTAATTGTGTACATTCTTGGAATATTGTAATTTGTGAAATTATTATATTGGAATGGAATCCTTATTGAATATTGTATGACATCTTTGTTCAATATGATATCTATGCTTTGGGAATATTTGTATAATTACTTTGGATTGCAATGAAAAATTAGAATTTGTGTTATTTCAATTATGCATGTAATTTACATTATTGGAAGAAAAAATTGTATTGCTATGTCATGACATCATGATTTATTCACTTAAGGTGTAAACATTGGAAATTTTACTGTGAAGAACACCAGGGTTGTTACATGTGGTATCAGAGCTACCAGGTTCAACATTAGAACCTATGAGCTCATTACGTAAATGTTACGTAAACCTTATCGAAAGATAATGGGTGAAATGTTCTTACGTCAAGATGGCAAGAGAAAAGAACATGGAGAAATGAAAAGGAAGATGAGATTCCTAGAAACTTGTTTAAGTTTTGGACTAGTTAAAAGTCATACCTAAAGAGAAAACTCCTAAACCAACAACTTTTTATTATATCACGTTGGATTGCAAAAGATTATGCAGTCAGGTTATGTAGGAAGGTTAGGAAGAATAACCAATATATACCTTCATCCTACGAAATAGATATAAAACTCTAAGGAATAGAGAGGATTGAGGGAATCTCCCTTATTGATAGCAACCAATAGACAAAGAGTCAAGGATTCTTGGATTTAGGAATAATACTACAAATTCGTGAGTATGCATTGTTGGCATAATATGGATCAAAGTAGAAAGTCAATGTAGGAGGTATCCAAGAGGTTGGAGAACTCTTGACTTGAATCTAAATTTTTGAGCAAGGCTAGGGACTTGTAAGAAAGAAGATAGTACCTTAGGAATAAGGGAAAAGACCAGAATAGTCAGAAAAGAATTAATCAACAAAGTGGACATGTTTCCACCAACCAAAATTGATGAGAACAATTTGGAGTTTTGATTGAGATAAGAAAAAGAAACCAAGCAACCTTAGAGTGTTTAAGGTTACAATGTACCAAGAGTTGGGAAAAATTCACTTGAAAAGGTGATTGTGAGAAAGAAGCCTGAAAAGGTAAATCATATTGATTTGACAAAAGTTTGGATAGTACATAGTTGGGTTGGAGTATAAGTAGAACTCACCTACATGTCAACAAAAACCAACATATGTCTAGAGATTCCAACAATAAATGGAATAAAAGTGTGACATTATGTGCCAAATCAGTATTGTAAGGAAACAATGCTCTAAGTTGAAAGGAACAACAACAAAAGAGGTTTTGTGAGTATGGATATTCCTCCACCAAAAAGGATATTGGAAAGAGAATTGGAATATCAGAGTGTCTCTTAGCTTGTAAATTTGTTGATTATTTATTAGATCTCCTATTGGATGATCCAAAACTATTGAACCTATGAGATAGAAATCAACGATGAATCTAACTTTGGGAAAAAGTATATTTAAGATGTACCATTGAGGCAAGAAAAAAGAAATAGAAATCCAATGACATGGAATGAAAAATCATTTCAAGAAAGAAAAATGTTTTCTAGGAGTTCAACTTTAAGTTGATTGAATATTGTGGAAACACTAAGGGGGGAAGGAAGAGAGTGGATTGACTCAGATTAAGTACCCCACCTGATAATTAAGTCATGTACTTCATGACCACAAGGATAAGATATTGGAAAAAATAGTGGAAAGGTCAAGACTTGTGACCTATTATCACACCATGCCTTGCATATATATTGATTGTAGAATCAATTGCTATTATCTTTGATGCCTTAGAAAAGGATAGGTTGGCAATTTGATCATAAAAGGGAAGATCATTGTCTATGGGATAGATAAGGGAGGATCTATATTACTTATGATTTGTAAGAAAATGTCTTACTACTCCTACTGCCTTATGGGAAATAGCTATTGTTGATCTAGTCATAGATAGTTAGACTATTTGTATAGAGTGAGATATGTCAATATCATGAAGCAACTTGGCACTATTATCTAACTATGATAGAAAACCTTGGGGATGATAAGGTTTAGCTATAAAGCCATAGTGAAGGTATGTAAGAAATGTGATGTTATGTGAAACACATCAAAATATCTTTAGTGAAATGACTAATTGATCATACTTTATACTCGAATGAAACCCTAGGTTTAGAATAACCTAATTGGGATGAGAAGTTCATTCAAATAAAGAGAGAAACCTTAGGTTAAGTTTTACCTATTGGGTTGGAATATGTATTGGACTACTCATTAACACCTATAGTTTGGGAATAACTTGCTTGGTTAAGTTGTACATTTGGTCTTGATTGGAACATATAGGGTTAGAGTAAGATATATAATTAGACTAGTTGTTGGTTGATGACATAATCTAAAGATTAGGGTACATTGAGATTGAGACTCGCCTATGTGATTAAGTGAATCACTTGAGCTAACAAGAAAAGTTTGTGCTTGGTAATTAGGTATGCAATTATATTTGATATCTTCTAAGAACCAACATGATTGAATGAGGATTAATACTCAAAATTAGTACCAATTCTTATCAAGAAAATTAGATTGAATTAAAAGATGGATTACATCTTTTGGAAATAATCTAAGGATAGAAGAAATCCATGGAATGGATGTCCTAAGATAAATGGGATTTATCTCCACAAAACCCCTAACCATTATTAGTTGGGAGCTAAATGTGGCATGAGTCCACAAAATAGGTTTTCACTTAGTCAAAGAATAAACTATTATGGGATGTAAAAAGAGCCTGTGTACCCAAAATTTTGGAGAATTAAGGGATGAAATGAGGAAATTAATGTCAAAGGTAGGACACTGGAGGGATAGAGTTATTTGTCAGATGAGAAACCACTATAATCTAGAAAAGATGGAGTAAGAGGCTGCACAAAATGTGGCAAGATAATTTTTAGTGTGCCAGAAAATGAAGATAGGATGTCATCATTGGCAGGACATGTGTACTCTCTTAAGATTCCAGAAGGAGAGTGGTATAACTCAAGACAGTTTAAACCTATCTATGTTGATGGAACCGACATAATGTTGTGGTGGACAAACTCACCAAGGTAACCAACATGGTTGGAAAGTTGACTTATGGGATTTTGGTCCTAAATAATATATTGTGTGAGGTAGTTGCTCAGTATTCCTGAGAAGGTTGTCTCAGTTGTGAATGAGCAAATAATGACAAGGTTGTATTGACCATGATCATATTACGAGACATTCACTTGAAAGAATGCACAATATATTATTATAGCCAAACAGGCAAAAGAGGAAAACCAAATATTGAATGAATTGTTGAGTACTTGTAAACCTCTAAACATCGAGGTTTGATCCATTATATGGAAAGGAAGGTTGGAAACTCTAATAGGCTGAAATAGGCTAAGAAATAGGGTTAACCTTAGACTTGATAGTTTGTCAAAAAGGAGTAATAGATCGAAGAGATCAATGAAACTTTGTTGATACAAAGCTTAAGTATGAAGTAGTATCAGAATTGACAGATGTCCAAGAGCAATGTTGTGCTCAAGATGGATAAGTGGTCAAGAGAATTACTTTTGTCTAAAGTAAATAGATAAGTCAGAGATGGGAAAACTTGGCTTCTGAGTTGTTTAAACGTGTAAATACCAAAGGGAAGGATGGGACCCATAGTGTAGTGCACAATGCATCGCCATTCCTTTTCTATTTGGATTATACTAAGGATAAATTTGTGGGCCAATGAGAACATGCTTTCCAGTCACTATAGTATAGGTGTCATGTGTTATTCAGATATTAATGTACATGGGATGTACATATGAGATATTATGAATACAATGTATAAGCTCTTTGCAAGAGTAAGTATGTGTGAGACATGTTGAAAAATGAGGTGTTTTCTTAGCTTAATACTCTGTAGCTGATCTAAGTAAGTCTTTTCTTTGTTACATATATTATTTGTGGGTGATTATCTTGATTAATTCATTTTATTGTTGTAGAATGAAGAGAGAAGTTGATAGAAGAACTAGACAGGATATCAGAAGGATCACACAAGATATACCATGGAGAAACTCTTTCGAGAAAAAACTCCACCAAGAATTATTCTATTATTCAATCTCTGAATTACAATAGCTTCAATTCTTGCTTGAGAATGCTTCTTCTATCTTTACCAATCTTCTTCACACCTGCAATAACAATTATCAAAACTCTATTCAACTTGAATGAGATATAGAGACAATATGCAACCTTGTAATCTCCAAATGGTGATAATTACAATGCATAAGATCAAGCCCTTGAAAAGGTACGCCATATTCCTTCAAGTTGAGTTATTCAGTGAAGACTAAAGCTTACAACATGTGCTTCATGCATTTAGGTGTCCCAAACTGAAGCTACAACTTATCCTTCACTTTGGTGATAATTCCAAAGCTCTTCCTCAAAGTTGGCGCCTTTAAGTAAAGCTACTTAATTGAGCCTTGAAATATCTTATCATGCATGAGAGGTAAATCCGGCAAAGCATCTTGGGCACCAAGTTGGCTCAAGTGCTTATAATTCATGAAACATTTACTCAACACCATTCCCAAAAGAATGGTCATCCATATTAGCTGGAGGTAGTCCACATTATATATCATACAACTCAATGTTATTAGCCATACTTTACAAGTTAACTAAAGCTAACTACATGCAACTCAAAATAACCAACATGCATGGCGAAGATAAATGAACAGTAATTTGAAGCCCAGTAGATTGAACTAAGCGGTTCTAAAATGGTAGACTAAAATGGTAGGCCAGGCTGAAATGAGACAGTCGATGGGCCCGGGCAACTAAACTTAACTAAACTTCAAGCATGCAAACATCAAATCCTAACTCCTAGGATCTTTACATGCATTAAGTGTTCGCGCTCTGATAGTTAACTCAACACAAGGTGAGTTTCACCTTACCATGTGAGTGTCCCATGTGTCCCTATTATTTAGGAACTCACTATGGACGCCCTCACATGCTTCTTACATTTAGAATTAATTACAAATGTCAATAATCATGATTATTTCATCAAATATTAATCTCATCCTAATCTTTATTGAACACATTCCAAGAATCTAGAAGATACATGAAATAATTAATGTTTAGGATTTGCAATTAAATGGCATCCTATTTCCAACATTCTCCCACTTGACATTATACATTGCAATTATACTAAACAAGGAATAATAAAACAAGTACAAGACTCAAGGCCAATGGCCTTCTTGCACCAACTAATCAAACCATGCTAACTTCAAATGCAACCTGCATAATCATGAAGCTTCCAAGCAAATGATTAAAACCAAGAGAACTTATCTGTATGGTTTCATAAGATAATATGTAACATTAATTAAAGTGTTAACTTTCTCAATTAATACCTTCCCATTATCAACCAAACCATTACCTTTCCCAAGCCTCTATAACCAAACCACCTCTTTAGAGGCATGCTAAACCACCGAGTGTGTTGAATTCACATTCAACCAAGGTGTAGACTCCTCGGTCTTTTCTGTTGAAAAACTTTTCTCACAAGTAACCATTCCAACAAATGTCTCTTACCACAAGAGAATTCCAACCTCACCTATTTCTCCAAGTATCCATGAGGACCTGTAACCAACCAATCCATGCCAAACTCCAAATGCAACACAACACTTTCATGAAGTAATCAAACAAATGATTAATGTACCCAATACTTAAGAGAAACACACAAGATCAATGCCAAAGCTCCAATCATGAATCAAGAACATAAACATGACATCCATGATCTAACCATCTCCTCTTAGGAGATCACATGCATCATAACATACTTATACATCCTAGTCTCAAGAGAACCATGTAATATGCCAAACTCTAAATGCATATCAAGAGTAAACCATGAAATCCATAAAAAATATACTCTAAACCAAGAAACCATATCTCTAATCACATGGAGATAACCTTACCAATGATGCATCCAAGTCACTGCCAACAACTCCCACTGAACCGTGATACCGAGTCACACATGGCATCGTGACTACCATCCTCTCTACGAAGATTACTCAAACATGAAGCAAAGAGTTATCACAAACAATATTAAATAACCAATGCATCATTACTTTTATCTGAGGACTCCTCTGTAGAAAAATTAGAACTCTCTTTCTTGTTCTTACAATCCTTCTTCACATGTCCTAGTTTCCCACAGTTCCAACACTTTACCTTACTTTGTCCTTCTGACTTACCCTTCCCTTCCTTGTTTCCCTTAGGCTCCTTTTTCTTAGGCCTACCTTTTACAAACAAGGCATCTTGGATTTCCTCCTTAGAATTCCTCCTCATCTCCTCTGATAGGAGAGTAGGAATAATGTTGTCCATCTTTGGATCTACACCATTACCACTAATTGCAACAATTAGATTTTCCCAAGAATCTGGTAACGAACAAAGTAATAAAATGCACTCATCCTCATCCTCAAGCTTTACATCTACAGATGCTAACTGACTGAGAATTAAATTGAAAGCATTTAAATGTTGTGCTACTGAATCACCATCTTTCATTTTCAATGAATATAATTGCCTTTTCAGATACAACTTATTGGTGAGACTCTTAGTTTGATAAATATCCCCTATTCTTTTCCATAATTTATATGCACTGGTTTCCATTGAAACATTTAAAAGAACAGCATCAACAAGACATAACCTTATTGTTCCTCTTGCCTTCTTATCTAACTTAGCCCAATCTTCATCTGAAATAGTTGTAGGTGTCTTTGTCTCATTATTAACCGCTAACCACTGATCTCTTTCTTAAGAAGATCTTCCATTTTTAATTTCCACATTTCATAGTTAGAACCATTGAACCTTTCAATCTCTAACCTTGAATTCATTATAACAAAACTTAATTCCAAAATCAGCAAATAACAAAAATAATAAGACCTCCCACTAAGCCAATAAATCCTTCAAACTTTAAGAGAAAGGCGTCCCAATACTCTACCCAACCTCAGCTCTGATACCAAATGTTGAAAAATGAGGTGTTTTTTAGCTTAATACTCTGTAAAACTTTAATATTGCTGATCTAAGTAAGTCTTTTCTTTGTTACATATATTCTTTTGTGGGTGATTATCTTGATTAATTCATTTTACTGTTGTAGAATGAAGAACACGTTGATAGAAGAACTAGACAGGATATCAGAAGGATCACACAAGATATAACAGTGGAGAAACCCTTCGGGATAAAACTCCACCAAGAATTATTCTATTATTCAATCTCTGAATTACAATAGCTTCAATTCTTGCTTGAGAATGCTTCTTCTATCTTTACCAATCTTCTTCACACCTACAATAACAATTATCAAAACTCTATTCAACTTGAAGGGATATAGAGACAATATGCAACCTTGTAATCTCCAAATGGTGATAATTACAATGCACAAGCTCAAGCCCTTGAAAAGGTATGCCATATTCCTTCAAGTTGAGTTATTCAGAAGACTAAAGCTTACAACATGTGCTTCATGCATTTGGGTGTCCCAAACTGAAGCTACAACTTCTCCTTCACTTCGGTGATAATTCCAAAGCTCTTCCTCAAAGTTGGCGCCCTTAAGTAAAGCTACTTAACTGAGCCTTTAGAAATATATTATCATGCATGAGAGGTAAATCCAATAAAGCATCTTGGGTGCCCAAGTTGGCTCCAAGTGCTTTATAGTTAACTGAAACATTTACTCAACACCATTCCCAAAAATGGTCATCCCTTGTTAACTGGAGGTAGTCCCTGTTATCTGTCATACAACTCAATGTTATTAGCCATGCATTACAAGTTAACTGAAGCTAATTACATGCAACTCAAAATAACCAACATGCATGCAACATGCACTTGCATGCAACTGAAGATAACTGAACCGAACCGAACTGAACTGAACTGAACTGAATCGAACTAAACTGAACTGAATTGAATTGAACTGAACTAAACTGATTCTAAACTGAACTGAACTGAACTAAACTGAACTAAACTGAACTAAACTGATCTGAACTAAACTTAACTGAACTTAACTGAACTTCAAGCATGCAAACATCAAATCCTAACTCCTAGGATCTTTACATGCATTCAAAAGTGTTAACTGCTACTCTGTATAGTTAACTGAACACAAGGTGAGTTTCACCTTACCATATGAGTGTCCCATGTGTCCCTATTATTTAGGAACTCACTATGGACGCCCTCACATGCTTCTTACATTTAGAATTAATTACAAATGTCAATAATCATGATTATTTCATCAAATATTAATCTCATCCTAATCTTTATTGAACACATTCCAAGAATCTAGAAGATACATGAAATAATTAATGTTTAGAATTTGCAATTAAATGGCATCCTATTTCCAACAAGACATACAAGTTTTCCCTATGTGATAGCAAGGACACTTGATGCAAGGTCCAGGAAGGACAAGGTTGCAAGGAGTGATGCTACATAGGATGAATGTTTTATAAATCTTACATATTTTGAGAATGGTAAGTAAAACTTTATTTGACTGTATTTGTATGTTAAAATGCTATAGATCATCGGGGACGATGAGTCACAAGGGGGAAGTATGTTACACCCCAAATATGTAATTACTATTTACTATTACTATGTACGGTAAATGTGAATGTAATTTGTATTTTGATGATGAATAAAATGTGCTTGTACTTTGTTATCAATGCATTATGAATGAACGTTATTTCATTTAATGTCATATGAAGAAATGCATATGTGTGAAATGGATGGTTATTGAATTAATATTCTAACTATGGAGATGTATTATGTGTAATGTATGTTTTGTGAATATCTCACTACCATGTGATTGTGATAGTTGGATGCAGGTGTATGCTCATTCCTCCAGGTGGAGGGGAAGTATCACTCAAGAGAAGATCTTGGTCGGGTAACTAGTAACATAACCTATTTGAGCTTACACACACCCACAATAGATTGGTTAAGTCTAGTCATTGAGTTCGGAAGTGGCAAGTCATCCTTAGCATAATGTGTCTACATTAGTAAGGGTCTTCATTACTATTGAATGCATGCTTGAATGATGTTTATCTATTTGAGCTTGTGAGTCCTTCCTCATCTTATTGTGCTTGTTTGTGTGGTTGATTAATTATTAGGATGTATGCATATATATGCATATGTTGGCATACACATACAATGGATATAATGAGATGTTCATGTGAGTATGATGACATATGTATAGAGATGCATATATGTATATAAATGATTGATATGACGCTATAGTCATGTAGGTCATGATCATTCAGATATTGAATGGATCAATTGACTATCATATTGCTATATAATATATATACAATATGTACACATAAGCATAAATTCTTAATAGAGGAGTGTGTATATATATACATATACAATTAAACTGAAGATTTTTGTCACCTCTTGCACCTATAGGGTTTTGCACCTAAAAGGAGAGAGACAAAGATCAATAGTTCATTCAAGAATAGGCCCTTGAGATTCCAATGCAAATATGATTGAAATCTGAAAAAGGGAGAGTTTTAGGGAATAGATAGGGTTCATTACTAATGCAAAACTTGTAAAATACAAATTGTTTGAAAACACAGTGTAGTATGTGAACATATACTAAATGACCTAGAAATGACCATGAAACAAAACATAAAACTATAAAACTGAATGTGTGCACCTGGAAATGTGTTGAGGACTGGAATGAAGACTAGAAATGTTGTTGATTCTAAAATTTTGACCTACTAGGACATGCCATTTTGGGCGACTTAGTCCCAAATCTGGAAAACTATTTCGGAGCCCGTTTCAACCAAATGGGTATCTGAATCTACAAAAAAATTTGACAAACATGTATAGTGGGACACATACGCCATTGATGGAGACTTAGTCCACTTTGGCTTTTCTGAAAATCTGAAAGTGGAAATGGAAGCTCTCAGTCTGCACTTTTTGCTCTTCCAGGTATCTGGATCTGAAACCCTAATTTCTGACACTGTAAGTGAATTGTTGTGAATATTTTGACCTATCCAACAAGGAGATGTCTTCAACAAGTTTGCAACCTATTCTTCAATTATTTCTAAGCCTTCAAAGTACCTAAATCTACAAACACAATGAAAGAAAGAGAAATGTTGAATGTTAGGGAATAGGGGTTTGCCTTGGTCAAACCCCCTTTAGGTAATTAAACCAAATGAAGAGATAAGATGAAGCATGAACATGAAATGAAGGAGTTAAAAACTTTCCATGATGATAGATCTTTAATTTCTACAACAATGGATGAAGAATCTTCCCTTGAATGCCTTAGAAAGCTATCTTGATGACTTAGAATGCTAAACCCCTAGCTCGCTTGACTTGAGATGGATTATGAATGATGAATGAATGATGATTGAATTATGAATTAGGGTTTAAAAGCTTGTTTATAGAGGAAATCCACCTAAAATTCCCATTAATTTGATCCCCAAGGCCGACATAGAGGAAAATTAAACTTAAAACCCAATTTTTTTCCCACCCAAACCTCGAAAATGGTGCAAATGGGACTAAGTCGTCAAGTTGAGCGACTTAGTCCCACCTAGATGGGACTCATTGCCCAAATGGGCGACTTAGTCCCATAGGGGCTCTTTTGCCAACTAGGATGTCAGGGAGTGAAGAAATTAGGTTTTTATGATGATTTAGTCGGGTCTTTGATTAAATTAAGCCTCAGGATGCACAATATGAGGTCATAGGGGCCTATCAATGATGATATAAAGGGTAATTAGAGTTAGGGACACAAATTTCAATGTGAAAATGTGATTAAATACACTTTAAAATATTAAAATGAGGTCCACATAGCCTAGAAAGGCACAACATCCAATGTGAATGTGTAAAACACATTACAACACTAGATTAAAAATAAGTTTAATTTACAAGCCTTCTAGATTAATGTGAGAATTCAATTAAATACATTTTAAAATATTGAGTTAAGAGGAAAATAAGTCCATTAGGCTTGAATACTTAATAAAAGTTTAGAAAATTGTGAAAGTCTTTTACAACACCTTTACAAGACGTCGATAAATGAATTTTATTTAGTTTGCAAGGGTCCAAGACCTAATGTGGATGTGTAAAACACATCACAACACTAGATCAAGGTGACATTAGGTCCAATTTATCATTAATTATTCCCATATCAAGCAAGAAATACTTTTTTCTACACTACAATAATTTATTATTATTATGTGAAGATTGTCTTGTCATATGAACATTCATATATCAAATGTATTCATAATTGACTTGGGTTACAAATATATATATTAGTATATACATATACATATATATGAGAGATAGTGTTAAGGCTATTTATTGGTATGCATATATATATATATATATATATATATATATATATATATATATATATATATATATATATATATATATATATATATATATGTATAAGTACATATATAAATGTATATATTTATAAACATATGATGATAAGAAAGGGTAACTAATATATGTGTGAACATAGTAAATGTGTATATATGCATACACAATCAATAAATTAATATAGCAATGTGATTGATATCTTGATTATATTTGTTTGTATATCAATTATATATACATGCTTTATTGACATATGATAAATATGGACATATATACTAACATATATATATATATATACATATACAATGATATATATATATGTGTGGGTGTGTGTGTGTGTGCGCCAATATATATGTATGTATATGTATATATATGGTATGTATATATATAATGCTATATATGGCTTTGAAGTCAATTATCTTAAATAACTTTGAGACTAATTTATATGCTTATAGATCGATGAACAAATATAATGCTTGGAGGTCAATTTATATATAAGAGCATAAGTCGATTTGGAGATTACAGGCTATGGTTGATATAATATAATGACGTCCTTAAGAAAGGAAATTTCCATATAAAGCTCAAACCATTGAAGTCGTGTTCTCCCATTGAAAAATATAGAATTCTTTATACAAAGGTAAAAGCTCAACAAAATGTGTAAGGTAGCGCATTATATAGTTGCGCATGAACTATGAGCCAATATCTAAGTCAGTATATTGTATATAATACATTGAATGAGCAAGCATATAAGTGTTGTGTATTAAAGAGGTGACAAGCATGTTGTTTTAATGAAAAGGCAACACTTAAGATGAGTTGATCCATCTGATTGAATGTTGAATGCTTGAACCATGACTAAGTCAACTTGTATTAAACATAGCCAAGTAAGTTAGACCATTTCTTATGCTAAACTCACACCCAAATGAATAGGGAGGTTGTTGCATACTTAGCATCAGATCTTTGAATCCTTATACCTATAGATGTCCACTATGAAATGCAAACTGAATTCTATCATGTGGAGATTTGGATTAGTCTCTAATTGTTGTTGATCAACAAGGTCAATCTGTAGTTGTTTTAGTTGAGTACATGCTTGCATGTTCACCACCTTTTAGTTGTGATATATGTGTTTTTGTGCATGCCAGCTGCTATCAGAACTCATGCCTAAACTATAGGCTAAGTAGTTACCTAGTTGATGTATATATAGTGGAGCTAGTTCACTTGTTTGGGATGTATTATTCCTTGAGCAATTTTCTGCATTTTATTTACAATTCTATCTGCAATATTCTACCAAATACAATGAGTGAGAGCTTTGAGAGAAGTATTTGTTAGAGAGAGTTTGATATAATTATTGAGATAAGTATTTCCCAACTTGAGAGATAGTGGTTATTAAGTCTTTGCTGAAGGATCGATACCAGGCTAGTTGTTGATTTGGAAGTGTTGTGTTTGCAGCCAGTCAATTGGAAAGCTTATCACAGGCATGAGGATATTCTTCCCTTGTTTGTATTAGAGTTGAATTATTTGCTTCTAGAATATTTAAACTAGTCTATTATGGTTACTTGCAATTAGGGAAAAGTAATGCTTGCTTTGAAAGAAAAGTGGAAGATGTTTACTCATTTTATGAATTGCTTGTAAATACTCCATAATAGGAGGATTATGTTTAACATAAGTATTACATACTAGATATGAATAAACATGGGATTCATAAGGCTTATTCATAGCTTTAACCCTTTTAGTCAAAGAGGTCATACTCTCGAATAGAATCATCTATTTTTATGAAAAATCTTCAATTGAGGCCATGCTTTGTGTTTGTATTTACTCCATGATAAGAGAGATTTTTTGTCATAGGTATTGTTATTATACTAGATATGTTTAAAAATGGGTAAGAGAGAATGCTTTCATAGGTATTGTTATTATACTAGATGTGATCAAACATAGAGAACTTAAGGAACACTCATAGCTAGATATTTAATTATGCTAGATGGCTAGTAGGTTACTCCTGGGATTGTTATCCAGTGAAGGGAGGGAACTAGTACTTTGCTTAATGAGTTGTGTTACGTTAGGTTGTGTTAAAGAGATAGGTTATCTTGGGGAGTAGCTTGCCCGTGGAGAGGGATTTCCTAAGCATAGATATAATGGCCTTAAGTCAAAATGAGCTTGCTATAGTGTAAGTGAATGGTAGACCATCACTTGATTATACTAAGTGAGAACACTTTGGCCAAAGTAGTTTGATTTCTTAGGGCTCCACTATCAATTCAGCGTGTCCATTTAAATGCATGAGGGCTACCTAGCGTAGGTTATAAATCCTAGTCATGTAGGGCACAACACTAAGCTTAGAGTGGTATTTCGTATGGTGTTACCCAACCAATCTCTTCGTCTAAGGGTAGGGCCATCTATCATTGATAGATGTGTGGGGGACCGCATATGAGTTTGTGGTTGGCAAAAAAGCACTTGAGTGATGCTTCTCCTCCTTAGTAGGTGACATAAGACCAAGGTTTTGAAAGGCAGATTCTTGGACCATCTATATCTTATGCTCCAAAGCTCGGTGGAGTTGTGTTTGTAATTGTGTATATTCTTGGAATATTGTAATTTGTGAAATTATTATATTGGAATGGAATCCTTATTGAATATTGTATGGCATCTTTGTTCAATATGATATCTATTCTTTGGGAAGATTTGTATAATTACTTTGGATTGCAATGACAAATTGGAATTTGTGTTATTTCAATTATGCATGTAATTTACATTATTGGAAGAAATTTTTTTATTGCTATGTCTTGACATCATGATTTATTCACTTAAGGTGAAAACATTGGAAATTTTATTGTGAAGAACATCGGGGTTGTTACAATAGTGTTCTAAAATGATAGTGTTTCAAAGAAAGTAGAAATAGGCACTCAATGAGAAAAGAGGGCGTGTCCCAAAAATTTGGATTTTAATAACTTTAAGATTGATTAGATGATTTAGAGATGCCCTATCAAGAGGATAATTGGATCTGAAGAACATGGGTGTTGCAATTCCCCACCAAGGACCCATAGGACATTAATAAAAAAAAACACACATAATTTATTTAAAACAACAATACACAACACTAATGACATTATGGTTCCCCTATGTGCAAGATGACTAACCATGATGCCACTGTAGCCAAGTGGCATCACACAAGTGGGAGAATTTGACCCAACCAAGCACACCCTAACATATAATGGATGCAATAAACATAATAATGGTAAAAAACACAAGGTTCCAACACTTGGAAAGCTCCAAAAGCCTAGGAGAATGAGCTTCCTGAGCCAAGATGCAATAATAGGACACCTTGCAAAGGAACATGTCCCAAGGAAAAAGATACAAATTTTTTTCCAATAATGACACCTATGGACATGATATAAAAATTACGACAAACAAGACCATCAAGAACAACTTAATTTCACAAAGTTTTCCCATATGAGGTTTTAAAATACACATTGTTTGAAAAATGGAGTAAATACAACACTCTTGAGGGACTAGAACGCCCCATGAGGACTCCAATTCCCATATGGGACATTAGTTCCCAAGGAGGACACTAGCAACCCAAGTGAAAAAGTCCCAAACTGGCACAGGTTTCATGCTTTGGCGTTATAGTTCTAAACTAGCATTGTAGTCATTCCTAAGTGTTGTATTCCAATCTTAGCATTGTATTCTTGGACAATGAGCAATCCCAAGGAAGGGATTGGTCCCTAGTACATTCCAAACACCAAGGGACTACCTAGGAGAGCCTACAACAAAATTTGAACTCTAAAACGTTAGAAACAACTCGGGTCAACTAGAGATCCTATCTCCCCAAGAACAAGATGCCTAAGATGCATGAAGGAAAAGGTTCACAAGTACTTGGTGAATTCCCTAAGGCTCCAACATATTTCCCTAAGAAATAAATACAAAGGGGAGGTGGATTCCACACTTCCCACTTGCTCCAAGAGCACCCAAGAGACCCCAAAATGGCCCCGAGATGAGTCAACTTCCCAAGAAGGAACACCTAAGAATGCACTAACCACAAAAGGATTACAACATATTTCTAAACCATTTCTTAAACACGATGTTCATTTCAAAACCTAATTGAAGATTCCTAATTTTATTTTATTTCCAAAACATGAAAGAATAGAAGGCATAGAAGATGGCATGCATGCTTGACACCAACACTCATGCACATAAACATGATACGATAGGGGTACTACTTAAGTGGAAAATTACAATCCATCTCTAAAGGGAGGTCCAATAATTTCAAATTATAATATACAATGATGTCTCAAATGTCCTACATCATCATTTACATCATATATACAAAAAGAATAAAACATGAAAAAACCTTTACCATCAAGTTTCATCTTCAATTTTGTCTACGATCCTCTGACCCCCACTGGTGGTTTCCATTCCACCCAACCTTTTGGAATCCAAATATCCACTCCCACCATGCTAAGAGATGGTCACACAAGCCCAAACACACTCACACCACATATAATGGGGGGGTCTTACACTCATGCCAAATATGGAGAATACACACATCATACACAATATGCAAGGTCCAACAATGACATCATGAGAAAGAAGTACAAGATCTCATAGCTAGGCACAACTCAAATGACATGAGGAATAAATCCTAGAGAGGGGGTAGGGAGTGTCATCACAACGACCTCAAGACTCAGCCAAGTGGAATCAAGCACACCTCTCACAAGAGACAAGGTTACTCAACCATACAAGTCCAACACTCCCCAAGTGGGCATGTCTTCCACACTCATCCTGAGTCTATACGAGCACTTCATGCATGACATGGCACCATTATCTTAGTTTATTGTAATTTCCCATGCGTTTCATTAGTTATCACTTAATTAAGAGACTTTTATATGAGATATCCTCAGGCCCCTTTGTACCCCGACAAATGTCAGAAGCTACTCCCATACTACTCTTTAGGACCTACTTCCTAGGCTCATCACATTCACCAAAAAAAAATGTGGCATGAAAAGTAATGCATAAAATTGGCTCAAAAAATACAAAATAGTCTTAATAGGTTCATCTCAAAAAATCATGAATGAGACATGTTTTCCCTCATCCAAGGACATCACAAATCAACTCAAGAATTCAAATGTTGTAACTTTTTCTTGAACATCAAAAACTAGCAAATTCAAAGAACTCCATTAAAATAGCTTAACTTTTTACATTTTCTAAAAATTGAAATTTTTAAAATAAAAAGTTCCCTTTGGCTCTAAATGTGAACAATAACCATTTCTTGAAATCAAATTAACTTTCTATGCATTTTTTAAAAAGGGCATTATGGGGAAACAAAATGGCCAAGATTAAAAATTTCAAAGAAAAAATAAATTCTACATTATAATGCAAGATATAAATTTCATTGGGGATTTCCTATGCTCCCTTAAGGTTGAGCATATCAAATATAAAAAATATTGAGCAAGGAAGGAGAAATGGACACTTACCTCCATTATGTTTGCACAACCAAATCACTCACAACTTGAAAACCTCCAAGAGAGAGGAAGAATCCACACAATCCAAGCATTCCCTTTCCCTTTCATATCCAACATAAAACAAATCCCACTCTTTTCCATTACAAATTGGGCCGACAAATTTAAATTTTTAAATTAGCTTGAAGAGGGTTTTGAGAGAAAAATCCTTACAAAATCAACAATGCCCCAAAAAAATGGCTCAGTGCTTTTCCCTTTTGAACTCATTTTCCCTTTTTCAATATTTTTTAAATTTTAAAATCAATTTAAATTCACTTTAATTTGTCTAACCCAAATGAACCCTTCAATAATTTAGAATTCAATTAAACATTTTACCCCATTCCGATTTCACAATTTAAATACGATTAAATCATATATACATGCAACTCATAAAAAATATATATATTTTTAATTTTTTTACAAAAAACATGAAACTTAAGAAATTATTTAAATTAGACATTCATTGGTATTTCATGACATGAAATCATCCTAATTTAGGTCCAAGTCAACGCTGGTCAAATACAACATAAATCATACTTGAGTCAAGTACAACTAGGAATGGTAAGAAGGGAAGGCCTAGTGTGACATCTCCCATATAACCACTATCAAGGATAAATCAAACTTGAAAATTAGGTGGAGAAATTCATTGTACTTGCACACTCAATACCCACATCAAGTGTACCTACAACATGTATATGATAGTTGAAGCACAATATATATCCCTGAGCGAGGTCCAACATCATAAAGTATAAAAGCAATCATCCATACATACATAGGTTTAAATAAATCATTGAAATACGAAAAGGCGTAGTCCAAACAAGCCTATCCAAATGCAAATGTGAGAGTATTGCACACCCAATGGGGTATAACAACATAGAGAGCATAAACCAATATATTCACATGTAAAATAATCACAAACATTATGAACAAAAAGAATAATTATCCAAACAACAACATTATGATACGCTAGTCACATATGCATCACAAAGGCATCTCACTGAATGCTAAAACTATGAGATACATTAATTCCTCACAAGAAACTTGACACATTGCCACCAACACATCTCAATGCAAGCAAGACACCAACGACATGTTGAGGAACCACATATTGAAACATGTGGGTGGTCCAAACACACAACAAGCATAGAAAGAACAAGGCCATGAACAAGGGTAACAATGAAAAGAGAGAAACTAAACATTAGTAAACATTCAAAGAAACAAGAAAAAACATGACCTATGCATCCCATTATACATAATAAAAAATAATGTTGAGATCCAAACATCTCAAGGTTGTAAATGGGAAGGGAATTGCAGGTGTGCTCTCAAAATGGATGAAAGAGAGATTGAATGGTTAGGAATGAGAGGAAGAGGTAGATTTGAATAGAGATAAAATAATTGGTTAAAAGGGAGAAGTGTGGAGAAGATGAACGATCATTAAAGTACATGCTATGAATCTTGACTTTGAGTAACCTAATATTTTCTATAACATATGATATGACACAACAGGGTATGGAAAACCATGATGACATTGCTGCCATGTGTTATATGACTAACTCAAAATAAAAACAAGTCACAAAAAAGCATTTGATAAAATGGATCCAAGATATGTAAGACCATGATGTTGTTTGTCATAAGATGCCCCAAATACTAACATAAAAATTAAAATAAGAAGACACATGCCAAAATATTGATTGATGATTATGATAGCCTTGTTGATATAGGAATTATATATCTCAATAATAATGTAAGGATTGTGAATGATATATCTTAGTAACAATGTAATGATTTGTGTAAAAATAAATAAGGCTTGTAGAAAGATGAGGAATAAATCCTATGGACACTTTTGGATGGGTGTTAGGCTACTTGGTGAGATTTTTTGGGATTGTTTATGATTAACTATTATGTTTAGATGGCTAGGAGCTTTGGAATTTAGATTAGCCACATGGATGTGATTTGATTCATTTGGATGGATTGCTTCTAGGTAGTCTTGTTCTTTTGTTACTAAATGAGATTTTTATCTCAATGTTATAACCAAGAATAAAGGAAAACCAAATCTAGTGGCCAATATGGAGGGAAAACTAGATGGAATGATGAAGGGATTGGGATTTTGGATGGGTGGATGAGAGGTTCAAGATGTGATCTCTAAGGACTACATCATATAGGAATAACATGCCCCTACTCGAGATATGTCATTTGTGATGCTAAACTATGATGCTCACTAGAGGAGGGAGTATTTACTGTATGAGATGAATATTTCAAGAAGTGTCTAAACCATGTTTCAAAATCATTGCCCCTATCCTTATCATGATCAAAAGTGGGAAGGGATAAGGGAAATTATTAAATGGGGATTGTATATATGAGGCCATGTATAAGGGGATTGTATGGATTGCTAGTTAGGAACTCTAAAGGATGGATAATATAAGAGGATGAGACAACTTTCCCCCAAGTGTAGGGAACACATAGATAGTTGGTTTATGTGTAACTCTTGTGAACAAGTTTTCATCGTGGTACTTTCCCAAGGAACCATAGGAATGGTTTTCACCATTGGATGAAATGTTTCTCTTTAATCATTTGATTTTTGATTTTTTGCTCTTTTTCTTTTTTTTCTAATTTTTTTTAATATTTTACTTTTTCTCTCATTTTTTTGGTTTTTCTTTTCTTTTTTTTTTCTTTCTCTACTATTTTTTCCTCTAAGTTGTTGTTGCATAAAGACATTTGAGATTCATAATATTAATTGGTTCTTCTAGCTCTTGATCATCACTTTCCATGGTGAACCAATAATTATCCTAAAAACTATTTCACATGGATCATGCTATTGTAATGTGCTCAATGGATGTTATTGTGAGCATTGTTGATTGCTAAGTTGACTTCTCCTAAATGTATAAAATTTAATCATGGTATCATTATATCTCCTACATTAAAGGATTTTGTCATGGAAAATGGAATGAGAGGTGGGCCAAATGAAGGATGTACGATGGTTATGTGAGAGATTGGATTAAAAGAGTACAATTATGGAGATATGTTGGGTTATGAATTTGGTTGTGAAAAAATGATTAATGGAAGGATAGGGTTATGAAGACATGGGTAAATGTTATAGGATAAAGGGGAATCAAAATCAACAACTCCACACACCATGTCGAATTCAATAAGTGGATTATTTTTGGATGAGATTGTGGATTATAGATCTTTGGAGCTTTGATGATAAAATCGAGATTTTTTGGGATTTAGGGATCCATATAGATTTTGAGCTTTTATAATTTAAATATTAGAATTTAGGGATCCAAGAATATTGTATACCTTGGGATTTCAAATTTTGTGAAGTGGATTTTGTAATTTTAGATTTTGGGATTTAGGTATCCATATGGATTTTAAACTTTTGGGTTTCAAAATTTGGGATTTGGGGATCCACATGAATTTGAAAATTTTAGATTATAGAATTTTGGATTTAGTTATCCATATAGATTTAGGAATTTTGGATTTAGGATTGGGATAGTGGAATTTAGATGGGGGATGCATATTTTTAACGCTTCACATTTTTCATTATTTACTTTGCTTTGTGATCCATATTGCTTATGAGCCCTCATGTTTCCTAAGAAATAAAAGATCAAAATTTCTATAAGGAGAAGGTAAGTGTGATCATCTACAACAATAACTCACCAAAAAAATGAGCAATGATGAGAAGAGAATACCCATGCCTAAATTAGAAAAGGTCTCAGAGTAATAGGATTCTATTTTGATGAGTTGAAGTGAGGATGATTTCAATGACTTGGGGCAACAATAATTCCTATTTTATGATGAGGTTGATAAAGACTCATAGTTTGATGACAATTACAACTCCTTGCATAAGGAATAATGCATATGCAACCTGGAGAAATCAAATAGATCAACTCATGGAGTTGATTATTCAAAGCATATACTAGTTTATGATGAAAATGGTGAAAAATAAAACTTTTCTTCTTTGATGCTCACCTTCTTTTGTTCCATTTTTTATATTTTAAGGCCTACCTTCTTTTGTTCCATTTTCATATTTTGAGGCCACTAATGAGGTTGGGGATTATAAGAATGGATTGTGCCATGGATCTAAAGATGATGTAGTCAATCACCAAGAAATAAAAACAAAGTGGCAACCTAAAGAATTCAATTCTTCATCTGAAGTGTCTCACAGACCCAAAGTTAGTGCTAATGAAATGTGTATCAATACATGTAATTATTATGTATGTTGGTTTTCCACTACCCTTGAATATGATAATATTGAATATGAGGTCTTCATTCAAGATGAAGACTTGACCTTTTGCATTCGGAATAGTGTACCTAAACTTGAATGTTTCACTTGAGGCCAACATACCAAAGTTGACATTGTTGAGCGTAAACAAATGTGTCAAGAGGATAGATCTTTTATTGCTCAACTTGATAGTATGCCAGATATTCAATTTTTTCATTTTATGTGTATGAAGAGGCTCTCCCTTGTGCAAATCAACAAAAATATATGACATATTTTGCATAACCATGTAAGTTGGAAGCTTTATATTTTTGTTTCAACTCATGTCATGGAGAGGCCAGTTGTTATGATAATAGTATACCCTTGTGTGAAGAGAGTCCCTTAATATCCATAAGTAGTGTTTCTTTTATTACTGACCTACTTCTCAAAAAATTAATCTTAGCCTTTATTTGCATCCTTGATGCATCACTTGATGGGTTTAGATTTTATGGCTTCCCTACAATGGAAAATTTTATGGTGAAGTGAATCTTCACTACATGGGAAGTAGGTGTGAATTGATGCATGAGGGAAGGGAGCTTCAATGCTTGTAGTTGGATAGTGAATGTGGTTATGGTTTGAGGGAGATCAACTCCTTCAAAATACTTGTCTTGGATAGAGAAAAGTAATGAAAGTTGACATTCATTTTTGTAAAAATATTATACATATTATCATTGTTGATGCACACTTTGTATTTTCCTTAAGGGAATGCATGATATATGTTTTTTGTTGTTTCCTCCAAGTGCAATCTTGCACATGCTTTTGTGCCATGTTTTGTGTTTTGAGGGAAGGATAATTCAATTATTGTTCCCTTATAACTTTGTGCCCAATGGAATGCTTAAGACCATTGGCTCTCCATGATTAGCAAGAAATCATGCCACAAAGGTTACCAAAATGTTGAAATTTCATGCCCCCTTATAACCCATCAATAATGAACAATCTAAGAGATCTTACCTAGGCCACATTGCATGATATTATTCTTTTGATTGTTGCATAAACCCTCCATATTCTAGCCTTAGTCAAAATATCAAGTTGGAAAATTTGAAAAATGACTAAGTTTTCCTTGTCGGGGTTTCAGGGTTTTAGTTACCTTCATATAAACATGTCTACTCCACCTTCCTCAATGTCCACCATGCTTCCCTTTGAAAAAATATGCTAAGTCTAATCCATGTCAAGCATCAGCTCATTGAGGTTCCCTCTACTTGTATGTCATTTCTTTCATTCCTCGACACCTCACTTGTTTTTCATGAAAAAAGTGTATAAGTATAGATCTCGTTGGGGGTCATCCCATCATGGTTCTCCCTAACTCCATTCTATTTTAGTATGCATCACACCTCTTGATTCCTGACAATTTTTTTTTGAAAACCTAGTAAATGTTGTTCCTTCATCTATCATTGAGTAATTGAAATTTGATCTAACCATATATTATTTCTTCCAACCCCCAAAGCCCAATGCCTTGCCTTTGTTTCACTCTATTTTGTTGGACCATCAACGAATCTCATGACCGAGTCCATCAGAGTAAGAAATTTCAAATTATTCTTGATACTTGGCATCTGACAACCCTATCTATTGGGGCATCGCGGTTCGACATGATCCTCTTCTAGAGGAAATTGAAAGTAGTATGGATCAAGCCCAATACTCAATTCCCAACAATAAGGTGTAGTTTTGGGGTTTCAATCCATTTAATGTCCTTTTCTTTTAGCACATTGGCAAGCCCAACCTTGAAACTCAAATGATCCCCACAAGAAGCATGTTCTCGATATAGAAACAACATTAGTGCTCAAAAACCCTCCTCAACCGCCATATCTTGACTTCTAGGGTTACATGAATGACATTTAATGCATTTGGACATAGATCTAAAGACAAAGGTGACACCTATACTACATGTATTGAGTTGTAGACCCCATTTCTAAAATAGGTCCATCCCAAATATGTTTTCAACAAATTTCATAGGGTTGCTACACTTCCACCCCCTTTAGAGTAAATACGTGTTGTACATCCTTGGCAGGGTTGTGATTAGGGTTTTCTCTCCCTGTAACATACTCTCTTTTTTCTACACCCTTATAAGGCTTAAAAGGGAATTTTGTACTCATTATAAAGGGTTTTTCCTTGGTTCTCTAGCATACTTATGCAATTTTTTCAATTTTATAGTTGTAACTGGCTTCAAGCCTCTAATTAATGAAACTTGTCATTTTTACCTTTCCTCATTCCATATTTGTTATGCAATTTTTCTTTGCCTTCATGTCTAAATGAATATTTTGTATTCTTTTATGATCATTTATTATGTTAAACTCATTTGTAAGACTAACATTAGATCATATATTTCCCTTTTAGTGTCTACAAAACCCTGACCGGCATATAATATTTCAAGAATTGTTATAATAGAGGATTGTGTAATCTCCTTGATATTTTCATTATTTATCTATGTCATAATGAGAAGGGGAGAATCATATTCTAAACATTGGTGAATCACCTTCATTTCCTATATTCTCATTCTCTCTTTTTTTTTGTAAAATTCACTAGTAGGGTTAGTTTTTAGTTTTAAGTATTCATTATTGAGTTGGATGTGTAACGCCAAATAAAAGCTTTGCACAATAGACAAAAAAGAAGATTGATTAGAAGCACACATGCATACAATACTAAAATCTAAAATGCAAATTCATTCGTTAAGCAACAAAGAACATGGGAAAGTAAAATGTAATTAAAACTAGAACAATCTCACCAATCTTCAAACGTATTTCCATGATTAATCTCGATTGCCCTTCTCCATTTTGCTTGTGTAGTATAATTGCCCTCAGATTTTCAAGTTCGTGCAAGTATAGCCTAAGATAGTGATTAGCAAAATATCAAATATTCAAGACAAAGTGCTCTCCAAAGTTACAAAATTCGCGAGAGAGATCGGAATGAAGAATGACAAATCAATTTATAGAAAATTGATTATTCGAACGACAGGCCAAGATTGAAAGATCAACGGACGGTTGAGATCGACAGATTAGACATGCATTATGTTAACTGACAGTGATGACACGAGTGATTCAAATTAGAAATAGAATTAAAGATTAAATAAATGATTTAATCTTCAGTTCAGCATTCGAAGACATAAGAATTATCTTTGCATGACAAATATAAAGATTTGATTAAAGCAACTCTCTGTTCGAACGCATGCACAACACTTAATTAATTAAATAATAATATTTAATTAATACGCATGTGCACGCAAATGAGTTAGAACTAGACGATTGAATGGTTAGACGAGGAGATTACTCGAGAATGCCACTCAGACATTAAATCAAGAGTTAACTAAACAATTAAAATAGATGTCGAGTTGAGTAAAAGTGAATACTTAGATAACTCACATAATTATCTAAAATATAGAGGAATGCGTTAAAATAGAATTTATGAATTAAATAATTCATTTAATTCAAGAGACAATATTCGAAGGATAATTAAATAAATAATATTTATTTAACTAAGTGATGAAAGGACTCAAAATGAATAATTAAATAAATTAAGAATTCATTTAATTATAGTTGAAATATGATAAAGAATAAATTAAATAATGATTTATTTAATTTAACCGGAAGAATAAGGTTAATTAGTAAAATAATTAAATAACAAGCGTTTATTTAATTAATAGAAGAAATAAAGAAAAGTGAATTAATTAAATAATTGAAATTATTTAATTAATAGAAGAATTAATGTTAAGATGTATAATTAAATAATTGACATTATTTAATCATGACCATGAATAATACGAATTATGCAGAATATGGAAGTCGCAGGCTTAAACCAGATTTCGGTGTCTACATTTGCCCCTCTTTGATACAATGTCATTTTGGCTTTGTTTCAAAGAAAATCGATAAAAACAACTCTCTGTTCGAATGCACGCACAACACTTAATTAATTAAATAATAATATTTAATTAATACGCATGTGCACACAAATGAGTTAGAACTGGACGATTGAATGGTTAGACGAGGAGATTACTCGAGAATGCCACTCAGACATTAAATCAAGAGTTAACTAAACAATTAAAATAGATGTCGAGTTGAGTAAAAGTGAATACTTAGATAACTCACATAATTATCTAAAATATAGAGGAATGCGTTAAAATATAATTTATGAATTAAATAATTCATTTAATTCAAGAGACAATATTCGAAGGATAATTAAATAAATAATATTTATTTAACTAAGTGATGAAAGGATTCAAAATGAATAATTAAATAAATTAAGAATTCATTTAATTATAGTTGAAATATGATAAATAATAAATTAAATAATGATTTATTTAATTTAACCGGAAGAATAAGGTTAATTAGTAAAATAATTAAATAACAAGCGTTTATTTAATTAATAGAAGAAATAAAGAAAAGTGAATTAATTAAATAATTGAAATTATTTAATTAATAGAAGAATTAATGTTAAGATGTATAATTAAATAATTGACATTATTTAATCATGACCATGAATAATATGAATTATGCAGAATATGGAAGTCGCAGGCTTAAACTAGATTTCGGTGTCTACATTTGCCCCTCTTTGATACAATGTCATTTCGGCTTTGTTTCAAAGAAAATCAATAAAAACATGCCCCCAGTAATGCTCCAGATTAGAATAGGTGAAGGTATGCCCCCTCGGGAAAATTGACAAATTTCTGAAGTGTTCAGAAAAATTTGGAAATGCGCCTGATTAGTCTAGTAGATAGGTAGAAATGTAATGCAGTTGACGGAATTGGGTTCGGAAATGGGAGGGATGGATACGGGATGATAGAAAATGGAAGTTTACATGGCCAGTAAGAAAGAAATGCCACCTAAGCCCTAGGTATATATTGGAATTGGGGTGAAAAACTATTTATTTGCACCCACCTAGCTTAGAGATTTCAAAATTTGCTCTGACTTTTAGCGAGGATGTCTCCAGTTCCATCCACCCATCATCGTGCATACAGGATCCGGACATTCTAGAGACCAGCCGGCGCGGACCCCCCAATATGGACCTAAAACTTACCTTTTGAAAATTCTTGATTTGCACGTATTTTAAAACATTTATTGCATTTTAAGTTATGCGTCACTTTTTATTTTTGCACCGCATTTGATGCGCGAACGACGCATTTGACCCCGAAAAACCGCATTTGAATTTTAACGCCGACCGGTTAGATTAATTTTAGCGAATAACCGCATCTGTTTAATTTTGTTACGCATTTGTTATTTAGAAACGCATATGTTTATTTTGATACGCAAATGTATATTTAGAAACGCATTTGCCGTTTTGAGACTCATTTGCATATTTAGACGCACATTTGAGATTATGCAACGCAAATGATAGTTTTATGACGCATGTGATTATTATTAACCGCATTTGATTAATAATGACGCACATGTAATTTTTGAACCGCATTTGTGGAAAAGCGACGCATGTGTAAAAGAATGACGCATTTTCATTTTATGTTAAAACAGTCAGGTTGCATTAGAATAGAGGATCCAGGCTAACATGAGGCATGTATGATGTTGGTGCAGGTTGTACTTGACCCTATCTATACACGTGAGTCGAGACCCACGATGTTTCGATTCAGAGACAGCCTGCGGCCGGCCGAGTGACGGACTCTATGGCATTTAGGTTTGTTGCATGTTACCGATATGCCCCAGATTCGGGCAAATTGGGGACTACTAACGACACTATGTGAGCGGTGGCACTCGGAGACGTCCTCATTCCACCTTCCAACTGGAGAGGCAACAGTGACCCTAGAGGATGTATACATGATACTGAGACTGCCGATTAGAGGCACACAGGTAGTCTATGATACCCAGAGGGGTATAGCTGAGATGTGCAGATACTACCCCCACACTGACGTTAGACAGCTAGGGGTGGATGACTATGAGATCAGATGGCGAGTGTTAGCCCAGAGATATAGACAGTTAGACTATCTAGTGGCGACCTTGATAGGCGGTATAGTACTACCTGACCGTCGAGGACATGGATTCCCTGTGGGATGGGGTGAGATGCTAGTGGGCATGCTGGAGCGTCGAGTTGTATATGCTTGGGGTTCGTGTGTGCTAGGGATGTTATACTTCCACCTGCATGACATTGCCTATATAGAGGCACAGTCGATGAGCTGTGGCACCACGCTCCTGATAGTATGGGCATGGGAGCATATTGCTATTTTTAGACCACCTGTGACAGTAGATCTAGCTCGGGGAGCGCCATACGCCTTTCAGTATGCAGGGGCCACCACACAGCACCATATTGGAGACACGGGCTATTTCAGACACGCTATAGACTTGATGCAGGAGTTTACATGGAGACCTTACCTAGGCTGCAAGGTGTGGTCAGATGAGGGCGAGCATTTGCTATTTTGTCGATAGACACAGTATTTGGTGGGACAGACAGTGTCCCATATGCATATCATAGAGCGGCAGTTGCCGAACCAGGTACTGAAACAGTTTGGAGAGGTACAGGATGTACCTCGAGGGAGAGCTGAGTTTGCTCGGTCCTCACGAGAGGTCCTATTATGGGGGCCAGAGATTCCAGTCACCACTGCAAAGGCAGATATTGATGGTTTATAGGCACAGCCATGGGGATGGAGGGACGGACCAGCAGATGCAGGGACCACTCCAGCTTATGATCAGTGGTGGGCATTACACAGGCCGATTCCCTTGACAGATCCAGGGCAGCCAGCACCAGTAGAGCGGCGTGGGACAGGTCCCAGAGGCAGGCGAGGCAGAGGGAGAGGCCGAGGAGGCAGAGGAGGCCGTGGTGATGGAGGGGATGATGGCAGAGGCGGCCGACGTGGAGGCAGGAGAGGGAGGCGTGGTCAGAGAGGACGAGGACCAGCCTTGTCACCCATCCGAGAGGAGGGAGGAGGAGAGGAGGATGTAGCCATGCTTGATGTGGCCAGAGGTGGTGAGGAGGATCAATCGGCAGAGGCTGTTATCTCGGACATCCCAAATATCCCAGCAAAGGCAGAGGCAGGGGCCGAGGAGGCAGGCAGAGAGGAGGGAGATGCCGAGGAGGCAGTTGGAGAGGAGGCAGAGATTGATGCCCTTGGGTTGCTAGGTGCCTACCAGGAGGACGACGATGAGGATGATGATCATGAGCAAGAGATTCGACATCAGATCCTGGAGGAGCTGGACGAGGAGGAAGATGGGAGAGATAGGGCCCGACAGGATGAGACAGAGGCAGAGGAGCCCGACACAGACATGTTACGAGCCCAGGTTGCCTCCTTGGAGGAGTAGATGAGAGTATTAATGGCAGAGAGGGATGCTTATTAGGTGGAGAGAGATAGAGCCTTGATGGACAGGGATCAAACCATAGCCCGGTGGCAGGAGACTGAGCAGAGGTTCACAGAGCTCAGGTCACTATGCACAGGACCATCAGTTGCATTCGCCAGAGAGCTAGTCAGGGTTGGAGAGAGGGAGAGATACTACAGGGATTTGTATGAGGCAGAGGTTCCCCTAGAGAGACAAGCTCCCAGTTTTTCAGCGGCACAGAGTAGTAGGTCTCAGACCAGGACCCACACACGGACAGTGAGCACAGAGGGAGTGGATCAGCCACGTAGAGCAGGGCCATATGATAGACCTCCCACAGCTCAGAGATTAGCAGGTTCCCGGCATCAGTCTCCCACACACTCCCGACATGATGGCAGTGGTAGTGCAGGATAGAGATACCGTTTGAGATCCATTTAAGACAGTGTATTTTGATCCGATAGCCTGCGGGCTTCCATGTATTTGTGATACATTATGACATTGTGATGTGACACATTTGAGTGATATATATATATGATTTCGGCGGTGATTCCTATGATATGCATTGTCTATTTATTGATTATGCAGTCTTTATTTATACATGTGATGTTTATATGACATGCCTCTGTGATGGATGATTGTATGTACTTTATGATGTTTATACAATTAATGAGATAATGTTGATTCTATGTGATGTATGATTCCATATGATGTTAATTCTATATGATTATGAGATGCCATGTGATGTGATATGTATAATGCAGACAACATGTGATGCTATACAAATGTCATGTGATGCACGTATTTACAGTTGATTTGTACATGAAATGCTTATAATATGTATTGGTTTTTTAATGATTATTGTCTATGATGCCATGGTGATTTAGATGTAAAATATGCCTATATGTATGAATGTTTCTAACATGTATGTTGATGCAGGATGATGTACAGCGTTGTGTGTCATAGGACTTCATCATAATGTAAGAAAGAAGAACTGTTAATGCGGAAAGAAAGATCGAGAAAGAATGAATGACAGAAGATAGATGTTAGTATTAGCAATCTTCGATAGTTTGCTATATCACAAAGGTATTGCACTTTACCATCATTGGGCGGGACTAATACAAATGGAGAAAAACAACATGATATGAAATAGATCAAGGTGTGCAAGGTCATCCACTTGCTAAGAACAGACAGTCGCAGACAAGGATTATCATTAACTCATACTAAAGGCACAAGTTGCCCCAGTCTTTTTGTCAGGACAAACCACAGACAACAAACAAAAGAAAAGATGGGTCATGAAACGTCATCGCTCCTCTAAATCCTTCATGGGACATCCTTGAGGAAACTAGTATCATGACTCAAAATCAAATTGAAAAAGACAGGCGACAGACAGCAGTCAAAGAAAATAGAATCCTGATACGTCGTTGCTTCTCTAAATCCTTCATGGGACATCCTTGAGAAAGCTAGTAACATGAATCCCGTCATCAATTCAAGATAAATGATAAGATAAACAAGCCATAAAGTCAAAAAGTCAATAAAATATTTGCCAAAACATGATTTGTTTGTTTGATTTGTTGATTGATAGAGCCCGATTTTAGGAGATACACATACAGATAGACTGATCTGGATATCTTATGGCATGACAAAGCCTGGTTTCGAAGACATGTATCGTATAGTGATGATTGATGCCGTTGTTGTGATAACATGTAAGGCTATGTTTGATTGTGTGACCTTATCGATTGAAAAGGACTCATCCATAAGACATAGGTTGATTGTTTTAATCGTGTTTCCAGAAGGTCACATCCTGTGCTGGTTGGATTGTTTTGTTTGTTTGTTTGGCAAGTTGTTTGATTTGACTCGGAGACTACTGACTTGTTCTGATTAGCGCATGACTTGATGATCGTTGACATTGTTGTGTGTGACGAAAAACCTAAAGGACTGACCTAGTGCGGCCTGGGGCATCGATTGATGGCCTCGTTGTATGAGGACCTCGTGAGTTGACTTGCTTGGCCAGCAAGACCGACTAATAAAGGCGATGTGTGAAAGTAGATGGCCTAATGAATAGTATTGCGCCTCGGGGCTCATCGATTGATGGCTTACCTCGTTATACGCAAAGACCTCGTAGTTCGACACGACCAATGACCTTGTCATATAGACAAATGGATTGGCCTTGACTTTATCTGAGACAAACCTAACAGACTGACCTAATGCCTCGGGGGCACATCGACGGATAGCCTTGCCTACGTCCAGTCGCAGAGGCAACGTAGTTCGACAAACGACAAAGACCCACAAGTGCGACTGACTCTGACTCTATTTTTTTGGATTTTCGAAATGTTTTGACTTTTTTTTTCTTTTTGAAGTTTTCTGATGTTTTTATGTTTTCTCAGGTCATTTTGTGATGTTTTTGGATTTTCCATGGTTTTACGTCTTCAACACAGCCAATGTAAGAACCAATATGACACATGTCAAGTGTTTGCCCCTAGTCGAGTATAAGACCAATCGATTATGAATAGGGTAAAACGGGGGTTATGAAATGCACTCGATGTCAATCATTCCAAGTTATGGGAAAGACTACCACTTATTATGAATGGTATATAGAAATGATGGACAGGAAAGATAAGGGATATGTACAGGGATAGGTATTATGTACAGGGAAGTGGACTATGTACAAGGTAGTAGAATAATAATAGACAAAGGAGCAAAGTTGAGTACACATGGCGCCTGTTTGCCAGGTTTTCACCATGGTACCTATCCAAGGCACCATCAAAGTGGTTTTCACCATTGGACGAATGATTTGTCTTTACTATTTTTCATATTATCTAATTTTTTTTGGTGTTACCAAGACGCCTGTTTGCTAGGTTTTCACCTTAATAACAATTTTTTTGATTTTTTTGTATTTTTGCTAAATAAGACAAAGGACTCCCAGAAGCTATGCATAGAACTTTTTCAGATGCATACTATTGATTGGTGAGGACAATGGTTCACCTTCAGGGGTAGAGAGTTGATACGCTCCTGATCCAAAAGCTTCAGTGACAACATAAGGTCCTAACCAATTAGGTTCAAACTTTCCTAGTTTGTCTCTTTCTGCTTGATTCTTTGGGTTCTCCATTAAAACCAGGTCACCAATGTCAAAGTTCCTGTTCAAAACCCTCATGTTATAGCTACGGCAAAGGCGATTCTGGTATGCTTGAAGATGGTCTAGTGCCTTCTATCTTCGCTCATCTAAAAATTCTAGCTCATGGAGTCTCGACACTCGGTACTCTTTATCATCAATATGGCCTTTCAAGGATACCCTTAGGGAAGGAATCTCGACCTCAATAGGTAAAATGGCTTCAGATCCAAAGACAAGTGAATATGGGGTAGCACCAGTGGGAGTACGGATACTTGTTCGATAAGCCCATAAGGTAGGGTTAAGCTGTAAATGCCAGTCACAACCAGCATCATTGACAGTCTTCTTAAGGATTCTAATGATGGTCTTGTTAGATGCCTCTACTTGGTCGTTGCCTTGTGGGTAGTATGGGGTGGAAAAGTGATGTTGGATATGAAATTCATCACACAAGTGACTTACTTCTTGGTTCTTAAATGGGCGGCCATTATCAGTGATTATGGACTGAGGGACACCATATCGACAGATGATATAGTTCAAGATAAATCTAGAAATCTGTGTGCCGGTAATGTATGTCATAGGAATGGCTTCAATCCACTTCATAAAGTACTCAGTGGTAGTGATAATGAACTTGTGTCCATTAGATGATGTGGGGTGGATCTTACCTATGAGGTTGAGTCCCCATTGGGCAAAGGGCCATGGTGACGTGATAGGATGAAGCTCCTGTGCTGGGGCATGTACCAAATCTCCATGAACTTGGCATTGGTGACATTTTGTTACAAAGACATATGAGCCTTTTTCCATAGTAGGCCAATAATAACCCAGTCTCATAATCTTTTTGGCTAAGGTAGGACCGCTAGAATGGGAACCACATATACCCTCATGCACCCCACACAAGGTTGCTTGTGCTTCAGTAGAATCAAGACATCTCGGTAAGGTATTGTCTAAAGCGCGTCTATATAGGATGTCTCCGACGATGGTGTATTTGGCTGACTTGCGAAGGAATGTTCTACGTTGGTTATTGGATAGGCCAATGGGTATGACTTCAGCATGAAGGTAATCATAGATTTCTTTGTACCATGGGGAATCGGGACCAACGATGTCACACACCATTTCAGAATCTGGGATATCATAGGCTGGGATCAAAAGCTGTTCTACCAAGAACTCAAACTTAGGCATGTTGTTAGGAATGTCAAGAAGTGATGCAATTGTAGCCATAGCGTCTGTTGCCCTGTTTAAAACATGAGGTATTTGATGAAATTTGACTTTGTCAAAGTACTCTTTAAAACTATCTGCCATGCGCTTGTATGGAGTAAGCTTCTCATCCTTAGTCTCATAATCATCATTTACCTGTCTGATTACTAGTTGAGAATCACCATAAACCTGCAAAACCTTAATTTTCCACTTGACCGCCATGCGTAACCCTGTCACTAGAGCTTCATACTCTGCCATGTTGTTAGTGCATGGAAATGCAATCCTGAATGACTTAGGGATGGAATCACCTTGTGGTGTGATAAACAGTATCCCAGCCCCTGAACCATGATTTGTATGTGAACCATCAAAGTATAGTTTCCATGTTATGTTTGTGTCAAATGTGAATATGAACTCATCAGGAAAGTCTGCAACTAATGGGTGATCTGCCTGTATGGGTGCATCATCTAACTGATCAGCAATGACCTATCCTTTAATAGCCTTTCTTTCTACATACTGTATATCATACTCACTAAGTATCATAACCCACTTGGCCAGTCGCCCTGTTAATGCTGCCTTGCTAAGAAGATATTTCAGAGGATCTATTTTAGCAACCAACATTGTTTGATGGTTTAACATGTAGTGCCTCAGTTTTTGGGTAGAAAATACTACTGCAAGACATGCACGTTCAATGTTACTATAATTGAGCTCATAACCAACCAAAGTCTGGCTGATATAATAGACTGCCCTTTCACGACCTTCATCGTCATTTTGTGCAAGCAATGCTCTGAGTGATGAATGGGTTGTTGTGATATAAAGAATCAATGGTCTCCCTTCAACAGGTGGCCTTAAAACAGGTGGTGTAAGTAAATATTCTTTAATCAGTTGAAAATCCTCTTCACACCTAGGTGTCCATGCAAAGGGTACTCCTTTCTTAAGTAGATGTTGAAAAAGGTGTGTCTTGTCTGCTAGCTGCACTATAAATCTTCTGATAGATTGCAACCTTCCCTGTAATGTCCTTAGTTGACTAAGATTGATGGGTGGTGGCATGTCCATGATTGCTTTCACCTTAGCAGGATCTACTTCAATGCCTCGTCTAGAAATGATATAACCTAACAGTTTTCCTGACTTGACTCCAAACACACATTTCTTTGGATTGAGTCTCACATTATACTTCTCCAGCCTCTGAAATACCCTGTCTAAAACTTGTAAATGTTATTCCTGTGTCTTGGATTTTACAATAAGGTCATCGACATAATCCTCCATACAAGTGTGTACTAGATCATGAAAGATAGTAGTCATGGCACGTTGATAGGTTGCTCTTGCATTCTTGAGTCCGAAGGGCATAACATTCCAGCAATACATTCCCCATGGACAAGTGAAGGCTGTCTTAGGTTGATCTTCAGTGGCAATTCTTATCTGGTTATAGCCTGATAATCCATCCATAAGGGACAACATCTCATATCCTGCTGTCATGTCAACTATCATGTCAATATTAGGCAAAGGGAAGTCATCCTTAGGACAAGCTTTGTTGATATCTCTAAAATCGGTGTAGATGCGGATGCCCCTAGCTAGTTTGGTAACTGGTACAAGATTGGAAATCCAATTTGCATAGTCAATAGGTCTGATGAAACCAACGTCTAAGAGTTTCTTGAGTTCTGCCTTTACTAATAAAGCAATTTGTGGATGCATCTTTCTCAACTTCTGTTTTACTGGTTTGGCACCTGGTTGTAAAGGCAAGTGATGTAGAACAAGTTCAGGATCCAACCCAGGCATGTCAGCATATGACCAAGCAAAATTTATCTATCTCTGTTCAAAGAAATCATGGAACTCCGATTTCTCTTGTGTTGTCAATGACACTGCCAAATAAATCAATCGAGGATTCTCTTTTGTGCCTATGTTGACTTCTATTGATTCTTCCACGAGCATGGGTGACTTTTCCTGTGTAATGGGGAGAATGTTCAAACCTCCATCCTTAGGCACCTCAGAGAGGTTTTCACCTTCAGATGCATCCTTTCTTTTTACTTTTTCATTGTCTAGAGGTGCCTTTCGGTTTTCACCTAGAGACTCATCCTTTTTATCTTGTTTATTCTTTTTCTCATTTTTGCGACTGGAAGATTGAACAAATTCCCCAAAATATGCTTTATTGTCCAAGTCAATGGTAAAACCAGCTTTATGATCTCCGTTAGGTATGCCTTCATGTAATCCCAGGAACTCAACAATTGCTTCGTCATTCTCAAAAGTGTCTAAGACAGGTGTATCTTGTTGATCCCAATCTATGAGTTGCGGATAAACTAAGGGCATGTCATCATCGGAGTTATCAAAGTCTAATGGGGTCAAGGTAAAGATTGAATTATTCATGTGATTACAAAAGTCTTGTACCAAGTCTATTTTGCTCTTGGGTTTGGGTTTAGGTGGATGAATAGGTGGGCCTAATGCCAAGGTTTGACTATCGGAAACAAGTGGCTGAGGTTGCCAAGAGGTGGAATCAAGTGATTCCCAATAGTAATGTTTAAACCATTCCTCTTTTGTCATTTTCTTTGGTGGACAGGAATTCAAAGGATTGGGTGAAGAACTTAACATCAAGTCGAGTTCTCCAAATAACTTGTCAAGGTCCATGGAGGAAGTAGAGGATAGGGAATCCCACTCATAATCGTTAGAATCGGGGGAGTCATAATGATGTTGGTCTACAGGTTCGTGAGATGTCTTGGTATCTTCTGAAGCACGTACTTCCTCAAGTAAGGGTGATGGAGTACTAGGAATGCCAATCTGAATCGGTTGAAACCCTAGCCCTACTCCTTTTGGCCATTAAGAAACAAATATTGGTTCCACTCTGCTGTCTTGGTTTAAACCTAAACCACTTTGTCTGTTATATCCTTTGCTTTGCATGATTTTGAAACCCTTTCCATATAGACTTGTAGGAATATGAGCAAGTAAAAGGGGTTCTTGATTATCTTCCTTGTACAGCCAGGAAGTGACATCTTCTGTATCCACAGCCTCTTTGCTTAATTCACCCCATTTAGTGAAAGTTGTTGTGGGGGGAACATGTATAGTGATCATAGATTGTCCCCTACCTACTATAGGTAAACCATATAACTTAGGAGAAACCAAATGGCTAACACAATAAGAAGTCTTCATGTAATACTCTCCACAACCCTTGTCTTGGATCTCGACCCTAGGAGTGGTAGGAAGTGGGGGTGAAACAGATGTTCGAGTGAGTGTGGATGGGTCAACATAAGAAGATGGTTTAGACGGTGAGGCCTCTTGGTTGACTGGCACTTGACATTGAGGGATCTCCTTTAGATTGGTGCAATACTGGAAAGGATCGGGATCACCATCTATAGTTATTTCGTGCCATTGTAAGGGAATTTAAGACACTGATGATATGTGGAAGGGACCACCTTCATGGCATGAATCCATGGTCTACCTAGCAGAAGGTTATAAGGGAGGGTGAGATCCAAGACCTGGAACTTTGTCTCCATTACCGCAGGACCAATTCTGATAGGAAGTGTTACCACCCCCTTTGATTTTCGTTCTTCATCATCATAAGCCTTAATGACAATACTCTTAGTGGTGTCTACACATGCTTCTGAGATACCTAATGCCTTAATTAGTTTTAAAGTGCATAGATTTAACCCTGCTCCTCCGTCTACCAAAACTCATCTAACTTTGGTGTCATCGACAAGGACTTCTAGATGTAAAGGGTCATTGTGGTTCATCTTGTCTGTGGCATAGTCTTGTTCAGAAAATGTGGCATGATGATTATTGGTCAAGTAGCCCACCATTTCTTGAAAATGATTGACATCAAGGTCAGTAGGGACCGTGGTGTTTTGTAAAGCCTTATCGAGGATAGACCGATGCTCGGGAGAGATATGCAACAATTCCAAGATTGAGATTTGGGCTGGGGTCTTCCCCAACTGGTCAAGTAGGTTATATTGTAACTTGGAAGGTTGAGGTGTTTGCTGTGATGGATGGCCTGGGATAGTAAACTTAGTATGACGAGTATTGACTGCACACTCAGGATTAGCTTTGATAGTAATGGTATTGATTTTTTGATCAGCGGCGCGAAGGCAATGAATGATTTTTCCACTATCATAATCATGTTTGATACTCGCATAATTGGCGGACATATTGGTCTTAGTACTCGAACTGGGGACAGTTCCTTTCCCATGGTCATGTAATGGGTCTGAAAAGACCTGACGATCAGTGTTGGATGTCTTTTATTTTTGTCCACTAACCTCAATAATTCTCTTGTCAACAAGATCCTGTATGATATTCTTCAGTTGTTGACAGTTTTGTAGGTTATGTCCCTTAGTCCTATGATAATCACAGAAGGCATTGTCATCCCACCAAGTTGGTTTAAACTGTCCTAGATCATATTTTCTTGGTTCCTGCAGTTGTATGAGGTTGTGTTGTAACAGTTGTTTGAACACCGACTCAATGGGTTCCCCTAAGGGAGTGAACTCACGTTTTTGAAATCTCCTTGGTTGTGGGCATTGAGTATTTAAGGCCATGTTAGGAGGTTGATTGACAACATTGAGCGTGTTGGCAAAAGTATGAGGTCCTTGTAATGTGAGGAGGGGTATTGCTTGTAATGTTTTAGCATCCACCACCCCATCATTGGTGACATTTTTATTGCGAGACCAGAATCTGTTTCTGTTAGTGGGGGTGTTTTGTACGATTGGGTTTCTATTTGATATTATCATTTTGATTTCACCCTTTTCAATAAGATCCTTCTCTATTATCAACCCTTTTTCCACTAGTTCTGAAAAAGATATGCAACAATGTACCCTTAAGTTACTCCTGAGTTTTGGATGAAGGTTTTCTTGAAACATTGTAAGCTTTTGTTTTTTGAGTATTTCGACAGGACACCTACTTGCAATAGTTCTCCAACGTTGGAAGAAAGCAATGAATGTTTCACCTTCGTCTTGTGTTGTGTGGCACAAGGTTGCTATATTTATCTCATGGTCAATGTGGAAGGAGAATTGCTCCACAAATTTCTCGACTAGTTCGCCCCAAGATCTAATGCCATAATCTAAACCTGAAAACCATTCTAGTGCCACTCCTACAAGACTTCGTGGAAATAGCCTCATAAGATATGTGGGATTGTAAGTGACATCTATGCATATGGTAGAAAATTCCCTGATATGTTCTACTGGATTGCATTTTCCATTGTACTTAGGAAGATTCGGTATGACATATCCATGAGGGAAAGGTGTCATGTACAATGATCTATCAAAAGGGAATGGGCATATGTCCTTTGGTGAAAATGATTTCTTAGTTGAGACCGACATGTTATCCATTTGCATTTGTAATGCGTGCATTTGTGTTTGCAAGACGTCAACTTGGGTCAAAGATGTACTAGGAGGATTATGCGGATCCATGTATGTATTCTGAAATCCAAAGTCTCGTGATGGGTTTTGATTCAATGTTGGCATCTGAGGTGGATTTGGATTCGGAATATTGGTAAATGTATTCTGATATGGTATCTGCATAAATCGGTGTTGACCTAGGTTCTGTGTAAACGGATTTTGAGTACCACTCTGTGACAAGGGATTATGATTCAGAATCAGTGTGAATTTGTTTTGACTTGGAATCTGTGTGGATGGATTCTGACTACCAATCTATGCAAAGGGATTCTGATTCGGAACCGATGTAAAATGGTTTTGGCATGGAATCTATATGGACGGATTCTGATTACCAATCTGTGAAAAGGGATTCTAATTCGGAACCGATGTAAGTGGATTTTGTGTACCAGTTTGGGAGAGTAAATTTTGACTCGAAAACTGTGTGAATGGATTCTGATTGCCATAGTGGAAGGAGGGAATGCCCCCTGTTTGTGTAATACGTGGTATAGTACTAGTGACTTGAGCACTAGGTATGGCAATTGACTGTGGTATGGTACTTGTGATACTAGCATTAGGTATAACCGTTGACTGTAAACTTGTGGCACCGACATAAGGTGTGGAGGCTAAGGTTTTAGACCTTTTATTCCCAACAAGAGGACCAAAGGGAGTAGACAATGAAGCCCCTGTAGTGAAATTAAATCCCGACGTCATGCTAGGTGTACCAAATGGGGACATATGGACTGTCGTACTCTGTGTAGACGTGCTAGATGGCATAGTCGTGCTGACCTGAGGTATAGTAGTACTAGCAGAAGTGGTATTTGTCCCTTGTGTAGGTTGAGTTTGTAAAGTGCTAATATAAAATCCTGGAGGTAAGGTAGCACCTTCAGTTAGCAATTTTCCTAAAAACCGTTGACGATCATTTGCTAGGTACTCATCTACAAAAGAGGAAAACTCAGGGTCCTGTGCAATAGCCTCTATGTCCTCTACTACAATGTGTCCTTGAGTGTTTCTAGTGGTGAATTTGTCTAATAAAGTCTTATGAGGTCTTGAAGAAAATGGATTGATGAACTCGTTTGGGTTTGACATGTTTTCTCTCTCTCTTCTCTTAGACCTAGTTTCAACCATGTAAGACAAGCTCAATATGCAGGAAATGCAAGACTATATCTAGAAACTGTATGACTCTATCCTATGTTTTTGGGGTTTTCTTATGCAAATAATGAATGTTCTAGGATGACACTAGTCTAAACTCTAAAGATGCAAAGTCTAAGCAAGACCCTAAAGTGATCAACTCTATAAACCCAAGATGAAGGGACCAACTACCTAAAGTCAAACCAAGGTGTCAATTTAGTTAAGTCAAGGAACCAATGTAGGACGAAGATCAAAGACAAGTTGAGTTTCCTAACTAGACTGATGAGCTAGGATGACTCTCTGTAGGACAAAGTATAAGATGATAAGACTAGGTTCAATGACAGATTTCATTGACACTATGACCTTTCTAGAGTATAGATGGTGGACTACTCCTAAAGTTTGTAAAAAGTGACCTTTCTAGAAGTCTAATGCAAGGTGATATGTACCCTAAGATGAAGGTAAACTCTAACTGAATACAACTATGGTAATGACTAAATGAACCTAAAGGATGCAAAATTGAGCAAATCGTTTCAGGTTTCTGTTTCAAAGACTGTTTGTGTGAGGACCACTGAAACTAGTATAACTGTGTTGACTGGACAGTGACTGTAAATTTTGATTTTTCTAGTAATCAGACAAATGCGTCGTTTAATTTTCAGTTGTAGCTCAAAATTAACAGTTGCGGTTCAAACTGACAGATGCGACTCAGAATATACCAGATGCGACTCGAAATATAATGCATGTAGTTTTTTCAAAGCAGAAGCGAGCCAAACTGACAGATGCAACTCAAAATTAACAGATGCGACTCAGAATTTACAGTTGCGACTAAAAAATAACAGATGTGACTCTAAAAATCAGATGCGTGTTTCTGGTGAACAGTTGCGACTCTGTGAATTTTTAGTGACATGAAATTTAAACTGACTCCGTTTTTCGTGATCAAATTCTGACAATCAAAGACAATCATAAAGCACAGTGTTTTCAGTTTCAATTTTGGACTCAAAGAACGTTTAAAGTGATAATAGACAAGCACATCCTAGTAGGCCAAAGGCCTAGGGTTTGTATACTTGGTATAGCCCACCTATTATACCGGATTGGTGATGAACACCTTTCCTTCTCGAGAGTGGATAGCTTAGGAATTTGGTGGCATTGGCTCCCCGTCCACGGCTCATTAATCGTCTTTCGAGCACACCAATTCTGAATTATTTGGGCAATGACTCCCAAGAAGCTGCTATCTACTCCAAGGGGATCGGTAGTGAGTATCTTGGGCATGATACTGTACCCTGCACTAATACCAAGCAACGGCCACAAATAGGTTGGTCTCTACAACAAAGGGTATTTAATTTGGGCATTTGGTTCGTGGGGTGTGATCCATACGGCGCGAGTCCCCTTTCGGATCCATCTCGTCGGAACCACACTCATGATTCTTAGGGTTTCCCCAAGAACCCACTTTTGTATACCGGCTGGAAGTCCCTTGGGTTCAGGGTGCTACCGGTCTGAGTCGTCCTGGGGTGAGTACTTTTTCCCACCAGAATAGGCCCAAGTTCTAGAGTTGGTAACTGTTTCTCTTACACCCAAGTTTGCACGGATCGCAAGAGAGGATACTTCGATATACCAAATCGTAAGGGTAACCAGACTTGTGCTTTCGCACCAAACACAGTGGATACTTGTTAATTTTAACCAAACAAAAGATTTTCTATGCTACCAAACAATCTGTTTCAAAATTTAACTAGGATCTTCGACAAGCGTCCTGCAGAAGATATCATTAGTAATTTCTCAATATTGTCTTCGTCAATCGTCTTGCAAAAGCTTGTTAACTCCAAATGGCCACAGCTGAAAATCAAATATCGGTAACACAAAAATCAATTGAAAATTCTAGATTTGAAAGCAGAAATAAAATTTTACCGTCAATTGCGTCGCTTCGTTACCAGTCAGATCGTCGTTTCTTTTTCAATTGCGGTTCGATATACCAGTTGCAGTTTAGGAATTGTCAGATGCGTCGTTTCTATGCCAGATGTAGTTTATAAATCCAATTGTGGTTCAGAAACTTCACATGCGGTTCAGAAAGTCAATTGCGGTGCAGAAACTTCACATGCGTCGTTCCGTATGAAAAATCTGCAAAAACAAAAATTAAAAGATCTACGGATTCGCGAAGATGGTGTCTTTACGTCGGGTTCACCAAATGTAACACCAAATAAAAGCTTTGCATAATAGACAACAAAGAAGATTGATTAGAAGCACACATGCATACAATACTAAAATCTAAAATGCAAATTCATTCGTTAAGCAACAAAGAACATGGGAAAGTAAAACGTAATTAAAACTAGAACAATCTCACCAATCTTCAAACGTATTTCCATGATTCATCTCGATTTCCCTTCTCCATTTTGCTTGTGTAGTATAATTGCCCTTAGATTTTCAAGTTTGTGCAAGTATAGCCTAAGATAGTGATTAGCAAAATATCGAAGATTCAAGACAAAGTGCTCTCCAAAGTTACAAAATTCGCGAGAGAGATCGGAATGAAGAATGACAAATCAATTTATAGAAAATTGATTATTCGAACGACAGGCCAAGATTGAAAGATCAACATACAGTTGAGATCGACAGATTAGACATGCATTATGTTAACTGACAGTGATGACACGAGTGATTCAAATTATAAATAGAATTAAAGATTAAATAAATGATTTAATCTTCAGTTCGGCATTCGAAGACATAAGAATTATCTTTGCATGAAAAATATAAAGATTTGATTAAAGCAACTCTCTGTTCGAACGCACGCACAACACTTAATTAATTAAATAATAATATTTAATTAATATGCATGTGCATGCAAATGAGTTAGAACTGGACGATTGAATGGTTAGACGAGGAGATTACTCGAGAATGCCACTCAGACATTAAATCAAGAGTTAACTAAACAATTAAAATAGATGTCGAGTTGAGTAAAAGTGAATACTTAGATAACTCACATAATTATCTAAAATATAGAGGAATGCGTTAAAATAAAATTTATGAATTAAATAATTCATTTAATTCAAGAGACAATATTCGAAGGATAATTAAATAAATAATATTTATTTAACTAAGTGATGAAAGGACTCAAAATGAATAATTAAATAAATTAAGAATTCATTTAATTATAGTTGAAATATGATAAAAAATAAAATAAATAATGATTTATTTAATTTAACCGGAAGAATAAGGTTAATTAGTAAAATAATTAAATAACAAGCGTTTATTTAATTAATAGAAGAAATAAAGAAAAGTGAATTAATTAAATAATTGAAATTATTTAATTAATAGAAGAATTAATGTTAAGATGTATAATTAAATAGTTGACATTATTTAATCATGACCATGAATAATACGAATTATGCAGAATATGGAAGTCGCAGGCTTAAACCAGATTTTGGTGTCTATAGGATGAATACTTTGCACTTACTTTAGAAAGGGAACCAACCCTACATTTGGATACATGGATTAATTTATAAGGGTCCCATGCCTTGAATCCATTCCCATGTTTTCATTGATAATTTGAATTCATCATTGAATAGAGGGAGCAATTCAGGTGATGTAGGATTCTTATATCTCAATAAGAAACTCATATTTCATTTAATGTACCTAAATATATAGGTAGGCACATAAAATAATTTGGCATTACATTTTTTGTAATTTATCTCATAGGCTTTACAAATCTCATATTAAAAATAGGGACCAATTCTTCTTCATCCTTCTAAATAAGAATGATTTTGTTGATCAATGAATTCAAATCTACTCTTTCACCAAATTGATCTATAACCAATTCTTGAAAATATTATCATGAAGTAATAGAAAGCATTGAAAAAATAGAAAACCAATCCATTGCATATTCTGTTATGGAAAATATAAAGAGTTTAATTATGACATCCTCTTCCTCAATATTCAAAATATCGCATTAAATCACTAAATCCTAAAGATATATGTTTGCAAATCTAGAGCTACTTCCACTCAATTTTGGAAAATGGTCTCTAAATTCATTAGGAATGGGATTTGGATAATTTGGGATACCATTAAAATAAATAGAGAAATGAATTCTCTAATGAAACAACTTATACTATTTTGTACCATGCATTATGACATTTGAATATGTAGAGGGAAGGCTAGAGTTTTTGAAGTCAACAACCATGATCAAAAATTTGTAACACCAAATAACTTTCCATACACATGAGAGAAGAAACAAGAGATGCTATTCTATGAAAAAAAAATACAAGAATGAATACAATATTCATAAGATGCTCAAGATGTATAATGTATAAGAGAAGCCTTGCTTAAAAAGGAAAGGTGAGACCAAAGAAGGCATAATATTAAGACAAGTGTCATTATCATATGATATGAGATACAAAGAGATAAGTATATTATTTGTACCCTAAAAGTGACTTAAGTAAACTTAAGGACTAGGTGTGAATAGGTCCCAGAAGGAAGCCAATTAGGGAATAACTCTTTTCACACAAAAACACCCCTTAAATGTGAATAAGGGAGGAACAAAACAATGCAAGGATGGGTTCTATAACCAAGGCCTAATGAGGTACCCATGTACAAAAAATATCTCACAAATGGAGAAAAGTTGAAAAAACTTGTAGGAAAAAATGTCCTCTCCAAAAGAGAGAAAACATACAAACAAAACATGAAAAGTGAAGGAAGGAGGACTCAAAAGGAACCCCCAAGGAAAATTTACTTCACCCCAAGCATTGATCACAACTAAAGATAACGAGGTGATGCCAAAATTTTAGTGAATATGTTTGCAACATGCTCCTTAGTAGGAAAATACTCCAAGTTAAGAACACCATCTTGGATGAGTTTCCCAATGATGTGCATGTTGATATCAATATGTTTAGTATGTTAATGCTCCAATATGTTGTGTGAACTATAAATATCACTTTGATTATCATACCAAAGATTAGTGGGGTATTCAAGAGGAAATCCAAACTTAGTTATCAACTAACAAATTCAAGGAATCTCTTGACTTGACAAAATTGTGTGTCAATTATTAGCCTCTATCGATGATAATGCAATAGTTGTCTACTTCTTGCATGAGCATATAATAAAACTAGAACTAAGATAGAAGATAAATCCAAAATTATAATTATGATCATAAACATCACCAACCCAATTTGAGTTAGTGAATCCCAAAATTTGAGAAGCCAACCATTGTTGCATCATTTTTATTGCGCTCAAATATCTTCCCATCTATAGAATGTTAAATTGGATTTCTAGAAATAAGATTCATAGAAATATCAGGAACAAGAAGAACATCCTCAATGCAACCATCTTACAAGTGAATGGAGCTTTTCCCAAAAATTGAAATATGTGAAGAGTTACCCACTACAATATGCTAATTATTGTTGTTAAAAAGAGTCTCAAGTAGATCATGTCAATTTTTCATGTGATATGAAGAAATTCAATCAAGTATCCAAATTTTTGTAGATGATTGCAAATCTCATATAGAAAGATATTTCCTTTTACCTATAGAAGAGGACTTATGAACTAAAATATTATTTATCCTCATGGCTTCTTTCAATGCTTCTAACCTCTTAAAGCAATAAGACTAATTATGCCTTGATTTTATAAGAAAAGAACAAGGGTCTCCTTTCTTCTTCTTTGACTTGGAGGAAGACTCACTTGAATTGGAATAAGTAGGAGAAGTAGTAGACTTCCAATTGTTCTTATGATTTGGTTTGGAGGGAGACCCACTACTTGAAGGATATTTTGTCTTAGACTTATTCTTATTCTTTCATCTACCCTTGGAAGATCAAGCCATCAATGCTTAGCTCTTATAACTAGGAAGTGCATCCATTAGAATTAACTTGACCTACTCCCTAGTAAGATGCACATAAAACAACTCAAAGTTGGGCATCTTAAATTATTTCCCCAAGGATTCCATAGTAGAATAGAAAGTAGACGAAAAACTTGAAATGGACCATTCAAATTTGACAAAATCAAGAAAATACATTATTTATCAATTTTCTCATGCTCACATCCTTATAATTTTATTACAAAAGTAATTTGAACTTTGCAAGGTAATCCTGAATGGTAGGAAAATTATTTGGAGATAGTGATGCCAAGTATGACTCTAATTTCTATTGCAAGTTGTGCGCCCTTAGTCTCCTTGTGTTGTACAACACAACGCTTGGGTTTGTGACATGGCTTAACCACCTCCTATGGATTCATTAACTCTGGCGATTGTATTGGGCATCAATAGGACAATCTTTTGGTGCAATGACAACTGTCTTTGCAATAATTGGTACCAGAGCTTTTGTCATGGGTTTGAACCCCTCACTTGCATTGGGGGAATATTACAAGGTGAGCACCCTTGGTCTCCTTGTGTTGTGCAACACAACGCTTGGGTTCGTGACATGGCTTAACCACCTCCTATGGATTCATTAATTTTGAAAGTTGTATCGACCATTAACAGGTTGATCTTTTGGTGCAACATCAACCATCTTTGCAACAATTTCAAGTTTCAAAAATCATTGATTGTACCTACAATCCATCAATTGTGTCTAAAGATTACTTAAGTTTTGTGCACTCCACAACATGAAACAAAAGATTATCAAGTACATGTAATTATATGAGTGCCATAGCTTCATATAATTTGTTTATATGATTTTTTTTTCAAAATCCTTAGTGAAATTAATGTTGTTTTTCATTTAACATTTACCAAAGTCCTTTAGATTGTATTATGTCTCATTTTTAATTTGCATGTGTGATAATTGTGTGGAGTGAGGATATCAATAGTCCTTAGTTCAACCATGATTTTTAAAAAAATACCAAGAGAACAAAGAATAAATGACACTTAAATTATGCCTTACACTCCCAAGGTGTATTAAATCTATATTTGCAACCCCCAAAAATTACGATGATCATTTTTTGCAATTTATAGAATTAAAAATTAAAAATTGATCATTTATAACACATTGATTTAATTTTTTTTATCAAAATGGAAAATAGAGGTTACAATTAGATTCCTTGAAATTTTCTAAGCAATTTAATTTTTTTTTCTAAATTTTGACTTCATATGCAAAAGTTATGCCATTTGCAAAAAAGGAATAAAAGATGTACCTTTAGGTTGGTAAAAATAGAAAAAATAAAAATTATAGAAGAATCACCTACACCACAATGAAGTATAAGAAGCCATCCTTCTAATGACTAATCGTTTGCAAAAACTTGACACCTTGCCACAAAGTTATGCACTATAAAAAAATAATTTTCCTTGTAGAAAAAAATGGGGGCAAGTGGCCCATGGATGGTGCCACTTTTTAAAGAATTGTTCTAGTGTGTTGGGTGGTGGAGGTTGCATGATCTAGACAATAGCTTGATCTAGACTAAGTGGTGTTGTTGGAGGCTCACACGGTGGCATGGCCTATTGGTAGCAGAGTATTGCGTGTTGAGTGCTTAAGCATTGGAAACCAAGACTAAGAAACTAGGTGTGAGGTTGTGTGGGCTGATAGGCCATAATAACACCTACAATTTGTGATATGAAATATCCCTAGTATGGGTGTCTATGGACCCCTGTACAACTTGCTTTTTTTTTATAAAAAAATTATAAAATAAAATAATATAATTAACATTTCTTACCTGATAGAATAAAAACCATAAAATATTTGATAATGCCAACATCGGATTTGATGACATAAGAAGTACGAATGACTATATGACAGGGTAGTGAGGCCTAATTTTTTATAGATTTGATCATCATGAAAGAATATCACTTTTACTGTTGATCCATGTCAATTTGTCATTTTTGGACTCAATCATGGGGTCAGATCTAGTCCAAGATGCCCTCAAAAAAACTTGATAGTAAAAAATCCCCAAGATTAACAAGGGGATTTCCATATTCAAATCTCTGATACCATGTTGAATTCAACAACCAAGGTTAAAAAATCTACAACACCAAATAACTTTCCACACACTAGAGAGAAGGAATAAGATATTTTATTCTACCAAACAAGAATTCAAGCATGAATACAATATTCACAAGATTCTCAAGATGCATGATTTTCAAGAGAAGCCTCGCTTATAAAGGTAAGGTGACACCTCAAAAGACATAAGATTAAAACATGTGCCACAAACATACGCTATGAGACACAAAGAGATAAGTATCTTATGTGTACCTTAAAAATGACCTATATAAACTTAAGAAACAAGTGAGGATAGGTCCTAGAAGGAAACCAATTAGGGATAGCCATTTTCACACCAACAAGAGTAAGATTCCATTTTCAAATCTACCATTAATGAGAAACTACTCACCTTTTCATCATTTTCTATAACTTCTTTCAACTTAATAAGGCTTTAGGTTACACAACACAACACCTTTTTCCTCCAATTTCTTAGGCTTATTTGCATACAAGTGTATATTTCTTATTTCAATACCCATCCCTCAATATAAATCCATCCATAATAGGGTAATTAAATATCTTCATAAAGTTGTTTTACAAATGAGACTAATACAATAATTCTTTCATCCTTTAAAGATATATTATGAGAGGAAAATATAATCCCTAGAAAAATATTGCACCTCATACAAGTTCTAACCTTTTAATTTTGCAGATCTAATCTAGAACCTTGCATTATTAGCAAAAAGTCTTCAAAATTTGACAATAGAGTTTTCACCTCTAAAAAGGACTAAATTTTTTAAACACCATCACTTCTTCAAAGTTGAAATAATAATTTTGGGTTTGAATGTATAATAGAGTCTTCATATTCAAATAGAATTATCAATGTGTAATCAAAGATTTATATTGTCAGCTTACAAACATATTTTTTCAATTCATCATTTATGGAGGTATGGCATGGTGTCAGGGTTATTTTATCTCACTTCCACAACCTTTTGGAGTAAATGTATGTTGTACATCATTGACAAGGTCATGATTAAGGTTTTCTCTCTCTATAGCATTCTCTTTCTTGCTACACCCTTCTAAGGTTTAAAAGGGAATTTTATGTTCATTTTAAAGGGTTATTTCTTAGTTCTTTAGCAAAATTATGTAATTTTTTCACCTTTGTAACTATAATTGGATTTAAGCCTTGATTAATGAAAGTTGTCATTTTTATCTTTACTCATTTTGTATTTGTTGTGTAAATTTTCCTTACCTTCATGTTTGAATGAATATTTTCTATTCTTGTATGTTCATGTGTCGTGTTAAATTTATTTTCAAGACTAATAATGGATCAGATCTTTCCCTTTTAGTGTCTACAAAACCCTAACCTACATATAAGCTTTCAATAATTATTGTAAAAAAGGATTGTGTAAGATCCTTGGAACTTTCATTCTTTCTCTATGCTATAATGAGCAAGGGAAAAGCATATTCTAAACATTGGTGCATCACGTTCATTTCTTGATTTATCCTTCGCTCTTTTCTCTTGAAAAATTTAGCAGTAGGGTTAGGTTTTCGCTGTAGTTATTCAACATTGAGTTGGATTAATACTTTGCACTTAGTTTAGAAAGAGAACCAACCCTTCTTTTGGAGGTTTGGCTTCATTTAGCAGGTTCACACACCTTCAATCCATTCCCATGTTTTCATTGAGCAATTAAATTCATCATTTAGCGAAGGGTGTAATTCAGGTGACAACAAAAAGATTTCTCACTCTCCTTGAAAATGTACTAACCAAAACAATAAATCATATAGAAAAAATATAAGAAAATATTTTTCACCTTCCTTGAAGCTGTACTTCCCTTCAAGAATAAATAATAAAGAAAAGGAGACAACAATGCAATCATGACAAAATATACAAAAAATATTGAAATATTGGTATTTCTTTAAAAAAGTGTGGTATATAGTACATAAGATTTTTTCCCTCAATTTCCTACCTTCCTAAAATGAAATATTGCATCCCTTATTTAGAAAATATTATAAAGATAGTCCTTATAGATTGGTGACACTTGTAAGAAGATTAACCACTAGAAAATGGCCAACCTCCTATGCCAATCACTAAGAAAATATCATGAAATCTGATGAAATAGAGATTGTGAGGACCATGTTGCATTAATGGTTGTGTTTTCCATTTCCCTCTTCCATCACTCCATGTGAATTTACACCTTTATGATGAATTATTGCTTCTAGGTAAAAATTTTGATTGGGAAATTGGAGGATCTCAATAAATCACTAATGGTGCTTTGGATGTGTAGGATTGGTACAACATATTAAATGTTCCTTTGGCACCCTATTTTCACTTTAAAAAAATTAATTGTATGATTGATTCCAATTTTTTCTTTCATGTTGATCATTGATGTATTTAATTGAAGAAGATCAATGGATATCATGCATCATGGTCTCGAGTATAGTACATTTATTTAAAACTACGATGTAAGTAGCCTTAGAAATAAAAAAATACTTGCTAGGGGTCAAATTTATGCTTCTATTTTTTTTTTTGGTGCCATTGGAGAGACATACTATACACTTCAACCAATATGAGCATTGCATTTTTTGGGGTGATTAATATGTGACTCAATAATACCGAAACATCTTGCCACATGTATTGACCACTATAAGTAGTAATATTTCACCTTTTATTTCCATTGTACATTGTTCATATGAAAGTGGGACCCACATTCAAAAATTTAATACAAAGAACCTTCATGATATAATGATAATTTTCTATTTATCTACCACCACATATAATACTACCAAACTAGAAACCAAGTTGATAATTCCTTAAAAGAGACAAAGCCATCACACATTGCACATATGAAAGTGGGATCCATATTCAAAACTATAATGTGAAGGATTTATGTAACACAATAGAAAACCATTAGTTGGAAACCATATTATCATTATCTTGGGAGAGACAAAGCCATTGTACATCCCATGAGTGAAATTGGGTCCCCATTCAAAATCATGATGTGAAGGAGTTGTGTGATGCAATGGAATTTTACTAATTGCCACAATCCAACAAGAATTTTGTAATTAATCTATGAAGTGCATACATAAACATTAATGGGTCAACCATAAGCTATATACTCAACATGAGGACAACATAAAATTGTATGAACTGACAGGTACAACTCCTAACTAAAGAACACATGACATGATATTTCTAGCTTTTTTTAGAAAAATACTTCATATGAAAATTGTGATGTGAGGACCCTTGTGATGTATTGGGAAATTTACATTTCAAATGCCAACAAACACTTAAATTTGTAGTGCTACTATGATAAATTAACATGAGGAATCTAAAAAGCATGAACAAATACCGATTAATGAAAGCAGGTCCAATAAGGCTATGGCATTCAAGGGGAACATGCCATAAACTTACGTGAATAAACCAAAAAAACTAGTTAATGCTAGAATATAAGGATACAATAATGACATATGAAAAGGATCAAAGAACATAAAAGGACCAAGGTTTTATTCATAGAATAATAAATAAAAACTCTTATGAACTAGTAAGACCAAAACCCTAAGAATTTCATAAGAAAATATGGGAGCATTCTAGAAGATTACACACTTGTGGGTGTTTTCTATGAGGCATTTGTTTAGGTGCCTATAGAGAAACTATCCAAGTTGGATCCCAAAGCTACAAGGTGTATTTTCATTATTTATGGAGAAAATGTGAAAGTATAGAAGATTTTAAATCCAATGTCCATGAAGGTTTTATACTCAAGTAATGTTACATTCAAGGAACTTGGTGTAAGGCCTAACATTAAATAGTAAAAGGATACTAAATTGAGAGCATTCCTTTTGAAACAAAGTTATAGAAATAGATTTTACTAGAAGGTAAATAAAATAATGAACATGATAAATTGGTAGAGGAAGAGGAAAGTACATATGGCATAAAATTTGAAGAACATGGTGTAGATGAAACAAGAAGTCATCAATTTTTTTAAAATTTCTACTATGCAATGAATATCACCTAAAAGGTATAGTCCACCATATTTTGTTGTGTATTTTATCTAACTTTTACTAATAGCGAACCAAGTTTTGTGGAAGATGCTCTCACTTTAAAAGAGAAAAAGTCTTGGAAGAATGTCACAAATGAGGAAATAATGACATTAAAGTAGTGAAAGACTTGGAATTTGGTTGATCTACTTGAGGATATGAAACCCATTAGATGCAAGTGTATGTTGAAGAAGTTCATAATAGATGGATCACTTGAATCACACAAGTCATAGTTGGTGGCAAAGGATTCCAAGGTTGAGGGAGTAAACTTCAATTATATTTTCCCTTATTTCAAAGTTAAGTTCTATTGGAATCTTGTTATCTATTGTTGTGATATTTGATTTGGAAATTGAGTAGATGGATAACAAGACAACATTCTTGCATGGAGACTTAGTGGAGGAAATTCTAATGAAATATCTTGAAGGATACAAGGTGAAAGGTAAAGAGAAACTAGTTTTAAAGTTGAACGTGTCTATAAATGAGTTAAAGTACTCCTCATGGATATCTATTAGAATTAGGTTTTGGAATAAGTGATGTTAAAAATTGTGCAATTATTTAAAAATTCAAATGATCATATTCTAATTGTTGTTTTATATGTTTTTGATATGATTATTATTGTAAATAATAAAGCATTAATTCAAGAACTCAAAACATAGTTGTCTATTAAGTTTGATATGAAATATTTAGGAGTTGCCAAAATATATTCTCGAAATGGAGATATGTAGGGATATACGTAAAAGAAAACTATGGCTACACTAGAGGAAATATCTTAATACAATCTTTCATATGTTTGGAATGCAAGATATTAAGTCGGTAAGTTCACCTCTACCAATTGGCAAGGAGTTGAGTATGGAACAATTCCCTAAATTTGTTAAGGATTTGGAGGATATGAGGAAGGTTCCTTATTTGATTTTGGTATGAAGTATCATGCATGTGATGGTTTGCACAAGAGTAGACATTACCCAAGCAGTGAGAGTTTTAAGCAAGTTCATGGCCTAGTTAAGGAAAGAACATTAGAATGTATATGTACAAAGAGTGTTCATGCACTTAACATAAATTTAAGCAATTGCTTGATTTATCATGGTACTAATGATATGGGTAGATTCTTGAGTGTACATAGATTTATTGATTTTGATTGGAGTGGATATCTTCAAAATTGGAGATCTACAAGAAGATATGTGTTTATTCTATTTGGTGGAGCAATAGGTTAGATGAGAAAGATAAAACAAATAGTTACTTTGTCAACTACTAAAGTGTAATATATATGGCTATAACATATGATTGCAAGGAAGCAATGTAGTTGAAGAGGTTAAGTAATAATATTGGTTTTAAGAGTCAAATAATGTTGAAGTGTGACTCATAAAGTACATTTTTTTTGGCTAAGAATCTTATTTACCATGCAAGAGAAAAAAATATTGATATACAATATAATTTTGTGAGGGAGATTGTTGAGAACAAGAAATTCTATATGGATAAAATTGATACTCAAGTAAATATTATAGACTCTTTGAAATGGCTATGTCCCATTCTTGAGCATGGGGTTAATCTCTTGGTTTGAAATACCACACTATCTCCTATGGTAAATATCAAGTGAGAGAATGGTGGGACTTAGGTGATATTCACCTAGGAGATTCCTTATATAAATAGTTTATCTATAGTATTATTTGTAGTGGAATGCAATGAAATACACTACGTTTCTAGCATTATGGTATAAAGTTCTATGTTGATTAACATGTGGGAATTCTATGAAAATGGTTGTGGTAAATTATATAAGTATTGTCTACATATGGATATATTATTATGACCACAAAAAGGTATCTAGAAAAACTCACTATCACATCCTTTTTTAAATAATTATTTAGTTATATATTTTTTTTGCTATTTATTTTGGATAATTGGATTATGGAGATTAAATATGAGGATAACTAGAATGGAATATAGTTTTTATTTCTTTGATTATTCCAATATAAACTTATGTTCAAATAGATGCTAACTATAGATGCTAGTTTTAAAAACATGAGAAATTTTAAATGATTTTTACTTAATCATTAATATTGATAATTTGATTATTAGTTGAATTATGGTAAAATGATGTGATTATGACTAACAAACTAACTCTATGATGAGATGGATGAAGGAAAGTATATTTCTCCTTCCTAGTTTAGGAAGGACATTATCAGTAGAGATAGGTTTGTAGATCTAGATGATAAATAACCATATCACGACTTTGAGAAATAGCTATTTTCACACACACACACATGTAAGGTTTTGTATGTTATTAAAGATGTCAGTCTTATTTAATATGTTTGTCTTTGTCGGTTCTTTTGTAGGTATCTTTGTTGGTGTTAGTAGTTAGAGATCAAGAGCTATCTTATGTTTCGATTGTGGGTTAGATGTGATCATGTTTTTTAACATGTTGTTTTCATGATTACCTTATTCTTGGGTATTATTTGGGTAGTGTGGAAGGATAGGGAATTCATTCTCTAATTTGGTTTTTTTTTTCTATGTAAAGATAATACAAATTTAAGTTTCTATTGAGTAAGAGTATTTTTAAATTGAAAATAAAAATAAAACATTAAGTATATATCCTAAAATACTAAATGCATGCATGAAGAGTGGCTTACCTAAAAATTAATGCAACTTATTTTAAAATTCCACCACTCTTCTAGATCAATACCAAGGAAAATAACTAAGAATTAGGTGGAAAATTTACTTTGGTCAAGTGGAGAAAGAGGTGTAGCAATGGCACACTCCATGCTAACACAATTATGGGGAAAAAGTGAATGCAGATCATTATTAAGAGTTTTTTTGAAGGAAAGAGGGTATGAAATGTGGTAGAGGCAACTGAGATTTCTAAAAAGAAAGGAGAAGTAAAGAAAAATGGATTTTGGAGGAAGCTACTACACCAGGTCATATGTGTAATTATTTTCATACATTTCTAGTAAAGTATTTCATAGAGATCATTGTTAAATATTTATTTTGTTAAAGGGTAAAAAGGAAATGTAATGAAAGATAATAGTTTCATTTTAAAATGTAAACCTCATTGTGGAATACTATAGAACAATACTCTAGTGTTTGATCCATTTCATTCACTTTCTCTAGCTCCTCTTATAGTCTTTTGTAGCTATTATCATATATATTTTTTACCTCAATTGTTAGGTTTATTGTGGTGCATATTTTTATACTTTCTATGGCTTATTCCCATAAAAATATTGTACCATGTTTAATTATTAGAATATATGATGTATGTGTATGCATATTTGTGTATAATACACATACACATAGACATACAAACATAATGTGTAGTAGACCTTAAAGGAGCCAAATGCCAATTTAATCAATTGTCTAATAGTGAATAAATACTCAATATTTGTATTATGGCTACTTGAGGAATACCAAATTATAAATATAATCATTAGTCTCTTTGGAACCATAATCATAAGACCATGAAACTACCATAAATAAATTTAGTTGATACTTTGGGGATTCAAACAATCTAGGTTGCATTCACTTTCCATAGAGATAAAAAGTGAATTTATTCTATTTAAGAACTGTACTTCAACCAATACCCATGTGGTGTTGATTTTTTAGGGTTCAATTGACCCCATTAGTTATATATTTATTGTTCATAAATAACTTGGCCAACCTATTTGGTTAAATATTATTTTTCTATTCATAAAGAGCATAATCAACTACTAAGGTTAAATGTTATTTGTGGTTTCCCTGTTTGGCTTATTTTCCATACATAAAGATGATGTATATTGCTGCCACTATTTTCTAGGATGACCCAATTACCAAATAAAATTATACTCTTAATAGCGAGTAAACATGTTCATAGGTCAATATGAAATTCAACCTTAAAGTATAAAATGTTGTTGGGTATAAATACATTGTTTTACTTATCTTATTATAAGTCTGCTCTATCATGACTATAAATTTGTTACTATGCTTTATCAATCTAGACTAAATGCATAAATTGAATAGAACATCATTGTATAAATAATATATGAATATGTGAAGTATGTGTATGTGTATATATATACATACACATATACACACAAACATACTTACATAATATGTGTAACAAAAATCAAAGTATTATTCATTACTTACAAAAAAAGAAAGGTTGAGTTAGATAGTTGAATATGTTACATAGTAGTGGCATCTACTCTATGAAAGTGAAGAGATAACATAAGAGAATTGTAAATATTTTTGTTTTGAGATGTAGAATTTTAATTCTATTTATGGTTATTATTCAACATATTAGTGAAGCTATGTGTAGTTAAGTGTATGCTCCAAGTTTTAAGGTTTAGATGATATAAGAGGTTTTTGGGTTAAAATTTAAATTAGTAACTTCATAAATACTTATATAAAAATGTAAATAGGTGCTGTTAGAGTCACCAATGGACTCAAGCCTCTAGGACCACTTGCAAAACCAAAAGATGCCTTCCATAAGAGAAGCAAGAGAAAAATATTTATTGATTATGGGCACAATGAATTTGATTGAACCCCAATATGATTACATGATATGAAATATACATATGATGTCATGCTTCTATAGGCAAGGTTGAGAGATAGGAAAATACAAGATTGTGACAATTTTCTTAATCCTATGTGCAATGAGAGAACTAATATAAAAAATATTAAATGACCTAGGATACTAAAATTAAATGTCATAAGATAAGATAATATCACATGAAACTTAGGAATTCTACAAAGATTACCTAGGACCTAAGTAAACTTAACATGCGAATATGACCTACTAATGAACTAGTTAGGTAAAATATCATATTCACACCAACATCCCCCTTAAGTGAAACTTAGAGAGTAGTATATTATTATGAAAATGATACATGAATTAAAGGAAGAGTCCAATCTACAAGGTCATGTTAGGTACCCATTGAAAAATGATCTCTCAAAATAGGGTAAAGGATAAAAACCTAGTGGGAGAAAGCTTAGGTCTCCAAAAGAGACAACGAATTAAAAAAAATCATGCACAAGTGATAAAATAAGTGATGAAAGGAGGAATCATATGTACCCCCTAAGGAATACATCCATAAAAAATATACAATCAATAGTCCCCCATAAGAGGGGAAAAGGAAGACAATGTATCACCCCATAATGAAGTAGCTCCTATACCAATGGAAAATTCTTGAAGACAAAATGATTCAATACTTGCAAGAAACATGCCTTCATTTGGGAAGAAACAAGTCAAATAGTGGATGTAAAAGGAGTTCCAACTCCAAGTGAAAAGATAAGGGAATAAGTCTCATGGAGTGTGTCTCTAAAAATTGATCAAGTGTCTCCACGCTAGAATGTGCCACAACAAAATCAGGTGTTATCCCAATCAATGAAGAAGATAAATCAAGATTATGTGGAAACTCATGAATATCAACCTACAAAGAAAATTATGATGGAACAATAGTTGTGTTGCAACTATCATCAAAGAGGAGAGATAGCCCCTCAAAATTTTCCTCCAAATATGTAATATGAGACTCCACAAACAAGTCAAAAATGCATATCAAATAATCATCTCACGAAGCAAGATCTAAAAAATATGATCATCTTGTTAAATTGAAGTAATAGAAGCATTAGAATCCATGGGAAAACTAAAATATGAAGAAGTGGGAGGTGGAGGAGTTGGAAGCTCAACACTAGTCTCAAGAATACCAAGATTCAAGTGACCAAACTTCTCCTAAAAAATATGCTTCACACCTAATGCATGAGTGTGAATATCAACCAATGGAACTATATCATCATTAAGAGAAAAATGAGAAAAGCATACAAATGAGATGCATGATCAACCATCTAAATAACTATTATATATCTAGTCTCCAAGTCCCTAGAATAAATATTGAATCAAGTGTGAACTCAACTATTTTACCTACTCCACTATATGCAATTTGATAGATAGAAAGTAGATTTGTTGACAAGGATGGAACACAAAGTACATCATTAAAATTGTCTTCTACCATGTCAATAGAACCTTTCCCACACACACATATGTGTTGATATTCATAATAATTTTTGGTGAATCATGAGGCTCAAAAGAAGAGAAAACACCCATGGATGATGCCATATGATGAGATGCTCTAGAATCAAGAATTCATCTCCTTGATTCAGGACTTATAGATGCCAAGAGTGCTTGACCTTTCATTTTATATATTCCACTTGCAACTCATGTTTTCCCTAATTGAGTAGATGTTGATGGTGATGATGGTGAAGAAGAGGTGGATTGATGCTCACTATGTCCATTTTTTTCAATATACATATTTTATCCTCTCCTTCCTGGATGATTCCCCTTTGGAAGAGGAAGTGAACTTAGGGTTATTCTATGATGGGTATTCCTTGGCTTGCTCATTATTCTTGGAGCATTTGTTTTGTTTCTATCCTTTGCTACTTGAAGCCTTTGGATATTTTGTAGTAAGAGCCTAGGATTTGGAAGACTTCAATGTGCTTATGTGTGGGCCAATGTTTCCTGTTCCCTTGTGAGTGAAGCTACAAAAAAATTAAGAGTAGGAATTTTATGTGGAGTACCTAAAGAATCCATAGTAGCATAACTTTAGAAATAAAAATTAAATAATTAGGACCAAGTTTAGCAAGAATAAAAAGAATCAATTGATCATCCTCTTTATCAACTCCACATTGTTTCAACTACAATCTAAGATAATTGATCTTGGTGAATAAGTCTTGGATATTGTCAAAATATAATAGATTAAGACCAACGAGCTCATTCTCCAATTTGAATGGCCTCATCTTATATTTTTTTACAAAGATATTCTCCAATATAGTCCAAATCTCATTTGATGTTGTGCAAGATTTAACATGAAACCTTAGATTTGGAGAGATGGATAAATATAAAATACCATAGGCTTCATCTTTCCTATCAAGCCATTTTCTCTTTTCTATAGTAGCACTTATGGGTTTTGGATATATGCCAAATTTGATCCTCTATAACTTCAATTTGCACAATAAAAACTTCAATTGTGTCTTCCATTCATGATAGTTATATGGAGTAAGAGGAACATTTTTTGGAAAATCCATGATGAAAACAAATAATATAATAGATGAACAACAATTTACTCTCACAATACCATATTTTTAACCCCTTTTTCCAAGAAAAATTCCACTTTCTTGGAAATTTTTAAAAAGATTAACCAAAGTGCCAAATTTGAATTCAAACTAAAATTTTGTGTACCTGATAAAAAGATTCTAAAAAGTGCATGTGTAGACATGTAAAACACTTGAATACATTAATGTGTTGGAAGTTCCACACCAACTCAGTAACAATGTGGAGCACCAACTCCAATAACAAACTGAAGCACCCACTTCAAGTTAGAAGCACCAACTTCTTTTGAAACAAAATCTCATGATAATGCAACCTATTGGGACCTTATAACTGCATTGATTATTTGTAGTCACAAAATCACAATAGGATACAAGAATAAAATGATGTTTTCAATAATTCCCACTACAAAATGTATTTTCTTATGACAATGCAAATACTCTCACTGAAAAACTCAAAATAACCTCTGTAATACAACCAGAGACATATACAATATAAGCCCTCTTTTCTCCTTTTTGAATACAAATGAAATCACTGTAATAATCCCTCTTTTTTTTACAACAATACCCTGTTCAGATTTATAACTTCTCTCTTTTCTCCTTTAACTACAAAATGATATCACAGTAATAAACTCTCAAAACATTCAACAATACTCTATTCAACCTTATATCTTCTCATCCCAGAGTCATAGCTTTTTGCCATGTATTTATACAATGAGCAGAAAACAATTATCATTTTCAAAAACCCGTAGCATAATAACTAGGGCTTTGATAAAATGATAGATAATGAAATTAAATCATGATACCCATAATGGGTTTTAATAATAACCAATGAAATTTCGATGAGTACCATTGAAATAATGAAACCCTTGAGTAAAAACCTGGGTTAATGAAAACTGAAATTAATCTTTAAAAAATTTCTAATCTTCAACAAAATCTTAATCCATAAATCAGTTACTTAAAATCGATGCAAGCTTTTCCAGATTGAAAACCAAATACCTGTCATGGCAGCCAAAATATTACCAATTGACTGCGTAAAACCTTCATAACGGTCTCACTAAAGCTCATCCATCTTTTAGCTCGAAAACCAGCTGTAAACTATAGCTTCACAAACTTGCATGGCATCGCTGATACTTCTTCAAAACAAAACAAAACCAACAAAATGATTTTTCCCTAACTCCTTTCGACTACCTTTTCAACTTTTGATAAACTTTGGAGTCTGAACCATCATTAACCAAAACATAATGATCACCGATAGTATTATTACCAAAAACAAATGATAGCTGTCGACACAACCAAATGTTACTACCGTGACATTGAAAAGTCAACTTCCTTGTAATGAACAATGATGTGGCCGATACAAATAACATGGTAAGCCCGATGGTGTAATATATGCTCAGTGAAAACAATGATAAGCCCGATAAATGAAGCATACTCGGTGTAATATGGCCGACACATATGAGTGATATGAAATATAATATGTTGTGGTCAACAAGCAAGGATGTGAGCACTGATAGAATGATAGCCAATAGCCATGTAATGGCATTCACTTAAAACATTAACATTATAACCATTGCAGTATAGTATGCCCAACCTGGACTATATCAAATGATGTTACAAATAATCAATGCCTTTCCATTGTATGCCTCAAAACATGAAAACATATAAGCCCAATACCAAAGTCATTATCATATACCTTAAGACAAAGTCATAAGGACTTAAGTTGTCCCACAAAGAAACCCGATTACCACATGTGCTTTAGCACATTGCAAATGCTGACCATGCAACCAAAACATTATGCATATAAAAAGCCTGAAACCATGTTGTTTACAAGGTCATTGCCATGTAAAGTGTTTATAAAAATGATGATGCAATATCATATGCAAAATATGGGGGATCTCGACCAAATAAACATATAGCTCGATTTGCAAGAAATCAACTTAGGCTTATAATATAAGTCACACTAAATGACCATACACAATGTTTATGAACATTTCAACATTGATCATCAAAGTCACCTTATAATTCCCATGTAGAAACCATTGACATAATGACATTTCCAAGTCAAAAATTCCATGAGATATGTAATATAAATATGCATAATCAACCTGGACCTGCAAATGTATACCTTGCCAAAGTATATGCCAGAGTATGTATGCAAATGTGATCAATGCTCCAAGTGCTTGCCAAAGTATATGCCATAGTATGTATGCAAATGTGATCAATGCTCCAAGTGCTGCACACAAGTCTAAATGATCAGTACAATTATATAAACTGAATCAACTTCACTGTCCAAAACAACTGAATGCCATAAAACTGAATATGTAGCAACCATGTGCAAACTGAACAATGATGCCAATGACAATGAGCAAATCAAAACTATGAGAACACAATGTCAAATATGTGAGAATCAAATGATGCCAACTAGAATTCCAATAACAACCAACCCATTTTGACATCAAGGACAAATTCCACAAAGAGAAAGTCTACATAATGTTGGTGTAAATAAGTGTTTTACCTATCTAGTTCACTTATAGGTCCAATTTACATGTTAAGTTTACTTAGGTCCTAAGAATATTTCTAGAAGTCATAGTTGTCACTTAGACCTTATCTTATCTTTTTGGCATTTAATACTTGTTTTTTAGGTCATTTAATATTTGGTGTGTTAGTTGTCTAATGGCATATGATTAAGAAACTTGTCATGATCCTATCTAATCCTATGTATCACCTTGGCTATATAACCAAGGGGTTATTTATAATTCAATTTAGTTCCATTGCAATATTTTTTATTGTATCTTGATCACATTTGATCTAGTATTATCTTGCATCCATTACTGCAAATTTATGCTATTTCTTTTCTCTCTTGTAGAAGGTTGTTTTTTGGTTTTGCATGCGATCTTAGAGGCTTGAGTCCTTGAGTGATTCTAAAATTGTATTAGAGCTTTAGATATACAAATCTCTCAAATTTGAGGGTGATTTGTGTTTTAGTTATTGCAAGGTTGCAAATCCTGGTGGATTTTGAAAAGTTGAGTATGTTCTTCTCTTGCATCATATGATCACTTGAAGAATCATAAAAAATAACATAAATGCTAAATTTTGGGTTTTCTCTTTGTATCTTTGTTTTTTAAGTTCATTTTGGATCATTCTGGTGTAAATATAAACTCACTATTGAGTTTAGAATGTCTAAGAAAGTCAAATCTATCTTTTGTTTCATTCAATTTGGTCACTATATGATACAGTTGCAAACCAAGGTTTGAATATCAAATTTGGTGAATTTTTTTTCATTGGAGCACGTATAGCCCAAATGGATGCTTCCATTGCATTTATATGGCCCCAAAACCCCTATTTTCATATAAAATTATCCATTTTAGATGAACTTGATTTTTGGATTTTTTTCTTTTGCTAAGAGGGCCATCAATTTAGGCTAAATTCTACCTTTTTAAAAAATTTATAAGTTTTGATCCAAAAGTTAGATTTTTCCAAACAAGATATCATTGGAAATCTAGTTCTCTATAATTTGTAGTGGTGCAAGTTTCATTATCAGATCTAACTGCTACAAAAATTTATTGTTGTTTGAAGACAGATCTCCCATTTGGACTTCTGAGCTCATAACTTTTTGCTCGTTTATCCAATTTTCATGATTCTTGTGGTGTTGGAAAGTTATTGAGGAGCTTGAAATTGTGTCTGATATTTTTTCTAGAATCAACCCTACACATATTTTATTAATATTTGTAATTATTTTCATTTTAGTTGATCACTTGGACATATTGACACTTGGAGAAGTTTTGTCCTTTTGGTAAGGCTTCATTTTTAGTCTAGATCATATTGGGAAAGTGCAATTTCAGTTTGAGGATTGTTTGATTGGAAAAAGGGATCTAGGTCCTAAATCACACTTCTTCCAATTAGGGACATTAGGGATTAAAAGTGATCTCAATATCCACTTGGCTACAAACCTCAATGGAAGAGCAAAAATGGTGGATCAAGGTTTTAATCCCTTTTTGTGTGTGTGTGGGGATGATGTTGATGTGATTAATTGACTTTCAATTGATTGAATTATATGATGCAATGTTGTTCGTAGGTTACTAATGAAAATGCAATAAATTGAGATGATTTCTAAGAAATATAGAACAAAAAGACAAAAAAATTCTAGAAAAGCAAAGGGAAAACACAGAAGAACCTAGTATATAAATTTGGTGTTGAAATAGTTGGACAAGGGTGTGAGGCACCCTAGAATTGCTTACTTCTATTTAAGATCTGATTTCATGATCTTGTTGCTCCTAATCTGCAAGTCCTCTCTCAAGGTCATTGTCAGAACTTCATATATTGCTGATAAAATCCATTTTCCTTGACTTAAAAACTTGTAGGTCTTGAATGCATAAATGAGAAATTAGTCTTCAATCTTCCTCCAATTTTCTTTAGATCTAAGAACCTACACACGTGAAAGAGGGGGAAGGATTGTGTCGTATATAAGGGATTGCCTAAGTCAAACCCCATTTTGGTATTTCTACCTCGACAACGACTATGATGATGTAAAAAGAGATCTTACCCTTAGTTAGGTAGATTCTAAATGATAAAAAAGTGATAAATTAATAAATTATTGTAACTCACCACTCAAATCTATATTCCTTGATGGATTGAAGTCATGTACTCATTGCCTTCAAGGAGAAATCGTTGCTTGATTTGAATTCCTATAAGTGTTAGTACTCACAAAAAAAATGAATACAAAACATGAACAAACTTACATAAAATCATGATATATAATTGAAATAATGCTTGATTGAAATAAATGCAACAATAATCTTAATAATTATGCTCTTGAACACTCAATAATAATCTCAATATCCAAAGGATTATGGATGAGGGGGTTTTCAACATCAAATGGCGTTGAGTAGGAAATCCTACAAGGGTAGTTTTTTGAATTCTGACGCAAAGGAGCGCAATGGTGATGAAGATGGGGATGGCGATAGGGTCTCTGTTTGGGGTTTTCACATCCTGCTCTATGATTTTCAATGGTTGGGTGAGTGGGGAAGGTTCGCCAGGTCCTTGCCTTGCCCTGATCGTGTTTTTCCTATGTTTTTTTTATGTAGGATGCTATGGTTCCAAGGCTTCCCTTCTCTGTCGGGGTTTTATGCTCGCCTTTTTTGGGTGAGTTGGACTCTGAGTTTGGGGATCTTGTTTTAGTTTTGAGATTTTTTGATTGCTTGGCTGGAATTTGTTGGTGTTCACTGGAGGTTGTTGTTCCTACTTGCTATAGAGGTGGGGTGTTGGGTGCCCTCTGGGCCTGGGCTGTCTTTGGCCCAGGTGCCTCTCTACTTTTGGCCTTGTTGTTTGGGTGTGCCTCGTTGCACTCTACAACCTCTCTCTATGCTATTTTAAAGAGGTTATTTGCTTGTCCGTGGACTGCCTTTTGTCTTCTCCTTGGTTGGGGTCGACGCTTTGTTTTGGCTGCATGGTCATTTGGTCTAGATTCTCCTTGTTCATGCCTCTCCGAGACTTAGCTGTGGAGTTGTTGTTCTTGGGGGGATCTTGGATCTTTTCTATCTTGTGGTGCTAAGTGTGATTTGTTAGCGGAGGGGCTGCCTTTGTTTTGGGGTGGCTTTGGTCTTGGGATATTCTGAGTCCTTGTCTTGGCATATTCTAAACTATGTTTTGGATGTTGCCGATTTGTTCTCGGTGCTTGGGGTGTATGTTCTAGGAGTTGCTTCAAATCATCTTGGTATTGATGTTTGTTTAGCTTGGGGAAGTGCTGCTCATGGGTGGTTGCATTTTTTGGTTGGGGTTATGGGATTTACTATGGTTTCCCATAACATGGTTAGCTGCAGTTGTTGCCACTATAGAGGTATTATCTTAGAATATTTGGGGATCTGACTTCGGTTAGGTTCTTTGCGGTTGCTCATGGTTGTTGTGATGTGGGGTTTGGAAGTTTATGTGGCCATCTTTGGTATGCATTTGGGGAGATGGAGGTTTTCTGATTGTGTGATGATGCATGGTTTTTCTTGGTGGTCCTTTGCTGTAGATGTGTTAGATGGGGGTTGGCTTTAGTGCTCCTTTGGAATCTTGGTATTTTCTCACAACCTAGGCAGGTTTGAGGGTTATAAAGTTGGTCCTTCTTCTTTTCCTATTGTCGGGTTTGCTGAAGGGTGATGTGTTTACTTTTTCTATGGGAGTGGTGGCTTTCTCCTTGATTCTACAACCTGATCCTATCGAGGTGGTTTCCTCTTCTATCGAGGTGAAGATGGGTGTTGTGGTTTTTTTGGGAAGCTTCCTTTTCTGGTTTTCTTTGTTGTTGTCCCTTTTGAGGTGGGATCTACTCCTATGGAGGTGGAGTTAGGGTTGTTGGAGATCTCTGGGTCTGGTGGAAAAGGTTTTCATGTGATCCTCTCCATTAGAGGGGAGCTCTCTCCTTTCGAGGCAAAGTTTGAGTTGGCTTTCTGGTTTGGTTGGTGTTTGAAGAAGGGATTGAAGATGTTGTTAATGTGCTATAGGTATTCTTCTATCTGTAGGGTCTATGGTTGGTTAGGATCCTTTTGGTATTTTTTGAGCAGAAGGTTTGGTGTAGTCTAACTACTCTAGGTGGTTTGTGGCTTGGCTATGCTTCAGGCGGTTTGTGATAGAAGGTTTATTGTTGTCCTGCTGCTGCAGGCTGTTTGTTTTGGGTTTGCTAATAGGGAGCTGGTGTTGCCTGTTCTCAGTCTAGTCCTCCTAGTTGGAATCTTGTTTGGCTCAGTTATGAGTGGAAGTTCTATTGTGGTTCGACTACTGTAAGTGGTTAGTGACCTGATTGGGACAAGCAAGTCCTTTGGTGGGAAACTGTTAGGCTTAGTTCTGAGCAAAAGTTCTACTGCAATCCATCTGTTGGAGGTGATTTGTGGCCTAGTGTTGGAAATATGTGCCTCAATCTCATAGGCTGAAACCTCTGAAAGAGCCAAGTCGGTGTGACATCCATATTGTCTGGCCAACTAGTAGCTTTGGAACCTTGTGAAAAGTTATGGTCGCTGAGACCTTGTCACTGTCATGCCGACTAAAGCTATTGCTATGACTTTTCTATCGCTGTGAGTTTTCAAACTCTTCCCGCTCGAGCAGATCTCTTACCGATTGTTGGTGTCTAAAGGTGATCAGGGAGACTTGTGGTGAAAGAAGTTTTCGAGGAGAGACTTGGACGTTCGGTATGTCTCATACTGATAAGGAAAGTCTCGCCGATAGTTATACACTTGTGGTCATCAGAGTAACTCATATGTTTCAGTATGAAGTCTTGTCGATATGAGAAGTCTTGCCGACAACTTTACACTTGGAGTCTTCACGGTAACACAAAGGCTTCGGTGTGAAGTCTTGGTGACGGGTGTTGGCCTCACCGATGCTGTGGGGTGTCTTCGGTATAACTCCTGTCGAATGTTGATCTTAGGGTGACTTGAATATTTCGGTAAGAAATCTCAGCGATAGCGGTAAGTCTTGTCGACAATGCAACATGTGTTTGTTATCGAATATCTTCGGTATGACTCCTGGCGAAAGGTCGTCTCGGGGTAACATGGAGGCTTTGGTATGAAGTCTTAGTGATGAACGAAGTCTCGCCGATAGTGGAACGTTGTAGTGTAACTTGAAGGCATCGGTATGATCTCTTGGTGAATGGCGATAGTCTCGCCGATGAGAATGCTGAAGTCGATGTGACTTGTGAATTTGGTATAATGTCTTACCAATGGTCAGGACTCTTGGCGATAACTTCAATCGGGTCTTGTGGCATCGGGGAGACATGATTAGTGTATCACCGACATGCGAATACATTTTTGAACGCCTTTGAGTGATTGACTATCCTACATGGTTTGTCCTCGACCAATCAGGGAGCAGAATGGGAACTGCTAGCAGTTGGACTATTGCGGCAGTTACTGAGAGGAAGATTGACAGACCATGGGCATCATGGATTTACTCAGAGGTTGAAGATTGTGATTGGTTCGATGAACAGTTGTACGGATGGTTGTATGAACAGTTGGATGAATAGTTCGATGTATGATCAGTGTGAATTCGATTATGAGAGTATTGTAACTTGAATATTTTGTAGCAAGGTTGATCATTGTGAATGCTGTTGTAAATTGACATCAGAGAGAGTGAAGCCCATACTCTGTATGTAATTTCATTACTGTAATACAAAGGGGTTTTTCTTGGTGTGGTGGGTTTTTCTCCTGTAAGGGTTTTCCCACATAAATTTGGTGTTCATCTGTGTATGATTATTTCTCTGTTTCTATTATTGCTTTCAAGTGTATCTTAATTGGACTGTAATTGAAAATTTAAAAGCACCTCTACATTCTTCCCTAAGGTTTTGATGTTAGGAGAGTTGTTTCCGCACCTTAGCTTTCCTTACAAGTGGTATCAGAGCTTGGCCAGTTGTGTTATCCTTGTGGGTACATTGGGTTTTTTGAGTCAATTTCTGTTTAGTGGGAGTCTTGTAGAAGTTTGGTAATTGAAATTATAGGTTAAGATGGCAAGCACGTCAGGAAAGATTGAAATTGAGAAATTCAATGGCAGCAATTTTGAGTTGTGGAAACTTAAAATGGAAGATCTGTTGGTTGATCGTGATCTTTGGATTTCTGTGTTTGGAACGAAGCCTACATGCATGAAGAAAGAAGATTGGGACCTTATAGATAGAAAATCTAAGGGGCTGATAAGGCTCTATTTAGCAAACTCTGTTCTTCTGAATGTTCATGAAGAAAAGACTGCATCTTCCTTGTGGAAAAGATTAGCAGCTATTTATCAGGAAAAATCCTTGGTGAATAAATTGTTCTTGAGGAAGAAGTTGTACTCTTTGAGAATGCAGGAAGGAGGGTCTGTTGCTGATCATTTGAACGCATTCAACATGTTGATTACACAGTTAACATCTATGGGTGTGAAGATTGATGAAGAGAATCGTTGTATGTTGTTATTATGTTCTTTGCCAGATACTTGGGATCACCTGGTGATGGCTATTGGGAGTACGAAATCCACTTTTAAGATGGAAGATGTTATTGCTTCTTTGTTATCAGAAGAGATGAGAAGGAAATCTTCTGAGATGGTAAATGAGGCTCTTGCTGTTAGAGGAAGATCGAAAGAAAAAGGCAAGAAGAAGGACAAGAAGTCTAAATCCAAGTAAGAAGGGAGATCAAAGTCTCCTAGTAAGAAGTCCAAGGTGAAGTGCTGGAATTGTGGGAAACCTGGTCATGCATGAAAGGATTGTAAAGAGGAGAAAAAGAAGAAGAAGTATTCTTCTTACAATGATTCTTCTCAGAGTGATGCAGACGCTTTCATTGCAGCCTTGGCTACGCAGGCATCAGATGATGTCTGGCTGATTGATTCTGGAGCATCTTTCCACATGACATCTCATAGAGACTGGTTCACGAAGTATGAAAAATATGATGGTGGAAAGGTGTATTTGGCAAGTGATTCATCATTGGAAATAGTTGGTCGTGGAAGAGTCAGAATTCAATTCCTTGATGGAAGAGTGAAGGGAATTAATGATGTAATGCATATACCAGGTTTGGCTCGAAACTTACTTTCTGTTAGTATGCTGAATGATATTGGAGTGCAAGTCACCTTCTCTAGAAATGGCTGCAAGATGACTAGAGGCTCTATGGTGCTAGCAAGAGGTGCTCGTTTTGGTACCTTGTATAAGCTTGATGCACATGCTGTGCAAAGCAATAGTGTCTCTGCCAAGTCACAAAAAGCTACTCATGGAGGAAAAGAGGAAGAAATTCCTGATAGTGTAAACTCTATGGAAGTTAAACTTCCAACAGAAAAGACTATGCTCTGGCATCATAGGCTAGGCCATATTGGTGAGAAAGGTTTAAAAACCTTGAAGAATAAAAACCTGGTTGAGGGGCTTGAAGATTGTAACCTCGAATTTGAGTTTTGTGAACATTGTATATATGGTAAACAACACCGTGTTTCATTTTATTC
>VDFB02000008.1:302145796-302206355 GCA_007258455.2 Sequoia sempervirens | reverse complement strand
ACGAAGTCCCTAAAAAATAGGGGCCCAGAGGGTTAAAAAATGCAAAAAAGTAGGAGTTGTCGGAACTGGATGAAACAACAGTCGTTTTTCGTCCTTCGGGCCCTCTAAGTCTATCTGAGATGTTTAGACATTGATTCTGACTCAAAATCACAACTTGGCTCCGGATGGTAGCTCAAAACTCAAACTCCTCATTGCAAAAAGGACAGGTGATAAGCGGTAGTGATGCCAAGGCAAAACCCAAAAGCAAAAAAAATGAAGGGTCCCCATTTGCAATGGGGCGATGTGTGAAAAGGTCACAACAGGACCCAAGATCGATGGAATGGATGAAGGAATTTTCTTTGGATATAGGGACCCAAAATAGATGGAAAGGATGAGGGATTGGGCTTTGAAACATAAGGGCCCAAAATAGATTTGGAGGATAGGGAATATGAATGTTTGGATTTAGATTGTAATATTTTGGATTTGGGATGGATGGAAGGAGTACCAACATATTGAGCTTGATAGCCAAGGCTATGAGAATTTGGATTTTCTTTTATATGAAGGGGTTCTAGTATGCCTTTTTCATGGAGGCCTAACCCTTTGCCTTGATAGTGCATAGTTTGACAAATCCTTTTTCTTGTTTTAGAAGCAAGATGTGAGACCATTTTGAGGGGGATATGACATGGAAGGAATGATAGGCTCTTGGAGGAAACTAAATTGACTGAAGGTGGAAGAACCCATTTTGATAAGTATGGGGTTCATGGGTAGCTTGGATAGGGGTGATGGGATCTTGTGGAGGACTAGGATCATGATATGGAGATGAAGGTATGCTTTGACCTTGACTTGGGGTAGGATCATGGGATGGAGTGGATGGTATAGTGTGCTCTTGGTTATGAGATGGAAGGGGATAATTACATGGAGATGAAGGGATGTTTTCATCTTGACTTGGGGTAGGATCATGGGATGGAGGAGGATCATAAGATGGAATGGAAGGGAGAGGATCATGAGATGGATTCAGATCGTGAGGTGGCAAGGAAGGGGTTCTTTGATCTTGATATGGAGGAAGGGGATCATGTAATGGTGTGGAAGGGATACTTTTCTCTTGGGATGGAATGGTATCATGTGATGGTGTGGAAGGGATACTTTGCTCTTGGGATGGAAGGGGGTCATGTGATGGTATGGAAGGGATATGTTGTTCTTGATTGGGAAAGGGATAATGAGATGGAAGGGAATCATGTGATGGGGGAGAGGGGGTTCCTTGATATTTATATGGAGGGAAACCTATGTTAGAATGCTTTGGATTAGGGGATGGACATAGTTCATTTGATGTGGAGGAAGGTTGGATAGACTCTTCAACTTTGGTGGATGGAGGGAAAGGAGATTCATGAGGCTTAGGGGATTGGGGTTTATCTTTATGTGGAGGGGATGAAGGTGGATGCATGACATTGGAAGATTGCACAACTTTATTTTTTATTGGGGATTTAGCCACCTTTGCTAATAGTCCTTGGAGGAAACTATGAGAGACATTGGATGAAGTGGATTTGTAAGATTGGGGTGATGTGGATTGTAAGGATGTGGTAGATGAACAAGTGAGATAAGAAGGGGAAGCTTCCATGGTTTGGTAAATTGAAGATGATGATGAGGATCATGAAAAGGAGTTGGGGATGGGGATATGGGATGTGGATGGGCTTGGAGGAAAATTTTGGATAGAGGCTTGATTTCCCTTGTCAAAGGAAGGGGAAGGATAAGCAATATGAGATGTATTGGGATTGGATGGAGGTGGGGAGGATGGAAGTTTTGCACCAATACTAAGGAAGTATCTAAGAATGGCATCCTTACCATTGTTGAAGTAGTAGGTGAGGATGAAATCAGTAGTGGTGGATAGGGATGATGTGGATGGGATTTGAGAGGAACTTTGGATGGGTGATTGGTGGAAGCTTGGAGAATATTTTCTATTGATAATGGATTTAAGGCGGTCCATAATACTCTCACTATCATCATAGGGATCATATTCAGGTTGGTCAATAGGGCTATCTTCATCATCATCAATATGATATGGGTTGAACTTGATTGTGATCTTTGGTTTTATTGGGTTGGGTATGGTTTCATGCTATTGGATTGGGTTGGAATGGATGAAGCTGGATTAGAATAGATTAGGTTGGATTGAGGGTAGATTAGATGGTTAGACATGGTGAAGGATTGATTGGAAGAAGAAAGTTAAGGATTGGCTTAGGATGAGGATGGAAATCAGGATGATGAATTAGAAATGGATTTTGGATTAGAAGAATAAGAACTAAAGATGAATGTGGAGGACGAGATTAGACTTGGGGATCAAATTTCAAGACATTAAAATGATTTGAGTTAATTAAGGATGATTATCTATACTTAAGATAGACTAATGTTCTTAAGAGTTGATTGGGTTTGATTTCTACTGAAGATAGGAAAAGTTCTTTAGGAATTGATTGGATTTGATGACTATACTTAAGATAGACTAACATTCTTAAGCAAGTTTGGATTAAAGATGAAATCAACTTAAGGTCTTGATTTTTTATGGGGAGATTGGATTTAAAATGGATGATAGTGGATTAAGGATAGGATCCTTGGGTAAAGGATGTGTGAGCTTGTATCTATAAAAGAAAACACATGTGTAGTGGTTTAGGTTGGCTGAGTGGTTTGGCTATCATTATTGAGTCTTGTTGAGGAGTGAATTTGTGAAGCATGGCATGGGATGTGTGGATTCATGCTTGGACACATGGAGATGCATTGGAGGACTTGATGCTTCAGAGGTGTTCAAATTAACTCTTGTATTTGCTTTATTGTTGATTAATATGATGGAGTATGGATGCTTTTGGAAGCTATTTTTTCCATCTTGAGGGTTTTTCCAAGGTATATCTTGTGTCATCTTTGATGGGTATGTTGTATATTCTCTTGCATATGGATTATGAGCACTTATTTTCATTTTTATCTTTTTGGGTTATGTGGAAATTGTCATTAGATGGCTGTAAGTTTCCTTACATAAAGTTCTTAGAGGCTTAGCCTAGATCAACAATATTCTACTTTCAAGAGGCATGTCTTCGATTCACCCCCCGCTCTTTATACTCCACTGGAACACAAGAGTTGAGGTTGTCCTCTAGGGTGATGAATCCTCAGGAAAGCCTCCTAAAAAAAGAAAACAAGGTCACTTATTTTTTATCCTCAAGATCACACTAGGTTGCAAGAGGAGAGCATACGCGAGTCTCAAGAATTAAAAGAAACTTGTTTATTTAAAAACCCAAATTTAAATTTGTGAGATGTTAATTTTAAGTCCAATTTCAATTGTGAGGAAAACATGCCAAACAAAGTTGTATAAAGCAAAAATGGACTACAAAAATGGATTCCTTATGATTTTCTGATAATTTTTTATTTTTTTTGTTGAAATACAATTTTGTATGAAGAAGTTATGAGCATTTGAAGTTTGAAAAGAAATGTTGACTTTGAATGAGTGCACCTGATTTTTTGAAAAGAATCTACAAAATTCACTTGCACCATAATGAAGAGCTCCAAACAAGATTTCCAACACCTTTTGAATTTTGAAAATTTGATATGTTACACAAAATTTATGCTCATTTCACAAAATAGATCCTTTAGGGATGTGCAAAGGAGGAGGGGGTAGGTTTAGCCCCAAAACGCTTGAGTTTTGGTCCCACGTGAACAGGGGTGTGATTGGGTGCTAGCAACTAGTTTAGCAGTTCCCTTGGTCATCCATATGACTAGGGGCTAAACCTTGCAAAAAATAAAAAATGTTAAATTTAAATAAATTTAAAATTATAAAAAAAATAATAAAATTTTATAATTTTAAAGCTTAGTGGGATTTTCTTTGATCCTATGGTTGTATAGCTCGCGTGGCTATTAACACCCCGAGAGGCTTTTGTTAGAATTGAAGATTCAACCCACAGCTCCCATGGAACACCTGTATGCAATTACCTATCACAATAGAGAAGATCAAAAGCGAGATTGTGCTCAATAACCTGAGAATTATTATTGATGCAAATAACCTAGATAAATATTACAAATGAATGTGCATGCTTATATAAGCAATGCACACCCAAACCCTACATGCGGACTAACAAGATAGTGACAAGTGTTTTAATCTCATGCAATGAGACAACTCAAGTCCTAAATTTAGTCCAATCTAATAACAAGAGTCAAACTAAATATTAAACATCAACTCCTAAGTTTAGCTTAAGTGAACTAAAGTCAAAAAACCTCTAATAATTATTTGATGATAAATTAATTATCAGATAATGACTTATTTACTCCAACACCCCCTTGAGTTCAACTTAGGGAGAAACTAAACAACCAATAAAGGAAGCTAAATGAATGCAGAATTGGTCCCGGCTACAAGGCTTGATTAGGTACCCATGCACATATGAAATGAATGAGGTAGAGGAGAAAACTCAATGGGATAAAACCCCCCCTACAATGAGATCACCTGCTGCAAAGAAGCATTGGAAGAACACTGTGGAGTAACACTGGAATCTTGATTCTAACAATCAAGGAAAGATAATTTTGTTTACTACTGAAACCATATGAGAGTCACTGATTGACTCAATGTGGAATCATGAGAAAGCTACATCAGACCTGATGCCACGGAACATTGAAAAAATCACAAACTGGAACAACCCCAGAACCTATGAAGCAACAATAGATGACTAAATGATGTATAACTGAAATGAAGTGTTGAGATCCAAATTGCACCCTCTCAACTGTCAAAACATCCAAGTAATCTCTAGAACACCCATCGGGCCAAGATTGAAATAATGATCAACTTGGGACATATATAGAAAAAAGTGCATGGATGGCAATGTAGAGGTCCTTAATACCTTTCCAATGCCACAAGAATCGCGAAAATTGAAGATCGTGGCAAAAAGTTATGAGCTTGGGAGCCATAAATGTAGATATGACTTCAAACAACAATAAATGCAACTAAATAGAAAAATATGATGATGAAACCTACATTGTTGGATAATGCTTAGAAACAGCTTTTCGACAATATCTCATTTGCCCGATTTCATTACCGTATGCCCATTATGCCAAAAAGAAAAAAAAATGCTCCTTTAGGGAAAATTGGGGTTAGGAGGGAGCAAAGAGGGCCATATGGTTGCTGACGTCATGCTGATGTCAATGGTTCACAAGCTTAAATTTGAAAACCATTTGGTTGTCACAGAAAAAAAAAGTCCCCCTTGTCGAAAAAAAATTTTCAATCGCTAGGAAAAACCAAATCTGCCGGGAAAATGTCTCGAGTTGGAATATTCATCAGGTTTTGATGACATCATCCCAAATTTTGTGTGTCGGCTATGTGTGGGCTTTGCTGCCAAATTAGCTCATTTAGGTTGCCTCCTTTTTGACTGTCGGGTTGCTTTGTTGGTGGCCAAATTGAGTTCATGGAATCATTGCATTGAAGTTCACTAACTGGATTTTTGAAAGGGGCACAAATTTTGTTGGAGTTGCCGGTCTTTTGAAAGATTCTAGGAATATTTGAAGATTCCCCTCTGCTTTGATGTCTTCGGGTTTCTTTTAGCATTGCCAGTTTATTGAAATGGTCATTGGATGGCGACATGGATCCCAAGGGTCTGTCGCGGCCCTACTGTGCAGGGTACGACCTTGTACAGTGGGGCCCTAAATTTTTTTCCTTTTTTTTTGAAAAACTATTTCTTGATTTTTTTATTTGATTTTTCAAAAAAAATTGATAATAATAATAATTTTTTTATTGTAGGGAAATAAAAAAATTATAAAACTTGATTTTTTTTGGATTGCATGTAGGGGCGCCTAGGATCTGTACGGTCGTACAAAAATCTCAAGCCCCTAATTTTATTTTTCTTTTTCTACTACTTTTCCAAACCTAGGCGACCTTTATGTCAAAATTTGTCTCTTCGGCCTCTTGATTGTGATGGTGAGGTCAATTTTGCTCTAGGACGCACTAGAAAAAAGCTCAAGGCCAGATCTCTTCAGAAATTGAATAGGGGGTTGTAGTTTTGGGCTCTGATACCATGTTAGAATTGAAGACTCAACCCACAACTCCCATGAAACACCTACACACAATTACCTATCACAATAGAGAAGATCAAAAGTGAGATTGTGCTCAATAACCTGAGAATCATTATTGATGCAAATAACCTGGATAATATTACAAATGAATGTGCATATGCTTATATAAGCAATGCACAAGAAAACCCTACATGTAGATTAATAAGATAGTGACAAGTGTTTTAATCTCATGGAATAAGACAACTTGTCATAAATTTAGTCCAATCTAATAATAAGAATCAAACTAAAGATTAAACATCAACTCCTAAGTTTAGCTTAAGTGAACTAAAGTAAAAAAGTCTCTAATAATTAATTGATGGTAAATTAATTATCAGATAATGACTTATTTACTCCAACAGCTTTAATAGCCCATGTGGCTATTAAAAACCTACGAGGCTTTAATAGCCTACATGGCTATTAATAGCCCATAAGACTTTTAGTAGTCCACATGGCTTTAAATATAAAAATTATGAAGTTTTTTTTTTGAATAAAATTTAAACAAAACTTTAAAAAACACTAATAATTAAAATGTCAATTTAAAAAAAAATTGTCCACATTTTTATTTTTTAAAACAACAGACAGACCTCCAGTCGTACGACCTACGGTAGGCCCCCCTATAATTTTTTTTTAAAAAAATTGGTAGCAAAATATGCCAAATTTTATATCAAAATTTGTCTCTCGATCCTTCTAAGCACAACAAGAAGGTTATTTTTGTGATTCAAGACTGCTAAAAAAAATTATTTTCTAACCTTCTTCACAAATGCCTTAACATGCAAGATCAAACTCACAAAACTCAAAAGAATAAGTGTTATATGTCAAGATTCATGTTGCATTCACCAAAATGTATGCATTTAAATGATATAAATGAAACATGTGCATAAAATATAGCTTAAATAAAACTAAATACATGCAAACCTCAAAATATCAAGTGTAGTATGTTGATATGTTTATAGCTTGGATGTGGTTGCTCATTATTCCAATAGCCTGATGATGTGATCAAGATGATTCAATAGAACTTTCAACAACATAACATTAGCATAGAAAAGATTCATCCAAATGGGATGGGAGGCCTCTCATTTATAGAAATTTTATGAGATAAATCAAGGGCCAAGATGCATTAATTGATGGATGGCTAGGATTGAATGAGGATTGGGGCTTGGATCAAAGTTGTAGTCATGTGACAAGTGTCACGTAAGGGCTAGGGGCTAGGTTTAGTGTTCTGATTAGGGAAACATCCTTATGTGGATGGCTAGGATTAAAAGGTGTAATATTGAATGAATGGATGAGATGGAAAGTTAGTTTGAATTTTGGGTAAGTGTTTAGATTCAATAAATCTAAGAAAGGTCTTAGCTATATATGTGAAGGGGACACTTGTCATATGAGGATAAAATTAGATTATGATCCATATGAACAAGATAAAGGGCTAGGATTAAATGGATAAGGATTGAGGATAAGAGGAAATTAAACAATGGAGGAAAAGGGTAATGGGCATTAATTAGCCTAAATTAATTAATTTATTTAGTTGGAGGATTTGGGGATAGAGGTAAAATAAATAAATAAAATATTTATTTAATTAATGGATTGGGATAAAAGTGGGAAAGGATGGAAATAATTAAATAAATAATAGACTATTTATTTGATTAATGGCTAAGGATAGGCTAAAATGAGGTATGGTTGGGTAAAGTGTCATGCCCCAAAATTTAACTCATCCTAAACCAAACACATCTACCAAAAAAAATTATCTTGCAAATACTACTAAGGAAAAATTGAGTTCTATAACAAATCTAAATTTGATGACATCAAGTTCATGATTTCTACTCATCGTTTTTTAACTATCGTAGTTTGCTTTTATTTATTTATGAGGTTTTAAGACATAGCAAAAATTAAATCGATGAACTACAAACAACTTCTAACCATCTTTCATACAATCGGTTATTCTAGTTTAACAATAAGGGAACATATTATTGTATAATAAAACTTAACTATTGATAGTTTAAAAACGATAAGCAAAGCTACAATAAATAAGAAAGCTTTCACAAACATACGAATATAAAACAAAAACTTAAAAAGATAACTCTAACATCCTTATAACATCAATGACAAGCATATTCATTCCATTATCTTACTTTAACAATAGATTTACCTTAAGTCCAACAAATAAGTGATAATTGAAAGTATACCTACCAGTTAAATTTATAAATTCTCATTTGAATTATTTTCATCACTTAAATTAAGGGTTTAGGGATTGATCAAGTTTGAACCAAGAAGTTTATTTTCTCATTTAAAATTTGGAAAGGCTTCCTAATTTCTTTAAGACTATTGCTCACCCAATTAATATATATTTTCAATCCTAATTTAAATAGTTATTTTTGTATCAAATACCTTATTTAGTTTTTACACATTTAATTGAAAAGAAAAGTATCCACCTACCAATTTTTAAAAGACCTTAATTAACTCATTCATTATACATTATTAAAAGTTAAATTGCTAAACATATATTTTAATATCTCCAAAGGAACTTAAGACTTAAACTCTAATTGATATTGCATATTAAAGAAACTTCATGAAGTTTATTAAGGTGTTTTGTTTCACATATTACATTGGTGTTTAGTCTTGGCAAGAGTTTTTATTTTGTTAGCTATCACTTCACTACTGAACCTATGAATATAGGTGACCCCACAATCATTCCTATTTATTCATACTTTGAAATTTATTGAACAATTTCCTCACTTAAAACTTCAACTATCTATTGGTCTCTTATTTTTTTCTTTAAGGTCAGATTATAATTCATTGTTTTTTTTTATATTACATGGGTGTTCCCCCAACCCATCCCAGCGGCCCAGCAGCCCTTACTTTGGGTACCTAAGACAAACTAGGGCGAGATAGTCTCCTGTGGGTGAGATCCCCCGCCCGCAAGAAGTCCCACCTAGATTATAATTCATTGTTATTCTTAACTCTGGACAATGAAATCATTTAAACCCAACAATTAAGTGAATGCACTTTGCACCTAAAGTTTCATTCTTAAACTAACTTTTCAGTTGTTCCTACTTTAATACTTGCAGATCTATTTCCTTTGAAACAGAAGAAGCTAAGTTACAGGAAAACCAATTCAAGTTCTCTCTTGAAATATTGCAGAACTAAGAAATTGCTTTCAGGTGAAAGAGACAAAACTCAATCCCTTTCAACGCCTACACAATAGCAGATCCATTGCCTAGTATTCTGCTCTAAGCACATAATCCCGCAGTTGGTTTCCTGTGGCTGAATGGGTTGATTTTGAAATGGGAGTTGAAAGTGGAAGGCGTCATGGGTCAACGCCACCCCTTAAGAATATGCAGATGTGCACTAGTACAGGGATTGCAAGATGATCTCAGATAGATTTTTTAAATGCAACCACAGGTATAAGGTTTGACAACTGTCGCCACCCCCCTTTCAAAGAAAACCATGGCCCATAATACCTTCATACACTGAAAGGACAAAGCACTATGTTGCAAGAATCGTGCAGATCGACCCTACAAAATGGGAAGGTAACTTAAGATTATTTCTAAATTAATCCTGAAACCTTTCTTTCTCCCTCGGTTTATGGTTTCTTGTCTAACCAATTCGTAGATACAAAATTAGATTAAATTAGTTTAGTTATCTTATTGAGTAATATATCTAGATAATGCCAAGAGATATTTAAGATAGGAGTTGAGAGATCATTAAATTACTTTTATATAATTTTCTATAATTTTCTTGTCTTTCAATGCAGTGATATACTCAAAAAGGGATGAAAAGCAACTTCAGTACCCCAATTCAAGAGAAGAGAGAATGGGCATTGACCATATCCCTAAGTCTATCACATAACGAAAGGCTTGCTGCCACTGTAATTATAAAGTTAAGTTTAATTGTCTTATCCCATGATGGTCAATACTTTTGTGTTTCAGGAAATGCCTCTTGAATTGTCATGAGTAGTAAAGGTGAAATCTGAACACGATTATCAGTAGGAAGGTTATGCACATGGCCACATTTTCTGCTAGAAACTGAAAGTACTGTGAATTCACAAATTTTGGTTCAATATCATAAAGAAATCGGGATACGGTTGCCCATAGACCTTTTGGTGCACCTTAGACATTTTCGAAGTAAAATTTTGGTGGACCTTGCTCAAGCTTTTTAAGCTTCCATTGTCGACTCACGGGGTGACCTAGAGCTCCAAGTCCAACCAATCCTCTAATAACATGGCATTATAAGCGAAAATTTGTAAGCTCATTTTGGATTGACTGACTTTTGGAAGACGTGTTGCTTTTGAGCTTAACTTTTGAAATGGTGTCTTGTGATGGGTTTCATAGCAATCCTCATTGAAGTCTAAGAGCTTTCTTTTATTAGATTACAAGCACTTTACCACATATTTTGAAACATACATCAAACATTGCAGATTTCAAATAATTTCATTTGAAAAAATTTAAATCTTCTTTCCTCATATCACCTACTTCTTCGGCCTTCCTGTAGAAATTGCCTTCAGTTTGTAGCTAATACATGGATAAGAGCATTTCTCAAGATAATCACATGCAAAAGAACAACAAAACATATTCTAGAAAAAAATCAAATGAACTACTATAAACAATTTTGCAGTTGTCTTTCATGTACCAACATCATCCATCTTCTGCTATTGCATTTAAACTATCTTCTATACAAATGGTTGCTAACCTAGTTGCCTTAATTTTAAATTCAAATGATTCCCGTGTGGAAGTCTAGTGGATGGTTTGATCACATCAAACAAAACGTCATAGCAGAACAAATACACAAATGGTTGTTGCAACAGTGACGTTGGGAGCTTTGGAACAAGGTATGAACATCCATTAAATCATAATGGAAAGGGGATTATAGGCAGATATTACAATCAGAAATGCTCTGGTACACATGTATCCAAAATGTGGAAGAATATACAAGGTATGTGAATGTATGCCTCAAAGAAATTTGGTCTCATGGAATGCTATGGTTCCAAGATACACACAAAATGCGTTTGTTGAAAAAAATTAGAAAATTTCAACCAAATGTGCAGGTGTTAAGCCAGACAATGCAACCTTTACTAGCATTCTCCCAGCCTACGCCAAAATGGAAGCTTTGGAACATGGTATGTGTAACTAAGGTAAAAATCTAGGTTAGCATGAAAAAAAATGCATAAACAAAACCCTAGCTAAACAATGAAGTACAATGGAGTAAAATAGCATAAAACAAAGGAAAAGTTTCACCAAACAGCTTTCATGCCCTCCATGATTGACCTTTATTGCTCTTCTCCAGTTGCTGCGAAATGGTGTTTTCCTTCATATTTTGATGAGCAACTATTGACCTATGACAAAGCCCTAAGCAAATATTGAAGGATTCTATTCAAAAGCTGCAATGTACTCAGAAATTGCAAGTATGAAGTATGCCAACAAGAATTCAAGAGGTATGAAGTATGGAAGCATGAAGTGATAAAATGAAGTTGAAATTGTCCTTTTATAGAAAAGTCAATTTTGGATGAATGGCCAAGATTGTCAGATGAGAGATGCCCTAAGATCAAAGGTTGAAATTAAATGTGACAACCAACAATTAGGGTTAGGGAAACATTAGGGTAAAATTTGAAATGAAGGGCTGAGATTTGAAGTATTCCAACAAGAAGTCAAGAGGTATGAAGTGATAAAATGAGGTTGAAATTGTCCTCTTATAGAAAAGTCAATTTTGAATGAATGGCCAAGATTGTCATATGAGAGATGCCCTAAGATCAAAGGTTGAAATTAAATGTGACAACCAACAATTAGGGTTAGGGAAACATTAGGGTAAAATTTGAAAGGAAAATCAAATCAATGGACACAAATGCATGTGACAAGAGGATATTGGGCACAGAAAAAGAAAAAGAGACTGTTGGAAAATCAAATAATAATTTTAAATTATTTGATTTCAAAGGCTGAGTTGACCTTTTGAATTAAAAATTAATTTAATTCAAAAGTGGTGGGGTCATGTGATAGTAAATAATGATTTTAAATTATTTACTTGGTGGGAAAATAGAAAGTGGACAATTTTAAATAAATGACTTTATTTAAAATTAGAAGAAAAATTAATAAAATAATTAAATAATTAATGATAATTATTTAATTATGGAGAAAGTGGGCATGGTGGACAATTAAATAAATCATAGGAATTTATTTAATTATAAGAAGACATAAGGAATTAATGACGTATTTAAATAAATAAATAAATTTTATTTATTTAAATAATCAGGAGGAAATAGTTAGGAATTATGACATTATTACATAATTAAATAATTTAATTATGTGAGGAGGATGTTTGACATAGAAAAATGTGGTTTGCAGGTCTAGGCCATTTTTATGTGTCTACATTTGGCCCCTCTTTGATACAATGTAGCTTGTTGCGTTGTGTCAAAGAAATTTAGTCAATACATGCCCCAGTGAAAAATAGGATGAGGAAGAATGACGAGGAGGTAGCGGTATGCCTCCTCGAGAGGACAGGAGGGTGCAAAGAACACGAGTGTGCTCTCAAAATAGATGAGAAGACTAGAGGATGAAGGAATGGAAGAAATGTTAGCATGAAGGAGTGGATGGTAGGACGAGAAAGAAACCTTCAATATTTTTCCAAAGTAAAAATAGGTGTTGCATAATCATCATTGGGCGTTAAAATGACACAAATGGACAACAAACACCATGGTATGACATAGACCAAGGTGTGCAAGATCATCCACTTGCAAAAAATAGACAGTCGCAGACAAGGAATGTCCTAATGCATTCTAAGGGCTAAGTTGCCCCAGTCTTTTTCTCAAGACACACCAAAGACAACAATAAAGGAAAAATAGGCCATGAGATGTCATCACACCTCTAAATCCTTCATGGGACATCCTCGAGGTAAATAGTAACATGACCAAGAGACAAAAATAAAAAGATAAGACCAAATAGACTAGCAAAATTAATAGCCATTCAATTGTGTTTGCCAATATTTGTTTATGGAAGGTTGATTGCTTGACGGTTTGACAATTTGATGATTTGATTGTCTGACAGTTTTGACGATTCGACAATTTGATGGTTTTGACAGTGCCTATCGTCAGGAAGGACACATCCTAAAAAGGAAAATGACATTTTGATGAGGTCTCATTATAAGAAGGACGCATCTTGAAGGGGACCATAAGGTGACCAGGTCGACATTATTTTTGGCAATTTGACTGATGTTTGACTTGATGATTGATTGGATGATGTTGTCTGTTGGTTCACAATTTGAATATTGACACTTTGATGACTGTCTTGTGTTTGAGGGTGACTATGTCTTGCCTATTTGACTAATGCGACGAACCCTAAAGGACTAACTCTAACCTTATTTTTGGAGTTTTTTGAAATTTATTTGGATGTTTTTTGTGTTTTTGACATGTTTTGATTTTTGTCTTTTTGAGGTTTTATGGTTTTTTTTTGGATTTTGTCGATACTTGATTTTTTTTCTTTTTGAAATGTTTTATGAGGATCGTGACAAATGCATGTGAATGACGCCTACAAGCAAGCGAGCAAGCATGTACAAGAATCCAAGGACAAACATGATGTTTCCCTTAGTCAAGCTAAATACCAATTGACAGGTGACAATGATGGTGACCACATTGTTTGACGTGGGAAGGATGCATCCTAAAACAATGTGAGGATAATGATAATGTGACTGAAGGATCAACGTTTGCAGCAAGGCTAGAAACAAATCCAAGGAATGTGTTGGATGATGTGCTAGGATGCATAACAAGATTGTATGGATTAGGTTGGTTGCATGTTTGGAATGACTTGTTTAGGACTAGATGGGATGATGGAGGATTCTTAGATTGTTGACAAGGGAAAACCAAGATATGCAATAGGTATGAAAGGGTGATGGATCGGTTTTGGTAAATGATAGCAAACATGAAGGTTATTGGCCGGAAGAATTATCATATGGTCTCCAAGGACTATGTCACATAGGAATAATTAGTTTTCTCTAATATATGGGTTTAGATAGTGCTATGAAGGAAACAACATGATGTTTCATGAATAGTATATGACCAAAGGATAGACATGTCAAGATTTTTCCCAAAGAAAGATTTATATTTGTACCCCAGTCCTTATCAAGATAAAAGTAGGTGGGAAAAATGGATGGAAATGTTAGGGCTTAGATGGATAGATAGAAATGTCATGAGGAAGGCATGAGAGATGAGACGACTTTCCCCCAAGTGTAAAAGTCCACATAGATAATTTTGCTCTTACACATGACACTTGTTTTCTAGGTTTTCATCATGGTACTTATCCAAAGCACCATAAAAATGGTTTTCATTATTTGATGAAATTTTTCTCTTTACTATTTTCTTGACATTTTTTTTATTTTATTTTTTTGTTTTTTTGTATTTTTATATGGACGGGATGTCTTAGATGCTCACTGATTGTTTTGGAACTGTTGACAGTGCTAATGTAGAGGCCGGTGCCATGATATGCCAATAATGACCTTTCTAAAGTAGTTTCCTTGTTAGGATCATTGTACTTGCATACAACTTATTGATGTCATTGTGATCATTTTTTATACTAGAATTGGCCTTATCAGAATATGCACATCACGATAGAGTGCCATGAGAATCCTTATAATAAAGAGTTGTTGCCAAGATGTGATGGATTTTTGAGGTATGTGTTTAGACTTTAGGCGCAATGTAAGATTATGATGGATGAAGGTAGATGTGGAAGGGTTGATTGGATGTTTGGACGAATCACTTTTTATTTTCCGAGCTTGGGATGTTGGATGGTAGAGTTTCTAATTTCGATTAGAATAATGTTTGGAACCAACACTTTTATATGCCTTGCTTGATGACCATTTTGAAGGAGGTGGACATTTATTATATGAGGGAGTCCTCTTTTCTTGTGGCTCCACATTTTGATTAACTTTTGGATTTAGCATATTTTCTTTGCTTGATCTGTTTTTCTTTAGGATCCATTTTAACTTCATTTTTCCACTGGGCTTTTTGTTTGATTCAATGGCCTTTGGTTTTTGATCTTGAACTTTAGCTTTGTAATGATTTTCTTTTAATTGGTTCCAAACGGGAGGTTTATTCATGTTGGAATGATGGTTTATGGTGTGGATGGAAGGAGTGTTGGCAACAACCTTATGACAAGGATTACTCATGGCCCCCATTTTGATGTTTGTATCAGATAAAGTTTCCCCCAATATCAAGGAGTTACCAATAACATCATTAGATTCTCTGACTGAGGAATAGCCAAGACCTTGATGTCTAGGATTTTCATAAAATTGTATTTGTTCTCAAATGCCTTGCTCGTGTATGCCTAGTCCTCTTCCTTGATACTACATGTTTTGACATATTCTCTTTGTGAAGGGGTATTTGTCATTTTGGAAGCAAGATGCAATCCCATCTTTGTGTATGTGGAGGTCATTACTCAATATTTTTTCATCTGCAAGAAAGCCTGCTCTGACAAAGATAATTGATCCTAGCTGATAAGATGTCGCTTCGTTGACATGGGGTATAGATTTCTGATTAACGTCTTTGGTCTGATTTTGTGACATATCTGATTTAGATGATTCTACGGGTGCTTCCAAGTTGATGTTGAAACCGTCTTTATGGTCACTGTCATAGAGTCCAGTGAATTCAACTATAGCTTGATCATTTGCAAATATGTCTAGAGTAGAAGACTCTTGTACTAGAGGAAGATCATTTATGTGTCCCATGGGAGAAAGTGTCTCATTTTGGGAAATGGTGATGTTTGGGGTTTGGGTAGGATTAAACTCAATTTTTTTTATCATGAATGGCATAAAAGTCAATGAGCGGATTGTTTTGGGTTTCTTGATCAATGGTAGTGTCTCGGTCAAAGATGGGATTGTCTTGGATGACATGATTTGGAATGGAATCTTTGTCAAGGATAGGTGTATTTTGGATGCTATGATTACCTAGAAGGACTTCTTGAATGGATTTAAGGATGGGTTCATGGGATGGACTATCTTGATCTTGACATGAAGGTGAAGTTATGATGTCATGCCTTGGGTTTTCATCTTGACATATATCCTCAAATTTAGGCAATGGAATGTGACTTTGGACAAGGATAGAATTTTCATGACTAAATGTATGTTGGGAGAGGGTGGCTTGGAAAGGATTAGTGGATGAAGGACTAGGATAGGACGTGGAGACCTCGAATGGATTGATTAATAATGGACTAGAATAGGACATGGAGGATTGGAAGGGATTAGTGGAAAGTTGGCTTCCCTTGTCAAGGTTAGGATAAGGGCAATAAGTGGACATTTGTTGTGGATTAATGGCATGAATTGTGCTAAGGGACTCTTGATAGTGAGGGTAAATGGATGGAGGACTAGGGTTTATGAGTTGTTGGTAAGAAGGGTATTGGTATTTGGATTGGATGAATTGTCTTTTGAAGTCTACAACTTGTTGGTATTCACCATTATGAAGTAACTGGTATTCAACTTGACTAGCAAGCATATCAAGGTGAATTGAAGATATGATAGTGAAGTCTAGAGAATGACAATGCAAAGGTATGACTTAAGCCTAAGGTATGCAACCTAAACTATGTTGTTTTTCTGGGTGGCAGGCAGTTACAGTTTGACAGTCAATTGTGTTGCAATAAAGAAAATGTGTTGTTCTAGGAAGCAATTGTGTTGCAACAAAGAAAATGTGTTATTTTAGGCAGCAATTGTGTTGCAATAAAGCAAATGCGTTGTTTTAGGCAGCAATTATGTTGCAATAAAGCAAATGTGTTGTTTTAGGAAGTAATTGTGTTGCAAAAAAGAAAATGCATTGTTTCAGGTAGCAATTATGTTGCAAAAAAGGAAATGCTTTGTTTAAGGCATCAATTGTGTTGCAAGTTGAACAAGGTCTGGTTTTCTTGCAATTTTGAATTTTTTTTTAAGTTGGTCTAATTTGAATGTGACTTTCTAGATTTGCAAAAGGTGTTTTATGTGTTCATTAAATCAGCAAACACTTGGAAAACACATGATTTTGTCTTGAATTGTTGGAAACAAGCACATTGAAGACAAGCACAAATCCTAGGGATGGAAAGGACTATATTCACTGGATTCCCACTTGGATTTCTCTAGCCACACTTATTCTTAGCGGATGACTTAGAAGCTTGGCCACACTAGCTCCCCTCCAGGACACTCACTTCTCTGGGTCAACCAAGCTTTGAGTTCTCATGACTCTCCCATGACAAAATCTTCATCTCTACTAAGAACTGTGAGAACGTGGGATGGCTTGGCAACGACCGTTGTTGCACCAAAAAATAGAAAGGGATTTTGGAAACTACACAAATGGTTTTTAGTTAGGGCACCCGTTCAGGTGGCTATGCGTGAGGAAAGATTATTTTTTCTGCATAACAAATCTACACCTGTAATGCTAAGTTTTCCATTAGCATTCACATTTGTATACCGGTTGGGAGTAGCTTGGCTTTGGCTTCATTATCGGTTTGAGTTGCCTTGGGGTGAGTACTTTTTTCCCACCAAGGAAAGCCCAATTCCTAGAGTCAATAACAATTTCTTTTGCACCCAGGATCACATAAGTGCACAAGGGGAGAGGATACTTTTATTATTGAATCAGGGTTACACAAAAGTGAAAACAAGATTGTTCATTTTAATGCCAAAATTGAAATATGTGGGTGGAAAAGTAACAACTTCTAAGTGTTTTTGTTTCTCCAAATCGCAACAAGGTGCAAGAGAATTGCATACACACTAAGAAGCTATCACTACACCACAAGACACATCAACCACTTGTTCATTTTAACCCAACTTATTGTGAGACAAACAAAATTCTTTTTAAGCCAATGCTATGAGAATGCATGTAAAGTTTAGCCTTGATGAGTTTTAATGCAAGTTGTGTTCATTTTAATCCCATGAGTGAATGCATGTTCATTTTAAACCATGAAGTGTAAATGCAAGTTGTAGTTGTGATTGTTTGTTTTTTTGTTTGCTTTTAGGATTGAAAAATATTTATAAAATTATCAACAAACAATGGTTAGTATCTCCTCCCAGCTTGCCACACGTTGCCAACGATAGATTAGTAATCCAAAAAGCACTAACCTAATGAAACTGAAAAGAGAAATATAGAAAATACTGTCAAAAACCAAAAGTATACCTATAGCAGGCATTGCAATAGATCAAATGTGTTGTTATGGTTATCAAATGTGTTGCACCAGATCAAATACGTTGTTCTAGCTGTCAAATGCAATGCACCAGATCAACTGTGTTGTTTTGGTTGTCAAATGTGTTACACCAGATCAAATACGTTGTTCGGGTTTTCAAATGTGTTGCACCAGATCAAATGCATTGTTCGGGTTGTCAAATGTGTTGCAACAGATCAAATGCAACTCAGAAAATTGTGTTTGCAACATTTTGTACCTGTACCTACAAAAAAATGATGAAAAGACCATACATAAATTTGTAAAAATGTGTTTTTCATGTCGGGTTCACCAATGTAACTAAGGTAAAAATCTAGGTTAGCATGAAAACAAATGCATAAACAAAACCCTAGCTAAAAAATGAAGTACAAGGGAGTAAAATAGCATAAAACAAAGGAAAAGCTTCACCAAACAACCTTCATGCCCTCCATGATTGACCTTCATTACCCTTCTCCATTTGCTGCAAAATAGTGTTTTCCCTCAAATTTTGATGAGCAACTATTGACCTATGACAAAGCCCTAAGCAAATATTGAAGGATTCTATTAAAAAGCTGCAGTGTACTAAAAAATTGCAAGTATGAAGTATGCCAACAAGAAGTCAAGAGGTATGAAGTATGGAAGCATGAAGTGACAAAATGAGGTTGAAATTGTCCTTTTATAGAAAAGTCAATTTTGGATGAATGGGCAGGATTGTCAGATGAGAGATGCCCTAAGATCAAAGGTTGAAATTAAATGTGACAACCATCAATTAGGGTTGGGGAAACATTAGGGTAAAATTTGAAATGAAGGGCTAAGATTTGATGGACAAGAATGCATGTGACAAGAAGATATTGGTCACAAAAAAAGAGACTGCAGGAAAATCAAATAACAATTTAAAATTACTTAATTTCAAAGGTTGAGTTGACCTTTTGAATTAAAAATTAATTTAATTCAAAAGTGGTGGGGTCATGTGACAGTAAATAATGATTTTAAATTATTTACTTGGTGGGAAAATATAAAGTGGACAATTTTAAATAAATTAAATTAGAAGAAAAATCAATAAGATAATTAAATAAATTAATGATAATTATTTAATTATGGAGAAAGTGGGCAAGGTGTACAATTAAATAAATCATAGGAATTTATTTAATTATAAGAAGGCATAAGGAATTAATGACGTATTTAAATAAATAAATAAAGTTTATTTATTTAAATAATCAGGAGGAAATAGTTAGGAATTATGACATTAGTACATAATTAAATAATTTAATTATGTGAGGAGGTTGTTTGACATAGAAACATTTGGTTTGCGCGTCTAGGCCATTTTTATGTGTCTACAAAAGTCTTTGGGACCATGAAATCAAGTTGGTTTTGGTTGTCATTATTTTATTTTTGTTCATTTAATGTGATTTTAATACCTATTAAGGTATAGCCTTGGGAATACCCTCTCGAGTCTAAGTTGAGCTCAAGTTGTAAGACATATAACCCACACTTGTAAAGTTATCTCAATCTCCTCCATTTTTTTAATGAGTTTATTTACTTGCATGACGAAAACCTGGCCTTATGAGTGATATTTGGTTCTAGGAAGTGGAGTAGTGATTTTGATACCTAACAAGTAGACAAAAGCAATTGCACTAGCTAAGGAATATTCTAATCATGAATTGATTGTATATTTTTTGTACACTAAGAGAAGTTCAATCTTGAGGCTTCTCTCGAAGAACATGATATTGCCTCATTTTAGTTATCAAGATCTATTATTATTCAACACTCATACTTGTTGGTGTGAATATGGAATTTTACCTAACTAGTTCACTAGTAGGTCATATTCACATGCTAAGTTTACATAGGCCCTAGGGAATATTTATAGAAGTCTTCGGTGTCATGTGATCTTATATTATCTTATGGAATTTAATTCTAGTTTCCTAAGTCAATTAAAATGTGTTATATTAGTTGTCTCATTGCATAGGATTAATACACTTGTCACAATCTTGTCTTTTCTTATCTCTCAACCTTGCCTATATAAGCAAGGCATCATATGTAAATTTCATATCATGTAATCATGTTGAGGTTTAATCAAATTCATTGTGCTCATAATCAAGAAATATGTTTTCTCTTGCTCCTATCTTGTGTAAGGCATATTTTGGTTTTGTAAGGTGATCCTGGAGGTTTGAGTTCATTGGTGACTCTCACATGGTATCAAAGCTTCAAATCTACAATCCCCTTCTCAAATCTGGGAGATAATTAGGTATGAGTTTTTTCTAGGTGTACTTTGGGGAAAAATGGACCTCACCATTGAGTCTAGAAGGCCCCAAAGCCCTTATTTTTATATAAAATACTTCATATTTGAGCAAAAATGGTCATTTTTTTGTGGGTTGCAATTTGTACGATCATATAGAATTTGTACGATATGTACCATCAGTAGAGTATATAGGCAGGTTGTGGAGCATATTCCATAACTATTCAATTTTCAGAATCAACATACAACTTGTGTAAGCATGTGCCATCAATATCACATCGCTTGTATGAATTACAATTTTTAATAATTATTTTTTTTGGTTTTTTAGTAGACTAACCTAGCATAGGTTTGTGATCCCAGGTCATGGGGAGCTTGAAGCCCCTAGTCCTACTTGTAGAGTGAGGCTTAAGCCTGAGTGGTGCAAAGACCCGCCACTCGTCCAAGCACCACCTCTACCCACCAACACACCACCCAATGGTGGTACTTTGTATTTTTTAATTTTCTACAACTAGTGGTCACATGGTGTGACTGGCTACAAAGCGCCTAGATGCTAAATTTGGCCCCTTTTATGTCCAAATACATTTTTTTTAAATCACCATATCTTTTTATCTAAGAGTTAATTTTTTAAAAATGAGATATCATCAGAAAGTTGGTTCAATGTACTTCATAGTGGTATAGGTTATTTTTCCATATTTTAATGTGCCATGCCTATTATTATTTGTTGAATTCATTTTTTTAGCCTCTAAGCTCATCATTTTTTCCCAGATCTCTAATTTTCATAATTCTAACAAAAAATTTAAGTGTTAGAGTCACTCAAGGACTCAAGCCTCCAAGACCATTTGTAAAACCAAAAAAAAAAATATTTTACAAGAATGAAAATAAAGAGCATAAATTTGCAATAATGGATGCAAGATAATATTAGATCAAATTATTCAATATGTAATACACAAGATTGCAATAGAATTGAATTGAATTACGAATGATAGCCCCTTGGTTGTATAGCGAAGGTGAGATATAGGATTAGATAGGATCATGACAAGTGTCTTAATCTTATGTCATGAGATAACTATCTCACCAAATATTAAATGAACTAGAAAATAAGTATTAAATTCCAAAAATATAAGATAAAATATAAGTGACAGCTAAGATTTCTAGAAATATTCCTAGGACCTAAGTAAACTTGACATGTAAATATGACCTATAAGCGAATTAGATAGGTAAAACACCTATTTACACCAATACCCCCCTTAAGTGCAACTTAGGGAGTAGATTATTATGTAAATGATGTAAACATGGGTCCTGACTACTAGGTCATGTTAGGTACCATTACATATAAATGCAATCTCTCATAAATAGAGAAAAGGAGAAAACCTAGTGGGACAAAAATCCTCCCCAGAAGAGAGATGAAAAATATGCTCTCACTGAAGAATGATAAGGACAAAATCTATGGAAGGAAAAATCCCCAATAAGAGAGAACAAGAGAAACCATGCAACCCCCCTCAATGTTGAGTGTCTTGGAATGATGGTATATGTTCAATATTGAATGTTGATGATGATCTAGTCTCTTCAAATAATATTCCTCCCCTTAGGAAGAAATAAAACACAAATAGTGTGTAGGATGTCTTCCCATTCCTGAAAGGAAGATGTGAGAAGAAGGATGATGTGACATGTCTCCAAATTAGTCTCAAGTGTCTCCATGTCGATGTTGAAAGCTAACACACTCCAATCAGGCATTATAGGCCACACTACTAAAGATGACAATCTAGAATCTAGTAGAGATGAATGTAGAACACAATCCAAAGATATCTGCTCTGAAGACAAAGAAGCCTCCTCCAAATTTTATCCAAAAGTATCCACACTGATGTCAAATTATGAAGAATAACCATGTAGAGAATGAACAAGAGGTTCATAGTGTTCTCTCACAACAATTATAGAAGGATCATCTCCATCAAATAGAAGATGTGTGCAATTAATGGTATCTCCAAAATCTGAAATTTTGGACTAAACAAAAAAAAAATGTGATGTTTATCAAGTACTCATTCCATGTAGGTGCATCTAGAAGATGATGTATATCATGTTGCATTAGGACAACACAAGCATATCAAATGCAACATAAGATTTAGGAGATGGAATGAAAGACTCAAGAATGGGATCTAATGTGAGAGCACCCAAGTTCAAATAGCCAAAAATCTCCTCAAAATCATGGTCCACACCAAAAGTGTGATCAATGGTCGAAGAATCAAGGCCATCATAAAAAGAATAATCTTCAAAGGTGTACAATCGAGATGCATGATTAATCATCCCATTAGAAATAATCTCTCTACTCTCCAATTCTCTAATGATAGCTAAATTAGGAGTGAATTCCATAGTCTTCCATGCTCCATCATGGGTAATCTAATAGATGGAAAGAATATTTTTTGACAAATGAGGTACACAAAAAATATCATTTGAAAGTGCCCTCTCCAATTTCAATAGATCCCTTCCAGTTGTATTCATGTATTTATTGTTTCCCATAAAAATAGGTGACATAGAGAACATGTGTGCAATCAATGGTATCTCCTAAATCTAAAATGTGGGACTCAACAAAAAAAATATGTTTATCAAGTACTCATTCCATGTAGGTGTATCTAGAAGATGATGTATATCGTGTTACACTAGGACAACACAAGCATTATCAAATGCAACATAATATGTAGGAGATGTAATGCAAGACTCAAGATTAGGATCCAATGTGAGAACACCCAAGTTCAAGTAGCCAAAATTCTCCTCAAAATCATAGTCCACAATAAAAGTGTAATCAATAACTAAAGGATCAAGGCCATCATCAGAAGAAAAATATTCAAAGGTGTATAGCCGAGATGCATGAGTAATCATCCTATTATCAATAATCTCTCTACTCTCGAAGTCTCTAATGATACTTGAATTAGGAGTGAATTCTATAGTCCTCCCTACTCCATCATGGGTAATTGGACAGATGGAAAGAAGATCGTTTGACAAATGAGGTACACACAAAACATCATTAAAGTGTCCTCTCAAACATCAATAGATCCATTCCCGATTGCTTCATGTATGTATTGTTTCCATCAAAATAGGTGTCATAACACAAGCCTCAAAAGAAGAGAATATAGACTATAAATATGTCATATGGTGACATGCTCCTAAATCTAGAAGTCATCTCTTTGATCCAAGACCCGTAGAAGCACAAAGAGCTTGTCCTTTTCTACATGATGTAGTAACTATACCATCATGGCCTTTTTCCTTATTAGATTGTTTTAAAGAAGAAGTTGACTTAGTCATTCTAGAAGGTAGATCAATGTGATTATTTTTAAGATGTTTCAATTCATCAATATCTTTATTATGACAAGAATGCTCTTAATTTTCAAGCTTCTTACAATATGAACAAGTAGGCTTCTCCTTCTTATATGATTTCTCTTTAGAAGAGGATGCATTTTGTGCTTGATTTGAATGTGGTTTGTTCTTTGATTTCTTATCAAAATGTTATCTCTTTCACCCAACTAACCAATAATACCTGAGATTAGGTAACTTTATGAGACCCATAGAAATAATATTTCGTTGCTCATGTATTAACATCTCAAAAAAGATACAAATGAAGGTGTAGTATATGCAGACCCCATAGTCAACCTATAAGTATGAAAGCTAGAAACAAAAGTTGCATAATCAAGACCAAGTTTGTTCAATGCATTATAGATCAAATAAATGTTTTTTATTAATTCCACATGAATTACATTTCCCTCTTAGATCATTTCCCTTAGTGATGTAATCTTGGATGTTTTCAAAGTTCTTAGGATCAAGACTCATTAGTTCATTATCAATTTGATATCATTTTACTTCATATGTAGTGTCATAAAATATTTCTCATACGTTCCAAGCTTCATGAGAATCCCTACATGATTCAATTTGAAACAATAAATCTTGATAAATTAAGCTACAAAGAAATCCTTGAGAGATTTATTATGTTCAATCATCCATTTTATCTTTGTATCATCATTTTTAGATTCAGGTACCTTATTCTCAACATATAGAGAGTAACCTTGATTCACTAGAGCACTCCATGCATGTTGATGCCAACTTATATAGTTATATGATGTTAGAAAAGGAGCCTTAGAATGATTCATGGAAAATAAGAGCACTAGAAAATAGATAAAAAAATATGCACCAAGAGACCCCTCCCCCTAATCACTCAATCAAGAATCCCCCTAGAATTATGATTTGAAATTGTATATTTAGTGTGTTTATAATGCCAGAATTGCTTTCCAAAGTTTACAATATCAAGATGGACCAAATATAGAAAAATACAACAATGTATTAGAATGAGATCCATGTAGCATTGAAAATTTTCATCCTTGACAATTTCACACTAAGTTTAGCTCCTCCCATGTGCTTGGACCTAATTATGCATTTAATTACCTATTTTATAAATATATTCAGAAAATTAAACAATAGGAATAAAAATAAGCATTTAATATTTTCCCTCGATGTTTAAGGCCCTGACAAAGATGGATCAAGACTAGAGCACCCAATGCCCTTGTCCAGTCCTTTTCAACTCCAATTTAATATGTCAGTGTCAATATTTTATTATTTGAAAATCCAATTTCATTTGTCAGCTATCAACATTTGATTTTCAGAAAATTAGAAGAATTGCATATAAATACAAGTCATTTTCTCCAGTTTAATCCTAGCATGTTGGAGAAGGCAATTGAGATTATTATTTAGTCAAGAGCAGAATTATCAAGATTATTGGAGAATTAATTTCAGTCAAGCATCATGTCAATCATATATCATTTTTTATATGTGTCCATGTTTTGTGTTCATTTATTTTGTGAGTACTAACACTTGCAGGACTTCAAATCAAGCAACAATTTCTCCTTGAAGGTGATGATTACATGACTTCATTCCATCAAGGAATGCAAATCTAAGTGGTGAGTTGCAACAATTTATCAATTTATCACTTGTTTATCATTTAGTCTATGCCCGACTAAGGGTAAGCTCTCTCTTTATATCATCATAGCCATTGTGGAGGTAGAAATACCAAAACAAAGTTTGACTTATGCAAGACCCTATACGACACAACCATTCCCCCTCTTTCCTGTGTGCAGGTTTTCAAATCTAAAGCAAATTGGAGGAAGATTAAAGACTAATTTCTCATTTATACATTTGAGACCTACAAGTTATCAAGTCAAGGAAAGTAGATTTTATCAGCAACAGGCAAAGTTCTGAAAGTGACCCTAGGAGAGAAGGACTTGCAGATCATGAGCAATAGGATTATGAAATTAGATCTTAAATAGAAGCAAGCCAATATAGGGCGCCCACACCTCTATCCAACTATTTCAACACCAAATTTATTTCTGAGGTTCTTATGTGTCTGCCCTTTGCTTTTATGGAATCTATTTCTTATTTTTTTGTATTTCTCATAAATCATCTCATTTTTCTAAGGATTTAAAATTTCTTCAAAACTTCCTAAGTATCAAGCCTTTAGCTAGAGATATAGCATCTATTGCAAACAACCTTAGAAAGTTAATAAACGATTCCCAAGGAATAGAAGTATTGTGTAGTCGAGCTCACATAGTAGATGCCAATATACCTACAACAACTATTTGAGCTCAAGCATTCACCAATTGTCAAAACCAAGTAGGAAAACAATTTTCCTCTCCCACAACCATGCCTTCTATTCCCACATTTACACCTCCAACCATAGCATTAACGATATAATATAGCAATGGCATAAACTCAAGCTTAGGGATTCCTAGTGGAAATTCTTATATATTTTCACTCCAACCATAACATCACCATCACCTCTCATAAATATGCAAAACAATAACCCACCAGTTATTCATACTAGTTAACCATATTCAACAAACTCTCAAAATATGTCACCCAATGATCTAGTGATAAATCAACTTTTATAAAACATTACATCACTTCAACAACAAATTTCAACCTTAAACCAAAATCAAAATAATGGTAAACCTCCACAATACCTTACACATAATCCATTATCATTTGTTATCCTCAAAACACCTATCTCGCAAAACATTAAAATACCCTGATTTGAAAAATAAAATGGTAAGGGAGATCCTAACAACCATGTGTCAACTTTTACTGTATTATGTAGTGACTTAATTTTTGAAGATGCACTCTTATCCAAACTCTTTCCTAGATCATTGAAAGACATATGGCCTTGGAATAGTTTTTCTCATTGCCAAATAATTAGATGACCTCATTCACACAAGTTATTAGTGTATTTCTCCAACATTTTCAAGCAAATGTTGGTCCTCAAGTGGCGTTAACAGACTTAGTGTATTGTAAACAAATACCTAAGGAAAATATAATAGACTTTATAAGACGATATCAATTGCTTTACTCACAAATCTCCTATGGTCTTCTTGATGTTGACATTTAATAAGTGTTTATAAGAAACTTGTAACCTAATATTCAAGATAAGATATTATTGATGAAATATCCATCTTTTACACACTTGTGTACAACTATTTGTGATTATCAAATATTGGTTATTCAATATGAGGGTACCATTGTCACTTCAAAGTGAACCCTTGTTAAGTTACACTAGTGAAACATGGGAACTTTTCTAGGTTGTGGGTCACCTATAGTGGAAAAGAACCTCTAGAAAGGGTTGGTTCCCTTGGTTTAATCACCCAATCTAAACTACCTATTTTTTTTTTGGGATAAGAGTGAGAGAAAAGCATAAAATGAACTTAAAAGTAACTATGAAGGTGATGCACAAAACTGAATGGCCTATGTTTGATGTTATTTGACACACAATCTTCAATAAAAATATATTTTTAATGCACAATTCTTAATTTTATACCCTATATTGAGTTTTTTGCAAGGACAACACATGTAACTCATTATTTATAAGGAAAATGCAATATTTTCATAACTCAAATAGTTGTGTACATGTTTTGCACAACTTACAATCTACATGAAAGTATGATTTATGTCTATGGTTGTTTGATAAACACATATTTTGAACATTTATTGATTGAAACACAATATGATATGCATCATTTTCTCATATACACCATAAAGTGACATATAAAGAAGGAAAATCAAATAATTTTATTGAACAAAGGATTTTACTACATCAAAATAAGTCTAAAATTTGTATCTTGTTGCCTGAGATATGTTACAAAATGTGTTTCTTAGTGTTGTGACTGAGAAAATATGAGTTACAATATTGTGCTTTTTTTTCTTTTTTAGAGCCAAAAACAAGAAAGAATTGATTGAAAAAACTAGCATAAGGGTCCTATATCTCATCCCAAACATAGGAGAGAATATAGGAACTAAAATTGACTAAGTTACCAAGCTCAAAAATAATCCAACCTACTTTGCATGCCCAATAAGTTCAACTTTGACTTGGTCCCTTCAAAGTGGGTTGGTTGACCTCTCCAAGCTCCTTGAATTGTGCCCCAATTGGTGATGATGCCCCTCGATATTTGTAAATTATTTGGAATGCTCCTAGATGCTTGCAAACTACTCTAGTTAAGAAGCTCCACTTGTTGCCCTAGTCACCCTCTTGACCTTAACTACTCCATAACCCCCTCCTAGATGCTTGTATAATGTCCTTGAAGTCCATAAAGACCACCAAAATACCCAACCTCCTTCATGAATGCCTTCAAAACCCTTATCCACATGTTCTTGAAAACTCAACTTCCTTGCATGCTTATAAATCACATCCTTGAAGTTTAGGAAAAGGAATAAGTTCCTTTGTGGTGTTGGAAAATTTTAAGGTATCTTATATTTTCCTTAAAATTTCATAAGTATGCTTAATGGTTGTCACTTACTTCTTGACACTTTAATGTGTTTTCCTTGATTTCTCTCTCAGTTGCCTCATGCAATATCTCAATGATTGAACTTGTGCATATATTGTCCATTGTCTTGTAGAACTCTACTCATTTCATGAAACATCATTGTCATCTTGATACTGGAATTATTATTGTTTCCTCGTAACCTTCTTACCCATCACTGTCCTTTTTATGGGACTTTCTTAAAATTGGATTGTTCATTCATGTATAGGTCTCATGATTCCATATGATGAATGTCTTCTAGATTCCAAAATCGTTGTCCTTTTGCATGATTGTACCTTTAGCCTTATATTATTGCATCATCATTGTCTTCTTCACTTTTTCCTCTATCCCATGCTATCATGCCTTCCTAACAGAACTGTGATGTTTTCCCCTTTAACTGTGCTATGGACTTCTCATGTCCTTGTCCTTGTCTATCATTATATCATTGTACCATATCTCTACTACCCTTTGTGATCCTTATCTTGTAGGTTTTCTGCATGAATCCCTTTAGTGTATGATCAATTCTATTGATTCTAGGACTTGGATATCCCTTCATATGCAACATACTATCATAGTGTTATGTTTCTTTTCCCTTGGATATTATCCTTACCATGTTCTTTACAAATAATACATGTGCATTCTCATGTTTGACAACCTCAACCATGATCTCTTTGACACCATTGTTGTCTTCTTATGGAACTTTTTCTTCATGGAGTATCGACTTATTAACAATGGTTCTAGTAGTTTTGACAAGGTTTTTATATGGTTTTATCACAAGGGCCTCCATAGTTGGCAATATTAAGGTTTAAGTCATGCCTCATGAAGTCATGATAGTGTTATAGGATGGCATTCTCATTATTCTTTATGCTATGAATATCACAGTTTAAAGACCATTAACATCTACTAGCAAACCATTAGACCGTGTTCTTGAATGCTTCATAACTATTATCCATTAATATGATGATGTGACTAAATTTGTCTTTTGGAAGGGTCACTTTAAAATGTCTTTCATATATATTTCTATTGTTGACCTTTCTAACACTTTACCCTTTCATCTCTTTCTAGATACCACTATTTACATGTATCTAAAATCATGTACTCCCATGACTGTGTATTGGGTAGATTGGCATGATGATTGTCCTGATTTGATCCTACAATATCACTGCCACTATTCTTGCTTAGCTATCACTAATTGTCTGTGTATACACCTAAAAATGGTTTAGATAATCTAATTAATTAAATACGATTTATTTGATTAATTAACCTTTAATTCCTTTACTATTGAATAAATAGAAATATTTATTTATATAGTTCACATTTTAATTCTTCTATTTCTTCTATTATTTCATCTTAATTAAATAAACAAGTTCACATACTTTGTTTCATTTAATTATTCATTTCTTCCATTTTTAATTTAATAAATAGACTTCTATAGTTTGTTTTATTAAATTTAATATCTTATTTCTTCCTAAATTTGAATAAATCTAAATATTCAAATATATTCATATTTCTACAACTCATCATATTTTACCTACCAAATTAGATATAAAACATCTAATTTAATTCAATGGCATTCACGAGAAAGTTGTGGAGACAAATTGGAGACAAATTGGAAATCAATTTGTCAATCTCCTTCCTCTGATTCTTCCTATCCTCTGGCAAGATGTTTTTGTGGGGAGGAACCATTCCCATATTAAGCTCAAGCTTCTTCATCCTTCACCATTCAATCCTCGAGATCAAATCCAAGCCTTTGTTGTGCTACCCCTTTGCAAATGTGTTGTCGTAAATCTATAAATAAACCTTCTAAAGTAGGAAAAGGATTCCCAAATTTGTGCAAACTTACTCTACAGGAATACAATCAATCAATCAAGCATCTTACCAATAGCATTATCATCTTAGCAATAGCAATCATAGAATTTTAGAATCAATATCATGGTTGCATCATAGATTATTGTAGCTTCCTTTTATCATATCCATGTCCATTTAGATTATAGTAGTTCATCATATCATTTAGGAATCATCATATATGATTAGATTATTGCATTTAGTAGCATCTCATTCTCTAGATTGGCATTTTAATAGTCACAATGCTTACCAAATCTGAGAGCCCAGTGACTTAATAAATCTTTAGAGATAGGGAACAATATGACGCTTTCAGTAGATTCTTGCTTTAAATTAGATTAATTGTTGTTGAATCTTTGATATAATGTCTTATTAAGAAGTGTTCTTAGTTATTTAGTTATTCCACACTTACATTTTTGTGCCCACTGTGGGGCTAGAACCCACGTTTTTAACATTTTTTTCCTAAAAAGTGTACTTGAAGCTTTCAACGTGTTTCTTTTAGCGCAATCAAAAGATTTTCTGGCGCATACACTAGATACTTTAGCGCATTTGACGACTATTCTAGTGCATCCATCATAAACTCTAGCGTATACAATGACTGTTCCACCACATCCACCAAAAACTTCCAGCACACTGGACTCTATTCTATTTTGGCACATACGATCCATTCTACAGTGCATTGGCCAAATTCTGCAGTGCATAGGACAAATTTTGCAGCACATCCAACTGATTTTGTGGCGCATATAACCCCTGTTATAGCGCATTTGTAAAAAGTTGTCTGGATCCGACGCAATCGCGGCCAAAAATTTCATTGCTAGATTTGGATTAAAATGAACTAATCGTAGGATAGTAATTTGGTTTAAAATACATCAATCCTAGGATAGTCATCACACATTGCTATCTCAGTTAAAATAAACACCATTTATTTTGTAAAGAAAATATCTTCACGTAGATAGAAAATTATCATTTGGGCTTTAAAAATTGAACCTTTGTCTACTGTGATTGTGCGGTGATAGGCCTATGCTCTCCCCTTCACTAGGTGATCAAAATTCTAGACTCATCCTTTAATTTCATGCAATTTATGCTTTGTTAAATCCTTTAGAAGGCCTATCATAGTGGGAAAAAGTACTCACCCTATGGGAACGACCTGAGTGGGAACAACCAAAGCCAGGTTTTCCAACCCACTATAAAATAAAAGTAAATCTAGGGAAACCCACATTTACTGAAAGTGTGCAAGATAACCATCCCCAAAATCTTTGTTCTAAAGATTGGGAGGTCTCCTAAGGGAGTTTATCATTTTCCGCTCTAAACAAATACCCTATCTACAAACCTTAGAGTAGTATCCTACTTGTCAGTTTCTGAACATTGTAATACTCACGGTGCAAAGGGAGGAAAGAATCTTCCCCCAAGACACTCACCATATAATTTCCAAGGACCATTTTCTCAAGGGATCGAGAAATCTAACTTTGAGTACGCGCCTGGAAAAGACAAAAATACGAGCGCGCTCTAGGGGGTGACACGGCTGTGTGAGTTGACGCAATTTTAAGATGTGGGTTGTTGAGTATTATGATGACCTTTTTGACCTTAAGAGTGAGTCTACTTAAAGTGTATTATTTGTCAAAAACCTGTAAAAATCAAGAAGGACCATGTTTGATTCTTGAACATACACTTACTATTTAGATTCTAGGACTTAAAAACAATTGTTTTACAATTGCTTGTTGTGTTTTCAAATCATTAAATCAGATAAAGATCATCTAGAAAAACACAAAAATATTGACAAGTCAACCTATGAAAACTTATGATTAGGGATTGGAAATCAACAACATTTGTTAAGAAATCCCTTGCAAAAATAGTCAAGAAACTGAAAAAGCAACTTAGCTACAAAAAACTTTTGGAAAGAAGACGATTTTTATATCAAAATAGGAAAGTCTTGTTTCAACATAGAACTTTCATCCATAGGTTTCATGATTTTGCTAGAGGATATACTAATGATTTTTCCTTAGAGCCTTTATATTCACAAGCTTATTTCCAACGAAGAGCTCTTTCACAAAAGCATAATCATAGTCAACCCATTCGTCAGTCTTTTATCCCACAACTAGTAATAGAATATTCCAATAGGCCAAATCAATTCATACAATAGAAGAAACATTTGGAAACATTAGGCTTGCCATCAAAATCAGGGATTTACTAGCAAAGATACCCTGTCAAAAATACCCTAGATTCAGAAAATTAACACCCGAAAATCCATCCTTCAATTGAGAAAAACCAGACAACACTGTGGAGTCCTGGAATAGAGCATATACAGTCTATTGTAGTGCATCTATTGTTCAATTAGCGCATCCTCAGTTTGTTTTAGTGCATCTAACAAACATTGAAACACATCTGCAGTCTGTCTCCAAAATTCACCAATGTCAGAATTACTAGTATCTAAGTGCATCTACAGTCTGTTGTAGCACATACACCCTATTTGATAGCACTTTTACCATATTTCTTAGAGCATATGTAGTTTGTTTTAGTGCATAGACCCTGTCTGATAGCACATTTACCATATCTTTCAATGCATCCATAGTCTGTTTTAGCGCATTTGTCCTGTGTAATAGCACATCCACATAAACAAAAAATTGAGAGCTATTTGAAACTACTATCAGACTTTCAACATCAGAACTCGGGTTTTCATCAGAGTGGAAACATTTTTACAATCCAAACAGTGTCTTAAACTTGGAAAGATAGGACCATACAAGTCAAAAAAATTCAAATTAAACCAAGATCTTACAACCATAAAGTGTCTAAATCATCAAACACAAAAATTTGGTCTATTACGTTAAGTTTCTTTATCAAGATTTTTGTCGTCCTACAATCAAGAAGCGAAACATAATAATCAGATTCTTAAACTTAGTCACATCAATAGAATTTATCATTCTATTCAACTTAAGTTAATATCCTTGGCACTCATTCAAGAAGATCAAAGTTTAGTAAGAATAACAAACACTTGTATGCCAGTTTTGACAAGATTTCAAACACAGAAACTTAAGGAAAAAGAGATTGAAACACCAAACACCATGATTGAAGAGAATCCCTTTCATAGATTCCACTAGAATGACTCAAATGAAATATCCCAAGAAGACATTCAAACAGCACAACAAGATCCCAATTTCCATAAATTTATGGAAAAAGTCTTAGAACAAGATATGGAAAAATACCTGTTGATGCTAGTTGAACTAGGTGCAAAAATTCCAAAAGATTTCGATATCAATCGATTAAAATAAACACCTAGAGTAGTTGAAACTAAACCACACAACACACAAAACACAAATCAAGTGGTTGCCCTAACATGTCAAATGCAAAACTTGCAACAACTTCAAGATATGCAAAAGGGAACCATGAAGAGGTACTCATTACAGGACATTTGTCCTTATCCTTTTCATCCGAGTGTGGACATGATACCATTTCCAAGACATTGTGAATTCCCAAAATATGACAAGTACAACGGTAAAACATATCCAATTGATCATGTGAGGGAATTTAGAACCATGAGATTAGAGTTTGCACAGGAGGACACTTATCTAATGAGGTTATTTCCAAGGAGCTTAGGAGGTCACTGTATGGAATGGTTCTCTAAATTACAACCAGGGATTTGATCCTTTGAAAAACTAGTCAACAGATTTATCTCACAATTCTCCTTCAACATTCAACATGAAGTAACCATAAAAGACCTTTACAACATGAAACAAAAGAAGGGTGAGACATTCCTATCATTTCTACAAAATTGGTGAAATTTTTTTGCTAGATATCCTCGTTCTATACCTGAAGAGGAAAATATGGAATTATTTATTGACAACTTAATTGATGACATGAGCTATAGGCTTGAACTGCAATGTCCCCCAACATTTGAAAAAGTGATTGAGAATGGACTTAAAATCAAAGAAGTCTTGCTCAAAAGAGGAGTGATTAAACATTACAATGAAGGATCAAACAATACTAATTCCTCAAATGACTATGGCAACAATGATAAACCTAAATTTTGGCCAAAAAATAGAAATACTCGAAACAATTATACTACAACTGACACACAAAATGCGAAACCAGTATTCAATTTAACAACAACAATTGTAAAGAATAATCAAAATGAAAACCAGAACATCAATCAAGAACCACTCAAAACAACAATCCAAATAATGGAGAATCTCGACAACCATCATATCAAAGACAATCCAATCGACAAAGATTTACACCATTGGGACAAACATTGGAATCAACAATGAGAGAGCTTATTGCAAATAGACTTATTACCCTACCAGAAGTGAGAAATTGGGAGCCAAAAGTAAAACCATCTTGGTGGAATGATGCTGACTATTGTAACTTTCATAAAAACAAAGGACATAAAACAAATGATTGTATGCAATTGAAACATCTAGTGCAAGATTTGATAGGCAGCAAGAAAGTATTCGTGGAAGGACCACAAACCAACAATGATCATAGTGCATTCAAAAATCCTTTACCGAATTATGGAAAGGGAGAATCTTCTTCTACAAATGGTAAAGGTAAAAATATAAACTGCGTTTATGATAGCACTATTCATTGTATCTCTGTAGTTGAGAAGAATGAAACTATTAATGATCAAACTGATAATGCGGAAACAAATGACATCACACCCATTGATCTAACCCCAAACATCGATACATCCAACAATCAGATCAATGTCATAAAAATTAGGGAAAACCAAGATCATCAACCAGTCAATGTAACAACGAGGGGGCAATCCAAAGTGATACTAAAAGGAGTTGCACCTAAAACCACTACTCCCCCTTCAATATAGCATAGTCGATCAAGTACAGAAGATACCAACACAGATATCCATACTGGAACTCCTCAAAATCTCACCATCACATAAGGAGGTTTTAGAACATGCTCTTGTGGCCACAACGGTACCCAATAATCTGGATGTCTGTCAATTTCAAGCTATGGTGGGACATTTGACCATGCCTCATTGTTTTTCATTCTTTGAACAAGATGATGTGTCACTTGATCATACACACAATGTGGCCCTTCATATAGAAGTTTTAATCCATAAACACTATGTCAAACATGTCTTAATAGATGGTGGAGCTAGATTAAACATTTGTACATTAAAACCGATTCGTGCACTAGGTTATTCTGAAAATGTTATTGATGCAAGAAGAAAGATCACAATAAAAGCCTATGATGAAGAAGAGAGATCTTCCAAGGGGTTGATTGTGTTACCAATTCAAGTGGGACCAATTTTCAAAAATATTCTTTGCCAAGTATTAGACAAAGAGCTAACTTATAATATACTCTTGGGACGTCCATGGATTCACGAAATGAAGGCAGTGTCTTCGCCCTATCATCAGTGTTTAAAGTTTCTAGTCAATGGACAGGAAGTCACTATATCAGCTGATAACAATACTCCTCAAACTTGTAACATGCTTAAGATAACTCAAGACACATTGGTACCCCATAACAAGGAAGCAAACACTTCTAGTTCATCCAACGGTGAAAGGAAACTAAATGTTGTATCTAAATGGGCTGAGAAAAGGACAAGTAAAAAGAGACAAGTTTTGTTGACTCCACTCTATCAAACAATGAAACTCAATTGGATTCTCTATCACAACAATTCAGAGACAAGATCCAGTTAAAAGACAAGGGCATGGGAGAGTATTCCCTTGAGCAATCTATATGTCTTTCACAATTGTTTCCATCTCCAAGAACATATGGAAAACCATCAACATCGACACAACCATCATCAACACCTATCATAGCTTTAAATGATAGATTTTTAAAAGTAGGTACTCTAGAAGAAGAATCTGAAGACAAGGTCATTCTCAATTGGCTCTACAAAGATGAGGAAGCCTCTACATCGACAAACATTAGCATAAAGACAGATCAGTATGGAAAAGGAAAAGCTATCTTAGATAAAATGAGGTATGAAGGAAAAGAACCTATAGGAAAAAGGAAAGAAGGAATTGTAGAAACCATCCAACCTCTAACACTTCATCCAAAAGACAAAACAGGACTGGGTTATACAGGGGAAAAAAAGAAGAAAACACTCATAGATTTGTAGAAAGAATCCTTCAAATGCGGGATAGTTCTGAGATAGATTCTAATGAATATGAGTGGGATTATTTATCAGAAACATCATGCAGGGACATACAAATTGATGTCATAAAAAATTATACACCCACACGCGAGGAGGGACAAAGCTCAGGGACTAGACCCCTTGTATTTGGATCACAAAATATAGACGACTCAAGTGAGGATGGACAAATATCGAGTGAGATAGATGAATTGGAGGAGAGTACTATCATAGACCTTGACATTACCACTGAAAATTTTGACAACATTGCTATCAGAACCTTTACTATCGTTGACCCTACCCAATCCAATGACTTCATACCATTAATGCATCCTCAACTTATCAACTGGGAACCAATTGAACCTATCAGTATTCCTATCTTTAAGAACAATGATGCTATCATAAATTTCCTTTGTTGTGAAAAACTCGGCATAAGTGCAAATCATAAATCTCATAACGGTGCTCCAAGTTAGGAGGGTGTCAAATATTTCAGTTGCAAAATTGAAAATAGGATCAATAGATCTAATGGTGAAAACCATTCAATGGCAGCATTAGATCTTGAAAAAGTAAAAATAAAGAACGTATCTGATGGTGAAAACCTCTTTGAGGCCCCAAAGGATGGAAGATTTGACACCCTTCCAGAACATTTTCATGAAAGATCATCAGTGTTGGTGGAACCTACACAGTAAATCAATATTGGCACAACAGAAAATGAAAAAACACATCTGGCAACATCAATGACTGAACAAGAAAAACTAGACTTCATCAAGTTCTTTGAAGAGCGACATATCAACTTTGCTTGGTCTTGCTCTAATATGCCAGGGCTAGATCTAGATCTTCTGATGCATCATCTATCTCTACCATCTGGAATCAAACCAGTAAAAAAAACTAAGGAAAATGCATCCCCATATCACATTGATGGTAAAAAATGAGTTGAAAAAGTTGTTAGATGCAGGATTCATTAGGTCCATCAATTATGCTGAGTGGATTTAAAATATTGTACATGTATATAAACCAGATAAAAGTATTGTTGTGCATTTTTCACACACACACCCCACTGAAAGTAGGGACCCTCTTTTGCTCTGGTTTTTTATGCTTTAGCCCTTGGATTTTGAGGTTTTGTTGTCTTAGCGCGTGTTTGAATGATTATCTTACTTGTGCATATGCCCCCCCTTCTGGGAAGTACTTTGAAAATCTAATGTTCTGAGCTCATTTTGGGTTTTTCACTACTCTCAGGATTTTCCACTTCTTCTAGATTTCCTCGGATGCTCTGAAAACCCGGTGGCTGATGTTTTGCATTGTTTTCCGAAAATCCTCTTACCTTGCGGAATTCTGCATGGATCAGATTTTCCCAAAGTTTCGTCTCCTTGTAAAATTCTTGGGTTGGGGATTGGTATGTCATTTTATGAATGTTGATCACCCAATCATTGTATTCTCCTGTTGATTGATGAGTTCAATGGTGCCTAGCATTCTCATGATTTCATTTTCGAGCTCAATCCTGTGTGCATGGTGGTTTTCATTTTGGTTGATTTTGGGGTTTTTCGAGCTTGTGTGATTGTCGACCCTAAGTGAGTTTGTGAGCGTGTTTTCAATTTCATTTAGGTGAAACTCACCTATGTCTCCTTTGAATAGCCCATCCTCAGGCTTGGTAAGGGTGGCAATCGAGTAAGCAGAATCTAAGCTTGCCCTGTGCATTCATGGCGGAGCCCTAGGGTTTCGGATTTAGGGCATCACCATTTCCTCTTGATTTACCTTTGGATGAGCCTCAAATTTAATGATGATCTATAGGAGGTTCAAATCGAGCTAGTTTCGAACCCAAGTTCCTCAAATTTGTGATCGTTCAATCAATTTGAGTGAAGTCATGTGAGAACGTCGACATTCAGGTTTTCCTTTAGTTTCGGGATTTTCCTTCGTTGGCGGATTTCCCCAATTTTCCTTGTCTTCTACGTTTTCCCAAAATATGCAGTGATCTAGAGTTTCACCTGCTTCACAGATTTCTGCTCCCTCCAATTTTTTTCAAAATTTTCATTGTCTCTTCATTTTTTGGAATTTGTAGACTGTTGTTGTTTTCGCGGATTTCCATCCTGGGTGAAATTCTCTAAAACTTTGTTGAAAATGAAGGATTGTGAGATATCATGAATTATTAGCTACTGATTGTGCATCATGTGATTAATCTGAGTAATATTAAGATCTTTCATGATGTTTCTTATCTAATTGTGATTGATTGAATGATTATTGGGTGCTTGTTATGCTTATTTAGCTAGAATCCACATGGCTGGGATTTTTTTGAAATTCCTCTCTGGCCTGGATTCCGCGAAGGGGTGAAAATCCCGAACTGTGAAGAAAGTGCGTTAACGATATTTCGGGGTTGATTTTGATCTTTGATTGGAATTATTTGAATGATGAATATATTATTAGTGATGGGCTAATTTTGATCCTCATGTTATAATGGATATTATTGATGGTGGTTTTTGCTGAGTGCAGGCTGAATTTAACAGGGTCGTCAAGGAATCAATGGAGGAAATTAATTCGATTGAAGGAGGGTTTAAAGCATTTATTACTTCACTTGTGGCTGACCTGGAGGGGATTTTTCTTAAGATTCTAGATAAATTGGATCGAGATAAGGACGAAGGGGCCAGTTGATGATTGATTGCATTGGGAGTTGTGCTTCCTATTTATTTGGGACCTTTTCTACCTCTCTTTCTGTCCTTTGCATGCATTGGATCAAGTTACATTGTAAATCCCAGGCCGACCTGGATGGAGTTCATGCATTTAATGCATATTATATTTTATTTTGAATTCCTCTTGGCTAACTTGTTTTGTGGCTATTTATTATTATTGTAAATTCTAATTAGGTCGACATATCTTGGGGGTTTCTATAAATGTGGCATTTTTCCTCATTTGTAAGAGAGATAGTTTTGGGCTTAGAAGCAATTAGGGTAGTAAAGTAAGAATTAGGGTTAGAAGTTAGTCGATTTTGGAGCAAGTGATGTAACACAAAACATTAGAATTATTGCTAATATTGGATGATTCAATGCAATTGAAGACATTGTGATTTATGGTGATCTCTTTGTGTTGACTTATCTTGCATGGTTCTTGATGTTCCATATTTTGAAATTGCTCAAGGTTATTTGATACATGTTAGATTGTAGAGTTATATCTGATTCTATGGTGTTGATGGTTTGATTCTTGAAGTGTTTGCAGCAATCCTTGGTCCATACTTTTTGCAACCAACTGATTGTTAGTTGCTTTGCAAAGTTAGCCTGGACTTTTATATTCATTGTGCTTAGTTCAATTGGGAAGGTTTATTCATTTCAATTGTAATAGGGTTGTTTTGAATTAATGTTCATGATTTGAAAATCTTTAATACCTTAGAAGATCGCACTGTTTCTGTAAGGTTGCAGATTTATTTGGGTTTCTGTAAGGTTGCCAATAAAAGAATTCAGGGAGTTTTCTTGTTTATCTAATTTTGTTTTTTCTTCTGTTGGTGGACTAAATATTCAAAATTCATAGATTTTATGTATTAAGGATGAGATAGCTGATGTGATTCATACGAATGTGCAGGAAAATCTAAATGATGCTCAGAATAGCACTGTTGCAGTCATATTTGATGGGCTTAACCACATTGCAGTATGTGAAGGAATGCTTAAAGATCAGTCTGTGAGGCCTCTTGACGAACATTATGATGGGGAAGTTACTATACATGATGGGGTTTCTACGTTTTCATCATCGACCCTTCACAAAGACATTCAAACAGGTGAAAAGTTCCATATTTACACTTTTGAACTTGTTTAATCTAATTTTTATCCGGAATTATTCAGTGATGACTCTAATTATGTTTCACATGTTTCGAATGCAAGAGGGATATTGCATCATCATTCAAGACCACCTGAGGATAGAGACATCAACTCTTCACAAGTACAGGGTGATGAACACAACATTCAGCCCACCATAGTACAAAATTAGGTTGTTTCTCTCCTTGCTGAAAATTTTGAATCTTATCAATTTGATTATGGAGGTTTAGGGAAGACAACTTGTGTATGGATTGATCATGGTTTCAATGAGTTGCCTCAACTGTTGATTATTCCTATCAATAAGGTTAAGTTTGAATGCTGCAATTTGGTGATTTACTTTGTTGAGTATAAGGATAAGTTTGCATTCTTAAGGACTGTTATTTTCACCTTATTGCTTGTCCATCCACTGAAAATTCAAAAAGATGTAGGTCTCAGTTTATCATGTCTGGTCATGATTTTGAATAAATGTGGCTTGCTCTGCTTTCTTTAGGTTTTATTTTTTGCTTTTGCTTTCTTTAGATTAGATTGCATTAATTTAGGTTTGATTAGTTTGTTTGCTTTGTCTGGCTTTTGGTTTGTTTATGTCTTGGTTAATTTAGGTTTGCTTTCGGTTTCGGTTTGGTTGTTGCTTTGCTTCTCTAGCTTGGGTTTCTCTATTTTTTGGTTGGGGAAGTGTCTTTCCTGCACAATAATTATTCATTATTTGGGACTATTCTTGGTATTTCATTGATGAACTTTAATCATGCGTCTTGAATGGATGGTCGAGATCTTTTGTTAGTGTCAAGCGGTCTGAATGTTTGATCTAAAGAAGATGGGTCATTGGTTTGATTTGAACCTGAAGAATTCTGAAATCTTATATCTTTCATATATCTTAAGAATCCTGAAGTTGCTGTGGGATCTTTGTAAGGTCTTTTTAGGTGAAAAATCTTATTTCTACTTTAGTGCCACTGTGATTCTCATCCCTAAGTGTAAACTTCATTGTTCACAGGTTGAAACAAAAGAGTGAAAAAGAAAAAGAATATCAAAAAGAAGAAAAGCAAAAATATTGAAAATCAAATGAATTCAACTTATCAGGGGTATCTGAATATCTCTACCGGGGCTATGGACACCTGGCTGGCAGCGCGGCTCTATCTAGGTTGCTTTTGGAGTTAGAATCTTTACGTAGCCTAACTTGATTGAGCTTGGTTTCTGTGGTAGCTTAAGGAGGGAAATAAACTCACTTGCACATACTCAGATTTTCAGTTTATGGAAGGTTTAGTCTATCTTTTGATTCTGATTTTCTTTAGTCTTGCATTTCTAATTTGTTTGTCTGATAGGGAGATCGAAACCAAAGATTATGGGTTCATGATTCTTGTCCATCATCAAAATGCTCTAGAGCATTTTCCAAGCAGAGTCGCCATTTGTTGTGCAGTTTTCGCACACATGCCCCACTGAAAGTAGGGACCCTCTTTTGCTCTGGTTTTTTATGCTTTAGCCCTTGGATTTTGACCTTTTATTGCCTTAGCATGTGTTTGAATGATTATCTTACTTGTGCATATGCCCCCACCCTTTCTGGGAAGCACTTTCAAAATCTAATGTTTTGAGGTCATTTCGGGTTTTTCACTGCCCTGGGGATTTTCCACTTCTTTCGGATTTCCCCGGATGCTCTGAAAACCCAGTGGCTGATGTTTTGCACTATTTTCTAGAAATCCTCTTACCTCACGGAATTCCGCATGGATCAGATTTTCCTGAATTTCCATCTCCTTATCGAATTCCCGAGTTGGGGTTTGGTCTGTCGTTTTATGAATGTTGATGGCCCAATCGTTGTATTCTCCTATTGATTGATGAGTTCAACAGTTGCTAGCATTCTCATGATTGCATTTTCGAGCTCAATCCTATGTGCATGGTGGTTTTCATTTTGGTTGATTTTGGGGTTTTTCGTGCTTGTGTGATTGTCGGCCTTGAGTGAGTTTGTGAGCGTGTTTTCAATTTTCATTTAGGTGAAACTCACTTGTGTCTCCTTTGAATAGCCCATCCTCGGGCTTGGTAAGGGTGGCAATCGAGTAAGCGGAATCTAAGCTTGCCCTATGCATTCATGGTGGAGCCCTAGGGTTTCAGATTTAGGGCATCACCATTTCCTCTTGATTTACCTTTGGACGAGCCTTGAATTTAATGATGATTTGTAGGAGGTTCAAATCAAGCTGGTTGCGAACCCAAGTTCCTCAAATTTGTGATCGTTAGATCAATTTGAGTAAAGTCATGTGAGAACGTCAACATTCGAGTTTTCCTTCAGTTTCAGGATTTTCCTTTGCTGGCAGATTTCCCCGATTTTCCTTGTCTTCTGCATTTTCCTGAAATATGTAGTGATCCAGAGTTTCATCTACTTCATGGATTTCCACTCGCTTTGGATTTTCCCAAAATTTCTATTGTCTCTTCATTTTCCAAAATTTGTAGACTGTTGTTGTTTTTGTGGATTTCCGTCCTGGGCGAAATTCTCTGAAACTTTGTTGAAAATGAAGGATTGTGAGATAGCATGAATTATTAGCTACTGATTGTGCATCATGTGATTAATCTGAGTAATATTAAGATCTTTCATGTTGTTTCTTATCTGATTGTGATTGATTGAATGATTATTGGGTGCTTGTTATGCTTACTCACCAGAATCCGCCTAGCTAGGAATTTTCCAAAATTCCTCTCTGGCCTGGATTCCGTGAAGGGGTGAAAATCCCGAACTGTGAAGAAAGTGCGTTAACAATATTTCGGGGTTGATTTTGATCTTTGCTTGGAATTATATGAATGATGAATACATTATTGGTGATGGGCTAATTCTGATCCTCATGTTGTAATGGATATTATTGATGGTGGTTTTTGCTGAGTGTAGGCTGAATTTAACAGGGTCGTCAGGGAATTGATGGAGGAAATTAATTCGATTGAAGGACGGTTTAAAGCATTTATTACTTCACCTGCGGCCGACCTGGAGGGGATTTTTCTTAAGATTCCAGATGAATTGGATCGAGATAAGGACGAAGGGGCCAGTTGATGATTGATTGCATTGAGAGTTGTGCTTCCTATTTATTTGGGGCCTTTTCTACCTGGCTCTTTCTGTCCTTTGCATGCATTGGATCAAGTTACATTGTAAATCCCAGGCTGACCTGGATGGAGTTCATGCATTTAATGCATATTCTATTTTATTTTGAATTCCTCTTGGCTGACTTGTTTTGTGGCCATTTATTATTATTGTAAATTCTAATTAGGCCGACATATCTTGGGGGTTTCTATAAATATGGCATTTTTCCTCATTTGTAAGAGAGAGATAGTTCTGGGCTTAGAAGCAATTAGGGTAGTAAAGTAAGAATTAGGGTTAGAAGTTAGTCGATTTTGGAGCAAGTGTTGTAACACAGAACATTAGAATTGTTGCTAATATTGGATGATTCAATGCAATTGAAGACATTGTGATTTCTAGTGATCTCTTTGTGTTGACTTATCTTGCATGGTTCTTGTTGTTCCATCTTTTGAAATTGCTCAAGTTTATTTGATACATGTTATATTATAGAGTTAGATCTGATTCAATGGTGTTTATGGTTTGATTCTTGAAGTGTTTGCAACAATCCCTGGTCCATACTTTTCGCAACCAACTGATTGTTAGTTGCTTTGCAAAGTTAGCCTAACCTTTTATATTCATTGTGCTTAGTTCAATTGTGAAGGTTTATTTATTTCGATTGCAATAGGGTTGTTTTGAATGAATGTTCATGATCTGAAAATCTTTAATACCTTAGAAGATCGCACTGTTTCTGTAAGATTGCAGATTTATTTGGGTTAAGCAGGAATTAGTTTTTGAGGGATTGGTCCATTTCAAGTGTTTCATCATTTGCATTGTTAATCTTAGGAGTAGTTTAATTTAGAAATCTCTTTGAAACCCTTATCTTTTGTTATTTATTTTATCATTTGAGTTAGATTTAGGATTGAAGTATCATCATATTGCTAGATCTGATAAATTAAGGATTCAGTATTTTCTTGTAGTGAGGTCCCTTTGTGATTACTAGCATTTTCACATTTATCACTGAGTTGTTTATGAATTGTCAAGACTTGACATTAGAGACCTTGGGGTTATCTTTTCAGGCTTGCTGATAGAGATTTACCTTTCAAGAGAGATAGGATATTATATTTTGTTTGAGTTGTTGTTGTGCGGAAAACACCATCAACAGATTACCTATGATAACCTGGAATATCAGACCATATGCCATTTAGTTGACGTTGAATCATCCATTTATGGAAAGACCTATGCTTACCTGAAAGAGAATATCCTTCATCCCGATCTTTCCAGAAACCAAAAATGAAACTTCATTCGCCAAACCGCACGACATACATTAATTGCTGACGTACTTTACCATCGAGGTCTAGATGGTACTCTTCTTCGGTGTCTAGAACATAACAAGTCTGAGACAACTTTACGTGAGGTTCATGAAGGTATTCGTGGAACTCATTCAAGTGGACCAACCCTAGCAAAGAAACTCCTCTGTTTGGGGTATTACTGGCCGAATATGGAGAGGGAGTCTTATTAGTTTGTTAAGAAATGCCAGAAATGTTAGATCCATGGCAACTTAATCCATGCACTGGTGCAATAATTGCATCCATTTACTTCAACATGGCCCTTTTGTCAGTGGGGACTAGACCTAGTAGGAAAGATTAATCCATCTTCATCCAATGGACACAAGTTTATAATCAACGCAATAGAATACTTCACAAAATGGATAGAAGTGGTTCCCTTAACAACATTCACTGGGAAGAAAATATCATCTTTCATACTAAACTACCTCATTTGTAGGTATGGAATTCCTCAGTCCATTGTCACAGACAATGGTCAACCTTTTAAGAACCAGGATGTGCAAGAACTGTGTGAGAAGTTTCATATCCAACATCATTTTTCAAAATTGTACTACCCTTAAGGAAATGGCCAAGCAAAGGCCTCAAACAAAACAATTCTGAAAATTCTACAAAAAAAAGTTAACGATGTTGGACGCGATTGGCATGTTCAGTTAAATCCCGCTCTTTGGGCATATAGAACACCTACAGAAGCTACACCATATGCCTTGGTAAATGGATCCTAAGATATACTCCCATTGAGGTTGAGATTCCATCACTCCATGTATCACTGAAAGGTATCATTCCAGATGAGGATCATAGGGTCTCAAGACTTCAAGAGCTAGAACTATTGGATGAACATCGTCAACAAGTTGTGAACCATTTGACAACATATCAACAGACGATGTCCATAAGCTACAATCAAAGGGTAAAGCCTAGAGTCTTTCAGGTTGGGGATTTGTTCCTAAAGGAAAACCCTAGAAATCAACATGACAAAGAAAAGAAAGGGAAATTTGAACCTAACTGGCTAGGTCCCTTTGTCATCATATCGGTTTATGGATCTAGGGCCTATCAATTGACTACAGCTGAAGGGGATCTATTCAATGAACCTATCAATAGTATCCATCTCAGAAATTTCTACACCTGAATCACCTAGTGCACAGTAAAAAATGGTTACCATGATGAAAACCTTGCAAACAGGTGTCTTGGTGACAAAAAAATACAAAAAGACAAAAAAATCATAAAATCTGAAAAAGTGCAATAAAAACAAGTATTGAAAACCTAGAAACAGGCACTACTTGTGATTTAAACCAGCTTTTCTATCTATTGGGGGCATGTCATGGTCATTCACTTTCACTATCATTTTTCGTCCATTATCATATCATTGCAATATAGTCATGTCCCACCCTAGCTTGGGGGAAAAATCTAGACCTCATTGGGGGCATTAAACTTGAGCTTAATCAAATAGACAAACATCAGTAAGACAAATGCAACAAAAACAATAATCAAAACACAACCCAACATTGAACATCAATCACCATTATGAAATGCATCAAACATCCATATCATGTCAAAATCCAAAAACAAGTCAGAAATCAGTCAAAAAGTCAAAAACAGAGTCGTCTAGTCAAACTACGTGGTCTTTGCATGTATAATGTAGGCAAGGCTAATCTTTGATCAGCCCTCCAGGCCCCTAGGATAGGTCTTTAGGTTAGGTTTGGTCAAAATCTCGAAAAATCACAAAAACATAAGAAAATCAAACATAAAATTGAAATCAAAATGGATGATCTAATCTGAATAATGGTTGAAATACTTTAAGCAAATTTTGGATAGTTGTACTTTGATCTTTGTTATCATTTCTTTGGAGCAACTCGATGATGTATTGAACTAGAGAAGCTAGGAAGGAGAATGGTATTTTCTTTGTCTGTTGTATGTGAGTTAATCATTATTATTATGTGAATTTTCATGAGACATGCTCTACAAAGTATCATTGATGACATTCAGAATTCACATAGGAAAGTGATTGATTCTTGTCTATTTACACAAGAAATGCTCAGGTCATCTCGGTTTAATTATACCTAGATGCTTGTGTTCACTTGCAATATCAAAAATCATGGAAGTAGTACTCAGGTCATCATGGTCTAAATTATACCATCGATGCTTGTACTCACTTTCAACATGTTAAAGCTCTATGATGATACAAAGCACAATAAATGGACTGTTAAGATGTTGATGTTTGCATATAGATTTTCATGGTAAAATAGAGTGCATTCATGATAGTTTTACATTTGTAGATTGTTTATTACAAAATTTGGTAAAGGAATCAAAACAATGATATATTTTCTCATATGGGATAGAGTATACTTGACATTAACAAAACCATCATCATTATCATATAGATGCAAATTCATTTTCATTACATACATTTGAAAGCATTTAATTTATTATTTCATCATTCATATATTTGAATCAAATAAATTTCATTAATCATATCATATTTTTCATATCACACATCATAAAAAATTGCATGAGAAAACTATCAAAAATATCCTCAATACCATGTAATTACATTTCCATATCGTACATCCATTCATCACAACATATATCATACATTCGACATACCATTATATTCATCATTCATTCATCCATCTATTACATCATTTATTTGCATTTAGAATATATCACATGAATAAAGTGTACATAACTCATTTATCATATATCATTAAAACATCATATCTATAATCATGCATATAGGCACATTATCATATAATTTGGAAATGCACACATCATACATCTATTTTATCCATGTAAATACTACATACATCATACATCCATACATCATCATTAGGCACATAGTCACATTTGAACATCATAGATAGAACATCTTAAATTATAAGCATGTCATCAAGATTATAAATTACATCCATAACATCATAATATAAGGATCATCACATGGCATATAGAACAAACAATAAATGCATCCATCATAGAATCATATAGAACACATAATAGATCGATAAAATCCACTACATATCATATAGATCTCAAAATCATAATGTCAAGTATACAATGATGTCTGAAATGGAAAGAGATATATCATCAAAAATGGTTGTGAATCAAAATAATTATAGTGTACATCACATCTCAAAATACAACAGAAAGTACAATCATGAAGCTATGTGCTGCTAGCTCCAGATAGTGCAGGCATCTCGGGACCAGTCCCTCCACCACCAGATGTACCAGGATCTCTCAGGTCTCTCAGGAGAGGTTGTGCCACACCTCTACTCACAGTCCTCGACTGGGACCTACCAGATCGAGACTATGCATAACTCACTCTCTGCTATGAAGGAACGACATCATATTATTTACCTTTGTAGTACTCTACCTCCTGACCAACACGGACAACCTCTCACATATAATCTGCTATAGTGGTACCATCCACCAATCTTTGCAATCTCTCAACTGTAGCCTAAGATTGCTCTGCGGCCCGTCTAGTGGCATCCCTCTCGGCTGTCAATGATGTAATCTATGTCTAAGCCATAGCCAACTGAGCCTATACCTAAGCTAGAGCCTGTGCATGTGCCTGCATCTAAGCATGTGTTTGCATCAATAGACCCTGAGCCTGAACCAACTGACCCTATAAGGTCTGCACCTGCACCTGTAGGCTCGCAATCTCGTCTGTTGTTGTTGAGATGGTACATTGATCCACACATGCTGCTTTATAGGATCTACCACTGCTTTCCTCTTATGAGGAATCATATGCTCCTACACATCTATGGCTAGACCCAATCCACCTGCACCCGACCCACCTGAACCATCTCCACTATCATACCCCTCCTCCTCTCCACTGCTCTCATCACCACTACCCTCCTCATCCCCACTGCCCTCCTCATCACCACTACCCTCGACATCCTCCACCTCCTCCTCACCAACCTCCTCTCTCCTCCATCAGTGATGATGTGCAACGACAACCTCCTCCTCAATAGGTAGTGGTTCTAGCTCATCCAGAATGGTAATATGTGGAAATGGATGAAGAAACAGATACTCTGCATAATTGGATGAAATAGGTGGCTCAACAATATTAGGTCGGATCTCCCAAACTAGAGGCGGTAGAACCTGGAACTCCTAAACAGCGGCATCATATGAAAGGTCAGGCCCCCAGTTTGTAGAATCTACCTATCGATGAGCATAATGGGAAACACCCTGGGGCATGCCTTGAACAATACCATACTGTCTAAGCACTCATTTGAGCAAAAAGATCTCCAACACCCAACGTGTCCGCCCAATCAGAATCATCGACTGGCATAGATAAGGTAATTGAATGTTGTCGTCATCCCAGTGCTCACAATCTAAGTAGGGGCATGATGTCACAACCTCTATATCATCCAATACTCTCCTTCGATAATCCAACTTACCCAGCCTGGGCTGAGTAAGACAACCTGCGTATTTGTTAACATATAGCCTCATAGTCAGTCTTTGTTTGACTGTCACTGGACGCGTAATAGCAATATGCTCCCACACCCACACCTAAAGCAATGTCACCCCAGAAGACAAACTGTGACCTCAGAGGTAAACAACTGAATGCAAATCATGATAAAGGTGAGCAAGCATGCACATGCCCCATACATATCTAGTGTCATGGACAATCATGTTCTCCAACACACGACCCCACCCAAGAGAAAGTCCCTTTGACCTGCAATCAGGACAAAGGAAACCTCCAATGAAACCAACAAGTACAACATGTAAAGTAGCATACAAATCCACCATCTCTCGCCATGGAATCTCATACCCATAGATCATATCATCCTGAAACACTCTGCATAGAGCCTCGGTCCCACCCACCTCTGCAGAATCATATACTACAACCTCTCCAACAACAGGTATCCTCAAGATATGCCATACATCCTCAAGGTTAACTGTCATCTCACCGGTAGGAAGGTGGAAGGTATTATGCTCACTATGCCACTCTTTGCTAAAGTTGTTAGGAGACCCCAATTAATCCTAATCTAGGGAATGTCTAGAAGAGACGCTAAACCACATCTCACAATAATTGTTGTCTCGTGCTGCACTAGCTGTGGTATCAAATCAAAGGTCCTAGGAAACTACTCTCTAATATGAAGGTTCGCAAATGACTCCTGTCATTGCGAAAACCACAAAAAGTCAGAAATATTTGTCAATCATCAACATCAATCAGCCTATCACTCTATTGAGACTTCGCTAAAATATCGTGAGCAATTATCATTGAACCTCGCCTATCATGAGGTCAATCAGAAAATCAGAAAATCAACCTCACCTATCATGAGGTCAATCAGAAAATCAGAAAATCAACCTCACTTATCATGAGGTTTATCAAATCAAACTATAATTATTCCTCGCATATCATGAGAATAATTATCGTCAATCAATCATCAAATCTCACCTATCATGAGGTTGAACATCATCTACTCTATCGAAATCAACAATCATATCAAATCAACGGCTGACATAATTGAAATCAACAAAAATCAAGGACAAAATTGACAAAAATCATTATTCTAACTTGGATGCACTAAAACAAGCAGTAAATGCGCTATTTCAAGAGGCAAATGTGTAACTTTAACCGGTCAATGTGCCACATCATCATATGCACTATTTTACCCTACGGATGTGCCATTTCAGGCGACAAATGTGCCATGCTAGCCTATGTGCTACTTTACCCTATGTATGTGCTAAACATTTTGACCTATGTGCTAAAGAAGCTTATGCGCTAAAACAGATCATCTATGCACTAATCTCTTGCATATGCTAAAACAACAAGTTTATGTGCTACTGTGGGCCTTAAATGTGCTAAAAGAATCAAAAAACTTAAAAACCAAATAAAAGCACAAAAAATGAGAAAACACGAATAACGAAGGGGTTCATGGGTACATATTGGAGGTCTGTAGGCGGCTGAGTAGTTGTGATGATGCACATGCTCAAATTGGTGAGTGTGATTTGGGATTGACATCTTGCTCCAAATTGGCTCTCACTCTAAATCTTCAAACTCCAAATGCACAAATGATTTCAAATTTACCTCTTTTTAACTTTTTATAGGTTAATAGAGGTGATTTTTATGGGGTTTATTTAATTTATTTGTTGGAGGATTAATTCAAAACTCATCACAGGGGCATCTTTCAAACTATTTGTCGGGAGATAAATTATTTCATCATCAAATCATCATAAATCATTAGAAAATCACAAAAAAAATTGAAAAATTAAAAAAAATCAAAAAAATCAAAAATTCATCAATTTATCTCTCGAGGGGGCATATATTCATCATCACAACAAAAAATCAACATCTAGGGCATATTGAAAAAAAATTGTTGATACTAACAACAACAACAAAATTATCTTTGAAGAAATGCGTAAACACATCACTTCAAAGAGGGGCAAAATGTATACACCTAAAAATGGTCTGGATAATCTAATTAATTAAATACAATTTATTTGATTAATTAACCTTTAATTCCTTTACTATTGAATAAATAGAAATATTTATTTATATAGTTCACATTTTAATTCTTCTATTTCTTCTATTATTTCATCTTAATTAAATAAACAAGTTCACACACTTTGTTTCATTTAATTATTCATTTCTTCCATTTTTAATTTAATAAATAGACTTCTATAGTTTGTTTTATTAAATTTAATATCTTATTTCTTCCTAAATTTGAATAAATCTAAATATTCAAATATATTCATATTTCTATAGCTCATCATATTTTACCTACCAAATTAGATATAAAACATCTAATTTAATTCAACTGGCATTCACGGAAAAGTTGTGGAGACAAATTGGAGACAAATTGGAAATCAATTTGTCAATCTCCTTCCTCTGATTCTTCCTATCCTTTGGCAAGATGTTTCTTGGAGGAACCATTCCCATATTCATCTCAAGCTTCTTCATCCTTCACCATTCAATCCTCGAGATCAAATCCAGGCCTTTGTTGTGCTACCCCTTTGCAAATGTGTTGTAAATCTATAAATACAGCCTTCTGAAGCAGGAAAAGGATTCCCAACTTTGTGCAAACTTACTCTACAGGAATAGCAATCAAGCAATCAAGCATCTTACTAATAGCATTATCATCTTAGCAATAGCAATCATAGCATTTTAGAATCAATATCATGGTTGCATCTTAGATTACTATAGCTTTCTTTTATCATATCCATGTCCATTTAGATTACAGTAGTTCATCATATCAATTTAGGAATCATTATATAGGATTAGATTATTACATTTAGCAGCATCTGATTCTCTAGATTGGCATTTTAACAGTCACAGTGCTTACCAAATCTAAGAACCCAGTGACTTAATAAATCTTTAGAGATAGGGAACAATATGATGCTTTCAATAGATTCTTGTTTTAAATTAGATTAATTGTTGTTGAATCTTTGATATAATGTCTTATTAAGAAGTGTTCTTAGTTATTTACTTATTCCACACTTACAGTATGTCTTCATGTATTAAAGTATGTCATCTTATGAGAGTGTCATGATTTCATGAGAAAATCAAGACCCCTGCAAGATTTGATACATATCTCATAGTTCTTGGACTATTCTTTAGGTTTTCATGACCAATACCCTTTGCACTATCTAAATTTTCCACTCATAGGAGACTATCTTATGACTATCATTGTATCTTTTTAGATTCACTATCATTTCATCCTTGAGGCCTATCATACAGCTATTTCATATCTAAGGTATGAAAGGATCTATTTTTTCTTGTCCACTTCTAGCTCTTCTTATAGTCTTAACTCACCTCCATGATCTAAAAGCTTACAACCCTCCTCATTCACCCTGTCTTGATAAAAATTCCTATTCAATATTGTACACGTGTTTATATTCTCTCAAACTTTAAGTCCATTCCTTGTGCATTTTCATAACATAGTGCTTAAGGTCTTGGGTTTTTTTGGTCACTATGATACCTTTTTGCATAGTGGACTTCTAATATCATCCTCTTGATATGTTAGTTGTGTCTAAGTACACCATGGGATTGTAAACATTGTCTACTCATGGGACTATCTTACCTCTATTTTATCCATTTTCTCACCTTGTCATCAAATACTATGGAACTATACCTTGTAAGAAGATTCCTACTAGTCAATACCACTATGATCATCTACCCTTAATGATTGTAATCTTGATTTCTTGGCCTTAAACATCTGTGACTGCCCTTTACTAAACCTTCACACTAGAATGTATTGTCATTTTAACTCCATGATTTGTCTAAATGATAAACAATGTCCAAGGAATAGATATAGTGGTATGCTACAGTGAGAATGGAAGTATGACAACCTTTAAAGAAGGTGAACTTATATGATGGTAAATGTGTTAAATCACCACGAGCCACATAGGCAGTGCCATCAAATAAGACTTCTCTGAATGCTTGGTATTTACTTGTTTGAATACGCTTTTTCAACATTGACTGGGCTTTGATATCACTATCCTCCTCACTAAAATTTGTTTTTCTCCTTGATGTTAACCCCTACATATCTCCATTTCTCTCTTAAAGCTTTGTGGGTTGTTATGGTTAGTCATTTTGTTGATTGCTTCTAACAATACTCTCCCTAGGGATTCTTCCATAAATTGTCCCTATTATGTTTCTATGACTTCACTACTATCCTTATGTCAACCTTTACAAAACTCATGAAAATATTCTCAATAATAACATGATCATCTAGGCTTATCACTGCTACAGGTATCATGAGAATTGTTTCATGCATTTGTAAACCTATTTTTAATAGACCTTCACCTCTACATACCAAAATGTCTCTATTACTTTCCATGTATGAACTACCCTAGCATTTCCATGATGTCATACTTTTCCCATCTCACCCCTGCCATAAATGTCACTTTGTTCTCTTTATCTCATTACTAGACCCATTTAAGCTCTAAGATGTTTGGAGATTATTAGGTGTATTATGAACCTCATGTATCAGGATACAAACAATGATATTCATGATAACCTCTGTCATTATTTAACAAGTTTTTGATGACTCAACATACTTTCTTTTAAAATGACAACATGTATATACTTGGTAACGAATAGAATGCATACCATGTAGCAGCTGAAATATTATAGAACCTAGAATGTGTGAATAAGGCATGAATAAGCTCCTAAAAATTCTCCTTTCCAAGTAACAAGTTTTTTTAACCTATCTAGCCTTCATATTTAACTACAATGTACCCAAAATGCCTCCTAAATCTCAACAACGTGGGTAAATGGCCCCCTAAAACCTTTAAAATGTGCCTTATGGTTTTTAATTTGTTTCTCCTTCACTAAAATAGAAGGGATACTCTTTCAATGCTACCATGAAGCTTGAAAAACAAAAGGAAAAGAACAAACCCTAAAACTATGCTACGTGGGTAAATGAAAACCAAACTAAAAAATCCTTCTCTTCTTGACACCCAAATGACTATTTAACATTTTCATTTTATTTCAATATCTTTTGAATTTCAATTGTTAACTTTCACCTTTTCTAAAAAAAATCATTCTTATAAAGGACCAATGGTGCAGGAGCACCTAGGAAACACTAGGCAATTAGGAAGTCTAGGATGAATTTTTGTTTTTGATGTGTTACCATGAAGGTCATGTTGACCATTGAGATAGAGTTAGAGGTTTAAGAGTATGTATTTCTCAGTAGTGATCAGTAGGTTAAGGAGTGGAAAGGGTGGATGAGTTTAGAAACTCATTTTACTAATGAGTTTAAAAATTCATTTTACTAGAAATTGGCAACAAGTGCAAAATGGTGCATTTTGCAACTTTTCCACAATGTAACTGACATGTCCGACCAAGGGGAGGCATAACTACTCTTGTTAACCTATATAGGGTGTGCCTCGACTTGAGAGAAGGTTGGAAGCTTTTGCATTATTGGAAACTTATGAATACAAGAGAAGACAGTGATAAATTGGTGTAAATTTTCTGGTTTTTGTTTTTGCTTTGAATTGTGTGTTAATGGAGTGATCCTGACACTGTGTAACGTGTAGGAAGTAGTGCATTTATCTTCCAAGCATTGTGTGGAATAGTAGGTAGCTAGTTTATTCATTTCAAGCAATCTTGTGTAATTAGTTTCTTTCTTTTAGTTGTTGTTCTGACTGGCAGACTGTGAAAAATGGAGGTTTAGTTCACATTTCCACTGTACCTAGTGTACGAGATTTTGGGGATTGTGGCTAGACTCCATGATTGTAAATATGGTAGGGTTAGGAGTCTTTAGTAGTCAAGGTATCACTGTGAGAGTCTTCTCCTAGGCAAGCTAAGAAGAGTCTGGCTAGGGAAGACAAGCAGTGCAGAGCACTTGGGTTGCAGGGGTGTTCATCTCCTGGCAAAACATTGTGTGGAGAGGGCAGACATGAGCCTTGACAAGGTATTGAATGCAGGAGGGAGCTCCATCTAACCATCTAGTGTTAGTAATCTCTAACAGTTGCAGGAAGGTTAGGAAAATGGCTTAAAAAGACCTAATTATTGCCAAATTGTGGTTTAGGCTTGTGTACGGTCAGTTGAGGGTTAAGAACTTTAAAATCTTCAAGTGGTAGGCATAAGGACCAAGAAGCCAAAGGAAAGATTATGTATTCTTTGGGAAAGTTAGGAGAGACAACCTGTTTTCTCGAAGGTGGAGACCTAATTGGGGCTCCTAGGCTAGTAGCCTTTTTAACCCTAAATGAGGGTTTGGTGGAAGCGATGAAAAGATGGAGTTAAGTGGACCTTCCTAAGCCTTAACAAGGTGGAATGAAGTCAGTAGAAGCATCTCCACACCCTTGCAAAACTAAGCTTTAGTTCTTGGGGAATGTTAGTCTTTAGGGTAGATTAAGGGCTAAGGAAGAGTTAGAGATATTGTGCCAAGATTGACTTGGCAGATCGAATTGTGATGGTAGTGGGGTTGGCTAGGAGAACTAGGGGTACCTAAACATGAAGAAGGTCCTAAAGGTTGAGGTGGTGAAGTAAGACACCAAGGAGGTCTTGCAAGCAAGACCCAGAGCAGGAATCAGTGAGTGATTCCTCCAACCCCTCCCTATCATATTGGTATCAAAGCAAGTAAAAGATTTGGGATTGACTATTGTATGTCTGAGATTGAGTCTAGTGGTTCTACCATCATGGTGACAAATGCGAAATTGGCCAAGATGGTCGAAGGACAAGAGGAAGACAATAGGCTATTGAGGGAAAGAATAGACCAACTTGAGCAAGCATTGAATGATGTGCAGTTCGAAGGAAGGGTACCAAAGAAAGAAGAGGTTGCAGAGGAAGACAAGATCCCTGAACCTGACCCTATTTTGAATGAAGAGCCTTTCTTGAAAGCATTGAAGGCTTTGAGTGGAAAAGCACTTGAAGGCATACCACTGTTTAGTAGGAAAATGGAAGTTGATCTAGTCATGGATTGGATAGAGGGAATGGAAAACCATTTTGAATGTGATGGAGTCACTGAAGCATAGAAGGTGAAGGTGGCAAAGTCAAGATTAAGAGGTTTTTCCTTGACATGGTGGAAGTTCATTCAGACAAAGAGAGAAAAGGAAGGCAAGAAGCCTATTTCTACTTGGAAGGGAATGGTTGCCAAAGTGAGAGAAGCATACATGCCAGATGATTATGATATTCAGTTGCACAAGAAAAGACGAAGCTTGAGGCAAAGAGATCAAGATGTGAATTCTTATACTGAGGAGTTTCAAAAACTTTGCATGAGGTCTAATGTTACAGAGGATGAAAGTCTCAAGGTGGCTAGGTATCTTAACAGCTTGAAGTGGAACATTCAAGAGGAGATGGCCCTTGTAAGTCCCAAAACAATGCACCAATGCTATCAATTGGCTATAAATATTGAAGAGAGGAGTAAGAGGAAACAAGATCAGGCCTCTAAGAGCAGAGGAAGAGGCAGAGATCAAAGAGGACATAGAGGTGGATATCAAGGTAGAGGGACTGAACAAAGAAATCAGGGAGAGTCTAAACTCACAGAGCATGGAAGTGAGACAACTTCTAGAGGAGGTTATGGAAGAGGTAGAGGACCTCAAGGAGGTTCAAATAGAGGGAGAGGAGCATGCAGAAGTAGCTCATACTTTTCCACTATGAAGTGTTATAACTGTTTCAAGTAGGTCATCCAGCTTATAGGTGCCTAGAGAAAGCATCTTCTTCAAATACAGAAAAGAGAGTAGCATATACTCAAGAAGACACTATGAGTGTCAAGTCACTAGAGGTTAGTCACATTGAGTCAAAAATGGGGGAGAACTTGATGTTTAGTAGGGTTCTAATTAGACAACCAGTCAAAGCATAGCCAAAGCAAAGGAGAGCCTTATTGAGGGAAAGATGCAAAATACTTGGAAAGGTGTGTAAGGTTATAGTGGACTCAGGGTCTACTGATAACATAATCTCTGAGGAGGTAGTGAGGAAGTTGAAGTTGGAGAAGGTAACCCACACTAATCCTTACAAGGTGACATGGTTGAACAAAGGGCAGAGTGTTCTTGTAAATGAGTAGACAACGGTGGAGTTCTCCATTGGAGGATACAAAGACAAGTTGATTTGTGATGTGTTACCCATGGATGCATGCCATCTTCTATTGGGCAGACCATGGCAGTATGACAGAGGTGCCATCTATGATGGAAAATCCAATACTATCTCATTCAAGAAGGATGGAAAGACATTCAAGTTGCAGTCACTGTCAGATGAGGAAGAAGGACAGTCAAAGACCCCTAGTGTCTTATTAAGTAGTAGCAAAGAGTTCATTAACAACCTACATCAAGGAGGTGAAGGATATGTGGTCATGGTGCAACCCAAGGAAGAGGACAAGATTGAGAAAACAGTCATACCCGGAGCAGTCCAAAATTTGTTAGAATAGTTCAAAGACATAGTGAGTGATGGAACACCAGCAACCTTACCTCCAAAGAGAGCCATCAGCCATCAAATTGACTTCATACCAGGAGCCTCATTGCCAAATAAAGCAGCTTATAAACTCACACTGGATCAGAATCTAGAGGTAGCTAGACAAGTGCAGGAGTTGTTAGATCAAGGATTGATTAGGAAGAGCATCAGCCCATGTGCCATACCAGTGGTCTTAGCAACCAAAAAAGGAGGAAAGTGGTTGTTATGCACTGATTCAAGAGCAATAAATAGAATCACAATTAGGTATAGGTTCCCTATTCCTAGGATTGAGGACTTGATGGATTGTCTTGGAGGAGCTTAGTATTTCACCAAGTTGGATCTCAAAAGTGGTTACCACTAGATCAGAATTAAAGATGGGGATAAGTGGAAAATAGCCTTTAAGACAAATGATGGGTTGTATGAGTGGAGAATTATGCCATTTGGCCTCTCTAATGCCCCTAGCACATTCATGAGGCTCATGAATGAAGTACTCAAAGACTTTACAGGGATATTTGTGGTGGTATACCTTGATGATATACTCATTTTTAGTAAGATGGTAGAAGAACACCTAAAGCATGTGGAGTTGGTTCTTAGAAGATTGCAAGAAGAGAAGTTAGCCATCAACCTAGAGAAATGTGAGTTCTTCAGATAGGAGCTTGTGTATTTAGGGTTTGTAGTATCCCAAGGATCATTGAAGATGGATCCAAGCAAGGTGGAAGCCATCCTAAATTGGCCTACACCAACCATTGGGATAGAGGTAAGGAGTTTTCATGGGTTAGCTCAGTTTTATAGGAATTTTATACAGAACTTTAGTGGCACATGTGCACCAGTACTTGACACAATCAAAGGTGGCTTGAAAACTAAGTTCAAATGAACTCTTGAAGCAGAGAAGGGTTTTGAGAAACTGAAACAAGAAGTAGCAACTCAACCCATCCTTTTTTTACCTAGCTTTGATAAGTTATTCAATGTGGAATGTGATGCTAGTGGTATTGCAGTAGGAGGAGTGTTAAGCCAAGAAGGCACGCCTATAGCTTTCTTTAGTGAAAAGCTTAATGAAGCTAAGAAAAAGTATTCTATCTATGACCTAGAACTATATGCTCTAGTGCAGTCACTTAGAAAGTGGAGGCATTATCTCCTACCTAAAGAGTTTGTAGTGTTTACTGATAACCAGGAACTTAGCTACATCAACACACAAGAGAACCTGAGCAATAGACATTTGAAATGGATGGAATACCTCCAAGCTTTCACATTTACCATTAAACACAAGAAGGGACAGTTGAACAAGGTGGCAGATGCATTAAGTAGGAGGCTGCTGACAGTGCAAGAGATACAAATAAAGAGCATTTGGATAGATAGTTTCAAGGATCTCTATGGAGAAGATGAAGACTTCTCAGAGGCATATAAGGTATGTTCTAATTTTGAGAATCATTTTCATAGTCAGTTCTCAGAGTATACATTGTAGAGTGGAATTTTGTTCAAAGGAAATCAGTTGTGTGTACCAAAAGGTTCTGTGAGAGAGAATCTTATCCAAGAGAAGCACAATGGTAGTCTTAGTGGTCATTTTGGTATCAACAAAACAATGGAACTAGTGCAGAGGTTCTATTATTGGCCCAAGTTGCGAAGGGATGTTAGAAGGTATGTGGAGCAGTGTGTAGTTTGCATGAAATCCAAGGGGGGAGCTAGTAATGCAGGTTTTTATCAACCCCTACCTATTCCCAATAGACCATGGGAATGTATTAGCATGGACTTTGTGGTAGGACTCCCTAAAACCAAGACAGGGTTTGATAGTGTCTATGTGGTGGTAGATAGGTTCAGTAAGATGAGTAATTTTATTCATTGCAAGACCACCCATGATGCTAGCTATATTGCTCATCTTTTCTTCAAAGACATTGTGAGGATCCATGGATTGCCATTGAGCATTGTCTTAGACAAGGATGTGAAGTTTATGAGTCATTTTTGGAAAACTCTATGGAGCAGATTAGGTACTAATTTGTCTTTTGGATCAGCCTACCATCCTCAGACCGATGGAAAAAATGAGGTGGTTAATAGAGTGTTAGGTAACCTTCTCAGATGCCTAACCAAGGAGTATGGACAAACATGGGACTTGGTCATATCACAGGCTGAATATGCCTATAATGACAGTGTGAATCGGACCACAGGCAGAAGTCCTTTTGAAATAGTGTATGGGATGCACCCAAGAGGTGTGTGTGAGCTCAGGGATCTAGGAGCTATGGAGCATAGGAGTGGACATGCAGAGTATTTATCTCAAACCATGAAGGAGATTCAGGAGCAAGTGAAGAAGACAGTCACCGAGGCTACTCAAAAGTTGAAAGAGAAGGTGGATTTATCTAGAAAGGATCTACAATTTGCAGTAGGAGACTATGTTATGGTCCACCTCAACAAGTCTAGGTTGTAGAAGGGGATATCAACCAAGTTACAGATGAAAAGAGTGGGACCATGCAAGGTATTAGCCAAATATGGAAAGAATGCCTACAAGGTGGAACTACCTGCAGATTTAGGGATTTCACCAGTGTTCAATGTAGTTGATCTGATCAGATATAAGGGAACAGTCAATGATATGGATTAGAACAGTAGGGATATCTTCAAGGATGTAAGCAACATAGCCTTACCTACTCAAGACAAGCTTCAGGCAAAAAGGATCTTGGAGTCAAGGGTGAAGAAATCTACAAGGCATAAAGTGTACATGGAGCACCTCATCAAGTGGAAGGACAAGCCAAAGTCTGAGGCTACATGGGTAGATGAAGCTTAGTTTAAGAAGCAGGGCATTGATGTGTCACTGATCTCTCCTCACATCCCCTAGTGTTTGTGTAGAGAGGGGGAGAATGGTGCATGAGCACCTAGGAAACACTAGGCAATTAGGAAGTCTAGGATGAATTTTTGTTTTTGATGTGTGACCATGAAGGTCATGTTGACAATTGAGATAGATTTATAGGTTTAAGAGTATGTCTTGCTTAGTAGTGATCAGTAGGTTAAGGAGTGGAAAGGGTGGATGAGTTTAGAAACTCATTTTACTGATGAGTTTAAAAATTCATTTTACTAGAAATTGGCAACAAGTGCAAAATGGTGCATTTTGCAACTTTGCCACAATGTAATTGACATGTTCGACCAAGGGGAGGCATAACTACTCTTGTTAACCTATATAGGGTGTGCCTCAACCTAAGAGAAGGTTGGAAGCTTTTGCATTATTGGAAACCTTATGAATACAAGAGAAGACAGTGATAAATTGGTGTAAATTTTCTGGTTTTTGTTTTTGCTTTGAATTGTGTGTTAATGGAGTGATCTTGACACTGTGTAACATGTAGGAAGTATTGCATTTATCTTCCAATCATTGTGTGGAATAGTAGGTAGCTAGTTTATTCATTTCAAGCAATCTTGTGTA
>VDFB02000008.1:301580242-302145696 GCA_007258455.2 Sequoia sempervirens | reverse complement strand
GGGATGGTTGACTTTAAGTGTATGTCGAAATAGTGACGAAAATCATGAGCGTCGCAATTTCGACAAACATCGGGCAGAAATTTTAAAAAAAAAAGAAAATTTCACATTAAATACACAAGTACCCGATGATACATCTAATTATACATCTTTCGTTAGAAATTTTCATTGTATTTTGCATTCAAATGAGTTAGTGAGAATATTTATTTAAAAATCCTTCCAAGTATGGAACTAAACCCAAGACTTAATATCAAATGGAAGTGTAGATTTTGAGAAAAGAAATGGAGGAACTTGATGATGGCCAAATTAACACATGCAAAACATGTAGAACTAATATCTCTTGTAACCTCTCCTGAAAAAGATAATCAATCCTAAAATAAACTAACCTCCAAGGTCTTGGGAGTTGGGTCACAACTACGTTGTCTTGCAAAGTGGTCTATATGGTTGTAATGTTCAAGTGGCTTGTTGGTATTCTATGAAAAACTAATGTATTTCTACTACTTAACCCTATCTAACAATGAATGAAATAAATATCTAAAAGATAAAGTGAGCCATGCAAGAGGGATATAATACATATTAATCAAATTAACCAGATTTATTATCCTTCAAAGAAATATTTCAAAAAATTGTAGAATAAACCAACTTGTATTACACACAACTATATTTACTCACAGTGCTAGATTTAAGAGGCATTTTTCATTCCATTCATTTAAAAAATCATTACAAATCCACTTACTTATTTGAAGAATTATAAACTAAAGATAATAAGATAAATACCATTCAAATACAAGAGTGCATTCCAAAGATGACTAAATCTAGCTAATTTTTATTGAATTTGTTGATCAACAACTTTACATATCCAACATATATTCACTAGTGTACAAATCCATGCTTCTTCAATCTAACTCTTTGTACAAACTAATGATGAAATGCAGTAAAACATAAAATTCTAGATAAAGCCTACTTTTATTGGACCTTAAGTCTAATCTTCAACTTCTGGACCCTAAGAATGAGAGGGAATTTACAAAATATAGACAAGAAAAATAAAATTCCTCTCAAAAGAGACATACAACACATCCAATGTGCCCAACATGCAGATCCATAAATTCAAGAAAATTCATAACTAAACTTCAGTTGTCTTGATACAAAGCTGATTTTCTAGAAAACCAACACCAACTCACTATTATTTCTACCAATTAACTCCATCTCCAAAATTGCATCCCCTATTCCAGGAGATAAGTCACCAAACAAAATATACCATGTTTGATTGATCAAAATAGAATATTCTTTTATGCTACTTATACTCCTCAAAATTAGCTAACACCTTAGCAAGTATCTCCATATCAAGGCCATCTTCCCAATCCAATTTGAATTTAGATTTATCAAAATTGGTAGAGGTAGAAGCTATACACCTTTCTAACTATTGGATGCCATTTTTAACCTGAAACAATGGGAGAAGGGGGAGCCCTTTTGGTTTTTGGCCTTAGGGTTGGACACCTTTCCCAAATCTCATGAAAGGGGCTTAAGACAAAAGGGGGGAGATGCGATGGATTGAAAATGCAAAGATGGAATGAGGGTTTGATGGATTTGGACAAGGTATGATATTGAATTACAACCTGATAGGTGAGTCAACCAACCCTTAACCAAATCTATACCTAATGATGAAATGCAATGATCTAAGTAGGCTAACAATGCAATTTGTTGTTCTAATGCAAATACAAAAAGTATAGAAGTTCATAGAGAAATTTAGACACCAAAGATGAGCAGAGCAAGACACTATGTACTTGTGGTTCAAATTTGGGGAAAAAATGGAGGAAAAAAAACCCCAAGGTGTGAGTGTCCTTGTAGGATTTTTTGAATCTATTTTCAGGGTCCTCTCATGTTAGATCCGAGCTTCAAATTCTTGCCTTCGGATCTGTCGGAACATTGTCGAATATTTCTATAAGTGAGTTTCTATATCTGGACAATATGTGGGTCTTCCAACTCCTTTCAATATCCTTCAAACCTGAGATTTGCACATTCACAAAGAGAAGAAATGTTGGGCCATTTAGGGACTTGCCTCAATGAAACCCCGTGTAAGTGTCTCCACTTCCACAATGGAAATTTCAATGATAAATGGATAATGAATAGGAAGGAATGATGAAATCACAAAATGTTGCAACTCACCACCCTTCAATGGATTCCTTGAAGGACTAAAGTCATGCACATCACTTCAAGGTCTTGATCTTTCTTTGTTTTATTTTCTTGAATGTTTTGGAGACCTACAAAAGTGTTATCCTTCACAAAATAATGACAATGTGAATACACATAAACTCACATAGAATTGGATATGATGTTAGGATCTTCAATTGTTGCAAATAAGCTTTGAAAATGTTGCCCTTGACTTTCTCAATAGTGCTCTTGATCATAATTTTTCCAATAGTTTACTTGCATAGTGTTAGAAAGATTTGAAATGATGTAATAACTAGGTATTTATAGGCATTTATTCAATCCCGAAAATCAAATCCCGATGGTTGAATTTAGACACTTGAAATTCACATATTAAATTTCCACATCTGACATATTTCAATTTGGAGGGAAAATAGGAGGACACTCATGCCCAGTGTGTGAGTGTTATGGACTATTTCCTAGGATAGTTGGTGTTGGGGGAAATTTATTAAATAAAGCAATTGTTTTCGAGTTGTAATTCCTCAAAAATTGTCAAAAATGGGCCATAGGATGCATAATTTAGGAAATTAAATACTCAATTAGGTCCAATAATTTAAGGGGGGGGGAACATAAGGTGGAAATTTTCATGGGTGACAATTTATGATGCTACATTTAGCCCCCACTTTAGTGAGAGTATGAACTTACACTTAGACTCACACTAAAGTAGAAAATCTATGTCAAGAGGGGTCCAATTGTCCAAATGTTGGAGAAATAGGATGACTAAGGATCAAGGGGGAGTGCACAAGCCCTAGAATCCAAGATCCCATGGAAAACCAACATAGGCACAAATGAACACACACATGTATGAAATGCAGCAAGACAACTTGCACTAACATACATGTCAAAAAACATGAAGCATACACAATGAAAACACATGACAAAATGGAACATAAGTATAACAATGAAATAGAATCAAACGCGATGGAAACATGACATAATAAAACACATAACAAAAAACATGAGGTTAGTATAAAAATATTTGAGTCAGTAAGGTAAAGAAACCTCAGTCTTAAATTGTCTCAAATACCAAGAGTCATCCATCAAATAAATGTTAGCTCCCATGAGGATTGAAGTCATACACATCACTCATGGAATACATGACTCCGCTGGAAAGCAAGGTGTGTTATGCTAGGTGGCCATGTTAAAAAGGGGTGCTCAAGTTCATGGCCCAACAAGCTCCACTATGCTGAATTCATGAACTATCTTGCAAAATCTCACCTAAAGGGGTGCAACAAAACTCGCCTCAAGTGGTGCATAAATTAAAATATGATAAGGTTAAAAACTCAAGGGATGTTGTATCAACACTACCACAAGAGATGAAAATGACAAAGGGTCTTTGCTTATCATACAAAAGGTCACACCTTAGGGGATATCACTCATGAGATCACCACAAAGAGAGGATAAGTCATGGAAAAGAAATTCACAGCTTAGGGAAAACTAGCCATAGTATTACCACCAAGGGGAATGTCATACGCCAAGAAAAGTCACACTCTTGAGAAATATCAAGCCTAATATCACCACCAAAGAGACACTCACATATAATAAGAAGGCCACACTTTAATTAACAAGGTCACACTTCCTAGGAGATGTATGCTATTATCACTAAGAAGGGACTATTCCACATGCAAACAATCAGCGAGGGACTATAATTCCCTCCTTAAAATGTTAGTGTACTTGATACACTAACGTTTTAAGGAGATAAAGAGGGATCCATTGCTAGAAGGAATGCACTAGGACAAGGCTACCTAACCTCCTCCCCCCAAGTGTAAGGACAAATTAAGGTGAGCCAAATTTATGATATGTTACTACTTGCAAATGAAAAATGATTGCATAAAGCTTAATTTATACCCTCATGAATGGTAGTGAGCATGGTGTGACACTACAACTACCACATGACAAGGATAAAAGAGAAATGAATGTTAATGGATTATACATTCAATTTTGATCCCCATTAGGATCAAATTCTCTTAATTTCTTCTTTAAAGCATGGCATTCATTGGTAAGATTTCCAAGTGTTCTATGATATGCACAATAATACATGTTTGTAATCTCTCCTTTCTTATCTTCTCATTCATAGATGGGTGGAAATGTAATGTGTCCTAGTTTGATAAGTGTGTCTACGACTCTTTCAGTCTTGGTTATAGGATGTAGGAAAGGTAACTTCTTAAGTTTAGATTTCTTGGTTGATGAGGAAAAAACTTGTTGTAAAGGTGGAGAATCTTGGTAACCTATTCCTTTAGTATCTTCAAATGATGTTTGTTCCAAGAGAGAGTGGACTTCATGTTCATTCTTAATGTCACATCCTTTTTCCCTCAAAATATGAAAGCCTTGTCCATAAGTTTGTTCCAAGTTAATGGGTGTGTCTGTAATTTTATGCTCATATGATGGAGGGTTGGTTGATGTGCTTTCCTTGTGATTGTTATCGATAGGTGCTTCCATCTGAATTGGTTGAGGTATGTTGTGTGACTCACTTTCAGGATGTAAAAGAGTGAACATTTCAAGTGGTGGTATGGAAGGATTTTGTTGGTATGGGGTAGTAGGGCATTGCATTGAGGGATAGAAGGCTACATTAATCTTAAGGTTGTGTAAGGATATTTGTATGAATTCTTGCATGCTCTCTTCATCTTGGCATAGGAATTAAAAAAGAATCATAGTAGGAGATGAAGTATCATGAATGTCATTATTAGAATCAGAGTCATTTCCAAACACAGTTGAAAACATCCACCAAGGATTTCAAAGAGGTCAAAAAATTTCTAAAATATTGAGCCATCACGATGATATAGTGCTTTTACTAAGGTTTAGACTGTTATGCAACAAGTGACTAGAAAATAGATAATAGATTCAAATAGAGACTCCTAATAGGGTTTTGTCACATAAATTTGGGCCCCAGATGGTAGGACAGAGGCATCTAGAGCGTTTGTGTCCTAGGTAGGGTAGGAATCAATAACATGTGATCTTTTTTCTGTGTAACATGCAAACATGCAATAATTAAATGACAGTTTTGAAATGCAGAAACATAATTCAAACAACAAAATCCAATAAAGAACACAAAAATGAAGATCATCTACATGTCCATCTATGTCCTAGATAGGGTGAACAGAAAGTTTAAGGTTCCCAATTATGTGCATAAATAGTTTGGGTAGATGGAGGAGTATGTGCTACATGGATATGATCATGCATAGATTTTCCATTAGACTTGAAGATACAAATTCTTGATCTTGAATGATTTCAGAGTTTCTTTCGACATGCTTTGGATCGAGTGACATGGGTTAGTTTCAAAGGATGGATTTCTTACAAAGCAAATGGATGTCGTTATTAGACATGGTAAGTGGTTCAATATCCTCAAGTGTCGAGTTCAGGGTTCCTTCAGTATCTGTAACCATGAGGTCAAAAGATGTCAATATGTCTTGGAAAGGACCATTGCTAGACTTTGGTGAAAGATTTTGATCATGCTTTGGAATAAAATTTGATATGTCCTCTAACTCATAAGGTGATGTAGATGATATTTTCAATATGATATTGGTGATCTGGATCGTAGATTATGTCAATGGGATCTAAATAATTCTAACATTCCTTGAAATAGATCACTAAAAAGTGGCTCTTGATGTATGGTGAGTTGATCATCCTAATGGGGTGGAAACATCTTCAAGGTGCTCATCGATGGATCTATCTTGATCATTGTTTTCAACATTGTGCAAAGAGATTGTGAATGTCTTCAACCATAGGGTCAAGTGATGTTGAAATTTCTTGAATTGGATCATAGGGTTTGTATTGTTGGTGGATTTTGATCATGATTGAAAAGTGACTCTTGACCTATGTTGATTTGATTGAAAATGTAATAGAAACATCTTTGATGGATTTGGACATAGATCTTGATCATTGCTTTCTTGAATTGTGGTGGAGAGATTGTCAATGCTATCACTCAGTGGTTAATGTTCATGTTATCCCCAATAGTTATCATTTTTCAATGCAATGCTTGTGTTTGTTGGGTAGCTTGAGAGGCTTGTTGCACACAAAAAAACTGTGTTGCTAGGAATGTGGCTAGATATTGTTGGATGGCCTTTTGGTAGGCCTGGTGAGCTTTCAGTGCAATGTTATATTGTCTTGCTATGTTTGGTTTTGGTGGTAGTGGTGGTGGATTTGGAATTGTGTTGGATGTAGTGATGGTTGGTTGAGATTGCTTGGAGCAATCGTGAGGGTTTGAGATATGATGGGATTGATCGAGGTGATAGGAATGGTCTTGAATGACCAAGGTGATAGGTCCTTGGGAGACCATGTTTTATTTTTCAAGATTGATGTTGTCATTTGATTAGATACCATCTGTTGGTGCATGTCAATGGTATATTCAAAGGTTAGATGTGATGGCTTGATTGGTGTTAGGTGGATTGATTTGGATGGAGTGATTGGTGCTAGGTAAAGGGGGAAGCCCTAAACCAAGGAATGATGTTGATATGGGTAATGATGGTGGATATGTCTCTTGGCACAATGACTCAACTATTTTGGTAAGTGTAGCAATTTGATCTCGCCAAATTTGATCTTGATTTCGATCTTGACTCCCTTGATATAGTTGATTTGGCTTTTGTTCAAACAGATTTGGGATGCATACTTGTGGTTGATTTTGGACAATGTTCTGATTTGGGATGATGTTCAAATTTGGCATTATGGGTTGAAATTGAACATTGTTGATGTTGGGAATCACATTCCTTGTTTTAGGTAACTCTGATCTTGCATGGTGTTACCTTGACTTGGACTAATGCATGGAGTCATTATCATCATTTTAGGACTTTGAACAACATTTGTATGATTTGCAAACATATTTATCCCAAAGTTTTCCAGATTCATGTTTGGAAAACTTGTACTTGGTACATTCTCATTTGGCATGTAGGGATTTGGTGGGATGATGTTGTTCGTTTGAAGGCTCATGCATTGACTATTTGGTGGATAGATTTGTAGTTTTGGACATGGATTTAAATCTACCATCGGGAAAGGTGTTTCAAAATTTTCACTAGGCATACTCACATTTGTTGTACCATTAAGGTTTGTAGGGGATAATGATCCCATGTATGAATACGAGTGTTGATAATCAATCGGTGTTGTACGGATTTGATAGTTTGGTTGACTTGGATTACTCATGATGTATGGACCAATTTTATATTCCATGTTCATCTTGTGTTTTGACCTTGTTGCAAAAGTGACCTCTAAGGTTCTTAGGACCAATGAGGAGATGAAGGGGAAATGATATGAGTGTTGAACATTTAGGGACTTTGGACCAATGCTAGACATTAGGTTTGATTTTGATTTTTTGATTTGGATAATGAACTTGTAAACCCTAAGATGTTAGATGTGATCTTAGGATGAATTTTTTCAAAGGATTGCTAATTCAATTAAATGTATGAGAAAGGATGCATTCCCATACACCTAACTAAACAAGGTGATTTTGATTTTGATGATTTACCCAAGTCTAGAATGATGTTTCCAAAGCTCTAAAGTTGTTTGTGGGATGAATATTTTGGATGGATGAAGTGTTTGTTTTGATCCTAAATGAGCCTAGGAAGGACTTGTTTACAAGACCAAGATAGTGAAGAACTGCCTTTCTCAAAGAGTAATTCAAAATCAAAAGACCAATGTTTGCTCGAAAGACAATAAAAAGATAAACAAGCACATGTGTGGGGTTCAATTGATTCAATCTTTGCTTAATGGATTCTTTTTATCACAAACACTTCTTGATTAGGTTTTCAACTGATTGTCCATGTCCTAATTTTCTTTCATCCCACAAAATGCATTATGTGAAATCGAGGAAATCAAGGCAAAGGTTTCCTAATGTTGACCTTAGTAGGAGAAAATTGAGATGAAATCCAAATGCTTAGAAGCCTCTAGGATAAGATCCCAAAATCCTTAATAACATTTTCATTTGTTCTATTTAAGCCTTGAGCTCATCCTTTGTTTGTGTGTCCTTGTTCATCCCAACTTTCACTGAATCCACTACTAAATCTAAGGATGATATTTGACCTCTCCTTGTTTGCTTCCCCAAATTAAAATTTGGCAATTGGTAATCTGATGCCTATAGTTCCTTGTCATCTTTGTTGGCTAGTGGAGTTGAAATTTTTGCAATTATTTATCCAACTTCATTAATTTTAGTGGCATGGAGAGTTCTTGGCTTCTTTCTTGGTTTGGCCTTCTCCACCTCAACCACCATATCCTACCAACTTAATGGTTGGAATACCACTTTTTGTGTCTTCTTGAGGTTCAAATTTATCCAATTTGGAGCTCCTGAAGAGGTAGAAACTTGTTGTTTTTTGACCAAAGTATCCTTAGGTTGATCCTTGTCACTTTTCCAATGTTAATGACCTATACAAAGGAAGCTTTGTCCTTCTTTGAGTGTCTTGCATGCTCTCTATGAGCTCTTGTTGTTCCTCTGTAGTGATCACATGCTCTTCATCCTCCTCCTTCTCTTCTTCAGGCTTAGGTGATTCTTCTCAATGTTCATGAGTCTTAGGACCTTGATCCTCTTGCTTCTCAAAAGCTATGTCTTCTACCATCCTCTATTCTTGAGAATGTGTACCCTTAGGTGAATCGGGTGTTACATCCACCTGATCATTTTAATGTTCTCCTTCTTCTTTTGGAAGCTCTTTTGTGTTAGGATGAGGAGGAGATGAGACATCAGATATTTCTACTACTTATATTATTAGAGATTTTGTTGCAACCTCCTGAAATGGCTCTATATCCCTTGTAGCAGTAATAAGTTTTGTTGGCATTTCCTCTTTAGTGGGAATAACTTGAGAAATTAGCCTTACTCCAAGTCTTGAGACCACCCCTACACTCATAGCTTTATAAGTAAATTATTATGTTTAAATGATTCTGCTACCTTTTCCATTATAGGTTCTATTTTTGTAGTGCCTTGGGCAGGTGTCTTCTCTTTCCTTCTCTATCTCTTGTATTCAATGGGTATCAAGTAGGAAGATCCATCAATACTTGATTATTTCTTCCTCTTAGAGGGGCCTTCCTTTCCTTGGAAGTTATTTATCCTCAATTCCCCCCATGTATTACTTTTCCCCACCACCTTCTTGCAAATGTCATCAATAAAGAGCTCTTCTCTCTAACCAATTAATGTGGTCCAAAGTTCGGGTGTCTCCCTTGCCAATATCATACATTGGGTCAAATGTTTTCCTGTCATCTAATAACCCTTTTGGTATATCATATCTAATACCAAATTCCTTCATTTGGAAGATGGTTAATTTATCATAGCTTCTCTTTTTTACCTTAAAGTCATCTTGAAGGTTTGACCAGAAGTCTTCAATGTTTGGCTCATGATGTGGGAACATAGAAGCATTGAGGGAATTCATGTTGCCCTTTGGATCAAAACTATCCCTCGAAATGTATTGCTTAATCTTGAGGGCTTGTAGTTCCTCAATGAATATCTTGTCAACTGTAATATATGGGCATAAATAATACCCCAATTGAAAAGGGTATTTCAACTCTACCTTGTGTTTACCAGAAAAATGTAAATATACTTCCATTACCTGCCTTAAGAACTCAATCCAAACCAACCTAGTACTACAATACTTTGGTAACAAAAATGATTTATCAAACCCAAATATTCTAATATATGTAGACTTGGGGAATTGAATAAACCATTTGTGAATGCTTGATCTAGGCCTCCATAAACATGAGTAAACAACACAAGGTTAGTCCATAAACAAGTCTAAAACAATCATTCCCCATAAGATCCATTCAAATGAAATGAACAAGAAATAGGAAAAGAATTCAAATCAAAACTATCAAATCTTATTCAAAACAATTAAACCACTATCCCATGGGGGAATTGGTGCCAATTTGATGTGGAAATTGGCCCTTTCCCAAATCCTATGATGCAAGATTGATATGTTGATGATGATTGATCCACTTTGATGGTGAAGGATGAGAGCTCCAAGCCAAAATCTACAAAAAACCTAGCTATAGAACTTAATAAGATGGGTGAAGATTGCTCTAAATTTGAGTATAGTAAGTTTACTCAAATTGTGGATGATCAAATGAGGAGAGGAGCTCTTCATTTATAGATGAGATTGAAGGATGAATGTCCAAAATTGAGCAATGTGGGACTAACATTCATCCAATGGCAAGGTGCCACTTGTCAACATTTGATAGGATGAAGGTTGAGCACATTTTGATCCATGTGCAAGTTTGAAATTTGAATTTTATGAGATGGCATGTTTAGGGGGGATGAAAGATGAGTTAAATGCCAAGTGGGAGACATGTAAGAGACAATGTAAGAGCTTTAAATGCTTTGTTGGATGGACAAGTCCTTTTGGGGGGAGATTTCAAATTTGAGGAATATTCCATCTTTGATGCCTTTGAATGAAAATAGATGATTTATAAATCAATTAAATTGATTTTCATGTGCAAGTTGCAAAATCTAGAGGATTTGAGTGATTAGATTAGCATTAATCATGATTTGATTAATTTAAGGAGATTTAGCTGATTTGACCATTTGATTTAGATTTTAGGATTGAAATAAATCAAAAAGAGATGAAAATGATTAAGACTTAGTTAAATAAATATTTTGATTTATTTAACCAAAAGGGTGATGTTAGATTAAATTAGATAAATGTTTAATTTATTTAATTTAATTAGATGAACTTTAGAGATTTAATCAAATAATATGGATTATTTAATTAAATCAAAGATAGGAAGATGAAATGACCTAGCTAATTACATAGAGACAATGATTTAATTAAATCAAGGGATTTATTTAATTAAAAGGGGAATTATGATGAATTCAATCAAATAAGGCTATTTGATTAAATGGTTAGACAGAGGGATAATTCAAGATGAAGCGATGTTAGTAGATCAGGATCGAGTGCATGTATATTTTACATGTCTACACCATTGACCCCATTCACCTACCAAGGCCATAGCCTCCTTGGTCATTCTAAAACCCACATCTCTCATGAGATGATTAATTATCAGGTAAGGTTTGCCCAGAAGTCTTCAATGTTTGGCTCGTGATGTGGGAACATAGAAGCATTGAGGGAATTCATGTTTCCCTTTGGATCAAAACTATCCCTTGAAATTTATTGCTTAAGCTTGAGGGCTTGTAGTTCCTCAATGAATATATTGTCAACTGCAATATATGGGCATAAATAATACCCCAATTGAAAAGGGTATTTCAACTCTACCTTATGTTTACTAGAAAAATTTAAATGTACTTCCATTACCTTCCTTAAGAACTCAATCAAAACCAACTTGGTACTACAATACTTTGGTAACAAAAATGATGATTTATCAAACCCAAATATTCTAATATATGTAGACTTGGGGAATTGAATAAACCATTGACCCCATTCACCTACCAAGGCCATAGCCTCCTTGGTCATTCTAAAACCCACATCTCTCATGAGATGATTAATTATCAGGTACAAAAATGCATCATTAACTCTCTTAAAATGTCTCTTAACCTCTTTCAACTCCAATTGGGTGTAAAACTCCCAAATATTACTTTCTCTTTGGTCTTCTCCTCTGACACCCTTGGTAGTCAACCCTGGAAAGTTTCCCAACCTTGCTACCAAATATACTACATAAGAAGACATGGAGAATTGCTTGGTATCCTTGATTGTGGTCATTTGGGCATGAATTGCATTGAAGACAATTTTCCCCTAGTCTATGAATGTTTCTCCTTGAGAATGATGTTAATGAAGTGAAAAATCCAAGTCTCATATGTCCTAGATTCCTCTTTTCCCAAGGATCTAGACACAATGTAATGATATCCCCAAAAATAGAAGTTAGATCTTCTGAGCTTCTACAAGATATTTTCCACTAACTTCCTCTTTGTCATTAACCACTTCTTATTCGTGTCTTAAATTCCCATTGATATACTTTTGATATGCTTTGATAGCCTCTACTTCTGAAGTAATTTTCAAATTTGAATATGCAAGTAAGTCAAACACCACTCTAATCATTAGGGGAGAAAGGTCAATGATTTCAGTCCGCCAAGGATAATAACACTCTCTAGATTGGGTTGTATGAGGTTGCTATTGCTAAAATGAGTTCTGGACATTGGATTGCTAATAGAAATGAGGCCACGTGAGCTAACCCTGAACCTTCTATCTTTTGTGCTTTTGGAGAAGCCTCAATAGAGAAAGTATCCTCTTTGAATGCCTCCATGTTCATTTATCCAAGCTCAGTTTTTGTGACCTTCATCACTTAGGAAGTGAATTTGGAGACACTAGGGACTCCCTAAAATTTGTATTTCATTGTTAAAGGCAACTTGTTTGCCTTGATTATTTTAACCTTTGGTTATTTGGGGACACCCTCTACACCTAAATTCTCACTTGAACCAGACATTTAGAAACCTAAGATGAGGAGAAAACAAGGTATGTAAGAATACTTTGAAAATTTGATGGGAGAACTTGGCTCCAAAATAAATTTAAAATTTTTGTCCTATTGGGTTTTGAAGCCCTATAGGAACACCTATATTATTATCAATTTTGAGCTACTGGTGGGATTTAGGACCAAAAACAGACTTGGGACCTTTCTCTGAAAAATCCAATTGGGACTTGAAAATTTGACATAACCATGCATCTAATGAGCAGGAGTCAAGATCGAGTTTTCCTTTTGGATTTGGACTCCTTTTTGTGATGTTTGATTGTGAATCAGAACTTCAACTGGATGTGTCCCTTTCGAAAATCGAGTCCCAACATGCACTTTAAACCCTTGGCTTAACATGTCCTTTTTGGTTTTAAAAACTTGAATGGAATCCACTCTTCTTTTGACATGGTCCAGTCGAGACTTAAAGTCCCAAACGGATCTTGTTATATCAACAATGGGTCTGAGAGTACACATTGATTTCAGTCATTGGTCAATTTGGTTTGATCGAGATTTAAAATCTTGAATGGAAATAATGTTTATGCCTTTGGGGATTTAAAAACCTAAAGGAATAAATGTCTTAAGTCATTTTGTAAGGTTGAATGATGGTGTCTAGTGGGAACTGGGACCCAAAACAAACTTTGGTATTGATCAAGAATGTCTTGTCAAAAATTGAAATCTCAAACAAACTTGCCTCATGGGGATCAAGATCAAGAAAGGATTCCAGATCCGGACAATTTATAGAGATATCCTTTTGTGGTTTCCAAACTTGAAAGGATCGATTATATGACTTAGATCACTTAATGATTTTAAAAACTCTAGGAATAAATCCTGCAAGGAAAAAGAACATCAAAGACTAGTGAACATAGGGAAAAACTAGGGCATGTCGAGGATGAAAACTCTAATTGAAATAGGGCATATTGGGATTGAAAATCCTGGTCGAGGTTAGGGCATAAACTTAGTTCAAAACCCTAACATAAAATTTCCAAACCAAGGTCGACTCGAGAGGGGAAAACTAGGCCCAAATGAGCCAACAAAGCACAACACCAACATGCAAGAAAACATAGAAAAATTAAAAAACAAAGAAATGAGATAAACAAGCAACACAAAAACAAACCAAAAACAAAAACAAATACAAAAGACACAAAAACTAACCTGAAAGGGAGGGAGTGGGAGGGAAAATCTAATGAGAATTCAACACAATGCCACTCAAATCCACTTCGAAGCACATCTCCATCTCTAAACACTCCAAATTCCATGATTAATTTACAATAATAATCAAATTTATGAGTTAAAAAACTTTAAATCATGCTTGTGCACATGAAAACCCATCTACCATTAATGTAGTAGGTGGTAAGGGATTTAGGACAAAATCAAACCTCAAAACCAATGTTCAAAATGACTGACATCTAGTTGAGGTTTTGATTGTCGAATGGCTCTAAGAAGAAATACACAAACAAAATGAAATAAAGTGGGAGCGGGGAAAGAAAACGGATTCAGACAAAACTATACAAGATCTAAAATTTGTTTCAAACTCTGGGTCCCGACAAGAAACCAAAGAGGGATGGAGATTCCAAAACAAATCTTGACCTTTTAATAAAAGGTCCAAAATCGATTTTGAAAGTTGAAACCCGCTAAGACACAAAGGGGAAAACAGGATCGAGATCCCAAAATGGATTCAGAAAAAACTATACAAGGTTTGAAATCTATTTTGAAACCCTAAACTTGACAAGGAAATGAAAACAAAATAGGATCAAGATTTCAAAACAAATTTAGACCTCTTAGCACAAAGGTGCAAAGTCCATTTTAGAACCTGATACTCTAAAACAACAACAAAAATTGGGCCAAGGAACTCAAAAATTTGGACCATTTTGAGAAAAGCTTCAAAATCTATTTGGAGTTTCAAAACTTGACAGGACAATAAAAAACAAAGCTCGGGAGAAGAAAAACTCTTGGGACTAGACAAGGTAAGAAAAGAGCCCTAGAAAAGAAAAAATTGAGGACAAGAAAATAAAAAGAACACAAAGGGACAGAAACAAACAAGAAAACAAAGGCAACACAAAAAATGAAAAAGGGTGACCCATTTTAAACCAAAGGGAAAATGGGAGTGGGTATGTAGGGCATAACATAACCTAAGTGCTCAAATTTGGAGGTCTAGAGCAGAAGCAAATACTCAAATTCCAACTTGGAATGTTTTGCACCATAAATTATTGGTGGGGGATAGATTGAATTATTTAATGATTCAGTCTTGGTCGGGTGTCCTTTTTGCCAGCATACTGAAAGCCCAAAACATATTTTTTTGGACTATTTTTGGGCCAAAAAAATGGAATGTTATATTTGAATTTTTCCCTATTAATTTTTAGAATGTGTTGTGTTGGAAAGAAGCAATGTTGGATGTTGGGCTTCATAAGAATGTGGTTACTAATATTACTATGAGGTAAACTATTTTGCTACATATTTGGAAAAGTAGATGTTTAGTTGTGTTTTCTAATCATATTACTCATCAGAAAATAGAAATGCTATAGTTTTACTCTAACATCATGTTACAACTTGTATTTTTGTGTTTTCAATTGAAAGAGGATGCTAAATACATTAAGAATTTGGAAGAATTCAAATACCAATTTCTTCAACTTCACGAAGGGAACATCCGTTGTTCTAGATAGCTCTAAAGCTTGTTTAAATTTTGAGTATAATTTATGTTTTAGTTGTTATTTCATAATGTATGTGGTTGGTTCAACCAGCTAGGCCATTTGAGTTGTTCAAGGTTGGGACAGTTGTTGTTACTCTTTTTCAAATGATTGTATATTAATTTTCTAGTCTAATCTGTTACATTGGTGGTTGTCGTTGCACCAAGGGACACACCATCTTGCAAGAATCCCCCCAGCGCAAGCGAGGGGTTCAAACCTGTGACCTCGGCTCTGATACCAATTATTACATTGGTGGTTGTCATTGCATCAAAAGATCAACATATTAATGCTTGATACAACTGTCAAATTTATACAAGATCCACGAGAGGCGATTAAGCCATGTCACGAATCCAAGCATTGTGTTGCACCAAGGAAACCAAGGGACACAACATCTTTCAACATAATCCTTGGTTGTTTCTTTTGTGTTACAGTCTGTTCACTAAATTTGTTTTGTTATTCCTCCTTCTTGTACAGTCTCCTTTTAGATTGCTTATTCTTTTCTTTGTAATCCAGTTTTGATTCTAATAAAAAAAGAGTTGGTGAATGCAATATTGTTTACGCTACTGCTAACAATCCTTTAGCTTGTTTTGAGATTGAAATTAAAAAAAAAGTAACTGTCATCTTGGAACAAAATCATTATCGTTCAGTTTACAGATAACAAAATCAAGATACAGGTCCTTGGCTTATTGAAATGGGGAAAATATATGTGACAATTGACATGCAAGGAGACGATGAAGGTCCCACTATCGAACTGAGGAATGTAATAGAAGTTCAATTTTTTTTACAATGCTTTCTCTTTGTCATTTGTTAAAGACAAGTTTTCACTTGTTTTAAATGACCAAACTGTATATTGTCTTGCATACGTCCTTGTGTATTATTGTTGTTATTAAAACAAATGGATATAAAAACACATTAATGTAGTACGTCCATAGTAATGAATATAAAACTAAACTTGTTCTCACTTTAATTAGAAAAAATGGCTATTTTGGCCTTTTTAGGTGGTAAACTTCACACAAATAACAATTATCTTTTTGTGTATGCATGCTTTGGATTTGGCTCTCAAGGTGCATGATTTGAAAAGCCACCGAGCATTTATATTTGATTAATCTTTACTATTCAGTTTTTTGAAAGTATTATTAATTGAAAATTATTTGGTGGAATCTAGGTCAGATAGCCAAATATGACTTTTAAGAGTTGTAAAGGTTAAAAATGGAAAAGAAAATTTCACGAAAAAATTGAGATTAGAGGAGTGTACGCTTTATAACCAGTGTGCTTTGGAGTTCGGGTTGACACTTCAAATATATAGCTAGAAAAACCATGTTTTCTAGCTTTAAAAAAATTTAGGAACACTAATTTTAAATAGGCCAATTATTTAATAAACATAATTTTGTCACCCTCACATTTAAACCAAACAAACTCATTCTTAAAATTGAGAGAAAAAAGTACACACTCATGATATAAAGAAAATGAATTGATAAGATAGTCTAGTATGCATATTAAATTGGACCAAAGAAAATGGACTTTGGGGAATGTTTGAAACCCTACCAATCCAAGGGTAGATCCAAGTAGTTTAGGCAAGGTCATTTAGACAAGTTTTCCCTTGGTTGAACTCCACCTTGAAGAGGAATAAATAAAAATGCATATGATCTAAGTGGAATTTCTCAACTTACAATTAGACAAGTTTGACATGTAGTGAATTCATTTGTATATGATAAAACAAAGGAGCCAACCAGTTTGAACAACCCCATCCTACTGAGTTGAAAAGACACATTCAATTTTTATTAAAGGGATTAGATTGAATTTTAAGATGACGAGGCTCTCTCTTCCAAATTCATCCCATAGGTGAGCTATGCAAGTCAACTAGAAGACTAAATCCTCATGGCATGCCAATTTTAATTAGTAGATTTCAAAAAGATGAACACAATAAAAGGAGAACTTTTTCAATTCCATGCATCATATGGAAAACCTAAGCATTAATTTAATTGTACTATTTGCAAAGCAATCAAATCAACAATACAAGGGTTTATAAATCATGTGATTTGGATGGACATGTTTGATTAATGTTTGTAATTTTAGTTTTGAGTTACAAGTCTTTTGTTCTTGTAGAATTTCACAAGTGTAGGTATGATTTTAATCAAACATGCACTCATCAGATTAAATCATAATTTTCTTTCACTTGTTTCTACACAAATATTGGAACATAAATGAGAGGAAAATGTTAATGAATAAGATCGCCATGTTGTGATCCTATTCATAGGTATCTCATTCTATTATTTACTATTCCAAGATGTATAATTGATATATCTTGTACCCTTCTAATATGTCTCTTTCACAATATGTTACAAATTTCCATGACCAATGATGGAGTTCTAGTACACATTTAATTCATAGTCAATTATCAAATTTTTTAGTATAATTTCTTTTGAAATACCACAATTAGAAGATTCTAAAAAAAAAATGATCACAACAAGAACTTATTCAATTCCATACAATAGATGGGAAAATCTAAGCATTAAATTAATTGTACTATTTGTAGAGCAATCAAATAAGCAAATACAACAAGGGTTTACAAATTATATGATTTGGATTGACATGTTTCATTAACATCCATAATTTTAGTTTCAAGTTACAACTCATGTTCTCATAGAATATCACAAGCACAAGTATGATTTTAATCAAAGATGCACTCATTAGATTAAAGTATAATTTGCTCTCACTTTTTTCTATACAAATAATGGAATATGAAAGGAAAACATTACTGACTAATATTTCTATGTTGTGATCCTATTCACAGGCATTCCATTCTATTGTTTATTGTTCTAAGATGTTTCATTGATGCTTTGTGTAACTTTTCAACAAGTCTCTTTAACACTATGTTACAAATTACCATAATCAATGATAGAGTTCTAGTAGACATTTAATTCAATACCAATTATCAAAGTTCTTAGTATCATTTCTTTTGAAATACCATAATTTATGTTTAGTAATTTTCTAATTTACTTAAATACTATAAAAACAATTTCCCTTATCAAACCTACATCTACATTTTCCCAAGCATCACATATTTTCCATAAATACCATTTCTTTCTTACTTATTGAGCATCTATATTAGAAAGTAATTATAAAATTACCACAAGGTGGACCAACTAGTTGATTCCACCTATGTACAAACTAAATGTGGCATGAGTATAGTTTCAATAAGCATGATAGATATTACAATGACCAATATAATTCATACTAATAAATTTAGCTAATTGCAAGAATGACTACACTTGAATGTTACATGAAGGGGATTGATAAAATTAGCAATGATTAGGACAACAAGAGCATTTGGATATGCAACAAGGTAAAATGATGCATGAATAATCTTCTATATGTGATTTAGTAAAAAACACTTGCCAAAAAAAATGGGACTAGTGAAGAAGGTGAAGTAAAAGAAGAAGACTTATATAAATTACCATTGTTAGAATTGTGAATACCATGAGATGCAAGATCAAACATTGAACATAAACACCTTCCATGCAAGAGAGTTACAAATAATGATTTGTTATATCCTCAACAAGAAAAAAATACATAATGAACCTCAAGAGTCTTCAAGGAGATCAAGAGTGATAATACAATGAGGGTGAGTGCTTTATATGAGCAACCCTAAATGGTAAAGAGATTAGAACATGATAAGTGTTGTCAGCTTATGTGATGAGAAAAAATGATCTAGTAATATAGCTTACTTCAGTTAACAAAAAGAAGAAATCCTAAGTTTAGCTTAAGTGCATGAAGTGAATTAGACTAATAATCAATTAAATATTAAGTAATTATTAGCTAATGCATGATTACTCTAACACCCTAAAAAGAAAATGCATAAAAAGAAAAGAATGCATGATAGGTCTCAACAAACAAGGATGATGTGGTACCCATGTATAAACAATCTAATCTCTCACAACTAGAGAAAAGGAGAAAACCTCATGGGAGAAACTGCTCTCCAAAAGAGAGAAAAACAAATGAAGTATTGAAAAAGCCTCCAAACCAATGTCCCAAAAGGAATAGGAACATGAAGAACACCGCCGAAGCATGAAGAAGTTGTAGAAAATGGTCGAATGATGACTGATATAGTGCTAAAATAAAGAAACTCCTTTGGAACAAATGATGATCAGAATCAAGAAGACAAGAATTTGCATGAGTACCCCAAATGACACTACTTGAATCAAATGGAAAACAAAGGAAAACATCTATAAATAAAAGATAGAAATGACACAAGTACCAATAGTTTGGAGAATATTGATAAAGTGAAAATGGAAGATCTCCCCCAAAAATAAGAATACAAGAGTATCCATATGGAAAATGCTCTATCTCATTGAAATCCATGGGTAACTAGTAAATGCATCTACTTAGTACATAAGAACAAAAACTACATACATAGATCACTCCAAAAACAAACCAAGGAAGTATTAGCACCAATAGTAGAAATCCCCCCATAATATTAAAAGGGAGAGCCATGATAGGTCCACTAAAACTATGTATCACCAACAAATACATTTAGGAGAACCAAGAATATCTAATTGTGCACATGAAAGTACCTGAAAATAAAAAGGGTGTGCAAATAACACACACACACATGAGGCAAGAATCACTGGGATTTAATGTTTTTGTGAAAGGAACACTCACTTGACAAAAGTGTAATGGAAAAAAAAGGCACTCGCAACCTACCCATGACACTTTATATCATAGTGCGAGTATAAAAGGCACAACAAGATGTTTGAAATCCCCAAAAAGAATACACCAGAATGACACTTTATCTCAATGCGTATACAAAAGAGAAATTGCATGCAAAAGATGCTCAAAATTCCCAAATAGGATAGAATGTTGGACATACATGTAGAACAACTTAAAACAAGTCGTCCCACACAAACATAAAGTTTCCAGGAGCTAAAATGTCCAAGTAATTCACCAAAATATGAAAACACAAAAATCTGCATAAAACATACCTAGAGAAAAATCTAGAAAAAGTGCATAGATGGTTGTGAAGAGATCTGAAAGATAGTTCCAACACCACTAATTTTACAAAAAATAAAGAAATGAGTCAAAATTTGTGAGCTCAAGAGTGAAAACAACACTTCTGACTTTGACGGGTTGTACAATACACTAGAAGTGAAAAATGGTGATGGGACCAACACCATTGGAAATTAAGTGAAACCAACTTTTCAACGATAACTTATTCGCAAATTTTGATACCATATGCCCAAGTTATGACCAAAAGAAAAAAATAGCTCTTTTAGGGCCAAAGGGGGCTTGGAGGGGGCCCTGTCCTATTACCGTACTGCTAACATCAACATGATGTCATTCTAATGTCAACAAAATATTCCAAGGAATATTCCCCTATGTCAAAAAAAACTCAACCCTCAGGAAACAAAAATTTCATCAGAATATTCGCCCAATTTGCCCAGAATATGCAAAGAATATTCTATCATCAGAATAAAGTTACAGTCATCGAAATAAAGTCTTAGTCACTAGAAAAGTCACACTAGGTTGAAAAAGAAAAGGCAGTGTTAGTAATGGGGTGTCGATGGCACTAAAACTCCCGTCAGTTGCCTGAGAAGACCATTGGCAATAGAGCTAAGTGTACCAGACGACAGTAGTAATGGTTTCCACCGCCACGAGATTACCATTGTTGAGGATGGGAGATGGGTCTATAGGCTTGCAGTGGTAGGTCTTGTTGGTACCATGAAATAAAACACTCCCCAATTTTTTAAAATAAAACATGCTTTTTATTTATTTATTTTTAAATTCTAAATTCTAAAAAACTAGAATTTTAAAAAAATGTTATGTTTCTTTTTCTTTTTTTTAAAATTTTGTATAGGCGTCTGTAAAGGGGTTGTACAAGCACCGATACAATATTTTTTTTGCCTCACAAGCTCTCATTGAGAAAATAAGAAAAAATTATAGTCAAAATTCGTTGATTTGACCTCCTGAACACATTAGTGAGGTCCTTTTCATGTCAAAATGAACCAAAAATTCTCCCAACTCCAAAAATGCAAAAAAAATAATGAAGATTCTAGATTTTCTATTGTAACCCTACCTGAGAAAAAACTCAGAAATTGAGAATGGGTTCATTGAATCTATGCTTTTATATCATGTTAAAATTGTGAATAACATGTGACGTAGGATCAAACAACAAACAAAAATACCTTCTATGCAAGAGAGTTGCAAATAATGATTTGCTATATCCTCAACAAGGAAAACTTATAGAATGAACCTCAAGAGTCTTCAAGGAGATCAAGAGAAATAATACAATGAGGGTGAGTGTTTTATAAGAGCAAACCTAAATGATAAAGGGATTAGATCATGACAAGTGTTGTCATTTTATGTGATGAGATAGAATGATCTAATAATTTAGTGTTAACATCAAAAAGAAATCCTAAGTTTAGCTTAAATGCATGAAATTAATTAGACTAATAATCAATTAAAGATTAATTAACTATTAGCTAATGCATGATTACTATAACAACCATAAGAAGATAAAGGAAAAAATATAAGCCCATTTAAAATAAAGACAAAAGTAGAAATTAAATATTTTGATGGACAAATAAATGCATAATTTTTGGATGTTTATATTAAGCAATCACAAAGAATAAACTTTGCATGTCTTAAAATGGCGGGTCATGCTCTTGTATGGTGGGAAACTTATGCACTGTTAATTGTGAAAATAAAAATATACCTATTATTAACAAATGTGAAGAAGTTAAGGAATTAATCCATAGAAATTTCTATTCCATAGGGCATAAGGTGGATCAAAAATTAAATGGATGTATTGTAAACAACAAAGTGGTCAAACTGTGTGGGATTACAATACATACTCTTTTCAATAATCCATCATAAATGGTATGGATTTATATGAGGAGGATATGATGGAAAAGTATCTTATAGAACTCCACTCCCATATTTGAAGAGTTATTTAATGTGACATATAAGAACACACGTATAATATTTCTAAGTGCCTAGTTATTCATAAATTAGTTAACAAAAAATGATAATCATATGATGCCTAATTTTCCTTAGACTACTAGAACACAAGAGTTGTAAAATGTTAAAATAAATTAGGAAATACAATAAAAAATGTTAAAAATAAAATTCATGCATATGGAAAATGATTGATATCACATTGGAAATGGGTTGAATTGTTCTAGAAATGTTTGTAAGTAGGATTTGGGTACTACCAAATATTTTTTGTCAACACAAAGTTGTTATATTAAAAGATAGGTGTTGTTTCCCCACTTGGGCATTGGTGACTTTAGCATTGAGAGTTCTAAACCTTTCCACAACTTCTCACCTTTGTCTCAAGAGCCTTGTTTTTCTTGCAAAGTTGTCAAATTTTCTCTAGAAGACTCAAGGAATCAAGACGAGGTTTGGGGAACATGGGGAAAAGGGTGTGCTATAAAGGAGACTACCTTTGTTATTTTCCACTATAACATTTTGAAAAAATGACCTGTGTATGTAGACTTAGTTTTTTATGTAAAGTGGTGTGTGCAACATGTTAGGCCCAAGTAGGGCAGAATACAAACATATATTTCATTGTATATTCAAATTACATTTAAAGAAATGTTTACATCATTATTTTACAAGTAGAAGACAATTTAATATAAAACTACACAAGAAATTGGTCTAAAATGACAACATCTAGTAACACCTCCAATGACAAGGAAAAATAATTAGGAAAGGAAAAGAATGACTAACCCAGTATGACTCTATCAAGTTGTTTGTACACCTTGTTAGTGTAAATAAGGTCTTTATACATCTAGTTAGCTAGTCTCATTTTATAGGTTATACCTATTCACACTTTGTTTAAGTTTACTTAGAGGTTATTCTCTCATTTTTTCACATTTCATACAAAATTTACACATTTCCTCACACTTGTCCCAACTATTCTAACATGTGTCACACTCTTGGAGGGTTATCCATTTGTCTACTTCTACCTTCATTCCTCCTTGTCCTACTTATACAAGGAGCCTCATTGTATATTTTTCACTCTTCATGATAGTTATCATTAGCTTATTATGCCCATAATTCATTTGTGGAAGTTATCATTAGAGTCTTCATTATGATCTTGATTGCTCCAACATGGTGTCAAAGCCATGAATTGTAGGTCTCTTACCAAATTTTGGTGAATCGAGCACTCAACCCTATCATTAGAGTATCATGGAGCTAAATAAACATTATGTTGATCTAGAAGGCTTGGGAAATAAAAGATAACCTTTTATTTCATCAAATTTGGTAGAGTGGTTTTTTTTTGCAAAATTATTTTTTCTTATACTCTATATTATATGAGCATACCTTGTACAAATTTTTAACCAAAAACCCTATATCATTTTTTTATTGAATTTTTATCCTTTTTGCAAGCTTTGGTCATGGTTTTGGTCCCAAATGACCTAGTTTTTAGGCCCAATTGACTCTCCTTTTAGAACCCTTGGCTATCATTAGTCTAAATCCTTGGTGTTGCACATGATATAAGAACTACCCTTGATTTTTGTGCAACCTCCTCTTGTCTCTTGAGCTCTCTCAACCCTATTGTTCCACATTTTTAGTCTATATCCTCATCATCTATGGACTCCAACATCTTGTTCCTTTCTTTGGTTCATTCTATCCTCCACAACATCCCAACTAACCACTGACATCTTTGATCACCTTAGTTTTCTCCTCCCAACTATATCCCTTGTTCATTAGCCCTTGCAAGACTCTTGATCTATCTCAACTCCTCATTTTGAGCTCCATGTTTGCCACTTCCCCACAATGTAGACTCTAAATTTGATCCTAGCTCATTTAAGGCTACATTTCCTTTTTTACATTGTTTCTCTGAAAGGGGTGGCTAGTCACAGTGCACCACCAAACTCCTCCACATTGCTACAAAGTAATTTTTTTTATTTTTGTATAATTTTTCAACTAGGTGATCAATTTTAGAAAAAACTATAGTTGAAAAAGATAATTTCCTCACCTACATGATGGTATCAATTAGTTTTGAAAATTGTATCATTTTTTAAACTTTTTAGGTATCCAAAGTCTATTTTTGTGCTAAATTTTTGACAAGGCATAACTTTCACCCATATATCAAAATTTTACAAATTATTTTTTGAAACTATCAAAAAATCTCATGGACTTGTAACTTGTGATTCTTTTTCAAATTTGGATTAGATAATTTTATCAAAAAAATTAAAAATTCCATGTACTATAAATGATCAATTTAGGCATCCAACCTTAACCAAATTATATTTTCTCGTGCACATTTTATAGGGGGTCCTATTTTTCAAACTTAATTAGATCAGGGGGGTTGCATTGTGTCTTTTCTTTTTTTTTCTACAAAATAGATTTAAACTTAATTCCATTTAATTGCTAAGATTGAAAACATTAAATTAAATTCCAACTCAAGAAATTAGGGTTATATCAATTCACAATGGGTTTGAAACTTGAACCAACTTTAGCTATTGAAAAGTGAAAATGGTATTATAGAATTGATGAAGCCTATGGAACCTTATGTATGTCTATTTCTCCTAATCTTATTTTCCACATTAAATCTACCATAACACCTAATAAAGTATGCACTACATTAGAAAATCTATTTGGCAAGAAAGATCTAGGGAGAGGGCATCAATTGAAGAATGAATTAATAAGTCTTAATTCTTGAGTGACTTTCAATTTAGGAATTCTTCACAAAACTCAATTTACTAAGGTTTCAACTCAAACATTTTGGACTAGAAAAGCAAGATGAACACTTGGTTTTAAGTATTTTATCAAAACTAAGTCCACATTATTTACTATTGGACTAGAAAAGAAACATGAAAACTTGGTCTAACTAAGTATTTTATCAAACCTAGGTCCATATTATTTAGTGTTTATTTCTAATTTTCATGCTACAAAGAGTACTTTTGAAATACAATTCACTATGCCATTACTTGTTGATTTTGTTGTTTCTCTCACAAAGGAGCAAGATAAATTAACTCAAATGGGTAATTTGAAGTCTACCAAACAACAAGCTCGTGTTGCTACTGATAAAAAGGCTTCAAATAATAAGGCAAAGAAACAAAACAAGGATCTAGATAAAGGACCAAAATCATAAGCTCCAACTAATTCATCTTCCTCATCAAAAGGGAAAAATTCTAAGGAGAGGTCCACATGTTATTGCAAGAAACTTGGGCATGAAAAATACCAGTGTTATAAAAAGGAAATTAATGAATTGAGGCATCTTCTTGAAAAGAACCACATCAAATTACCTACACCAAAGAATGATGATGTATCTTCCTCATCTCCTTGGAATCACCATCATAATCAGATATATATAAGAAAAATGGAATGACACTCTTTGCTTCTACAAATATTGTAACACAAAAGTAGCTTCTTGATTTAGAGGCTTCACATCACATAGTTGTGTCAAGAGAAATATTTGTACATTTGAGCCTTGTTCATTCCCACCAAATCTAATGGGGAATAACACCTATATGTCATCTTATGGAAAAAGATTTTGATATTGGTGAAGGAACATTTAGTGATGTAATTTATGTTCCTTCCTTATCGAATAATATCCTTTTCATTTATCAAATCATACATAGTGAGAGATGGAAAATAATTGATCTCACACCAAATTCAATGATCATAAAGGATTTGCAAAGTGGAGATGATATTGTTATTAGAGAAGTTGATCATGATTCCAGATTATTCTATTTTTCCTTCTTTTGTTCTATCAACGCTGAGAGTTGTTTGAGTGATGATGACACTAATACATCTAGCATGCATAAGGAGATTTAGTTTGGTTATTTGAACCTTGGATTTCTTTCCTCCTCATTAGTTCCTAGACCTTGTTTAGATATCATGTCTCCTTTATCTCTTGCTTCTTCAAAATTGTTACACCTATAGTTTCCAATGATTCAATATAGTAGGATCTTCACATTTGTGTTTACAATGAAGTTTTTTTATAAGATTACTTGACAAGCATATCAAACTTGTTTAGTGACTATCATGTTATAGAATTGGTAGACATTTTTTATGACAACCAAAATATTGTTTTCCCCACATTTACATCTATGGATCCTATTCTATATCAACCTTCACATGGAGCATCTCAATAGATTTTAGAGACTTACATTCTTCTTCTCACATGAGAATATTACATGCACCTGTATGTAGTTCTATTTCTTCCACAAGGAAGAAATGTTTTATTTTTACATTCATAGATTGAACCTTGTGCATTATTCCTTGAGCCATAGTTAGCACTACATGTGTACTTATGTGATAGAAGTAGTCTTGGGGGGGGTTCATGTCAAGTCTTCCTTTCTTCTTCACTTGTATAATTTGTTATGCATCTTTTTTATTTTGGAGAGGGTTTTTAATCCTATATTTTATTTATGAGAAATTTGTTTGTACATGGATACCTAACATGGTGTTGTGGTTGGGACTTATCACCATTATCATTGTATTTATTCTCCCTAAATTGCACTTAGGGGGGCATGCTAGTGTAAATAAGGTCTTTATGCATCTAGTTAGCTAATCTCATTTTCTAGGTTAAACCTATTCACACTTTGCTTAAGTTTACTTAGAGTTTATTCTCTCATTTGTCTCACTTCATATAGACTTTACACATGTCATTGCACTTGTCCTAAGTGTTCTAACAGGTGTCACACTCTTGGAAGGTTAGTCAATTGTCTACTCCTACCTCCCTTCTTCCTCTTTGTCCTACTTATACAAGGATCATCATTATATATTCTCTTTTATGATAGTTATCATTGCCTTGTTATTCTCATAATTCATTTGTGGAAGTTATCGATGGATTTTGAATTCACATATTGCTACTCCAACACACTTTGACAATGCTAGCTCTAAGATTGATCTACATGTACCATGTCATATGATCATGGTGGCAACCAAGATTAAAATAAAAAAATCCCAATTTATTATGCATGTGGTACCAAGCCTTTCTTTTGTTAGTTCTCCATCACATAAGCAAGGTACCACATTTATCATGGACCATATCAATCATATTAAAATATCTACACATAACCCAAGTGGTGGCAGGAATTGAATCAACAATCCATCCCCAAAGGTGAGATTGTTCAACAAGATCATTAGTAGCATAAACATTAATAGTTTCAAATGAATTATTATAAATGTTGAAAAGAGCCCATAATGCTTAGTTGGGGAGGATACATCCCTAATCAATTAAATATCATTGCCACTTAGGAGAGAGAAATGTGACAACACCACCATGGCCCGTTTCATGGTTATCGCACCAAAAATGACTTGGTGGCCATATAACATGACATGCAATAGAAAGCAAAAAACTAAAAACTTGAACTTCTTGCAAACAAAGAATGTTCAAACTTGGAAATATTTTTTAAGTGTCTCTCATGGAGTATTTTCTTGGGAGGTCTATCATACCTCAAACATTCCATGAGATGAAATCCATTGATGAGGTTCAAGATTCATGTCCTCCCTTCCAAATACCCAAATAGACTATTAGAGTATCATTGGACCACTAGGGTTAGGGAGGAGGGAGAGTGGGTAATGGTTTCCAGTTGATAAGATAACACATAAGCTAGGTGTGGCATTGTGGTGAGCTTATACCTAGTCACCTCTTTGAAAGGCTTACCATGTGAGTGAACAATAGCTTTCCCCAAGTCTTAAGGTTTTGAAACATTAACACCTTAGCCTTTGGTGGCTAGCCACCGCTCTTAGCTGGGGTTTTGAGTGGTGTAATCCCATTGCTATTAGATATGTTATTTTGTAACTAACAACAATTAACCATCCCTCTTTTCTTGTAGGAGCATTTACAATTTGTTGAGACCATGTTTGTTATGGCGAGTAACCAAAGGGCATTCCCACATCTTTTGCTCAAAATATTGACAACATAAGCAAGTAATGGGCAAGTTCAAATAGAGAACACATTGTGAGTGCTTCATTTGAAAATATGTATGTCAATCGACTCCTTCAAATCTTTGGGGAGGTCAATTTTGATGTAGACTTGCTTTGAAGGATGAGCTAAGAGAAACTTATCAAGATCAACACATGGCATTACCTAATGAGGAGGCTATCTTTGTCAAGGAATTCCAAAAGGCAAAGGCAACCCAAGAAACTCCACCCAAATGAGGACATGGAGAGATTTATCATCAAAGATGGAAAAGTCTCGTGTCAAGAGGGAGAAGATTAATAGAGACATATGACAAACTAGGGGCCACATTTGAGAATGACCTTTGCATGATTAGCTTCAACAAAACAAATAACAAAAAATACTTTTGTTAAGTTTTGCACAACATCAAGGTGAATCCCATGCAAGACCCAAGCCTAACTACCCACTCTTTATGCTTTCAAGGGAACCCTCCCCACAAAATATCCTATTAGAGAAATTATTTAGCGAACAATAAGCACTATCAAACTTCAAGATGGAAAGAACCACATTTAAAGGTGTTTTTGAAGGCATACCTCATGGAACACCTTGGGTACAAACTTCTTGGGTCGCTCTGCTGGAGGAGCCATTGTCTTGTGCCATCAACAACTACAAAGTTACAATAGGTTGAGACCATTTATACAGCAAAAAAAAAGTTTGCAAGCATGACAAGCTAATAGGTGCCACCATAAGTATAGAAAAACAATACCAATTCCTACTTTAGAGAAGCAATATAATATCATAAAAGACATAAACTAACTTTAGCAATGCCAAGACTGAAATATGAGCAACTTTCATGTATTAACTTTAATGTGTGTTGTAATATATACATGTTTATGTTATATTTCATAGTTAATAGTTACTCATATTTATTAGTTCCTGTTGATAGGGAGGTTACTATTGTAATCGTTCAATTTGCATTTGATATGTTGGGCTGGCCAATCAAATTTGATAATTTTCTATTATAGATAATCAGATTTGAACACTTTATATATATATACACTTTTACTTTATTTATTTTTCAACAAAAATATAGATCCGAAAAATTATTCAAAAACCTAATAATTGAATCCTTAATAAAACATCACCTAATCCAAAAACACTCTAAATCATCCACAAATATTTTTTATTTTTATTTTTGTTTCGAGGCGATCACATCAAATTAAATAGGTAACGAAATTTTAATCGATTGAATTTGAGCCGAATTGTTTTGGCTAAATAGGTCAACCTAGCATATTTAAGGGAAATATAAGGTACAGATTCATTCCAGAGAGCTTGGATTGAATTTACACCGTCCGTACGCCAGTTATTTAGGCCTTTCTAAGAAAATCTATTTAATTAAAAATAAATAAAGCTATTCTTGCAATGACAATGTGACAAATAAATATATATTATATAATAAATAATTGCGAAAATAGTCGTAATGATTAGGACTTGTAATTTCTGGAGTCATTATTTTTCGCTTGCTATTTAGTTGGGTATGTATTATGGTGTACTTTCCGCCTACCCCTTTTCTTTCCAATCATGCATGCCAAGTGTTAAGACGAAATTCCTCCAGGAAATTGTGCAGAGATCCGATTGTGGAAACCCCCAACAGAAGGCTAACGATATTTCATATTAGATTATTATTGATTCCCAGTATATCCAGCGCGCTCAAATCTGTTATATATGTGTGACACTCGAATTGATTGGATCCTCCTGCTGCAGAATCGGTAACATTCAGGTTAGATCTCCGTATTTGTTAGTAGTACAGATTCGTGTTTTTCTGAAGAAAAGCGAGCATGTATTATGTTTTATAACATTAGTACTTTAAAACCCACTTGTCTATTACAGAAGTCTTGTAAAAAGCATGCCAGTAAATTTATCTGAAATATATCTGCAAATTCTTTCTGTTTTGGGGATCGAATATGTGAAGGACTTGTTCTGCGACGTATCTGCAATGTAATTCTCGATTTTAACTGTTTTTGGGGACGAAACACATCAGCAAATTGTTCTGCAACATTCTGCAATGAAATTCTTCATTGTGACCTTTAGGGCTTAAAATGGGTCATGCTGCAATACGTAGGTGTTGGTGGGTTTTAAAATTTTCCTGAATCCTTGCCCTTTTGATGTGCAGAAATAAGCCCGAGGCTGTTTATATGTCAGATATGGATAAGCTTCCTGTTGAAATTCTTGGGAAAATTTTGTCTTGTCTTGGTTCTGCCCGTGATGTTGTAAGAGCATCCTTTGCATGCAGAAAATGGAGAGAAGCAGCAAAAAATCACCTGCATACTCTTTCATTTCGTTACGCAGATGGTTCTTTTTACAGGGAACTCAGTGCCAGCAGTCTTGAGATGCTTATAACCCAAACCATTTTTCAAACAAATAGATTGCAAAATCTGTCCATTTGCATGGGTGATTCAGTTGAATTCTCAGCAGCCCCTGTGATTGCTTGGCTTATGTACACCAGAGAGACATTGCGCAGTTTGGTATATATGGTCCGTTCAAAACCCAGTTTATGTATTCTGGAGAAATGTGGGAGACAGAAGCTTGAAACTTTAGTTTTAGGGCATACTATAGTATCAGGTGTGGAGCCTAGTTATCAGAGATTTCCTTGCCTAAAATTTCTATCCTTGCACTGTGTTAGTATTTCTGGCATAGAATTGACGCTTTTGTTGACTATATGCCCGAAGCTTGAATCTCTCTCTATTGTGAACCCTGATCTTACAGTTCCAGATGTGGCAAGTTATTTGGAGTTGAGCAATCCTAGCTTGAAGAATGTGTATATGGAAGAACTAAGCTTAGACAAATTGAGTCTTGAAGCAGATAACTTGGAGAGTTTACATTTGAAGGAGACTACAATTGAGTTTTTTGAAGTCATTAGTAAGGGAAATCTTAAGCATCTAAAATTTCAGGATGTGACTCTTGTTAATTTTGAAATGGGAGAGGTAATTGAGAGCTTGGAGGTTGTGGATGTTAGCAGTTTTACACTTATGTGGCCAAAATTCCACCAGATAATACTGAAATCAGCTAAATTGAAAAGACTGCGTATTTGGGATGTTGATGCTGAAGACGAGGTTTTGGATCTGGAGACAATAGCAACCAGCTTTCCTAAATTGAGCAGCCTTGCTTTGAGCTGTGATCTCAGGGATGGGCTTCTCCAGTTTGGCTTAAAAGGATCATCTCTGCTGGAAAATGTGACAATATTGGAGTTAGGTTCGATAGCAATTAATGACCTCTTCAGTCAATGGATAGCAGCAGTTCTTGAAAGATGTCCAAGACTCAAACAGGTTATAATCCACGGGAACATTTCTGAGGCAAAACTTCGTGATGATTACAGAATACTAGCAAGATTCACCTCTTCCATTGTTAGTATTATGAGAACGTTTGCAGATGTTGATGTGCAGTTTGAATTCCAATAATACGCATTTCTATTAGCTTAGACATGAGATTCCAGCCAATCTCAACGAGAGGATAATGTAAATATGATTTTTTCCAGTTCAGAGTCAATGTTTAAGGGAATTTTTTGAAGTTGGTCTTGGTTTAATGTTGCTGGATTCTTCTGATCATTATGATGAACTAGCATAAGAGGTTAGTTTTCCCATGCTAACTTGCCTGAAATATAATAGTTCAACCAGTTATTATCCTCTGTATTTGGCTTACTGGAGAGGTCCTTAAGGCCATTCTGACACAGTGATCTTTCATAATAACTTTCTTGCTGCCTTGATGGTGTGCGTGTCCTAATCACTTTGAAGGTGTCCCTAGGATGGAGTTGCCCCAAGATTTATAATGTGTGTGTTTTCCAGTGGAGACGTACAAAGTTATATAATGTTATTCCATTGTTATGGCTCTGATATCTTGGTCTAAGTCTCAGCACTTTAAATCGCTAAATGTTTTCTTTTGTCTCTTTTTAGGCCTCTAGAGAAAGACTTGCAAACACTAGAGGTTTTGTCTTTGAAACGAAATTAACTTGCAATAAATAAAATTCAAGATAACTTTAGGTGTCATATAGATTTTCAATATTATGATTATCTTAAAACTTGGGTAAATAACAATGAGCAAAGCTTGACAAACTGCACGCATGAAGCAGCTTTTGCAGATCATGCTAATGATCTTGTATTTCAGTTTGATGCAAGTTTAAGCCAAAATGAATAGCCAAGGAATATAGAGAAGCATAGCTAGGTTTCCTTCATTTAATTTGAATGTCCTACTGCACAACTGATCTAATTTGTGCACTTAAATTTCATTATAGTTCATTAACTTTTGTCAGTTGTACAAATATTCTCTATAAGATACAAAAGAACTCAGTTCTTGAATGCAGCCGCTTATTGGATTTTTAATTTTTTTGATATAACAAATACTTCTCTTAATGATATCAAGTTTCCACAATCCATATTGTTGATAAATACTTCTCTCCTTATAGGACATACTTGGAGACTCAGCTATGCAGAAGAGAAAACCCATTGGGTGGGCACCCTATGTTGACAGGCTTGCTATGCCCATTTAGAGGCACACCGATGAACCAATTTTTTTCCTGAAGCAAGAATTTTTGTTTGAGGCATTTAAATATCGTGGAAGGCAGTTTTTAAGCTATTAGCAGGCGGAGGTTTTAAGTACAAAGAAAATAAGATTGGCCTATACTTTCACCCATATGTCATCACATGATTTGCTATTTTTATGACTTCTTGTGATGACTGCCTTTTATGTATACACTGGTTTTCAAAATCACATCTAATAGCATCTATTCAAACAAGAAATGGTTCTTTAGTTTCCAAATATCATCACAACCATTGGAGGTGACTCAATTACTGTCTCCTCTACCCTATACCTTTTAAGTTTTATTGAATGTAACTGAAAAAGATACTTATCAACGACTGGATCCGGTTTCCAATGAAAAATGTGTCCATCTTAGGCTATGAAGTGTAAAAAACCTAAGATTGTATGTTCAAAAGAATCTGTTCTATAAGCATGGTGATACCTTGTCAGATTCCTGAGGTAAAGCTAGTGGAGATTTTTTTGCCATTGGGATTAAGAAAGCAGAGAGAAGAGAGTTCTGCTTCCCTAAACGCATCTTTTACCCTTCTTGTAAGCTGATGCAATGTGGCTTGATTAACCCTGTTTGAAACTGAACAGTAAAAGGAGCAGAGGAGAAATATGAGATATTATACATGCAGTTCTGTTGAGTGATTAATGGACTTGACTACTAAAATTATATGAAACAGCCTATTTGTTCAGAAAATTATCACTTATTTCCTTTTGGGTAAAACGCATCTTTGTTCCCAGTTTGGCAAGGCTATGCTTCATTGTCAACTGCATTAGTTAACTGTTACGTATGCTTATACCGTTTTTTTAATGTCACCAAGTTGTTTTAAATGAAAACTGTGTACACAACATCTCATAGCCTTTGGGAATGGCTTTACAGCTGCATCACTGAAAAACACAGCACATTTATACAAATTTTGTAGTGAATGAAGCCAGTGGCTATCGTATTGATTTTGTGTTTACCATTGTGTACCAAAAATTGTCTTGCAACGAAAAATTGTGTGCATAATTCACCTCTGGTAATGACTTTACAAATGCATAAGTTAGAAACAGTGAAACGTAGTTTAGGATAACTGTGGCGATAGAAGTAGCCAGGCGTAATGGGTTAGATATTGTGGCAAAATAATGGAACTTCATTAGAGTTGGTGGGTTTTGTCATCAAAGTTCTTATCAAAAGACTGAAGCAGGATGATGGGAATAGAGTATGTTATCAAGAACAAACCCAAGGAGGGCACCCAAAGATGAATGCAGCTTGGAGCATAGAAATCAGAATTAGGCCTAATACTATGGAAAATAAGACAATAAGAATCATGCAAGAAAGATCAAGCAAGAAGTCCACTAACATGGATATACAAAACTGTGTGGTGGATTCGCAGAAAGAAGACCTCTAGGATTTGTTTCAAGAACATAGGGCTCAAGTGTAGCTGTCTGAAGGATTCTTGACATCATAATGTGACTCTTGTCCCGAGTCCCAGTTAAAGGGAGTATTTTGCCGTACTTACTTGTGCTATAAGTAACTGCAAAAGTAAAATGATCATATGCCCGAGATTCTTTAAAATGTATCCTGCCAACTTTTCCTTTTCCTCATCATTTGGAAAATAAAGAACACCATATAAGAGTGCACCCTTTCAATTCAAAGATTACCTTTGGCAATGCAATTTTGCAAGTTTTATATGATCCTTAAGATACAAATGAACACACATAGATCTATCCACGAGGGAACCACATTGCCTCATGTTTAAAAACCCAAAGATATTGTATGCATGCAAATAATATAAATGGAATATGCATAAAATATAGCTTAAATCAAATAAAAAACACATGCAAATCTTAAAAGATCAAGTGTAGTATGTTGATATATTGATAGTTTGGATGTGGTTGCTTATGATTTCAACAACATTATTATGTGATCAAGATGATTTAATAGAAATTTCAAGAGCATAACATTAACATAGAAGAGATTCATCCAAATGGGATGAGAGGCCTCTCATTTATAGAAATTCTATGAGATAAATCAAGTGTCAAGATGTATAAATTGATGGATGACTAGGATTGAATGAGGATTAGAGCTTGGATTAAAGTTGTAGTCATGTGACAAGAGTCATATGAGGTATAGGGACTAGGTTTTGGGTTAGGATTAGGGAAACATCCTTATGCGAATGGTTAGGATTAAGAGGTGTGATATTAAATGAATGGATGAGATGGAAAATTAGTTTGAATTTTAGGTAGGTGTCTAGATTCAATCAATCTAGGCAAGGTCTTAGCTAGAGATGTGAAGGGGATACTTGTCACATGAAGACAAAATTAGATTATGATTCATGTGAACAAGATAAAAGGCTAGGAATAAGTGGATAAGGATTGAGGATAAGAGGGAATTAAATAATGGAGGAAAAGGGTAATGGGCATTAATTAGCCTAGTAATCTAGTCGGAGGATTTGGGGATAAAGGTAAATTAATTAAATAAATAAAGTATTTAGAAGGGATAATAATTAAATAAATAATGAAATATTTATTTAATTAAAAGATTATGACAATGGATATTATTTAATTAATGGATTAGGATAAAAATGGGAAATGATGGGAATAATTAAATAAATAATAGATACTTATTTAATTAATAGCTAAGGATAGACTAAAATGAGGTATGGTTGGATAAGGTCATATTTTAGGTGTTTGCATTTTGTCCCTCTTTAAGATGATGTGACTAAGAGAAGTAACATCATTTAAAAGAAGAATAAAACATAGTGGGTAGGAAAGAGATAAGGAGTAGTGGCATGATGCACCAATCACTGGCAATGATGAGGAAGGATGACAAGGAGGTAGTGGTATGCCCCCTTGAGAGGACATGTGGTTTCAAAGAACACAGGTGTGCTCTTTAAATGGATGGGAAGACTAGAGGATAAAGGATGAAAGGATAGAAGAAAATAACTAAGAATGATGAAGATGTGGATGGGAGAGGGAGAATGGATTATCATCATGCTGCAATGATATAAACAACCTAGATTGGATATTGTACTTGACATTATGCACCAAAGGAACTAAGATGACAATGTGCCAAGTACGTGATCAAAAAGGTCAAATGCAAACATATGCCTTATAACACCATGATATGGAAGACCATGATGCCCTTGTGGTAATAGAGTGCCAAGACCATGACAAATGCTAACAATGATAACACACACAAGCAACAAGCAAGCATGCACAACAAACCAAAAGCAAACAAGGACTATGCTCCAAGTCAAGCTGAAAATCGATTGATGGATTGATTAATGATAATGATAATAAGGAGAGCAAAGTTAACGATAAGAACAATGCATACCCCAAGGATTGTGTTGTTAACAATAAGAACAACATGTGGATTGAGAAAGATACAACCCTATGATGATAATTAGATTAAAGGATCAATAGATTTCAACCGATTTGGATTAAGATCACTGATTGCTTATGGATGATGGGCTAGATTGCAAGATTGGATTGCATGGATTAGGATTTATTGCATTGGATGGAATAGATAGGGATGGTTAGATTGGAAGGATAGATAGAAGATAAATGGATTGGATAATATAGGATAGGATATGACTGGATGGGGGATAAGATAATGAGGATAAGAGAGAGGAATGGATGGGATCCAATGACAAGGGAGAGCTAAGGATTGGTAAAAGATGGATGGATTGGATAGGAGATGAGATTGATTAAGTGGGTGGATGAAAGAGGATGGTGGATGAAGGATAGGAGGATGAAGCTCCAAGGACTATGTTGCAAAGGAGTAAGATGTCCCACACTAAAAGTAGTGCAAACATGGATTGATGGTGGGAAAAGATACATGAGATGAAAGGATGGTGTATAAAGGATATGGATGGAAAAATAAGAAAGGATTTCATTGTCCAAAGCAAGCTTAGATATTTCGCCCCTAGCTCTCTATCAAGATCAAGGGAGGGAAGTGAGGATGCAGTGGATATGATAGGAGGATGGAGGTAGGATGAGGGATATAAGGAGGATAATAAAGGATATGGATAAGATATGCATATAATAATAGCATGGAGACTACTTATCAAGATCAAATATGGGGAGGATAGATGGATTTGGATAGGATGGTGGATATGAGATGAAGGGTATGAATAAGGTGATCAATATCAAGTGGATAATATATGGATGCATAGATATTTGACCCCTAGGATCCTCATCAAGATCAAAGATGGGAAGGGAGGATGAAGTTGGATAGGGTGAGGGATATGGGATAAATGATATGGATAGGATAAGGTAGGTAGGATATGTGACGCTTATAAAGATCCTTAGCCTTGTCAAGATCAAAGGTGGAAAAAGAAGTATGGATTTAGATAAGATGATGGATAGGGGATGAAGAATAATGAAAGATGTGGTATGGACGAACCTTTCCCCCAAGTGTAGAGTGCAAGAGGATGGAAGAGATTAAACATGACGCCTATTTTCCAAGTTTTCATAATGGTACTTTCCCAAGGCACCACAAGAAGTGGTTTTCACCATTGGACGAATGATTTCTCTTTACTTTTTTTAATTTTTTTTAATTTTTTGGATTTTTTAGATTTTTTTGGAATAGTAAGGATGAAAAAGGACAAGGATAAGGATGTGGATAGGTGGATTTGGAATATAATGGATGGATAATAGTGAGATGGAGGAAGGTCTCAAGCATCCAGTTCCATGGATGGTATCCCTTGAAGATGTGTTCCATTAGACCATTGCAATTGGAGGTATACTCATAGATGTTGGTGGAATGATGGTAAGGGGGATAAAATGGATTTGAAAATGGAGAGGGATATGGATTTATGCAAAGGCTTGGATGAGAGGGATGGAAGGATGGAAAATGGATGTTGGATAATGGATGGATTGATGGAAGAATTGTTTATGTGGATAGAAATGTTGGCAAGATCAACATTGGCACACACCTTGAAGGGTGGTGGAGTTGTGGAAGAGAAGTGGATTTTGGATTTGGAGATCTAGATGGAGTGGATGTGGATTTTGGGACATAAGGGCCCAAAATAGATTTGGAATATGGAGGATTGGATGACTTAGGAGAGGATGAAGCTTTTGGTTAAGCAAGTTTGGATACCAATTTTCATTTTTCTTTGAGATGCATGGCTTCTATGAGTAGTTTGGAAATCCACATGGTTTTTGACTTTGAAATTTGTTTCATGGGCGTTTGTGGCCTTTGGGATTTAACTTGTTGATTTTAGATCAGATTTTTCTTTGTTTTTGCATGTCTTTATGATGGGACATGTTGATCCTTTGATTTTTGTGGGTTTTTGGCTTTATGCATTCAAGATTTGGCATCCAGATTTCTTCCAAGAGCAAAGGGATTGGTGGATGCAAATGAATGATATGAAGGTCTTATGGATAGGTTGATGTAGGTAGTATGTTGGAAGGATTTCATAGATGTGTTCCTTGGTTGATCTTGATTTGGGATTTAAGGTGATGAAAAAATAGGATAAATGAATTTTGGAATAGGAGTGATAGGTGGTGGAACGTAAGGACCCAAGATCGATGGAATGGATGAAGGAATTTTCTTTGGATATAGGGACCCAAAATAGATGGAAGGGATGAGGGATTAGGCTTTGAAACATAAGGGCCCAAAATAGATTTGGAGGATAGGGAATATGAATGTTTGGATTTAGATTGTAATATTTTGGATTTGGGATGGATGGAAGGAGTACCAACATATTGAGCTTGATAGCCAAGGCTATGAGAATTTGGATTTTCTTTTATATGAAGGGGTTCTAGTATGCCTTTTTCATGGAGGCCTAACCCTTTGCCTTGATAGTGCATAGTTTGACAAATCCTTTTTCTTGTTTTAGAAGCAAGATGTGAGACCATTTTGAGGGGGATATGACATGGAAGGAATGATAGGCTCTTGGAGGAAACTAAATTGAGTGAAGGTGGAAGAACCCATTTTGATAAGTATGGGGTTCATGGGTAGCTTGGATAGGGGTGATGGGATCTTGTGGAGGATTAGGATCATGACATGGAGATGAAGGTATGCTTTGACCTTGACTTGGGGTAGGATCATGGGATGGAGTGGATGGTATAGTGTGCTCTTGGTTATGAGATGGAAGGGGATAATTACATGGAGATGAAGGGATGTTTTCATCTTGACTTGGGGTAGGATCATGGGATGGAGGAGGATCATAAGATGGAATGGAAGGGAGAGGATCATGAGATGGATTCAGATCGTGAGGTGGCAAGGAAGGGGTTCTTTGATCTTGATATGGAGGAAGGGGATCATGTAATGGTGTGGAAGGGATACTTTTCTCTTGGGATGGAATGGTATCATGTGATGGTGTGGAAGGGATACTTTTCTCTTGGGATGGAAGGGGGTCATGTGATGGTATGGAAGGGATATGTTGTTCTTGATTGGGAAAGGGATAATGAGATGGAAGGGAATCATGTGATGGGGGAGAGGGGGTTCCTTGATATTTATATGGAGGGGAACCTATGTTAGAATGCTTTGGATTAGGGGATGGACATAGTTCATTTGATGTGGAGGAAGGTTGGATAGACTCTTCAACTTTGGTGGATGGAGGGAAAGGAGATTCATGAGGCTTAGGGGATTGGGGTTTATCTTTATGTGGAGGGGATGAAGGTGGATGCATGACATTGGAAGATTGCACAACTTTATTTTTTATTGGGGATTTAGCCACCTTTGCTAATAGTCCTTGGAGGAAACTATGAGAGACATTGGATGAAGTGGATTTGTAAGATTGGGGTGATGTGGATTGTAAGGATGTGGTAGATGAACAAGTGAGATAAGAAGGGGAAGCTTCCATGGTTTGGTAAATTGAAGATGATGATGAGGATCATGAAAAGGAGTTGGGGATGGGGATATGGGATGTGGATGGGCTTGGAGGAAAATTTTGGATAGAGGCTTGATTTCCCTTGTCAAAGGAAGGGGAAGGATAAGCAATATGAGATGTATTGGGATTGGATGGAGGTGGGGAGGATGGAAGTTTTGCACCAATACTAAGGAAGTATCTAAGAATGGCATCCTTACCATTGTTGAAGTAGTAGGTGAGGATGAAATCAGTAGTGGTGGATAGGGATGATGTGGATGGGATTTGAGAGGAACTTTGGATGGGTGATTGGTGGAAGCTTGGAGAATATTTTCTATTGATAATGGATTTAAGGCGGTCCATAATACTCTCACTATCATCATAGGGATCATATTCAGGTTGGTCAATAGGGCTATCTTCATCATCATCAATATGATATGGGTTGAACTTGATTGTGATCTTTGGTTTTATTGGGTTGGGTATGGTTTCATGCTATTGGATTGGGTTGGAATGGATGAAGCTGGATTAGAATAGATTAGGTTGGATTGAGGGTAGATTAGATGGTTAGACATGGTGAAGGATTGATTGGAAGAAGAAAGTTAAGGATTGGCTTAGGATGAGGATGGAAATCAGGATGATGAATTAGAAATGGATTTTGGATTAGAAGAATAAGAACTAAAGATGAATGTGGAGGACGAGATTAGACTTGGGGATCAAATTTCAAGACATTAAAATGATTTGAGTTAATTAAGGATGATTATCTATACTTAAGATAGACTAATGTTCTTAAGAGTTGATTGGGTTTGATTTCTACTGAAGATAGGAAAAGTTCTTTAGGAATTGATTGGATTTGATGACTATACTTAAGATAGACTAACATTCTTAAGCAAGTTTGGATTAAAGATGAAATCAACTTAAGGTCTTGATTTTTTATGGGGAGATTGGATTTAAAATGGATGATAGTGGATTAAGGATAGGATCCTTGGGTAAAGGATGTGTGAGCTTGTATCTATAAAAGAAAACACATGTGTAGTGGTTTAGGTTGGCTGAGTGGTTTGGCTATCATTATTGAGTCTTGTTGAGGAGTGAATTTGTGAAGCATGGCATGGGATGTGTGGATTCATGCTTGGACACATGGAGATGCATTGGAGGACTTGATGCTTCAGAGGTGTTCAAATTAACTCTTGTATTTGCTTTATTGTTGATTAATATGATGGAGTATGGATGCTTTTGGAAGCTATTTTTTCCATCTTGAGGGTTTTTCCAAGGTATATCTTGTGTCATCTTTGATGGGTATGTTGTATATTCTCTTGCATATGGATTATGAGCACTTATTTTCATTTTTATCTTTTTGGGTTATGTGGAAATTGTCATTAGATGGCTGTAAGTTTCCTTACATAAAGTTCTTAGAGGCTTAGCCTAGATCAACAATATTCTACTTTCAAGAGGCATGTCTTCGATTCACCCCCCGCTCTTTATACTCCACTGGAACACAAGAGTTGAGGTTGTCCTCTAGGGTGATGAATCCTCAGGAAAGCCTCCTAAAAAAAGAAAACAAGGTCACTTATTTTTTATCCTCAAGATCACACTAGGTTGCAAGAGGAGAGCATACGCGAGTCTCAAGAATTAAAAGAAACTTGTTTATTTAAAAACCCAAATTTAAATTTGTGAGATGTTAATTTTAAGTCCAATTTCAATTGTGAGGAAAACATGCCAAACAAAGTTGTATAAAGCAAAAATGGACTACAAAAATGGATTCCTTATGATTTTCTGATAATTTTTTATTTTTTTTGTTGAAATACAATTTTGTATGAAGAAGTTATGAGCATTTGAAGTTTGAAAAGAAATGTTGACTTTGAATGAGTGCACCTGATTTTTTGAAAAGAATCTACAAAATTCACTTGCACCATAATGAAGAGCTCCAAACAAGATTTCCAACACCTTTTGAATTTTGAAAATTTGATATGTTACACAAAATTTATGCTCATTTCACAAAATAGATCCTTTAGGGATGTGCAAAGGAGGAGGGGGTAGGTTTAGCCCCAAAACGCTTGAGTTTTGGTCCCACGTGAACAGGGGTGTGATTGGGTGCTAGCAACTAGTTTAGCAGTTCCCTTGGTCATCCATATGACTAGGGGCTAAACCTTGCAAAAAATAAAAAATGTTAAATTTAAATAAATTTAAAATTATAAAAAAAATAATAAAATTTTATAATTTTAAAGCTTAGTGGGATTTTCTTTGATCCTATGGTTGTATAGCTCGCGTGGCTATTAACACCCCGAGAGGCTTTTGTTAGAATTGAAGATTCAACCCACAGCTCCCATGGAACACCTGTATGCAATTACCTATCACAATAGAGAAGATCAAAAGCGAGATTGTGCTCAATAACCTGAGAATTATTATTGATGCAAATAACCTAGATAAATATTACAAATGAATGTGCATGCTTATATAAGCAATGCACACCCAAACCCTACATGCGGACTAACAAGATAGTGACAAGTGTTTTAATCTCATGCAATGAGACAACTCAAGTCCTAAATTTAGTCCAATCTAATAACAAGAGTCAAACTAAATATTAAACATCAACTCCTAAGTTTAGCTTAAGTGAACTAAAGTCAAAAAACCTCTAATAATTATTTGATGATAAATTAATTATCAGATAATGACTTATTTACTCCAACACCCCCTTGAGTTCAACTTAGGGAGAAACTAAACAACCAATAAAGGAAGCTAAATGAATGCAGAATTGGTCCCGGCTACAAGGCTTGATTAGGTACCCATGCACATATGAAATGAATGAGGTAGAGGAGAAAACTCAATGGGATAAAACCCCCCCTACAATGAGATCACCTGCTGCAAAGAAGCATTGGAAGAACACTGTGGAGTAACACTGGAATCTTGATTCTAACAATCAAGGAAAGATAATTTTGTTTACTACTGAAACCATATGAGAGTCACTGATTGACTCAATGTGGAATCATGAGAAAGCTACATCAGACCTGATGCCACGGAACATTGAAAAAATCACAAACTGGAACAACCCCAGAACCTATGAAGCAACAATAGATGACTAAATGATGTATAACTGAAATGAAGTGTTGAGATCCAAATTGCACCCTCTCAACTGTCAAAACATCCAAGTAATCTCTAGAACACCCATCGGGCCAAGATTGAAATAATGATCAACTTGGGACATATATAGAAAAAAGTGCATGGATGGCAATGTAGAGGTCCTTAATACCTTTCCAATGCCACAAGAATCGCGAAAATTGAAGATCGTGGCAAAAAGTTATGAGCTTGGGAGCCATAAATGTAGATATGACTTCAAACAACAATAAATGCAACTAAATAGAAAAATATGATGATGAAACCTACATTGTTGGATAATGCTTAGAAACAGCTTTTCGACAATATCTCATTTGCCCGATTTCATTACCGTATGCCCATTATGCCAAAAAGAAAAAAAAATGCTCCTTTAGGGAAAATTGGGGTTAGGAGGGAGCAAAGAGGGCCATATGGTTGCTGACGTCATGCTGATGTCAATGGTTCACAAGCTTAAATTTGAAAACCATTTGGTTGTCACAGAAAAAAAAAGTCCCCCTTGTCGAAAAAAAATTTTCAATCGCTAGGAAAAACCAAATCTGCCGGGAAAATGTCTCGAGTTGGAATATTCATCAGGTTTTGATGACATCATCCCAAATTTTGTGTGTCGGCTATGTGTGGGCTTTGCTGCCAAATTAGCTCATTTAGGTTGCCTCCTTTTTGACTGTCGGGTTGCTTTGTTGGTGGCCAAATTGAGTTCATGGAATCATTGCATTGAAGTTCACTAACTGGATTTTTGAAAGGGGCACAAATTTTGTTGGAGTTGCCGGTCTTTTGAAAGATTCTAGGAATATTTGAAGATTCCCCTCTGCTTTGATGTCTTCGGGTTTCTTTTAGCATTGCCAGTTTATTGAAATGGTCATTGGATGGCGACATGGATCCCAAGGGTCTGTCGCGGCCCTACTGTGCAGGGTACGACCTTGTACAGTGGGGCCCTAAATTTTTTTCCTTTTTTTTTGAAAAACTATTTCTTGATTTTTTTATTTGATTTTTCAAAAAAAATTGATAATAATAATAATTTTTTTATTGTAGGGAAATAAAAAAATTATAAAACTTGATTTTTTTTGGATTGCATGTAGGGGCGCCTAGGATCTGTACGGTCGTACAAAAATCTCAAGCCCCTAATTTTATTTTTCTTTTTCTACTACTTTTCCAAACCTAGGCGACCTTTATGTCAAAATTTGTCTCTTCGGCCTCTTGATTGTGATGGTGAGGTCAATTTTGCTCTAGGACGCACTAGAAAAAAGCTCAAGGCCAGATCTCTTCAGAAATTGAATAGGGGGTTGTAGTTTTGGGCTCTGATACCATGTTAGAATTGAAGACTCAACCCACAACTCCCATGAAACACCTACACACAATTACCTATCACAATAGAGAAGATCAAAAGTGAGATTGTGCTCAATAACCTGAGAATCATTATTGATGCAAATAACCTGGATAATATTACAAATGAATGTGCATATGCTTATATAAGCAATGCACAAGAAAACCCTACATGTAGATTAATAAGATAGTGACAAGTGTTTTAATCTCATGGAATAAGACAACTTGTCATAAATTTAGTCCAATCTAATAATAAGAATCAAACTAAAGATTAAACATCAACTCCTAAGTTTAGCTTAAGTGAACTAAAGTAAAAAAGTCTCTAATAATTAATTGATGGTAAATTAATTATCAGATAATGACTTATTTACTCCAATAGCTTTAATAGCCCATGTGGCTATTAACAACCTACGAGGCTTTAATAGCCTACATGGCTATTAATAGCCCATAAGACTTTTAGTAGTCCACATGGCTTTAAATATAAAAATTATGAAGTTTTTTTTTTGAATAAAATTTAAACAAAACTTTAAAAAACACTAATAATTAAAATGTCAATTTAAAAAAAAATTGTCCACATTTTTATTTTTTAAAACAACAGACAGACCTCCAGTCGTACGACCTACGGTAGGCCCCCCTATAATTTTTTTTTAAAAAAATTGGTAGCAAAATATGCCAAATTTTATATCAAAATTTGTCTCTCGATCCTTCTAAGCACAACAAGAAGGTTATTTTTGTGATTCAAGACTGCTAAAAAAAATTATTTTCTAACCTTCTTCACAAATGCCTTAACATGCAAGATCAAACTCACAAAACTCAAAAGAATAAGTGTTATATGTCAAGATTCATGTTGCATTCACCAAAATGTATGCATTTAAATGATATAAATGAAACATGTGCATAAAATATAGCTTAAATAAAACTAAATACATGCAAACCTCAAAATATCAAGTGTAGTATGTTGATATGTTTATAGCTTGGATGTGGTTGCTCATTATTCCAATAGCCTGATGATGTGATCAAGATGATTCAATAGAACTTTCAACAACATAACATTAGCATAGAAAAGATTCATCCAAATGGGATGGGAGGCCTCTCATTTATAGAAATTTTATGAGATAAATCAAGGGCCAAGATGCATTAATTGATGGATGGCTAGGATTGAATGAGGATTGGGGCTTGGATCAAAGTTGTAGTCATGTGACAAGTGTCACGTAAGGGCTAGGGGCTAGGTTTAGTGTTCTGATTAGGGAAACATCCTTATGTGGATGGCTAGGATTAAAAGGTGTAATATTGAATGAATGGATGAGATGGAAAGTTAGTTTGAATTTTGGGTAAGTGTTTAGATTCAATGAATCTAGGAAAGGTCTTAGCTATACATGTGAAGGGGACACTTGTCATATGAGGATAACATTAGATTATGATCCATATGAACAAGATAAAGGGCTAGGATTAAATGGATAAGGATTGAGGATAAGAGGGAATTAAACAATGGAGGAAAAGGGTAATGGGCATTAATTAGCCTAAATTAATTAATTAATTTAGTTGGAGGATTTGGGGATAAAGGTAAAATAAATAAATAAAATATTTATTTAATTAATGGATTGGGATAAAAGTGGGAAAGGATGGAAATAATTAAATAAATAATAGACTATTTATTTAATTAATGGCTAAGGATAGGCTAAAATGAGGTATGGTTGGGTAAAGTGTCATGCCCCAAAATTTAACTCATCCTAAACCAAACACATCTATCAAAAAATTTCATCTTGCAAATACTACTAAGGCAAATTTGAGTTCTATAACAAATCTAAATTTGATGACATCAAGTTCATGATTTCTACTCATCGTTTTTTAACTATCGGAGTTTGCTTTTATTTATTTATGAGGTTTTAAGACATAGCAAAAATTAAATCGGTGAACTACAAACAACTTCTAACCATCTTTCATACAATCAGTTCTTCTAGTTTAATAATTAAGGAACATATTATTGTATAATAAAACTTAACTATTGATAGTTTAAAAACGATAAGCAAAGCTACAATAAATAAGAAAGCTTTCACAAACATACGAATATAAAACACAAATTTAAAAAGATAACTCTAACATCCTTATAACATCAATGACAAGCATATTCATTCCATTATCTTACTTTAACAATAGATTTACCTTAAGTCGAACAAATAAGTGATAATTGAAAGTATACCTACCAGTTAAATTTAGAAATTCTCATTTGAATTATTTTCATCACTTAAATTAAGGGTTCAGGGATTGATCAAGTTTGAACCAAGAAGTTTATTTTCTCATTTAAATTTTGGAAAGGCTTCCTAATTTCTTTAAGACTATTGCTCACCCAATTAATATATATTTTCAATCCTAATTTAAATAGTTATTTTTGTATCAAATACCTTATTTAGTTTTTACACAATTAATTGAAAAGAAAAGTATCCACCTACCAATTTTTAAAAGACCTTAATTAACTCATTCATTATACATTATTAAAAGTTAAATTGCTAAACATATATTTTAATATCTCCAAAGGAACTTAAGACTTAAACTCTAATTGATATTGCATATTAAAGAAACTTCATGAAGTTTATTAAGGTGTTTTGTTTCACATATTACATTGGTGTTTAGTCTTGACAAGAGTTTTTATTTTGTTAGCTATCACTTCACTACTGAACCTACGAATATAGGTGACCCTGCAATCATTCCTATTTATTCATACTTTGAAATTTATTGAACAATTTCCTCACTAAAAACTTCAACCATCTATTGGTCTCCAGAATATTTATTTTTCTCTTTAAGGTCAGATTATAATTCATTGTTTTTTTTTTATATTACATGGGTGTCCTCGCGACCCATCCCAGCGGCCCAGCAGCCCTTACTTTGACTACCTAAGGCAAGCTAGGGCGAGATAGTCCCCTGCGGGTGAGATCCCCCACCCGCAAGAATTCTCACCTAGATTATAATTCATTGTTATTCTTAACTCTTAATAATGAAATCGTTTAAACCCAACAATTAAGTGAATGCACTTTGCACCTAAAGTTTCTTCTTAAACTAACTTTTCAGTTGTTCCTACTTTAATACTTGCAGATCTATTTCCTTTGAAACGGAAGAAGCTAAGTTACAGGAAAACCAATTCAAGTTCTCTCTTGAAATATTGTAGAACTAAGAAATTGCTTTCAGGTGAAAGAGACAAAACTCAATCCCTTTCAATGCCTACCCAATAGCATATCCATTGCCTAGTATTCTACTCTAAGCACATAATCCCGCAGTTGGTTTCCTCCGGCTGAATGAGTTGATTTTGAAATGGGAGTTGAGAGTGGAAGGCGTCATGGGTCAACGCCACCCCTTAAGAATATGCAAATGTGCACTAGCACAAGGATTGCAAGATGATCTCAAATTGATTTTTTAAATGCAACCACAGGTATAAGGTTTGACAACTGTCGCCACCCCCCTTTCAAAGAAAACCATGGCCCATAATACCTTCATACACCGCCGACTCTCAAAAGGACAAAGCACTATGTTGCAAGAATCGTGCAGATCGATCCTACAAATTGGGAAGGTAACTTAAGATTATTTCTAAATCAATCCTGAAACCTTTCTTTCTCCCTCGGTTTATGGTTTCTTGTCTAACCAATTTGTAGATACAAAATTAGATTAAATTAGTTTAGTTATCTTATTGAGTAATATATCTAGATAATGCTGAGAGATATTTAAGATAGGAGTTGAGAGATCATTAAATTACTTTTATATAATTTTCTATAATTTTCTTGTCTTTCAATGCAATGATATACACAAAAAGGGATGAAAAGAAACTTCAACACCCAAATTCAAGAGAAGAGAGAATGGGCATTGACCATATCCCTAAGTCTATCACATAACGAAAGGCTTGCCGCCACTGTATTTATAAAGTCAAGTTTAATTCTCTTATCCCATGATGGACAATACTTTTGTGTTTCAAGAAATGCCTCTTGAATTGTCATGAGTTGTAAAGGTGAAATCTGAACACGATTATCAGTAGGAAGGTTATGCACATGGCCACATTTTCTACTAGAAACTGAAAAGTACTGTGAATTCACAAATTTTGGTTCAATATCATAAAGAAATCAGGATACAGTTTCCCATAGACCTTTTGGTGTACCTTAGACATTTTCGAAGTAAAAGTTTGGTGGACCTTGCTCAAGCTTTTTAAGCTTCCGTTGTCGACTCACGGGGTGACCTAGAGCTCCAAGTCCAACCAATCCTCTAATAACATGGCGTTATATGTGAAAATTTGTAAGCTCATTTTGGATTGACTGACTTTTGGAAGACGTGTTGCTTTTGAGCTTTATTTTTTGAAATGGTGTCTTGTGATGGGTTTCATAGCAATCCTCATCGAAGTATAAGAGCTTTCTTTTATTAGATTACAAGCACTTTACCACATATTTTGAAACATACATCAAACATTGCATATTTCAAATAATTTCATTTGAAAAAAATTAAATCTTCTTTCCTTATATCACCTACTTCTTCGGCCTTCCTATAGAAATTGCCTTCAGTTTGCAGCTAATACATGGATAAGAGCATTTCTCAAGATAATCACATGCAAAAGCACAACAAAACATATTCTAGACAAAAATCAGATGAACTACTATAAAAAAAATTGCAGTTGTCTTTCATGTACAAACATCATCCATCTTCTGCTATTTCATTTAAACTATCTTCTATGCAAATGGTTGCTAACCTAGTTGCCTTAATTTTAAATTCAAATGATTCTCACATGGAAGTCTAGTGGATGGTTTGATCACATAAAACAAAATGTCATAGCAGAACAGATACGTAAATGGTTGTTGCAATGGTGACGTTGGGAGCTTTAGAACAGGGTATGAACATCCATTAAATCATAATGGATAGGGGACTATAGGCAGATATTACAGTAAAAAATGCTCTGGTACACAAGTATCCAAAATGTGGAAGAATAGACAAGGCATGTGAATGTATGCCTCAAGGAAATTTGGTCTCATGGAATGCTATGGTTCCAGGATACGCACAAAATGTGTTTGTTGAAAAAAAAATTAGAAACTTTTGACCAAATGCGCAGGTGTTAAGCCAGACAACACAACCTTTACTAGCATCCTCCCAGCCTACGCCAAAATGGGAGCTTTGGAATAAGGTATGTGTAACTAAGGTAAAAATATAGGTTAGCATGAACACAAATGCATAAACAAAACCCTAGCTAAACAATGAAGTACAATAGAGTAAAATAGCATAAAACAAAGGAAAAGCTTCACCAAATAGCCTTCATGCCCTCCATGATTGACCTACATTTCCCTTCTCCATTTGCTGCAAAATGGTGTTTTCCCTCATATTTTGATGAGCAACTATTGACCTATGACAAAACCCTAAGCAAATATTGAAGGATTCTATTCAAAAGCTGCAATGTACTCAAAAATTACAAGTATGAAGTATGCCAACAAGAATTCAAGAGGTATGAAGTATGGAAGCATGAAGTGATAAAATGAGGTTGAAATTGTCCTTTTATAGAAAAGTCAATTTTGGATGAATGGCCAAGATTGTCAGATGAGAGATGCCCTAAGATCAAAGGTTGAAATTAAATGTGACAACCAACAATTAGGGTTAGGGAAACATTAGGGTAAAATTTGAAATGAAGGGCTGAGATTTGAAGTATTCCAACAAGAAGTCAAGAGGTATGAAGTGATAAAATGAGGTTGAAATTGTCCTCTTATAGAAAAGTCAATTTTGAATGAATGGCCAAGATTGTCATATGAGAGATGCCCTAAGATCAAAGGTTGAAATTAAATGTGACAACCAACAATTAGGGTTAGGGAAACATTAGGGTAAAATTTGAAAGGAAAATCAAATCAATGGACACAAATGCATGTGACAAGAGGATATTGGGCACAGAAAAAGAAAAAGAGACTGTTGGAAAATCAAATAATAATTTTAAATTATTTGATTTCAAAGGCTGAGTTGACCTTTTGAATTAAAAATTAATTTAATTCAAAAGTGGTGGGGTCATGTGATAGTAAATAATGATTTTAAATTATTTACTTGGTGGGAAAATAGAAAGTGGACAATTTTAAATAAATGACTTTATTTAAAATTAGAAGAAAAATCAATAAAATAATTAATGATAATTATTTAATTATGGAGAAAGTAGGCAAGGTGGACAATTAAATAAATCATAGGAATTTATTTAATTATAAGAAGACATAAGGAATTAATAGCGTATTTTAATAAATAAATAAAGTTTATTTATTTAAATAATCAGGAGGAAATAGTTAGGAATTATGACATTAGTACATAATTAAATAATTTAGTTATGTGAGGAGGATGTTTGACATAGAAAAATGTGGTTTGCGGTTCTAGGCCATTTTTATGTGTCTACATTCGGCCCCTCTTTGATACAATGTAGCTTGTCGCGTTGTGTCAAAGAAATTTAGTCAATACATGCCCCAGTGAAAAATAGGATGAGGAAGAATGACGAGGAGGTAGCGGTATGCCTCCTCGAGAGGACAGGCGGGTGCAAAGAACACGGGTGTGCTCTCAAAATAGATGAGAAGACTAGAGGATGAAGGAATGGAAGAAATGTTAGCATGAAGGAGATGGATGGTAGGACGAGAAAGAAACCTTCAATATTTTTCCAAAGTACAAATAGGTGTTGCATAATCATCATTGGGCATTAAAATGACGCAAATGGGCAACAAACACCATGGTATGACATAGACCAAGGTGTGCAAGATCATCCACTTGCGAAAAATAGACAATCGCAGACAAGGAATGTCCTAATGCATTCTAAGGGCTAAGTTGCCCTCGTTTTTTTGTCAAGACACACCAAAGACAACAATCAAGGAAAAACAGGTCATGAGACGTCATCGCACTTCTAAATCCTTCATGGGACATCCTCAAGGTAAATAGTAACATGATCAAGAGACAACAATAAAAAGATAAGACTAAGTAGACCAACAAAATTAATAGCCATTCAATTATGTTTGCCAATATTTGTTTATGGAAGGTTGATTTCTTGACGGTTTGACAATTTGATGATTTGATAGTTTGACAATTTTGATGATTCGACAATTCGACGGTGTTAACGGTGCCTATCGTCAGGAAGGACACATCCTGAAAAGGCAAATGACATTTTGACGAGGTCTCATTCTAAGAAGGATACATCTTGAAGGGGACCATAAAGTGACCAAGTCGACATTATTTTTGGCAATTTGACTGATGTTTGACTTGATGACTAATTGGACGATGTTGTCTGTTGGTTCACAATTTGAATATTGATGCTTTGATGACTGTCTTGCGTTTGAGGGTGACTATGTCTAACTTATTTGACTGACGCGACGAACCCTAAAGGACTAACTCTAACCCTATTTTTGGAGTTTTTTGAAATTTATTTGGATGATTTTGACATGTTTTGATTTTTGTCTTTTTGAGGTTTTATGTTTTTTTTTGGATTTTTCCGATATTCAATGTTTTTTTCTTTTTGAAATGTTTTATGAGGATCGTGAAAAATGCATGTGAATGATTCCTACAAGCAAGCGAGCAAGCATGCACAAGAATCCAAGGACAAACATGATCTTTCCCCTAGTCAAGCGAAATACCAATTGATAGGTGACGATGATGGTGACCACATTGTTTGACGTGGGAAGGATGCATCCTGAAACAATGTGAGGATAATGATAATGTGACTGAAGGATCAAGGTTTGTAGCAAGGCTAGAAACAAAGCCAAGGAATGTGTTGGATGATGTGCTAGGATGCATAACAAGATTGTATGGATTAGGTTGGTTGCATGTTTGGAATGACTTGTTTAGGACTAGATGGGATGATGGAGGATTCTTAGACCATTGACAAGGGAAAACCAAGATATGCGATAGGTAAGAAAGGGTGATGGATCAATTTTGGTAAATGATAGTAATCATGAAGGTTATTGGCCAGAAGAATTATCATATGGTCTCTAGGGACTATGTCACATAGGAGTAATTAGTTTTCTCCAATATATGGGTTTAGATAATGATATGAAGGAAATGACATGATGTTTCATGAATAGTATATGACCAAAGGATAGACATGTCAAGATTTTTCACAAAGCATGATCTATATTTGTACCCCAGTCCTTATCAAGATAAAATTAGGTGGGAAAAACAAATGGAAATGTCAGGGCTTAGATGGATAGATGGAAATGACATGAGGAAGGCATGGGAGATGAGACGACTTGCCCCCAAGTGTAAAAGTCCACATAGATAATTTTTCTCTTATACATGACACCTTTTTTCCAGGTTTTCATCATGGTACTTATCCAAAGTGCCATAAAAATGGTTTTCATTATTGGATGAAATTTTTCTCTTTACTATTTTTTTGATTTTTTTTGATTTTCTTTTTTTTTCGTATTTTTATATGGACGAGATGTCTTAAATGCTCACTGATTGTTTTGGAACTGTTGACAGTGCTAATGTAGAAACCGGTGCCATGATATGCCAATAATGACCTTTCTAAAGTAGTTTCCTTGTCAGGATAATTTCACTTGCATACAACTGATTGTTGTCATTGTGATCCTTGTTTATACTAGAATTGGCCTTATCATAATACACACATCGCGATAGAGTGCCATGAGAATCCTTATAATAAAGAGTTGCTACCAAGATGTGATGGATTTGTGAGGTATGTGTTTTAGACTTTAGGTGCAATGTAAGATTATGATGGATGAAGGTAGATGTGGAAGGGTTGATTGGACGTTTGGAGGAAACACTTTTTACTTGTTGGGCTTGGGATGTTGGATGGTAGAGTTTGGAATTTTGATTGGAATAGCGTTTGGAATCAACACTTTTATATGCCTTGCTTGATGACCATTTTGAAAGAGGTGAAAATTTATTATATGAGGGAGTCCTCTTTTCTTATGGCTCCACATTTTGATTGACTTTTGGATTTAGCATATTTTCTTTGCTTGATCCATTTTTCTTTAGGATCCATTTTAACTTCATTTTTCCACTAGACTTTTTGTTTGATTCAATGGCCTTTGGTTTTTGATCTTGCACTTTAGATTTGTAATGATTTTCTTTTAATTGGTTCTAAACGGGAGGTTTATTCATGTTGGGATGATGGTTTATGGTGTGGATGGAAGGAGTGTTGGCAACAACCTTATGACAAGGATTACTTATGGCCCCCATTTTGATGTTTGTATTAGATAAAGTTGCCCCCAGTATCAAGGAGTTACCAATAACATCATTAGATTCTCCGACTGAGGAATAGCCAAGACCTTTATGTCTAGGATTTTCATAAAATTGTATTGGTTCTCGAATGCCTTGCTCATGTATGCCTAGTCCTCTTCCTTGATACTGCATGTTTTGACATATTCTCTTTGTGATGGGGTATTTGTCATTTTGGAAGAAAGATGCAATCCCATCATTGTGTATGTGGAGGTCATTACTCAGTATTTGCTCATCTGCAAGAAAGTCTGCTCTGACAAAGATAATTGATCCTAGCTGATAGGATGTTGTCACTTCGTTGACATGGGGTATAGATTTTTTATTAACATCTTTGGTCTGATTTTGTGACATATCTGATTTAGATGATTCTATGGGTGCTTCCAAGTTGATGTCGAAACCGTCTTTATGGTCATTGTCATAGAGTCTAATGAATTCAGCTATAGCTTGATCATTTGCAAATATGTCTATAGTAGAAGACTCTTGTACTAGAGGAAGATCATTTATGTGTCCCATGGGAGAAAGTGTCTCATTTTGGGAAATGGTGATGTTCGGGATTTGGGTACGATTAACCTCAATTTTTTTTATCATGAATGGCATAAAAGTCAATGAGCGGATTGTTTTGGGTTTCTTGATCAATGGTAGTGTCTCGGTCAAAGATGGGATTGTCTTGGACGATATGATTGGGAATGGAATCTTTGTCAAGGATAGGTGTATTTTGGATGCTATGATTATCTAGGACTTCTTGAATGGATTTAAGGATGGGTTCATGGGATGGACTATCTTGATCTTGACATGAAGGTGAAGTTATGATGTCATGCCTTGGGTTTTCATCTTGACATATATCCTCAAATTTAGGCAATGAAATGTGACTTTGGACAAGGATAGAATTTTCATGACTAAATATATGTTGGGACAAGGTGGCTTGGAAAGGATTAGTGGATGAAGGACTAGGATAGGACGTGGAGACCTGGAATGGATTGATTAATAATGGACTAGAATAGGACGTGGAGGCTTGGAAGGGATTAGTGGAAAGTTGGCTTCCCTTGTCAAGGTTAGGATATGGGAAATAATTGGACATTTGTTGTGGATTAATGGCATGAATTGTGCTAAGGGACTCTTGATAGTGAGGGTAGATGGATGGAAGACTAGGGTTTATGAGTTGTTGGTAAGAAGGGTATTGGTATTTGGATTGGATGAATTGTCTTTTGAATTCTACGGCTTCTTGGTATTGACCATTACAAAGTAACTGGTATTCAACTTTACTAGCAAGCATATCAAGGTGAATTGAAGACATGATAGTGAAGTCTAGAGAATTACAATGCAAAGGTATGACTTAAGCCTAAGGTATGCAACCTAAACTATGTTATTTTTCTAGGTGGCAGGCAGTTGCGGTTTATGACAGTCAATTGTGTTGCAATAAAGCAAATGTGTTGTTCTAGGAAGCAATTGAGTTGCAATAAAGAAAATGTGTTGTTTTAGGCATCAATTGCATTGCAATAAAGCAAATGCGTTGTTTCAGGAAGCAAATGTGTTGTTTTAGGAAGCAATTGTATTGCAAAAAAGAAAATGTATTGTTTCAGGTAGCAATTATGTTGCAAAAAAGCAAATGCTTTGTTAAGGCATCAATTGCGTTGCAAGTTGAACAAGGTCTGGTTTTCTTGCAATTTTGACAAATTTCTTAAGTTGTTCTAATTTGAATGTGACTTTCTAGATTTGCAAAAGGTGTTTTATGTGTTCATTAAATCAGCAAACACTTGGCAAACACATGATTTTGTCTTGAATTGTTGGAAACAAGCACATTGAAGACAAGCACAAATCCTAGGGATGGCAACGACTATATTCACTGGATTCCCACTTGGATTTCTCCAACCACACTTATTCTTAGTGGATGACTTAGAAGCTTGGCCACACTAGCTCCCCTCCATGACACTCACTTCTCTGGGTCAACCAAGCTTCGAGTTCTCATGACTCTCCCATGACAAAATTTTCATCTCTACTAAGAACTGTGAGAATGTGGGATGGCTTAGCAACGAGTATTGTTGCACCAACAAATAGAAAGGGATTTTGGAAACTACACAAATGGTTTTTAGTTAGGGCACCCGTTTAGGTGGCTATGCGTGAGGAAAGATTAATTTTTCTACATAACAAATCTGCACCTGTAATGCTAAGTTTTCCATTAGCATTCACATTTGTATACCAGTCGGGAGTAGCTTGGCTTTAGCTTCATTATCGGTTTGAGTCGCCTTGGGGAGAGTACTTTTTCCCACCAAGGAAATCCCAATTCCTAGAGTCAATAACAATTTCTCTTGCACCCAGGATCACACAAGTGTGTAAGGCGAGAGGATACTTTTATTATTGAATTAGGGTTACACAAAATTGAAAACAAGATTGTTCCTTTTAATGCCAAAATTGAAATATGTGGGTGGAAAAGTAACAAATTCTAAGTGTTTTTGTTTCTCTAGATCGCAACAAGGCGCAAGAGAATTGCATACACACCAAGAAGCTATCACTACACCACAAGACACATCAACCACTTGTTCATTTTAACCCAACTTATTGTGAGACAAGAAAAATTCTTTTTAAGCAAATGCTATGAGAATGCATGTAAAGTTTAGCGTTGATGAGTTTTAATGCAAGTTGTGTTCATTTTAAACCATGAAGTGTAAATGCAAGTTGTAGTTGTGATTGTTTGTTTGTTTGTTTGCTTTTAGGATTGAAAAATATTTATAAAATTATCAACAAACAATGGTTAGTATCTCCTCCCAGCTTGCCACAACCTGCCAACAACAGATTAGTAACCCAAAAAGCACTAACCTAATGAAACTAAAAAGAGAAATCTAGAAAATACTATCAAAAACCAAAAGTATACCTACAATAGGCATTGCAATAGATCAAATGTGTTGCACTAGATCAAATGTGTTGTTCTAGCTGTCAAATGTGTTGCACCAGATCAAATGTGTTGTTTTGGCTGTCAAATGCGTTGTTCAAGTTGTCAAATGTGTTGCACCAGATCAAATGCATTGTTCAGGTTGTCAAATGCATTGCAACAGATCAAATGCAGCTCATAAAATTGTGTTTGCGGCATTTTGTACCTGTACCTACAAAAAATGATAAAAAGACCATATGGAAATTTGCAAAAATGTGTTTTTCACGTTGGGTTCACCAATGTAACTAAGGTAAAAATCTAGGCTAGCATGAAAATAAATGCATAAACAAAACCCTAGCTAAAAAATGAAGTACAATGGAGTAAAATAGCATAAAACAAAGGAAAAGCTTCACCAAACAACCTTCATGCCCTCCATGATTGACCTTCATTTCCCTTCTCCATTTGCTACAAAATGGTGTTTGCCCTCAAATTTTGATGAGCAACTATTGACCTATGACAAAGCCCTAAGCAAATATTGAAGGATTCTATTCAATAGTTGCAATGTACTCAAAAATTGCAAGTATGAAGTAGGCCAACAAGAAATCAAGAGGTATGAAGTATGGAAGCATGAAGTGACAAAATGAGGTTGAAATTGTCCTTTTATAGAAAAGTCAATTTTGGATGAATGGCCAGGACTGTCAGATGAGAGATGCCCTAAGATCAAAGGTTGAAATTAAATGTAACAACCATCAATTAGGGTTAGGGAAACATTAGGGTAAATTTGAAATGAAGGGCTAATATTTGATTTTAGGAAAATCAAATCAATGGACAAGAATGCATGTGACAAGAGGATATTGGGCACAGACAAAGAGACTGCTGAAAAATCAAATAACAATTTAAAATTATTTGATTTCAAACGTTGAGTTGACCTTTTGAATTAAAAATTAATTTAATTCAAAAGTGGTGGGGTCATGTGACAATAAATAATGATTTTAAATTATTTAGTTGGTGGGAAAATAGAAAGTGGACAATTTTAAATAAATTAAATTAGAAGAAAAATCAATAAGATAATTAAATAAATTAATGATAATTATTTAATTATGGAGAAAGTGGGCAAGGTGGACAATAAAATAAATCATAGGAATTTATTTAATTATAAGAAGGAATAAGGAATTAATGACGTATTTAAATAAATAAATAAAGTTTATTTATTTAAATAATCAGGAGGAAATAGTTAGGAATTATGACATTAGTACATAATTAAATAATTTAATTATGTGAGGAGGTTGTTTGACATAGAAAAATGTGGTTTGCGCATCTAGGCCATTTTTATGTGTCTACAAAAGTCTTTGGGACCATGAAATCCAGTTGGTTTTGGTTGTCATTATTTTATTTTTGTTCATTTGATGTGATTTTAATACCTATTAAGGTATACCCTTGGGAATACCCTCTCGAGTCTAAGTTGAGCTCAAGTTGTAAGAGATATAACCCACACTTGTAAAGTTATCTCAATCTCCTCCATTTTTTTTAATGAGTTTATTTACTTGCATGACGAAAACCCGGCCTTATGAGTGATATTTGGTTCTAGGAAGTGGAGTAGTGATTTTGAGACCTAACAAGTAGACAAAAGTAATTGCACTAGCTAAGGAATATTCTAATCATGAATTGATTGTATATTTTTGTACACTAAGATAAGTTCAATCTCAAGGCTTCTCTCGAAGAACATGATATTGCCTCATTTTAGTTATCAAGATCTATTATTATTCAACACTCATACTTGGTGTGAATATGGAATTTTACCTAACTAGTTCACTAGTAGGTCATATTCACATGCTAAGTTTACATAGGTCCTAGGGAATATTTATAGAAGTCTTTAGTGTCATGTGATCTTATATTATCTTATGGAATTTAATTATAGTTTCCTAAGTCACTTAAAATGTGTTATATTAGTTGTCTCATTGCATAGGATTAATACACTTGTCACAATCTTGTCTTTTCTTATCTCTCAACCTTTCCTATATAAGCAAGGCATCATATGTAAATTTCATATCATGTAATCATGTTGGGATGTAATCATGTTGGTGTTTAATCAAATTCATTGTGCTTGTAATCAAGAAATATGTTTTATCTTGCTCCTATCTTGTGTAAGGCATCTTTTGGTTTTGTAAGGTGATCCTAGAGGTTTGAGTTCATTGGTGACTCTTACATGGTATCAAAGCTTCAGATCTACAATCCCCTTCTCAAATCTGGGAGATAATTAGGTATGAGTTTTTTCTAGGTGTACTTTGGGGAAAAATGGACCTCATCATTGAGTCTAGAAGGCCCCAAAGCCCTTATTTTTATATAAAATACTTCATATTTGAGTAAAAAATGGTCTTTTTTGTGGGTTGCAATTTGTACGATCATATAGAATTTGTACGATATGTACCATCAGTAGAGTATATAGGTAGGTTATAGAGCATATTCTATAACTATTCAATTTTTCATAATCAACATACAACTTGTGTAAGCATGTGTCATCAATATCACATTGCTTGTATGAATTACAATTTTTAATAATTATTTTTTTTAGGTTTTTAGTAGACTAACTTGGCGCAGGTTTGTGTGCCAGGTTAGTGATCCCAGGTCATGGGGAGTTTGAAGCCCCTAGTCCTACTTGTAGAGTGAGGCTTAAGCCTGAGTGTTGCAAAGACCCGCCACTCGTCCAAGCACCACCTCTACCCACCAACACACCACCCAATGGTGGTACTTTTTATTTTTTAATTTTCTACAACTGGTGGTCATATGGTGTGACTGGCTACAAAGCGCCTAGATGCTAAATTTGGCCCCTTTTATGTCCAAATACATTTTTTTTTAAATCACCATATCTTTTGATCTAAGAGGTAATTTTTTGAAAATGAGATATCATTAGAAATTTGGTTCAATGTACTTCATAGTGGTGTAGGTTATTTTTCCATATTTTAATGTTCCATGCCTATTATTATTTGTTGAATTCATTTTTTTAGCCTCTAAGCTCATCATTTTTTCCTAGATCTCTAATTTTCATGATTCTAACAAAATTAAGTGTTAGAGTCACTCAAGGACTCAAGCCTCCAAGACCATTTGTAAAACCAAAAAAAATAATATTTTACAAGAGTGAAAATAAAGAGCATAAATTTGCAATAATGGATGCAAGATAATATTAGATCAAATTATTCAATATGTAATACACAAGATTGCAATAGAATTGAATTGAATTACAAATGATAGCCCCTTGGTTGTTTAGCTAAGGTGAGATTTAGGATTAGATAGGATCATGACAAGTGTCTTAATCTTATGTCATGAGATAACTATCTCACCAAATATTAAATGACCTAGAAAATAAGTATTAAATTCCAAAAAGATAAGATAAAATATAAGTGACAACTAAGATTTCTAGAAAGATTCCTAGGACCTAAGTAAACTTGACATGTAAATATGACCTATAAGTGAATTAGATAGGAAAAACACCTATTTACACCAATACCCCCCTTAAGTGCAACTTAGGGAGTAGATTATTACATAAATGATGTAAACATGGGTCCCGACTACTAGGTCATGTTAGGTACCCATACATATATATGCAATCTCTCACAAACAGAGAAAAGGAGAAAACCTAGTGGGACAAAAATCCTCCCCAGAAGAGAGATGAAAAATATGCTCTCACTGAAGAATGATAAGGACAAAATCTATGGAAGGAAAAATCCTCAATAAGAGAGAACAAGAGAAACCATGCAACCCCCCTCAATGTTGAGTGTCTTGGAATGATGGTATATGTTTAATATCGAATGTTGATGATGATCCAATCTCTTCAAATAATATTCCTCCCCTTAGGAAGAAATAAAACACAAATAGTGTGTAGGATGCCTTCCCATTCCTGAAAGGAAGATGCGAGAAGAAGGATGATGTGACATGTCTCAAAATTATTCTCAAGTGTCTCCATGTCGATGTTGAAAGCTAACACACTCCAATTAGGCATTCTAGGCCACACTACTAAATATGACAATCTAGAATCTAGTAGAGATGAATGTAGAACACAATCCAAAGATATCTGCTCTGAAGACAAAGAAGCCTCCTCCAAATTTTATCCAAAAGTATCCATGCTCATGTCAAATTGTGAAGAATAACCATGTAGAGAATGAACAAGAGGTTCATAGTGTTCTCTCGCAACAACTATAGAAGGATCATCTCCATCAAATAGAAGATTTGTGCAATTAATGGTATCTCCCAAATCTGAAATTTTGGACTCAACAAAAAAAAAGTGATGTTTATCAAGTACTCATTCCATGTAGATACATCTAGAAGATGATGTATATCGTGTTGCATTAGGAAAACACAAGCATATCAAATGCAACATAATATGTAGGAGATGGAACGAAATACTCAAGAATGGGATCTAATGTGAGAGCACCCAAGTTCAAATGGCCAAAAATCTCCTCAAAATCATGGTCCACACCAAAAGTGTGATCAATGGTCGAAGAATCAAGGCCACCATAAAAAGAAAAATCTTCAAAGGTGTACAATTGAGATGCATGATTAATCATCCCATTAGAAATAATCTATCTACTCTCCAAGTCTCTAATGATGGCTAAATTAGGAGTGAATTCCATAGTCTTCCATGCTCCATTGTGGGTAATCTAATAGATGGAAAGAATATTTTTTGAAAAATAAGGTACACAAAAAATATCATTTGAAAGTGCCCTCTCCAATTTCAATAGATCCCTTCCTAGTTGTATTCATGTATGTATTTTCTCCCATAAAAATAGGTGACATAGAGAACATGTGTGCAATCAATGGTATCTCCCAAATCTAAAATGTGGGACTCAACAAAAAAATTATGTTTATCAAGTACCCATTCCATGTAGGTGTATCTAGAAGATGATGTATATCGTGTTACACTAGGACAACACAAGCATTATCAAATGCAACATAATATGTAGGAGATGTAATGCAAGACTCAAGAATAGGATCCAATGTGAGAACACCCAAGTTCAAGTAGCCAAAATTCTCCTCAAAATCATATTCCACAATAAAAGTGTGATCAATAACTAAAGGATCAAGACCATCATCAGAAGAAAAATATTCAAAAGTGTATAGCTGAGATGCATGATTAATCATCCTATTATCAATAATCTCTCTACTCTCGAAGTCTCTAATGATACTTGAATTAGGAGTTAATTCTATAGTCCTCCCTACTCCATCATGGGTAATTGGACAGATGGAAAGAAGATTGTTTGACAAATGAGGTACACACAAACATCACTGAAAGTGTCCTCTCAAACATCAATAGATCCATTCCCAATTGCTTCATGTATGTATTGTTTCCCACCAAAATAGGTGACATAACACAAGCCTCAGAAGAAGAGAATATAGACTATAAATATGCCATATGGTGAGATGCTCCTAAATCTAGAACTCATCTCTTTGATCCAAGACTCATAGAAGCACAAAGAGCTTGTCCTTTTCTACATGATGTAGTAACTATACCATCATGGCCTTTTTCCTTATTAGATTATTTTAAATAAGAAGTTGACTTAGTCATTCTAGAAGGTAGATCAATGTGATTATTTTTAAGAAGATGTTTCAATTCTTCAATATCTTTATTATGACAAGAATGCTCTTAATTTTCAAGCTTCTTACAATATGAACAAGTAGGCTTCTCCTTCTTAGATGATTTCTCTTTGGAAGAGGATTTATTTTGTGCTTGATTTGAACGTGGTTTGTTCTTTGATTTTTTATCAAAATATTATCTCTTTCACCCAACTAACCAATAATACCTGAGATTAGGTGACTTTATGATACCCATAGAAATAATATTTTGTTGCTCATGTATTAACATCTCAAAAATGCTACAAATGAAGGTTTAGTAAATTCAAACCCCATAGTCAACCTATAAGTATGAAAGCTAGAAACAAAAGTTGCATAATCAGGACCAAGTTTGTTCAATGCATTATAGACCAAATGAATGTTTTTATTAATTCCACATGATTTACATTTCCCTCTTAGATCATTTATTAACATCTCAAAAAAGCTACAAATGAAGGTGTAGTATATGCAGACCCCATAGTCAACCTATAAGTATGAAAGCTAGAAACAAAAGTTGCATAATCATGACCAAGTTTGTTCAATGCATTATAGACCAAATGAATGTTTTTTATTAATTCCATGATTTATGTTTCCCTCTTAGATCATTTCCCTTAGTGATGTAATCTTGGATGTTGTCAAAGTTCTTAGGATCAAGACTCATTAGTTCATTATCAATTTGATATCATTTTACTTCATATGTAGTGTCATAAAATATTTCTCATATGTTCCAAGCTTCATGAGAATCCTTACATGATTCAATTTGAAACAATAAATCTTGATAAATTAAGCTACAAAGAAATCCAAGAGCTTTATTATGTTCAATCATCCATTTTATCTTCTTATCATCATTTTTTAGATTCAGGTACCTTATTCTCAACATATAGAGAGTAACCTTGATTCACTAGAGCACTCCATGCATGTTGATTCCAACTTATATAGTTATATGATGTTAGAAAAGGAGCCTTAGAATGATTCATGGAAAATAAGAGCACTAGAAAATAGATAAAAAAATATGCACCAAGAAACCCCTCCCCCTAATCACTCAATCAAGAATCCCCCCAAAATTATGATTTGAAATTGTATATGTAGTGTGTTTATAATGCCAGAATTGCTTTCCAAAGTTTACAATATCAAGATGGACCAAATATAGAAAAATACAACAATGTATTATAATGAGATCCGTGTAGCATTGAAAATTTTCATCCTTGACAATTTCACACTAAGTTTAGCTCCCCCCATGTGCTTGGACCTAATTATGCATTTAATTACCTATTTTATAAATATATTTATAAAATTAAACAATAGGAATAAAAATAAGCATTTAATATTTTCCCTCGATGTTTAAGGCCCTAACAAAGATGGATCAGGACTAGAGCACCCAATTCCCTTATCCAGTCCTTTTCAACTCCAATTTAATATGTTAGTGTCACTATTTTATTATTTGAAAATCCAATTTCATTTGTCAACTATCAACATTTGATTTTCAGAAAATTAGAAGAATTGCATATAAATACAAGTCATTTTCTCCAAATTTTAATCCTAGCATGTTGGAGAAGGAAATTGAGATTATTATTGAGTAGTCAAGAGCAGAATTATCAAGATTATTGGAGAATTAATTTCAGTCAAGCATCATGTCAATCATATATCATTTTTTATATGTGTCCATGTTTTGTGTTCATTTATTTTGTGAGTACTAACACTTGCAGGACTTCAAATCAAGCAACAATTTCTCCTTGAAGGTGATGAGTACATGACTTCAATCCATCAAGGAATGCAAATCTAAGTGGTGAGTTGCAGCAATTTATCAATTTATCAATTGTTTATCATTTATTCTATGCCCGACCAAGGGTAAGCTCTCTTTTTAAATCATCATAGCCATTGTGGAGGTAGAAATACCAAAATAGAGTTTGACTTAGGCAAGCCCCTATACAGCACAACCATTCCCCCTCTTTCCTGTGTGCGGGTTTTCAAATCTAAAGCAAATTGGAGGAAGATTAAAGACTAATTTCTCATTTATACATTTGAGACCTACAAGTTATCAAGTCAAGGAAAGTAGATTTTATTAGCAATAGGAAAAGTTCTGAAAGTGACCCTAGGAGAGAAGGACTTGTAGATCATGAGCAATAGGATTATGAAATTAGATCTTAAATAGAAGCAAGCCAATATAGGGTGCCCACACCTCTATCCAGCTATTTCAACACTAAATTTATTTGTGAGGTTCTTATGTGTCTTCCCTTTGCTTTTATGGAATCTATTTCTCTTTTTTTTTTTGTATTTCTCATAAATCATCTCATTTTTCTAAGGATTTAGAAGTTCTTCAATACTTCCTAAGTATCAAGCCTTTAGCTAGAGAGATAGCATCTATTGTAGACAACCTTAGAAAGTTAATAAACGATTCCCAAGGAATAGAAGTATTGTGTAGTCTAGCTCACATAGTAGATGCCAATATACCTACAACAACTATTTGAGCTCAAGCATTCACCAATTCTCAAAACCAAGTAGGAAAACAAGTTTCCTCTCCCACAACCATGCCTTCTATTCCCACATTTACACCTCCAACCATAGCATTAACGATATAATATAGCAATGGCATAAACTCAAGCTTAGGGATTCCTAGTGGAAATTCTTATAGATTTTCATTCCAACTATAACATCACCATCACCTCTCATAAATATAAAAAAAAATAACCCACCAGTTATTCATACTAGTTCACCATATTCAACAAACTCTCAAAATATGTCACCCAATGATCTAGTGATAAATCAACTTTTATAAAACATTACGTCACTTCAACAACAAATTTCAACCTTAAACCAAAATCAAAATAATGGTAAACCTCCACAATACCTTACACATAATCCATTATCATTTGTTATCTTCAAAACACCTATCTTGCAAAACATTAAAATACCCTAATTTGAAAAATACAATGGTAAGGGAGATCCTAACAACCATGTGTCAACTTTTACTGTATTATGTAGTGACTTAATTTTTGAATATGCACTCTTATCCAAACTCTTTCCTAGATCATTGAAAGACATATGGCCTTGGAATAGTTTTTCTCAATGCCAAATAATTAGATGACCTCATTCACACAAGTTGTTAGTGCATTTCTCCAACATTTTCAAGCAAATGTTGGTCCTCAAGTGGCATTAACAGACTTAGTGTATAGTAAACAAAGACCTAAGGAAAATATAATAGACTTTATAAGATGATATCAACCACTTTACTCACAAATATCCTATGGTATTCTTGATGTTGACATTTAATGAGTGTTTATAAGAAACTTGTAACCTAATATTCAAGATAAGATATTATTGATGAAATGTCCATCTTTTACACACTTGTGTACAACTATTTGTGATTATCAAATATTGGTTATTCAATATGAGGGTACTATTGTCACTTTTAAGTGCACCCTTGTTAAGTTACACTAGTGAAACATGGGAACTTTTCTAGGTTGTGGGTCACCTATAGTGGAAAAGAACCTCTAGAAAGGGTTGGTTCCCTTGGTTTAATCACCTAATCTAAAATACCTATTTTTTTTGGGATAAGAGTGAGATAAAAGCATAAAATGAACTTAAAAGTAACTATGAAGGTGATGCAAAAAACTGAAATGGCCTATGTTTGACGTTATTTGATGCACAATCTTCAATAAAAATCTATTTTTAATGCACAATTCTTGATTTTATACCCTATATTGAGTGTTTTGCAAGGACAACACATGTAACTCATTATTTATAAGGAAAATGCAATATTTTCATAACTCAAATAGTTGTGTACATGTATTGCACAACTTACAATCTACATGAAAGTATGAGTTTATGTCTATGATTGTTTGATAAACACATATTTTGAACATTTATTGATTGAAACACAATATGATATGAATCACTTTCTCATATACACCATAAAGTGACATATAAAGAAGGAAAATCAAATAATTTTATTGAATAAAGGATTTTACTACATCAAAATAAGTCTAAAATTTGTATCTTCTTGCATGAGATATGTTACAAAATGTGTTTCTCAGTGTTGTGACTGAGAAAATATAAGTTACAATACTGTGCTTTTTTCATTTTTTAGAGCCAAAAACAAGAAAGAATTGATTGAAAAAACTAGCATAAGGGTCATATATCTCATCCCAAACATAGGAGAGAATATAGGAACTAAAATTGACTAAGTTACAAAGCTCAAAAATAGTCCAACCTACTTTGCATGCCCAATAAGTTCAAGTTTGACTTGGTCCCTTCAAAGTGGGTTGGTTGACCTCTTCAAGCTCCTTGAATTGTGCCCCAACTGGTGATGATTCCCCTCAATATTTATAAATTATTTGAAATGTTCCTAGATGCTTGCAAACTACCCTTAAGAAGCTCCACTTGTTGTCCTAGTCACTCTCTTGACCTTAACTACACCATAACCCCCTCCTAGATACGTGTATAATGTCCTTGAAGTCCATAAAGACCACCAAAATACCCAACCTCCTTCATGAATGCCTTCAAAACCCTTATCCACATGTGCTTGAAAACTCAACTTCCTTGTATGCTTATAAATCACATCCTTGAAGTTTAGAAAAAGGATTAAGTTCCTTTGTGGTGTTGGAAAAGTTTAGGGTATCTTATCTTTTCCTCAAAATTTCATAAGTATTCTTAATGGTTGTCACTTACTTCTTGACACTTTAATGTGTTTTCCTTGATGTCTCTCTCAGTTGCCTCATGCAATATCTCAATGATTGAACTTGTGCATATATTGTCCACTGTCTTGTAGAACTATACTCATTTCATGAAACATCATTGTCATCTTGATACTAGTATTAGTATTGTTTCCTCATAACCTTCTTACCCATGATTGTCCTTTTTATGGGACTTTCTTAAGATTGGATTGTTCATTCATGTATAGGTCTCATGATTCCATATGATGAATGTCTTCTAGATTCCAAAATCATTGTCCTTTTGCATGATTGTACCTTTAGTCTTATATTCTTGCATCATCATTTTCTTCTTCACTTTTCCCTCTATCCCATGTTATCGTGCTTTCCTAACAGACCTATGATGTTTTCCCCTTTAACTGTGCTATGGACTTCTCGTGTCCTTGTCCTTTTCTATCATTATACCATTGTATCATATCTCTACCCTTTGTGATCCTTATCTTGTAGGTTTTCTGCATGAATCCCTTTAGTGTATGATCAATTCTATTGATTGTAGGACTTGGATATCGCTTCATATGCAACATACTATCATAGTGTTATGTTTCTTTGCCCTTGGATATTATCCTTACCATGTTCTTTACAAATAATACATGTGCATTCTCATGTTTGACAACCTCAACCATGATCTCTTTGACACCATTGTTGTCTTCTTATGGAACTTTTTCTTCATGGAGTATCGACTTATTAACAATGGTTCTAGTAGTTTTGACAAGGTTTTTATATGGTTTTATCACAAGGGCCTCCATAGTTGGCAATATTAAGGTTTAAGTCATGCCTCATGAAGTCATGATAGTGTTATAGGATGGCATTCTCATTATTCTTTATGCTATGAATATCACAGTTTAAAGACCATTAACATCTACTAGCAAACCATTAGACCGTGTTCTTGAATGCTTCATAACTATTATCCATTAATATGATGATGTGACTAAATTTGTCTTTTGGAAGGGTCACTTTAAAATGTCTTTCATATATATTTCTATTGTTGACCTTTCTAACACTTTACCCTTTCATCTCTTTCTAGATACCACTATTTACATGTATCTAAAATCATGTACTCCCATGACTGTGTATTGGGTAGATTGGCATGATGATTGTCCTGATTTGATCCTACAATATCACTGCCACTATTCTTGCTTAGCTATCACTAATTGTCTGTGTATACACCTAAAAATGGTTTAGATAATCTAATTAATTAAATACGATTTATTTGATTAATTAACCTTTAATTCCTTTACTATTGAATAAATAGAAATATTTATTTATATAGTTCACATTTTAATTCTTCTATTTCTTCTATTATTTCATCTTAATTAAATAAACAAGTTCACATACTTTGTTTGATTTAATTATTCATTTCTTCCATTTTTAATTTAATAAATAGACTTCTATAGTTTGTTTTATTAAATTTAATATCTTATTTCTTCCTAAATTTGAATAAATCTAAATATTCAAATATATTCATATTTCTAAAACTCATCATATTTTACCTACCAAATTAGATATAAAACATCTAATTTAATTCAAATGGCATTCACGAGAAAGTTGTGGAGACAAATTGGAAATCAATTTGTCAATCTCCTTCCTCTGATTCTTCCTATCCTCTGGCAAGATGTTTTTGTGGGGAGGAACCATTCCCATATTAAGCTCAAGCTTCTTCATCCTTCACCATTCAATCCTCAAGATAAAATCCAAGCCTTTGTTGTGCTACCCCTTTGCAAATGTGTTGTCGTAAATCTATAAATAAAACCTTCTAAAGTAGGAAAAGGATTCCCAAATTTGTGCAAACTTACTCTGCAGGAATAACAATCAATCAATCAAGCATCTTACCAATAGCATTATCATCTTAGCAATAGCAATCATAGAATTTTAGAATCAATATCATGGTTGCATCATAGATTATTGTAGCTTCCTTTTATCATACCCATGTCCATTTAGATTATAGTAGTTCATCATATCATTTAGGAATCATCATACATGATTAGATTATTGCATTGAGCAGTATCTCATTCTCTAGATTGGCATTTTAATAGTCACAATGCTTACCAAATCTAAGAGCCCAGTGACTTAATAAATCTTTAGAGATAGGGAACAATATGACGCTTTCAGTAGATTCTTGATTTAAATTAGATTAATTGTTGTTGAATCTTTGATATAATGTCTTATTAAGAAGTGTTCTTAGTTATTTACTTATTCCAAACTTACATTTTGGCACCCACCGTGGGGCTAGAACCCACGTTTTAACAAATTTTTCCTGAAAAGTGTACTTGAAGCTTTCGGTGTGTTTCTTTTAGCGCGATCGAGAGATTTTATGGCACATACACCAAATACTTTAGCACATCGGACAATTGTTCTAGCACATCCATCAGAAACTCTAGCGTATATGACTGTTCCAGCACATCCACCAAAAACTTCCAGCACACTAGACTCTATTCTATTTTGGCACATATGATCCATTCTACAGCGCATCAGCCAAATTTTGCAGCGCATAGGACAAATTTTGCAGCGCACCCAACTGATTTTGTGGCGCATATAACCCCTATTATAGCGCATTTGTAAAAAGCTATCTGGATCTAACACGACCACAGCCAGAAATTTTATTGCTACATTTGGATTAAAATGAACCAATCCTAGGATAGTCATCACACATTGCTATCTCAGTTAAAATAAACACCATTTCTTTTATGAAGAAAATATCTTCATGTAGATAGAAAATTATCATTTGGGCTTTAAAAATTGAACCTTTTTCTACTGTGATTGTGTGGTGATAGGCCTATGCTCTCTGTTTAACTAGGTGATCAAAATGCCAGACTCATCCTTTAATTTTATGCAATTTATGCTTTGTTAAATCCTTTAGAAGGCCTGTTGTAGTGGGAAAAAGTACTCACCCTATGGGAACGACCTGAGTGGGAACAACCAAAGCCAGGTTCTCCAACCCATTATATAATAAAAGTAAATCTAGGGAAACCCACATTTACCGGAAGTGTGCAAGATAACCATCTCCAAAATATTTGTTCTAAAGATTGGAAGGTCTATTGAGGGAGTTTATCATTTTTCACTCTAAATGGATACCCTATCTACTAACCTTAGAGTAGTATCCAACTTGTTAGTTTCCGAACATTGTAATACTCACGGTGCAAAGGGATGGAAGAATCTTCCCCCAAGACACTCACCATATAATTTCTAAGGACCATTTTCTCAAGGGATCGAGAAATCTAACTTTAAGTATGTGCCTAGAAAAGACAAAAACATGGGTGCCCTCTAGGGGGTGAAACAGCTGTGTGAGTCGACGCAATTTTAAGATGTGGGTTGTTGAGTATTATGATGACCTTTTTGACCTTAAGAGTGAGTCTACTTGAAGTGTATTATTTTTCAAAAACTTGTAAAAATCAAGAAGGACCATGCTTGATTCTTGAACATACACTTATTGTTTAGATTCTAGGACTTAAAAAAATTGTTTTACAATTGCTTGTTGTGTTTTCAAATCATTAAATCAAATAAAAATCATCCAGAAAAACACAAAAAGCTTGACAAGTCAACCTATGAAAACTTATGATTAGGGATTGGAAATCAACAACATTTGTTAAGAAATCCCTTGCAAAAAGAGTCAAGAAACCAAAAAAGCAACTTAGCTACAAATTTTTTTTGGAAAGAAGACGATTTTTATATTAAAATAGGAAAGTCTTGTTTCAACATAGAACTTTCATCCATAGGTTTCACTATTTTGCTAGAGGATATACTGATGATTTTGCCTTAGAGCCTTTATATTCACAAGCTTATTTCCAACGAAGAGCTCTTTCATAAAAGCATAATCATAGTCAACCCATTCGTTAGTATTTTATCCCACAACCAGCAATAGAATATTCCAATAGGCCAAATCAATTCATACAATAGAAGAAACATTTGGAAACTTTAGGCTTGCCATCAAAATTAGGGATTTACCAGCAAAGATATCTTGTCAAAAATACCCCAGATTCAGAAAATTAACACCTGAAAATCCATCCTTCAATTGAGAAAAACCAGACAACACTGTGGAGTCCTAGAATAGAGCATATACAGTCTATTGTAATGCATACACCCTATCTTTTAGCACATTTTTTGTTCAATTAGCGCATCCATAGTTTGTTTTAGTGCATCTACCAAACATTACAACGCATCTACAGTCTATCTCCAAAATTCACCAATTTCAGAATTACCAGTATCTAAGCGCATCTACAGTCTGTTGTAGCGCATACACCCTATCTAACAGTGCTTTTATCATATTTCTTAGCGCATCTACAGTCTCTTTTAGTGCATAGACCCTGTCTGACAGCACATTTACTATATCTTTCAATGCATCCACAGTCTATTTTAGCGCATTTGTCCTATGTAATAGCGCATCCAAGAAACAGAAAACAAAGAGCTATTTGAAACTACTATCAGACTTTCAACATCAGAACTCGGGTTTTCATCAAAGTGGAAACATTTTCACAGTCTAGATAGTGTCTTAAACATGGAAATATAGGACCATACAAGTCAAAAAAATCAAATTAAACCAAAATCTTACAACCATAAAGTGTCTAAATCATCAAACACAAAAATTTGGACTATTACATTAAGTTTCTTTATCAATATTTTTGTCATCCTACAATCAAGAAACGAAACATAATAATCAGATTCTTAAACTTAGTCACATCAATAGAATTTATCATTTTATTCGACTTAAGTTAATATCCTTGGCACTCATTCAAGAAGATCAAAGTTTAGTAAGAATAACAAACACTTGTATGCCAGTTTTGACAAGATTTCAAACATGGAAACTTAAGGAAAAAGAGATTGAAACACCAAACACCATGGCTAAATACAATCCCTTTCATAGATTCCACCAAAATGACTCAAATGAAATATCCCAAGAAGACATTCAAATAGCACAACAAGATCCTAATTTCCATAAATTTATGGAAAAATACATGTTGATGCTAGCTGAACTAGGTGCAAAAATTCCAAAAGATTTCAATATCAATCGATTAAAAGAAACACCTAGAGCAATTGAAACTGAACCACACAACACACAAAACACAGATCAAGTGGTTTCCCTAACATGTCAAATGCAAAACTTGCAACAACAACTTCAAGATATGTAAAAGGGAACCACAAAGAGGTACTCATTATAGGACATTTGTCCTTGTCCTTTTCATTTGAGTGTGGACACGATACCATTTCCAAGACATTGTGAATTCCCAAAATATGACAAGTACAACAGTAAAACAGATCCAATTGATCATGTGAGGGAATTCAGAACCATGAGTTTAGAGTTTGCACAAGAGGACACTTATCTAATGAGGTTATTTCCAAGGAGCTTAGGAGGTCACTGTATGGAATGGTTCTCTAAATTACAACCAGGTATTCAATCCTTTGAAGAACTAGTCAACAGATTTATCTCACAATTCTCCTTCAATATTCAACATGAAGTAACCATAAAAGACCTTTACAACATGAAACAAAAGAAGGGTGAGACATTCCTATCATTTCTACAACGTTGGCAAAATTGTTTTGCTAGATATCCTCATTCTATACCTGAAGAGGAAAAGATGGACTATTGACAACTTAACTGATGACATGAGCTATAGGCTTGAATTGCAATGTCCCCCAACATTTGAAAAAGTGATTGAGAATGGACTTAAAATCGAAGAAGCCTTGGTCAAAAGAGAAGTGATTAAACATTACAATGAAGGATCAAACAATACTAATTCCTCAAATCATTATGGCAACAATGATAAACCTAAATTTTGTCAAAAAAATAGAAATACTCGAAACAATTATGCTACAACTGACACACAAAATGTGAAACCAATATTCAATTTAACAACAATGACTATAAAGAATAATCAAAATGAAAACCAGAACATCAATCAAGAACCACTCAAAACAACAATCCAAACAATGGAGAATCTTGACAACCATCATATCAAAGACAATCCAATCGACGAATATTTACACCATTGGGACAAACATTGGAATCAACAATGAGAGAGCTTATTGTAAATAGACTTATTACCCTACCAGAAGTGAGAAATTGTGAGCCAAAAGTAAAACCATCTTGGTGGAATGATGCTGACTATTGTAACTTTCATAAAAACAAAGGACATAAAACAAATGATTGTATGCAATTGAAACATCTAGTGCAAGATTTGATAGGTAGTAAGAAAGTATTCATGGAAGGACCACAAACCAACAATGATCATAGAGCATTCAAAAATCCTTTATAGAATTATGGAAAGGGAGAATCTTCTTCTACAAATGGTAAAGGTAAAAATATAAATTGTGTTTATGATAGCACTATTCATTGTATCTATGTAGTTGAGAAGAATGAAACTATTAATGATCAAACTGATAATGTGGAAACAAATGACATCATACCCACTTATCTAACCCCAAACATCGATACATCTAACAATCAGGTCAATGTCATAAAAATCAGGGAAAACTAAGATCATCAACCAGTCAATGTAACAACGAGGGGGCAATCCAAAGTGATACTAAAAGGAATTGCACCTAAAACCACTACTCCCCCTTCAAATCAATATAGCTTAGTCGATCAACTACAAAAGATACCAGCACAGATATCCATATTCCAACTCCTCAAAATCTCACCATCACATAAGGAGGTTTTAGAACATGCTCTTGTGGCCACAACAGTACCCAATAATTTGGATGTATGTCAATTTCAAGCTATGGTGGGACACTTGACCACACCTCATTGTTTTTCATTCTTTGAACAAGATGATGTGTCACTTAATCATCCACACAATGCGACCCTTCATATAGAAGTTTTAATTCATAAACACCGTGTCAAACGTGTCTGAATAGATGGTGGAGTTGGATTAAACATTTGTACTTTAAAACTAATTCATGCACTAGGTTATTCTGACAATCCTATTGATTCAAGAAGAAAGATTACAATAAAATCCTATGATGAAGAAGAGAGATCTTCCAAGGGGTTGATTGTGTTACCAATTCAAGTGGGACCAATTTTCAAAAATATTGTTTGCCAAGTATTAGACAAAGAGATAACTTATAATATACTCTTGGGACATCCATGGATTCACGAAATGCAGGCAATGCCTTTGACCTATCATCAATGTTTAAAGATTCTAGTCAATGTACAAGAAGTCACTATATCAGTAGATTACAATACTTCTCAAACATGTAACATGCTTAAGATAACTCAAGCTACATTGGTACCCCATAACATGGAAGCAAACACTTCTAGTTCATCCAATGGTGAAAGGCAACTAAATGTTGTATCTAAATGGGTTGAGAAAAAGGACAAGTCAAAAGAGACAAGTGTTGCTGACTCCACTCTATCAAACAATGAAACTCAATTGGATTCTCTATCACAGCAATTCAAAGACAAGATCCAGTTAAAATACAAGGGCATGGGAGAGTATTCCCTTGAGCAATCTTTATGTCTTTCACAATTGTTGCCATCTCCAAGAGCATATGGACAACCATCAACATTGACACAACCATCATTAACACCTATCACAACTTTAAATGATAGATTTGTAAAGGCAGGTACTCTAGAAGAAGAATATGAAGACAAGGTCATTCTCAATTGGCTCTACAAAGATGAGGAAGCCTATACATCGGCAAACATTAGCATAAAGACATATCAATATGGAAAAGGAAAAGCTATCTTAGAGAAAATGAGGTATGAAGGAAAAGGACCTATAGGAAAAAGGAAAGAAGGCATTGTAGAACCCATCCAACCTCTAACACTTCATCCAAAAGACAAAACAAGATTGGGTTATATAGGGGAAACAAAAGAAGAAAACACTCATAGAGTTGTAGAAAGAATCCTTCAAATGCGAGATAGTTCTGAGACAAATTCTAATGAATATGTGTGGGATTATTTATCAAAAACATCATGCAAGGACATACAAATTGATTTCATAAAAAATTATGCACCCACACTCGAGGAGGGACAAATCTCAAGGACTAGACCCCTTGAATTTGGATCACAAAATATAGATGACTCAAGTGAGGATGGAAAAATATTGAGTGAGATAGATGACTTGGAGGAGAGTACTATCATAGACCTTGACATTACCACTAAATTTTTTGACAACATTACTATCAGAACCTTTACTATCATTGACCCTACCCAATCCAATGACTTCTTACCATTAATGCATCTTGAACTTATCAAGTGGGAACCAATTGAACATATCAACATTCCTATCTTTGAGAATGATTATGCTATCATAAATTTCCTTTGTTGTGACAAACATGACACAAGTGAAAATCATAATCTCATAACATCACTCCAAGTTAGTAGGGTGTCAAATATTTCAGTTGCAAAATTGAAAATAGGAACAATCGATCTAATTGTGAAAACCATTCAATGGTAGCATTAGATCTTGAAAAAGTAAAAATAAAGAACATATCTGATGGTGAAAACCTCTTTGAGGCACCAAAGGATGGAAGATTTGACACCCTTCTAGAACATTTTCATGAAAGATCATTAGTGTTGGTGGAACCTACATAGTTAATCAATATTGTCACAACAGAAAAGGAAAAAACACATCTGGCAGCATCAATGACAGACTAAGAAAAACCAAAATTCGCCAAGTTCTTTGAAGAGTGACATATCAACTTTGCTTGGTCTTACTCTGATATTACAGGGCTAGATCTAGATCTTTTGATGCATCATCTATCTTTACCATCAGGAATCAAACCAGTCAAGAAAAAACTAAGGAAAATGCATCACCATATCGCATTGATGGTAAAAGTTGAGTTGAAAAAGTTGTTAGATGCAGGATTCATCAGGTCCACTGATTATGTTGAGTGGATTTAAAATATTGTACCTGTATCTAAACCATATAACAATATCAAAATATACACATATTTCAGAGATCTAAATAAGGCATGTCCAAAGGATGATTTTCCTTTACCAAACATTGACATTATTGTCAATTTAACAACAGGACATGCCATGTTGTCGCTAATGGATGGTTTCTCAGGGTATAACCAAATCAAGATAGCACCCAAAGATTAGGAGAAGACAACATTCACTTGTCCTTGGGGCACATTTTGTTGGGACGTCATTCCCTTTGGATTGAAAAATGTAGGTGCAACATATCAACATCTAATGCCCACTATTTTCCATGACATGATGCATACTTTTATGGAAGATTACGTTGATGATATATTAGAAAAATCATACACCAGGGAAATACATCTGAAGATTCTAGACAAAATCTTTACCAAGCTAGAAAAATTCAATGTCAGATTAAATCCAAAGTGTGTGTTTGGGGTTACATCGACAAAGCTCCTCAAATACATAGTTTCAGAAAAAGGCATTGAAGTGGATCCGGCTAAAGTCAAAGCAATAATGGAAATGTCACCACCAAATAATATCATTCAACTATGGTCTCTACAGGGTAGGTTACAATCAATCAGGATATTTATCTCCCAATTAGTAGATAAAATTCATCCATTTAATCATCTACTACACAAGAATGTCTCTTTCAAGTGGGATCAAGAATGTGAAACAACTTTTAATCAAATAAAGCAATATTTGATGTTGCCTCCCATACTCATGCCACCTATAGAAGAGAGACCATTGTTATTATACATTGCAACAACAAACATTTATGTAGGAGCTCTATTAGCACAAGAAGATCCTGAAGGAAGACAACAAGTTATATACTATATCAGCAAAACTTTTAATGGTTATGAAATAAATTACACCTTCATCGAGAAAGCATGTTTGGCGGTGGCATTTTCTACCCAACAGTTGAGGCATTACATGTTGACCCACACAGTTAAGCTCATTGCAAATATTGATCCATTAAAGTACTTACTCAACAAGGCTTCTCTAATAGGGAGACTAGCCAATTGGGCCATGATCTTGAGTGAATTTGATATCCATTGTGTGGATAGGAGAGCCATCAAAGGTCAAGTGATTTTTGATCAATTAGTTGAAGCTCCATTATCCAATGATCATCCAATGAACATTGAGTTTCCTGATGCAGACATTCTTACTATGACAACACAACCATGGAGGATATATTTTGATGGGTCATACACACAACGTGGGTCTGGTGTGGGCATTCTATTTGTCACACCTCAAGGAAATACTATCCCAAGGTCCTATAGACTTATGTTTTCATGCACAAATAATGTAGTTGAGTATGAGGCTTTGATTATTAGTATCAAAGTGGTGATTGAATGGAATATCACAAAACTGCAAGTATATGGTGATTCACAACTAGTCATTTATCAGGTAAATGATGAATATTAGACAAAGGATGAAAAGTTGATGCCATACAAGAAGATGATAGATGATCTCAAAAATTACTTTGTAGATATCAAGTTTGAATAGATTCCAAGGGTAGAAAATAAAGTTGTGGATATTATGGCGACAATTGCTTCTCTTTTACAATTGCCAGAAAAGCGAGGTCATTATGAGTTTATGGTAGAACAAGTTTCTACTCCTACCTATGATAACCCAAAATCTTAGACCATATGCCATTTAGTTAACATTGAATCCTCCATTTATGGAAATACCTATGCTTACTTGAAAGATAATATCCTTCATCCTGATCTTTCTAGAAACCAAAAACACAAGTTCATTCACCAAACCACACGACATACATTAATTGCTGACGTACTTTACCATCAAGGTCTAGATGGTACTCTTCTTTGGTGTCTAGAACATAACGAGTCTGAGACAACTTTACGTGAGGTTCATGAAGGTATTTGTGGAACTCATTCAAGCGGACCAACCCTAGCAAAGAAACTCCTCTATTTGGGGTATTATTGGCCGAATATGGAGAGGGAGTCTTATCAATTTGTTTAGAAATGCCAGAAATTTCAAATCCATGGTAACTTAATCCATGCACTGGTGCAAGAATTGCATCCATTTACTTCGACATGGCCCTTTTTTCAGTGGGGACTGGACCTACTAGGAAAGATTAATCTGTCTTCATCCAATGGACACAAGTTTATAATCACATCAATAGAATACTTCATAAAATGGATAGAAGTGGTTCACTTAACAACAATCACTAGGAAGAAAATATCATCTTTCATACTAGACTACCTCATCTGTAGGTATGGAATTCCTCAATCCATTGTCACAGACAATGGTCGACCTTTTAAGAATTAGGATGTGTAGGAACTGTGTGAGAAGTTTCATATCCAACATCATTTTTCAACACTGTACTACCCTCAAGGAAATGGCCAAGTAGAGGCCTTAAACAAAACAATTCTGAAAATTCTAAAGAAAATAGTTAACGATGTTGGACGTGATTGACATGTTCAGTTAAATCCTACTCTTTGGGCATACATAACACCTAGAGGAGCTACACCATATGCCTTGGTATATGGATCATAAGCTATACTACCCATTGAGGTTGAGATTCCATCACTCCATGTATCACTGGAAGGTATCATTCCAGATGAGGATTATAGGGTCTCAAGACTTCAAGAGCTTAAACTATTGGATGAACATCATCAACAAGTTGTGAACCATCTGACAACATATCAACAGATGATGTCCAGAAGCTACAATCAAAGGGTAAATCCTAGAGTATTTTAGGTTGGGGATTTGGTCCTAAAGGAAAACCCTAGAAATCAATAGGACAGAGAAAATAAAGGGAATTTTGAACCTAACTGGCTAGGCCCCTTTTTCATCATATCAGTTTATGGATATAGGTCCTATCAACTGACTACACCTGAAGGGGATTTGTTCAATGAACCTATCAATAATATCCATCTCAGAAATTTCTACACCTGGATCACCTAGTGCACGGTCAAAAATGGTTACCTTGATGAAAACCTTGCAAACAGGCATCTTGGTGACAGAAAAATACAAAAAAATAGAAAAAGAAAAAAAAAATCATAAAGTCTAAAAAAGTGCAATAAAAACAAGTAGTGAAAACCTGGAAACAGGCACTACTTGTGATTTAAACCAGCTTTTCTATCTATTGGGGGCATGTCATGGTCATTCACTTTCACTATCATTTTTCATCCATTATCATATCATTGCAATATGGTCATGTCCCACCCTCTCTTGGGGGAAAAAATTGGACCTCACTGGGGACATTAAACTTGAGCTTAATCAAATAGACAAACGCAACAAAAACAATGATCAAAACACAACCCAACATTGGACATCAATCACCATTAGGAAACACATCAAACATCCATATCATGTCAAAATCCAAAAACAAGTCAGAAATCATTCAAAAATTAGTCAAAAAGTCAAAAACAAAGTCGTCTAGTCGAACTACGTGGTCTCTGCATGTATAATGTAGGCAAGGCTAATCTTTGATCAGCCATCAAGGCCCCTAGGATAGGTCTTTAGGTTAGGTTTGGTCAAAATCTTGAAAAACCACAAAAACATAAGAGAATCAAACATAAAATTGAAATCAAAATGGATGATCTAATCTAAATAATTGTTGAAATACTTTAAGCAAATTATACCATCGATGCTTGTACTCACTTTCAACATTTTAAAGCTCTATGATGATACAAAGCACAATAAATGGATTTTTAAGATGTTGATGTTTGCATATAGATTTGCATGGTAAAAAAGAGTGAATTCATGATAGTTTTACATCTACAGAGTGTTTATTACAAAAGTTGGTAAAGGAATCAAAACAATGATATCTTTTCTCATAAGGGATAGAGTATAGTTGACATTAACAAAAACATCATCATTATCATATAGATCCAAAGTCATTTTCATTACATACATTTGAAAGCATTTAATTTATCATTTCATCATTCATATATTTGAATCAAATAAATTTCATTAATCATATCATATTTTTCATATCACACATCATAAAAAACTGCATGAGAAAACTATCAAAAACATCCTCAATACCATGTAATTACATTTCCATATTGCACATCCATTCATCACAACATATATCATACATTCAAAATACCATTATATTCATCATTCATTCATCCATCTATTACATCATGTATTTGCATTTAGAATATATCACAAGAATAAAGTGTACATATCTCATTTATCATATATCATTAAAACATCATATCCATAATCATGCATATAGGCACATTATCATATAATTTGGAAATGCACACATCATACATCTATTTCATCCATGTAAATACTACATACATCATACATCTAGACATCATTAGGCACATAGTCACATTTGAACATCATAGATAGAACATCTTAAATCATAAGCATGTCATCAAGATTATAAATTACATCCATAACATCATAATATAAGGATCATCACATGGCATATAGAACAAACAATAAATGCATCCATCATAGAGTCATATAGAACACATAATAGATTGATAAAATCCAATGCATATCATATAGATCTCAAAATCATATTGTCAAGTATACAATGATGTCTGAAATGGAAAGAGATATATCATCAAAAATGGTTGTGAATCAAAATAATCAGAGTGTACATCATATCTCAAAGTACAACAGAAGGTACAATCATGAAGCTATGTGTTGCTAGATCCAGATGGTGCAAGCATCTCGAGACCAATCCCTCCACCACTAGATGTACCAGGATCTCTCAGGTCTCTCGAGAGAGGTTGTGTCACACCTCTACTCGCAATCCTCGACTGGGACCTACCAGATTGAGACTATGCATAACTCACTCTCTGCTCTAAAGGAACGACATCATAGTATTTACCTCAATAGTACTCTACCTCCCGACCAACACAGACAACCTATTGCATATAATCTACTATAGTGGTACCATCCACCAATCTTTGCAATCTCTCAGTTGTAGCCTGAGCTTGCTTTGTGGCCCGTCTAGTGGCATCCCTCTTGGTTGTCAATGATGTAATCTATGTCTAAGCAATAGCTAATTGAGCATGTACCTAAGCTAGAGCCTATGCATGTGCCTGCATCTAAGCATGTGTCTGTGTGAATAGACCCTGAGCCTAAACTAACTGACCCTATAAGGTCTACACCTGCACCTGTAGGCTCGCAATCTACATCTGTTGCTACTGAGATGGTACATTGATCCACACACATTGCTCAATAGGATCTACCACTACTTTTCTCTTACGAGGAATCATATGCTCTTGCACATCTATGGTTGAACCCAATCCACCTGCACCTGACCCACCTGAACCATCTCCACTATCATACCCCTCCTCTCCACTGCTCGCATCACCACTACCCTCCTCATCCCCATTGCCCTCCTCATCACCACTGCCCTCCCCATCCCCACTGCCCTCCTCATCACCACTGCCCTCCCCATCCCCACTTCCCTCCTCATCACCACTACCCTCGACATCCTCCACCTCCTCCTCACCAACCTCCTCTCTCCTCCATCAGTGATCATGTGCAATGACAGCCTCCTCCTCGAAAGGTAATGGTGTTGGCTCATCTAGAATGGTAATATGTGGAAATGGATGAAGAAACAGATACTTTGCATAATCGAATGAAATAGGTGGCTCAACAATAACAAGTCAGATCTCCCAAACTAGAGGTGGTAGAACTTGGAACTCCTGAATGGCGACATATGAAAGGTCAAGCCCCTAGTCTGTAGAATCTACCTATCGATGAGCATAATGGGCATGCCTTGAACAATACCATACTGTCTAAGCACTCATCTAAGCAAAAATCTCTCCAGCACCCAACGTGTCCACCTAATCAAAATCATCGACTGACATAAATAAGGTAACTGAATGTCGTCATCATCCTAGTGCTCACAATCTAAGTAGGGGCGCCATGTCACAACCTCTATATCATCCAATACTCTCCTCCGGTAATCCAACTTACCCAGCCTAGGCTAAGTAAGATGATTTGCATATTTGTGAACATAAAGCCTCATAGCTGTTCTATGTCTAAATGTCACTGGAGGTGTAATAGCAATATGCTCCCATGCCTACACCTGAAGCAATGTCACCCGAAAGACAAACTGCGACCTCGAAGGTAAATAGCTGAATGCAAATCATGATAAAGGTGAGCAAGCATGCACATGCCCCATGCATATATGGTGCCATGGAAAATCATGCTCTCCAACACATGACCCCACCCAAGAGAAAGTCCCTTTGACCTGCAATCAGGACAAAGGAAACCTCCAATGAAACCAACAAGTACAACAAGTAGGGTAGCATACAAATCCACCATCTCTCGCCATGGAATCTCGTACCCACATATCATATCATCCCAAAACACTCTACATAGAGCCTCGATCCCACCCACCTCTACAGAATCATATACTACAACCTCTCCAAAAACAGGTATCCTCAAGATACGCCATACATCCTCAGGGGTAACTGTCATCTCGTTGGTAGGAAGGTGGAAGGTATTATGCTCACTATGCCACCTCTCTGCTAAAGCTGTCAGGAGACCTCGATTAATCCTAATCTGGGGCATGTCTAGAAGAGACGCTAAACCACATCTCAAAATAATTGTTGTCTTGTGTTGCACTAACTATGGTATCAAATCAAAGGTCCAAGGAAACTGCTCTCTAATATGAAGGTTCGCAAATGATTCTTGTCATTGCAAAAACCACAAAAAGTCAAAAATATTTGTCAATCATCAACATCAATCGGCCTATCAAATCTAATTAGCTCTATTGAGACTTCGCTAAAATCTTCAAATCATCATAAAATCACAAAAAAAAATTGAAAATTTCCAAAAAAAATAAAAAAATGTCAATTTATCTCCCGAGGGGGCATATATTCATCATCACAACAAAAAATCAACATTTGGGGCATATTGAAAAAATTTCGTCGATACTAGCAACAGCAACAAAATTATCTTTGAAGCAATGTGTAAACACATCACTTCAAAGAGGGACAAAATGTATACACCTAAAAATGGTCTGGATAATCTAATTAATTAAATATGATTTATTTGATTAATTAACCTTTAATTCCTTTACTATTGAATGAATAGAAATATTTATTTATATAGTTCACATTTTAATTCTTCTATTTCTTCTATTATTTCATCTTAATTAAATAAACAAGTTCACATACTTTGTTTCATTTAATTATTCATGTCTTCCATTTTTAATTTAATAAATAGACTTCTAAAGTTTGTTTTATTAAATTTAATATCTTATTTCTTCCTAAATTTGAATAAATCTAAATATTCAAATATATTCATATTTATATAGCTCATCATATTTTACCTACCAAATTAGATATAAAACATCTAATTTAATTCATCTGACATTCACGGGAAAGTTGTGGAGACAAATTGGAAATCAATTTGTCAATCTCCTTCCTCTAATTCTTCCTATCCTCTGGAAAGATGTTTCTGGGAGGAACCATTCCCATATTCAGCTCAAGCTTCTTCATCCTTCACCATTCAATCCTCGAGATCAAATCCAGGCCTTTGTTGTGCTACCCCTTTGCAAATGTGTTATCGTAAATCTATAAATATAGCCTTCTGAAGCAGGAAAAGGATTCCCAACTTTGTGCAAACTTACTCTACAGGAATAGCGATCAAGCAATCAAGAATCTTAGCAATAGCATTATCATCTTAGCAATAGAAATCATAGCATTTTAGAATCAATATCATGGCTGCATCGTAGATTACTAGAGCTTCCTTTTATCATATTCATGTCCATTTAGATTACAGTAGTTCATCATATCAATTTAGGAATCATTATACAGGATTACATTATTGCATTTAGTAGCATCTCATTCTCTAGATTGGCATTTTAATAGTCACAATGCTTACCAAATCTGAGAGCCCAATGACTTAATAAATCTTTAGAGATAGGGAACAATATGACGCTTTCAGTAGATTCTTGCTTTAAATTATATTAATTGTTGTTGAATCTTTGATATAATGTCTTATTAAGAAGTGTTGTTAGTTATTTACTTATTCCACACTTACAGTCTATCTTCATGTATTAAATTATGTCATCTTATGAGAGAGTCATGATTTCATGAGAAAATCCAAGACCCCTACAAGATTTGATACATATCTCATAGTTCTTGGACTATTCTTTAGGTTTTCATGAACAATACCCTTTGCACTATCTAAATTTTCCACTCATAGGAGACTATCTTATGACTATCATTGTATCTTTTTAGATCCACTATCATTTCATCCTTGAGGCCTATCATACGGCTATTTCATATCTAAGGTATGAAAGGATCTATTTTTTCTTGTCCACTTCTAGCTCTTCGTATAGTCTTAACTCACCTCCATGATCGAAAAGCTTACAACCCTCCTCATTCACCTTGTCTTGATACAAATTCCTATTCAATATTGTACACGTTTTTATATTCTCTCAAACTTTAAGTCCATTCCTTGTGCATTTTCATAACATAGTGCTTAAGGTCTTAGGTTTTTGTGGTCACTATGATACCTTTTTGCATAGTGGACTTCTAATATCATCCTCTTGATATGTTAGTTGTGTCTAATTACACCATGGGATTGTCAACATTGTCTACTCATGGGACTATCTTACCTCTATTTTATCCATTTTCTCACCTTGTCATCAAATACTATGGAACTATACCTTGTAAGAAGATTCCTACTAGTCAATACCATTATCATCATCTACCCTTAATGATTGTAATCTTGATCTCTTGGCCTTAAACATCTATGCCTGCCCTTTACTAAACCTTCACACTATAATGTATTGTCATTTTAACTCCATTATTTGTCTAAATGACAAACAATGTCCAAGGAATATATATAGTGGTATGCTACAGTGAGAATGGAAGTATGACAACCTTTAAAGAAGGTGAACTTATATTATGGTAAATGTGTTAAATCACCATGAGCCACATAGACAGTGCCATCAATTAAGACTTCTCTGAATGCTTGGTATTTACTTGTTTGAATACCCTTTTTCAACATTGACTGGACTTTGATATCACTATCCTCCTCACTAAAATTTGTTTTTCTCCTTGATGTTAACCCTTCCATATCTCCATTTCTCTCTTAAAGCTTTGTGGGTTCTTATGGTCAGTCATTTTGTTTATTGTTTCTAACAATACTCTCCCTAGGGATTGTTCCATAAATTGTCCCTATTATGTTTCTATGACTTCACTACTATCCTTATGTCAACCTTTACAAAACTCACGCAAATCTTCTTAATAATAACATGATCATCTAGGCTTATCACTGCTACAGGTATCATGAGAATTGTTTCATGCATTTGTAAAACTATTTTTAATAGACCTTCACCTCTACATACCAAAATGTCTCTATGACTTTCCATGTATGAACTACCCTAGCCTTTCCATGATGTCATACTTTTCCCATCTCACCTTTGCCATAAATGTCACTTTGTTCTCTTTATCTCATTACTAGACCCATCTAAGGTCTAAGATTTTTGGAGGTTATTAGGTGTATTATGAACCTCATGTAGCAGGATACAAACAATGATATTCGTGATAGCCTCTATCATTATTTAACAAGTGTTTGATGACTCAACACACTTTCTTTTAAAATGGAAACATGTATATACTTGGTAAGGAATAGAATGCATACCATGTAGTAGTTGAAATATTATAGAACTTGGAATGTGTGAATAAGGCATGAATAAGCTCCTAAAAATTATCCTTTCCAAGTAACAAGTTTTTTTAACCTATCTAGCCTTCATATTTAACTACAATATGCCTAAAATGCCTCTTGAATCTCAGCAACATGGGTAAATGGCCCCCTAAAACCTTTAAAATGTTCCTTATGATTTTTACTTTGTTTCTTCTTCACTAAAATAGAAGGGATACTCTTTCAATGCTACCATGAAGCTTGAAAAACAAAAGGAAAAGAACAAACCCCTAAACTATGCTACGTGGGTAAATGAAAACCAAACTAAAAAATCCTTCTCTTCTTGACACCCCTATGACTATTTAACATTTTCATTTTATTTCAATATCTTTTGACTTTCAATTGCAAACTTTCACCTTGTCTAAAAAAAATCATTATTATAAAGGACCAAGCCTTTCATGATGTCCTTTTAAAAAATAATTATTATTTAATTTTTAACAAAATACTTCTTAAAAAATGAAAAATATCAAAAGGTACACCTTCATCAACTCCTATTGATCAATCTGAAGTCGTGCCTCAAAATAATTATTAGACGTTTAAAAATAAAATATTTTTTTTTATTAAGATAAACACTCCTCAAACCGCCAATAACATTGAAACACAAGTCACTATTGTAAACACAAATACCTATCAATTTAGACCAAGAGATATGAAATTTTCACAATTGCTTGGTTCTCTTCATGTGATAATGTTGCAATTGCTAAACAAGAACCTAATTCAAATCCCTATGATTAGGCCTATTGACAAAAATAAACCTTTACCACCAAATTTTAATGCAAAATTATTTTTTAATATCGTACACCTAGACATGATACAAAATGATGTATGTGTCTTAAGCACTAAGTGTAAGACCTCGTTGATTCTAATCAAATCTAGTTGTTCGATGTTAATGACAAAGGACATAAATTAGTTTTGCCACTTAACCAAAATTTTCAAATATTTACAAACCCATTGTCAAGTCAATCATCCAATTTTGTGCAATGTAGTGATATTGATGAATAAGATGATGATGTATCCAACATTGTCAACATGATAAAACTCAACATCATAAGGGTCAAACCACTTTGTTACCTAACATTGCTTTTACATATAATGATGCATCTGTAAACACACCCAATGGTCCTCTCTATATCACTAATCAAAATAGTCACAAACCCACAAGGAGGATACTCATTGATCCTATGTGCCTAGACAATGTGATCACTGAGGAATTTATATTTGTGCATAAACTTTTCAAAGATAACTATGAACAATTGAAAGCATGGTTAAAAACTCATGGTGGTTTTGTTCACCCTACAATAGGTTTGATCACTCTCTCCATAAAAGTTGGACCTAAATAGTTGGATGTTTCATTTACCATCATTTTGACATTGGACCAATTTCATTTTGAATTAGGTTGTCCTTGGCTACACCCAATGAATGTGATCCCATTGATTATGCACAAGTGCATAAAGTTCCCATTTGATGAATAAATACATATTGTTTATCATAGTGGGTTTAAACCTTTGGATTCTCATGGAAATTTTTCACTAGATTAGTTTTAGCCTCAACCTATTGAACCTGTTAAGGCTTGTGAGGATCAATTTTTCATATCATATCAAAATTTTAAAGCTATGAATATATTTGAGTTATCCCTTAGTAATATCCCACCTAATTTTCCTCAATATACTATGACAATAATGGATGTTCATCCTACCCCACAAGTAGCGGATGTACCTAAGTCTGAATTGGGTATCCTCCCTCAATCACTCAACATGCATGTTGCAATTCAACCTCCTCCATCCTATAAAAAACCAAGGGATAATCGTATAATTGAATTTGTGCCTCTAAAAGAAAAAAAAAATTAGACCTATGAATACAGTGGTATCCCAACTTGTGATGGTCCCTATAGTTCCTCCTGCAAAGGAAGAAAAGAGACCTATGTTGGGGAACATCTCCATTTCCCATTCACAAGTTGAAACTCATGAAAGATTAAATATAAGTGAAAAAGAGCATAAACAAAAATGTCATACCATAGCTTGTAACTTGCTAAAAAGTGTGAAACCTTACCCAATGATCATCCATCCATCCAATCCAACTCCAATGAATTACCTCCTGCACATCCATCCTCCACCCCACCACCCTTTCCAAACCATGAAATTGAACATTACTTATCCCAACCCAAGAAAATAATGAAATAAGATATGAATGATGTTACTTACAATCATAATGGTAATAAGAAACCTATTATAATACATTCACATAGTGAAGAAGATAAACTAGAAGAAAAAAAGATCATAATGAACTAGCTCTTATGTTTTCTAAATTAATGAACTTAACTAGGGGAAACCATGATGATCCTCTTGATGAGAGTGACTCACCATGTGTTGAACTTGGTGCTACTCCTTGTACGCCACTTGTTGTAGTCCTTGTAGCGTATTTTTCACCTTCCATTTATGATGAGCAAGATTGGGATGTAAACAATTTGCTTTAGATCAGCTCACATGTGTAGTACCCTTGTGTGTATTTATTTGTGTGTTTTCTTGTACGTGATGTGATTTACCATGTTGTGCAAGTGGCATGTCTATATTTTTTTTAGTTTTCTTTGGACGACCCTTGTTCTCACAAGCATGAGGATACAAAGAAAATGAATATGTTGTGACATCCATCTATTTGTATCTACATTCTTCTTTATGTCGTAAACATTGTTGTCTTGTGTTTTCCTTTTGGGGATGATGCATGATGTTGAGACATTTAGGTCTCTTCCAATTTGACTCAAAATATTTTTTTATGTTGTTTTCTTATGTCATTTCTCCATTATGTTCATAGTTCCACAAGTATTTGGGGAATGATGTCAATTTCGAGCATAATTATATTATTGTTTATGGTCTATACTAACCCCAAATCCTGGATACATTATGTTATATCTATTATGTGGCTTTATTTTGGGGGCAACCCCTCAGCATGAGTCATCTTTATTAGAAACATATCATTGGAATAGGGTTTTTTGATAAGCTCCCATGGCCTTCTCATGTTGTATATGTTGTTTCACTCTACCTTAAATGCAATTGCTCACAATTTGTGTTAGAAATTACTTTAAGGTGGGGGCATGCATTACATTATGTGCTTCACTTTGTTCACACATGTTGAACTTGGTGATGCATTTGTTTGGATGTATTGATCATTTTGTAGTGCCTTATCAAAATTATTGGAAATATAATTCTTGGTATGGTTGACATGGGATCACACCTAGTGAATATTGGACTTCATTATCCCTTGTGTGTTTCTCATTTGCTACCTTCGTAGAAAATCACTTAGTGAATATCAAACCTCACTAGCTTGTGTTGTTTCTTGTCAAAGCTCACCTAGTGAATATCAGACTTCACTAGCCTATGATGATTTGGTTCATGGTTCACCTATTAGATATTAGAATTTTTCAGTATGTGACTCATGAATGCCTTGGTATGGATCCTAGTAAAATTTATGTGGATCTTGCTAGTTTGTGATTGCCATACCCCCCTTTTTTGCATGTTTACGTTATGTTTGCATTGGGTTTGAATTATGTTTATGTTTTGTTAAGTTTTCATTATGTTATGTTTTATGTATTCATTGTGTATGCTTTGTGATTGTCATGCTGCATTTCACTTCACATGTGTGTTCCTTTGTCCTTGCATTGTTTTTCCATAGGATCTTGAATCTGGGGGTTAGCACATCCCTTAGATTTGATGTTGTCTTTATCTCTTCAATGTTTGGATAATTGAACCCTTCTTGGATTTTTCATACTTTAGTGTGAGTCTGAGTGTAAGTTCATACTCTCACTAAAGTAGGAGCTAAATGTAGCATAAAAAATTGTCACCCTTGAAAATTTCACACTAGGTTTAGTCCCCCTTTATGTGCTTGGACCTAATTATGCATTTAATTTCTTGTTTTATAAATATCTTTGAAAAACCAAACAATGGAAATGAAAATAAGCATTTAATATTTACCCTTGATGTTTAAGGCCCCAACAAGAATGGGTCTAGACTAAGGTGCCCAACACATTTTTCCAGCCCTTTTTGGCTCCAATTTAAATATTTCGGTATTGGTATTTTATTATTTAAAAATCCAATTTCATTTGTCAGCTATCAACATCTAATTTTTGAGAAATTAAAAGAATTGTATTGAAAATACAAGTCATTTTTACCATTTTAATCCTAACATGTTGGAGAAGGATATTGAGATTTTTTTTGGATAAGATAAGTAGCATTTGCAGGGTGTCATACCCTTTACACAAAGAGCCCAAAGGGCAAAAAAGAGACAAGTAGAGAAGCAAAACCAGCTAGAAAAATAGTAGACACACCACAAACTAACAACCCTCCCTAGCACCAAATACTAGGGGCAAAAAACACTTAGAACAACCAGTAGTCCTAAGTCAAAGTCATAGGAAAAAAAAGGCTTTTAGCCACAAAAACTTATACCCAAAATACAGGACCGAGGGCCCAATAAACCTCCTGGAGTAACCAGGAAATGAACCATCTATAGCAACTGGACTGCAACAGACCTCCTGCTCATATTAGGAAAAACTGAGCCTAATGGAAAAAAACTCGTTCTAGTACCCAAAACAACAAGCCCAAATGATTTTCCTGAAACAACTAGGCCACAAATCACCTGCAATAGATAGATTGCAACAAAAAATTTGCTCAGGACTAAGCTTAACAATTTTCCACCAAAGGATTTTCATGTCCCAATCAAGCCACTAACCACTTGCAGTAGTTGAATCGTAGTATAACTTCCACTCATAACTGAGCCAAATAGGATCCCAACTAGGAGGACCAAACTGAGAACAAGCAGCACCAACTCCCTATCAGCAAACCCAAAAAAAATAGCCTGCAGTAACAGGACAACAATAAACCTTCTATCACAAACCACCTAGAGCATAGCTAGGCCAAAAACCACCTAGAGCAACTGGAATACACTAGACCTTCCACTCAAAAAATACCAAAAGGACCTAACCCATCATAGACCCTACAGATAGCAGAATACTTGTAGCACATTAACAACTTCAAGCCCTTCTTCAAACACCAACCAAACCAAAAAGCCAACTCAAACTCCACCTTGAAAGGAGAGAACTCCCCTCTAATGGAGAGGATCACATGAAAACCTTTTCCACCAGACCCAGAGATCTCCAACAACCCTATACTCCACCTCCATAGGAGTAGATCCCACCTCGAAAGGGACAACAACAAAGAAAACCAAAAAAGGAAGCTTCCCAAAAAAACCACAACACCCATCTTCGCCTCGATAGGATCAAGTTGTAGAATCAAGGAGAAAGCCACCACTCCCATAGAAAAATTAAACACATCACCCTTCAACAAACCCAACAACAGGAAAAGAAGAAGGACCAAATTTATAACCCTCAAACCCGCCTAGGTTGTGAGAAAAGACTAGGATTCTAAAGGAGCACTATAGCCAACCCACATCTAACACATCTGCAGTGAAGGACCACCAACACAAACCACTAGGACAAAACAAGCATCATCACACGATTAGTAAACCCCCATATCCCCAAATGCATACCAAAGATGGCCACATAAACTTCCAAACCCCACATCACAACAACCATGAGCAATTGCAGAGAACCTAACTGAAGTCAGATCCCCAAATATTCTAAGATAATACCTCTACAGTGGCAAAAATTGTAGCTAACCATGTTATGGGAAACCATAGAAACTCCCATAACCCCGAGTAGAAAATGCAACCACCCATGAGCAACACTTCCCCAAGCTAAACAAACATCAATACCAAGATGATTTGAAGCAGCTCCTAGAACATACACCCAAAGCACCGAGAAAAAATTGGCAACATCCAAAACATAGTTTAGAATATGCCAAGACAAGGACTTAGAATATCCCAAGACCAAAGCCACCCCAAAAAAAAGGCAGCCCCTCTGCTGACAAATCACACTTACCACCACAAGACAAAAAAGATTCAAGATCCCCCCAAGAACAATAGCTCCACAACTAAGTCTTGGAGAGGCACGAACAAGGAAAATCCAGACCAAATGACCAAATAGGTAAAATAGAGCATCAACCCCAAACAAGGAGAAGACAAAGGTAGTCCACGTAAAAGAAAAGAACCTCCTCAAAATAGCATAGAGAGAGGTCGCGGAGTGCAACGAGGCACACCCAAACAGCAAGGTCGGAAGTAGAGAGGCACTTGTGCCAAAGACAACCCAAGCCTGAAGGGTACCCGACACCCCACCTTTGCAGCAAGCAGGAACAACAACCTCTAGAGAACACCAGTGAATGCTAGCTAAGCAATTGAAAAATCTCAAAACTAAAACAAGATCCCCAAACTCAGAGTCCAACTCACCTAGCAAAGGCAAGCATAAAACCCCAACAGAGAAGGCAAGCCTTGGAACCATAGCATCCTACATAAAAAACATAGGAAAAACATGTCCAGGGCAAGGAAAGGACTTGGCGAACCTTCCCCACTCACCCAACCATTCAAAATCATAGAGTAGGATGTGAAAACCCCAAACAGAGACCCTATCGCCACCCACATCTCTGTCACCATCGCCCTCCTCTACGCCAAAATTCAAAAAATTACCCCGTAGGATTTCCTACTCGACGCCATTTGATTTTGAAAACCCCCTCATCCATAATCCTTTGGATATTGAGATTATTATTGAGTGGTCAAGAGCATAATTATCAAGATTATTGTAGCATTTATTTCAATCAAGCATCATGTCAATTATATATCATGATTTTATGTAAGTTTGTTCATGTTTTGTATTCATTTTTTTGGTGAGTATTGACACTTGTAGGAATTCAAATCAAGCAATGATTTCTCCTTGAAGGTAATGAGTACATGACTTCAATCCATCAAGGAATATAGATTTGAGTGGTGAGTTACAATAGTTTATTAATTTATCACTTTTTTATCATTTAGCCTTTACCTAACTAAGGGTAAGATCTCTTTTTACATCATCATAGCTATTGTGGAGTTAGAAATACCAAAATGGGGTTTGACTTAGGCAATCCCTTATATACGACACAACCCTTCCCCCTCTTTCATGTGTGTAAGTTCTTAGATCTAAATAAAATTGGAGGAAGATTGAAGACTAATTTCTCATTTATGCATTCAAGACCTACAAGTTTTTAAGTCAAGGAAAATGTATTTTATCAGCAACATACGAAGTTCTGATAGTGACCCCGAGAGAGGACTTGTAGATTAGGAGCAACAAGATCATGAAATCAGATCTTAAATAGAATTAATCAATTCTAAGGTGCCTCACACCCTTGTCCAACTATTTCAACACCAAATTTATATACTAGGTTCTTTTGTGTTTTTCCTTTGCTTTCCTAGAATTTTTTTGTCTTTTTGTTCTGTATTTCTCAGAAATCATCTCAATTTATTGAATTTTCATTAGTAACCTAGGAACAACATTGCATCATATAATTCAATCAATTGAAAGTCAATTAGTCACATCAGCATCATCCCCACACACACACAAAAAGGGATTAAAACCTTGATCCACCATTTTAGCTCTTCCATTGAGGTTTGTAGCCAAGTGGATATTGAGATCACTTTTAATCCCTAATGCCCCTAATTGGAAGAAGTGTGATTTAGGACCTAGATCCCTTTTTCCAATCAAACAATCCTCAAACTGAAATTACATTTTCCCAATATGATCTAGAATAAAAATGAAGCCTTACCAAAAGGACAAAACTTCTCCAAGTGTCAATATGTCCAAGTGATCAACTAAAATGCAAATAATTACAAATATTAATAAAATATGTGTAGGGTTGATTCTAGAAAAAATATCAAACACAATTTCAAGCCCCTCAATACCTTTCCAACACCACAAGAATCATGAAAATTAGATAAAGAAGCAAAAAGTTATGAGCTTGGAAGTCCAAATGGGAGATCTGACTTCAAACAACAATAAAATTTTGTAGCAGTTAGATCTGATAATGAAACTTGCACCACTACAAATTATAGAGATCTAGATTTCCAATGATATCTTGTTTGGAAAAATCTAACTTCTGGATCAAAACTTATAATTTTTTGAAAAAGGAAGGTAGAATTTAGCCTAAAGTGATGGCCCTCTTAGCAAAAGAAAAAAATCCAAAAATCAAGTTCATCTAAAATGGATAATTTTATATGAAAATAGGGGTTTTGGGGCCATATAAATGTAATGGAAGCATCCATTTGAGCTATAAGTGCTCCAATGAAAATTTGTTTACTAAATTTGATTTTCAAACCTTATTTTGCAACTATATCATATAGTGACCAAATTGAATGAAACAAAAGATAGATTTGACTTTCTAGGACATTATAAACTCAATAGTGAGTTTATATTTACACCAGAATGCTCCAAAATGAACCTAAAATATAAAAATACAAAGAGAAAACCCAAAATTTAGTATTTACGTTATTTTTTATGATTCTTCAAGTGATCATATGATGCAAGAGAAGAACATACTCAAAATTTCAAAATCCACCAGGATTTGCAACCTTGCAATAACTAAAACACAAATCACCCTCAAATTTGAGAGAGATATTTGTATATCTAAAGCTCTAATACAATTTTAGAATCACTCAAGGACTCAAGCCTCTAAGATCGCATGCAAAACCAAAAAACAACCTTCTACAAGAGAGAAAAGAAAGAGCATAAATTTGTAGTAATGGATGCAAGATAATACTAGATCAAATGTGATCAAGATACAATGAAAAAGATTGAAATGGAACTAAATTTAATTATAAATGACAACCCCTTGGTTATATAGCCATGGTGAGACATAGGATTAGATAGGATCATGACAAGTTTCTTAATCCTATGCCATTAGACAACTAACACACCAAATATTAAATGACCTGGTAGCAAACAAGTATTAAATGCCAAAAAGATAAGATAAGGTCTAAGTGACAACTATGACTTCTCAAAATATTCCTAGGACCTAGGTAAAATTAACATGTAAATTGGACCTATAAGTGAACTAGATAGGTAAAACACTTATTTACACCAACATTATGTTGACTTTCTCTTTGTGGCATTTGTCCTTGATGTCAAAACATTGTCAAAATGGTTTGGTTGTTATTAGCATTCCAGTTGGCATCATTTGATTCTCACATATTTTACATTGTGTTCTCATAGTTTTGATTTGCTTCATTGTCATTGGCATCATTTTTCAGTTTGCACATGGTTGCTACATATTCAATTTTATGGCATCCAGTTGTTTTGGACAGTGCAGTTGATTCAGTTTATATAATTGTACTGATCATTCAGACTTGTGTGCAACACTTGGAGCATTGATCACATTTGCATACATACTCTGGCATATACTTTGGCAAGGTATACATTTGTAGGTCTAGGTTGATTTTGCATATTTCTATTACATATCTCATGGCATTTTTGACTTGGCAATATCATTATGTCAATGGTCTCTACATGAGAATTATAAGGTGACTTTGATGATCAATGTTGAAATGTTCATAAACATCTTGTATGGTCATTTAGTGTGACTTATATTATAAGCCTAAGTTGATTTCTTGCAAATCGGGCTACATGTTTATTTGGTCGAGATCCTCCACATTTTGCATATGATATTGCATCATCATTTGTCTAAACAATTTACATGGAAATGACCTTGTAAAACAACATGGTTTCGGGCTTTTTATATGCATAATTTTTTGGTTGCATGGTCAGCATTTGCAATGTGCTAAAGCACATGTGGTAATCGGGTTTCTTTGTGGGACAACTTAAGTCGTTATGACTTTGTCTTAAGGTATATGATAATGACTTTGGTATCGGGCTTATATGTTTTCATGTTTTGAGGCATACAATGGAAAGGCATTGATTATTTGTAACATCATTTGATATAGTTCAAGTCGGCCATACTATATTGCAATGGTTATAATGTTAATGTTTCAAGTGAAAGCCATTACATGGCTATTGGCTATCATTTTATCGGTGATCACATCCTTGCTTGTTGACCACAACATATTATATTTCATATCACTCATATGTGTTGGCCATATTACACTGAGTATGCTTCATTTATCGAGCTTATCAATTTTTTCACTGAGCATATATTACACCATCGGGCTTACCATGTTGTTATTTGTATCAGCCACATCATTGTTCATTACAAGGCAATTGATTTTTCAATGTCATGGTAGTAACATTTGGTTGTGTCAACATCTATCATTTTTTTTTGGTAATAATACTATCGGTGATCATTATGTTTTGGTTAATATTGGTTTAGACTCCAAACTTTATCAAAAGTTGAAAAGGTAGTCAAAAGGAGTTAGGGAAAAATCATTTTGTTGGTTTTGTTTTGTTATGAAGAAGTACCAATGCCACCATGCAAGTTTGTGAAGCTATAGTTTGCAACTGGTTTTCGAGATGAAAGATGGATGAGCTTTAGTGAGACCGTTATGAAGGTTTTACGCAGTTAGTTGGTAATATTTTGGCCGCCATGACAGGTATTTGGTTTTCAATCTGGAAAATCTTTCATCGGTTTTAAGTAACTGATTTAAGGATTAATATTTTGGTGAAGATTAGAAATTTGTTAAAGATTAATTTCAGTTTTCATTAACTCGAGTTTTTACTCAAGGGTTTCATTATTTTAGTGGTACTCGTCGAAATGTTATTGGTTATTATTAAAACCCATTATGGGTATCATGATTTAATTTCATTAGCTATCAGTTTCTCAAAGCCCTAGTTATTGTGTTACGGGTTTTTGAAAAGGATAACTATTTTGTGCTCATTGTATAAATACATGGAAAAAAGCTATGACTCTGGGATGAGAAGATATAAGGTTGAATAGAGTATTGTTGAATGTTGAGAGTTTATTACTGTGATATCATTTTTTATTTAAAGGAGAAAAGAGAGAAGTTATAAATCTGAACAGGGTATTTGTTGGAAAATGTGCCTCAATCTCATAGGCTGAAACCTCTGAGAAAGCATGGTCGCTGTGACATTTATGTTGTCTAGCCGAATGACAGTTTAGTAATCTTGTGTTTTGCTTGTGTCGTTGTGACTTTGTTTAAGTCTTTCCGAATAGACCTATCGCTGCGACTTGGTGCATTTGTTGTAACTCTTTGCCGAGTGGGAATGTCTCGGTGACAGAAGGGTTTGTTATCGGGTGCCTAGTAGATGTTGGGGAGACTCATGGCGACTAGATCATCGGGGTAACTCATATGTGTCAGAATGATGACTCGGTGATGATAGGAATTCTTGCTGATATCGGCATGACCTTTGGTCTGTCTGGCCGATGTGGAAATCGGCATGACTTGCTCCTATCGGCATGTAGTCTTGGTGACTAGGAGATGTCTTGGCGAATGGAGTCATCGATATGACTTGAAGGCTTCGCTATGAAGTCTTGGTGACAGAAATTTATCTCACCGACGGTGTGGGATGCGTTCGGCATGACTCGTAGCGAAAGATAGGCTCGGGGTAACTTGGAGACTTCGGAGTGAAGTCTTGGCAATAGGTGTTCATCTTGCTGACGGGGATGCAACTGAAGTGATAGGTGTAGCTCTCGATGCCCAGTGAAAGGTCTTGGTGAGGTCAAAAATCTTGCTAACTCATCAAGACATGGGCGCTCAGTATGTGGTCTCGGTGAAAGACATAAGTCTTGTTGACTGGTGAATGCAGCGCTTGGTGTGACTTAAGGCTTCAGTATGAAGTCTTGGCGAAAGTGATAAGTCTAGCCGACGGGATAGACTCAGAGTAACTTGGAACCTGCGGGGAGATGTCTTGGTGAAGGGAGTTTGTCTTGCCGATGGGAATCCTGATGTTGGTATAACTCTTGGTGATTGTTCATAGTTCGGCATAACATGAAGCTCGGTGTGATGTGTTGGTGAAATACAAAAGTCTTGCCGACTTTGGTACTTCGGTGAAACTTCAGGAGACTCAATGAGAACTCTTGGTAAATGGTAATGTCTTGCTAATGGCAAAGCTGAAATTGATATGACTTGTGAGCATCGATAAAACATCTTGCCGATGGAGGAATTTCTTGCTGATGGAAACGAAATGGATGTCGAGGGATTTGGTATGAGTCATGGCGTTCGATATAACCTCTTGCCGATTGTTGGAACCTATGCCGATATCATCTATGAATCCGTTGAGGATCGGGGAGACACTTCTCGTGTCTCACCAACATGCGAACTCAGTGGATTGTTCCTTGACCGTTTGACTACCTTTGTGGTGGCTCGTGGACCAATCAAAGGAAGTGAAATTCAAAAGGTTGGTGATTGGATTTTTTGCAGTAGTTGCGATGGAACTTAACAGTCTGCAAGGAAAAATCTACACAGGAATGGAAACATCTATGTTTCAATAAGGATGCTGAGTTGGAGATTGCTGTTGTGTGATCTTGAACCGATTCACAGAGAGCCTATTGAGAATGGATGCCTACATGAATGCATTGGACGTTCTGTAGTGTTCTGAAGGAGCGGGCTGATAAGCCAAGGAGCTGAAGAGCCGAGAGCCAGAGAGAGAATGATAGAGTGAGGACCGAGTGGCTGGACGAAAGGCTGAAGCCATGAGGTCAAAGCAAAGGAAGAGAAAGGCAGTGTTATGCTAGAATCTCTCCTGATCTCTCAGGGATAGTTTGCTACCAATTGTATCTAGAATGATCAAGATGTAATCTTTGAAAGGCTAAGAGCCTGAAATTGTATTGTAACCAATTTGTTGCTAAATAATACAATGGCTCGATCTTTGGAGTGTGGGGTTTTTTATCCGAAAGGATTTTCCCCACATAAATCTTTGTGTTCTAGTTTTCTATTTTATCTTTCATCTGTGTTGTTGATTGTTGTTGAATTCACATATGTTTTTTCTCAGAAGGATCAATGTGGGAAATAATTGTGTCTATTTTTGCTTAGGACATAGTTGAACGTGTCTTTGAGGTAACCTAATTGAAATGAAAGTTACTGAAGGCACTATTGTATGGAGTTTTCACTAGATACACTCCCAAATTTCCTTACAAGTGGTATCAGAGCCTTCTTTTGGTCATTGGTTCTAGATGTTTCTCCTGTGATAATTTCTTAGCTTGAATAGGCTGGAAGAAATCTGGAGGAATGAACTAATGGATTGATCCTTTGATGAGTGGAAGCCTTGTGGTATTCTGAGACAGCATGCAGCTTGAAGGATGATCAAGATGAAAAGGGAGTTGATCATGTTATGATCTGTGTCTCCTGGCTAGTAGAGGTATAACTATGGAGTATGAGGTGGATTTTCCAAAGTGCTTATGTTAGGTGGTGGTTCCTCGTGTTGGAAGGCACTGTTTCCTGTTAACCTCAAATGCTTGATGGATATGAAGTTAATCATTAGATGAATTGCAAGCTTCTGAAATAGCCTTTCTCTCTTTCTCGGATGCATGTACATGTTGGTGGTTTAGAGTTGGCCTAAAAGGGGTCTGGATTCTCTTGAACTGTTGTTTCCTTTCTAAGGATGATTTGTACTTGCATGGCTTTATGTTTTTGTAGGTTTTACATGGTTAAGCAAAAAATTATGAACATGTGGAGTTGGTGTTAAGCTATTGTCTAGGTATTGGCCTTTTGGGGTGTTCTTGGATGAGATAGTTGCAAGTCTGCATGCATGCTTGGTGCATGGTTTGAGGAGGTATGTTTTCTTCTCTACATGGGAGTGATGGTACGTGATTTGTCACTCAACATTCTTATGGTGGTACTTGAGGGTTCCTTGATTATGGTGCTCGTTGTGGACATGATTGGAAAATCAGATTTGGAGTGATCTGGTGTTTGAGTCATGTTGTCTACGTGGTTATTCTCTTTGATATCTCAGTATTGCAGTTTCCAATGCAATGATGGGTTTGCATGTTTCTGTTGAATGGATCTACTAGTTGTGCAATGTTGTGGGTTGTCTTTACCTACATGTTTGCTATGAGACAACTCAGAAGTGGACTGTCTATATCCATGAGGTTGATTCATTGTTGGTACAAACTTGTTAGCTGGCCTTGTCTGTGGTCACTTGTGCATTGGTGTGATTGTTTTGAGATGAGAGGATGGATATTCTTGAGTACCTAAATAGTCAGTTAAGGGAACCTATAGTAGGTGGTCATGATGCTTGGAGAGATCGGGTGTCACTTTTCAGTGGGAGCTCTAGCAGTGACTGTGGATTCATCACATGGTGGTGAATGGTCTTATTTAGTGTTGTAGAAGGGTTCTTTCTCTTTTGCATGGAAATTACTTGAAGATGTGCAACATCTTGGAACCATGGAGGATGCTTGGAGTCTTTGGGTAAGGTGTTGGTGGTGCTTGACAGGTGATGTTGGTTTTAAGTCTATTTGCTTTATGTCATGGTATACTCTTGGTGCACTAGAGTTTTGGCATTCTGCATTGTACTTGAGACAATGGTGAAGTCACTTGGAGCATGGTATCTCCTAAGGGGATGTGTAGATCATGATGTCATGATAAGTTCCTGATTCAGATGATTGGAGCTTTGAAAGTGATCTGGTAATTCTTTGTGTATTGAGTGCTTTTATTATTTGCTTGATACTTCATGATGTTGCAGTAATGCAGTTGAAGTTTAGCATGAGATGATTGGTTGCTAGTACTCATGGATACATGAAGAATAAGGTGAGGTTGTTTGTTCTCTTATGAGAGATGTGTTGTTGCATGTTACTTTTGTTAAATTTGTTCAGCAAAAAGTCTGAGAAGCCTTGAACGTGAGTTCAATAAGAGACCTATGAGGAGATTTCTCTTGGATTAGTCATGATGACTTGCATATCCTGAAAGGAGTATTCTCATTCCCACTCTTGGTCTACTCAGAAGCTTATTTGAAAGGTATTTAGCCCATTATATTTTTTAGATGTGTTTTATTAAGTTTACTTTCACGATATGGATCTTGAATTACTGTTTAATGATTCTAGAAGATTCATAGTGGAAGTTGTATAGTTTCTTTTATCTCCTTGTTACTAATAAGAATTGGTAGGAGATGTTGTATGGGCTGATTTCTTGAAATGGGGAATGAACTAGCTTGATCTTCTTATAGATGCTTACATCCATGTTGTTTGTTAAATTGGTTTGATCTTGGTGATTGAACGGATGGATGTTGTTAAGGATTTCTTTTGGGATATGAAGAAGATCATTCTTGTCACAGCTGGCTATTAGAAGTGTATGTAGGAGGATGTTCTACAGGCAAATGATGTGTAGAGTTTCTATATGAGGCCGTGAAGGTGTGTGGTAAGGGAAATGTTTCTTGTGGTAGGCTATTGCAGGTTGTGCATATCATTGTGGATTTTTCCTTGGTACTACAGGGTTACATTTTCTATGTGCTGGTATTGGTAGACTTACAATGCATTTGATCTTTCAGATCTGGATTACTCAGGCAGTGGGAGATCCTGTATGTGTCTTGTCTTCTTTGACTGGTTGACAATGGAACTTATTTTTGCTATTAATGAGTTGATTATGGTTTGGCATAAGTTTACTAATGTTGATACCTGTGAGGTATGTGTGGATGGTATAACACAAGTTGTGAGTGCTATTTTAAATCATGTGGGTTTATCAGTTGGATGGGAGAAATCTTTCTGATAGTTGTTCTAACTGGTATTATTTATCTTGTTTTTTGGATAATGACTTCACTATTGTGTTATGTTTGAAGCTTTGAAGTTGATATTGCTTTTGTATAGCATTTGAACACAATGAAGTGGTAGCAGTATCTTGTTGGTGAGATCGCTGGGATCTTTTGCTTGTGTTCGTTGGAATGGTGCTTATACACCTTGGCTTTGTATTCTTCTTCCACAGGTGGCATGTTGGAAGATGACAGGATTGTTGCTTAAAGGTGAACATCTTGGATGTTGGAGCTGATTTCTTGATAGAATATGAGAGTATGTTGAGGTCTATGTGGTTTCTTGGATGGCTATGATTGTTTGCTTTGTTGGTTAGTGAGCTATAGTTGGATGCCTGGTCTTTGTTGTAGATTGTCTTGTGGACTATTATCTGTTGAATCATGTTGATTGGGTGTCTTAAGTATTGCGGGGTTTGAACTAGTGGAGCTAGTGTGATCTTAGTTCCTGGTTGCTTTGAAGGTGCCTGTGTGATCTTCATCAAGTGGGAGATTGTTGGAAAATGTGCCTCAATCTCACAAATTGAAACCTCTGAGAAAGCATGGTCACTATGACATTTATGTTGTCTGGCCGAATGACAGTTCAGTAATCTTGTGTTTTGCTCGTGTCGTTGTGACTTTCTTTAAGTCTTTCTGAATAGACCTATCGCTGTGACTTGGTGCATTTGTTGTAACTCTTTGTCGAGTGGGAATGTCTCGGCGATAGAAGGGTTTGTTATTGGGTGCCTAGTAGATGTTGGGGAGACTCATGGCAACTGGATCATCGGGGTAACTCATACGTGTCAAAATGATGACTCGACGATGATAGGAAGTCTTGCTAATATCGGCATGACCTTTGGTCTATTTGGCTAATGTGGAAATCGACATGACTTGCTCCTATCAGCATGTAGTCTTGGTGACTAGGAGATGTCTTGGCGAATTGAATCATCGATATGACTTGAAGGCTTCGCTATGAAGTCTTGGCGATAGGCATTTGTCTCACTAACGGTGTGGGATGCGTTTGACATGACTCCTGGCAAAAGATAGGCTCAGGGTAACCTAGAGACTTCAGCGTGAAGTCTTGGTGATAGGTGTTGGTCTCGTCGATAGGGATGCAACTGAAGTGATCGGTGTAGCTCTCAGCGCCCGGTGAAAGGTCTTGGCAAAGTCAAAAATCTTTCCGACTCATCAAGACATGGGCGCTCGGTATGTGGTCTCGGCAAAAGACATAAGTCTTGTTGACTGGTGAATGCAGCGCTTGGTGTGACTTAAGGCTTCGGTATGAAGTCTTGGCGAAAGTGATAAGTCTAGCCGACGGGATAGACTCGGAGTAACTTGGAACTTGCAGGGAGATGTCTTGGTGAAGGGTGTTTGTCTTGCCGATGGGAATCCTGATGTCGGTATAACTCTTGGTGATTGTTCAGAGTTTGGCATAACATGAAGCTCGGTGTGATGTGTTGGCGAAATGCAAAAGTCTTGCCAACTTTGGTGCTTCGGTGAAACTTCAGGAGACTCGATGAGAACTCTTGGTGAATGGTAATGTCTTGCTGATGGCAAAGCTAAAATCGATATGACTTGTGAGCATCGGTAAAACGTCTTGCCGATGGAAATGAAATGGATGTCGAGGGATTTGGTATGAGTCATGGCGTTCGATATAACCTCTTGCTGACTGTTGGAACCTATGTCGATATCATCTGTGAATCCATTGAGCATCGTGGATACACTTCTCGTGTCTCACCGACATGCGAACTCAGTGGATTGTTCCTTGACCATTTGACTACCTTTGTGGTGGCTAGTGGACCAATCAGAGGAAGCAAAATTCAAAAGGTTGGTGATTGGATTTTTTGTAGTAGTTGCGATGGAACTAAATGGTTTGCAAGGAAAAATCTACACAGGAATGGAAACATCTATGTTTCAATAAGGATGCTGAGTTGGAGATTGTTGTTGTGTGATCTTGAACCGATTCACAGAGATCCTATTGAGAATGGATGCATACATGAATGCATTGGACATTATGTAGTGTTATGAAGGAGTGGGCTGATAAGCCAAGGAGCTGAAGAGTCGAGAGCCAGAGAGAGAATGATAGAGTGAGGACCGAGTGGCTGGTCGAAAGGTCAAAGCCATGAGGTCGAAGCAGAGGAAGAGAAAGGCAGTGTTATGCTGGAATCTCTCCTGATCTCTTAGGGATAGTTTGCTACCAGTTGTATCTAGAATGATCAAGATGTAATCTCTGAAAGGCTAAGAGCCTGAAATTGTATTGTAACTGATTTGTGGCTAAATAATACAATGGCTCGATCTTTGGAGTGTGGGGTTTTTTATCTGAAAGGATTTTCCCCACGTAAATCTTTGTGTTATGGTTTTTTATTTTATCTTTCATCTGTGTTGTTGATTGCTATTGAATTCACATATGTTTTTCTCAGAAGGATCAATGTGGGAAATAACTGTCTGTTTCCGCTTTAGGACATAGTTGAACATGTCTTTGAGGTAACCTAATCGAAATGAAAGTTACTAAAGGCGCTACTGTATGGAGTTTTCACCATATACGCTCCCAAATTTCCTTACAGTATTATTGTAAAAAAATAGAGGGATTATTACAGTGATTTCATTTGTATTCAAAAAGGAGAAAAGAGGGCTTATATTGTATATGTCTTTGGTTGTATTACAGAGGTTATTTTGAGTTTTTCAGTGATAGTATTTGCATTGTCATAAGCAAATACATTTTGTAGTGGGAATTATTGAAAACATCATTTTATTCTTGTATCCTATGGTGATTTTGTGACTGCAAATAATCAGTGCAATGATAAGGTCCCAACAGGTTGCATTATCATGAGATTTTGTTTCAAAAGAAGTTGGTGCTTCTAACTTGAAGTGGGTGCTTCAGTTTGTTATTGGAGTTGGTGCTCCACATTGTTATTGGAGTTTGTGCTCCACATTGTTACTAAGTTGGTGCTCTGAAAAATTTTGTAATCAATTTGGAATTAAGCCTGTAAGGCATTTTGGAGTGGTTTTTCTACCCCAAGAGGGTTTTCCACTCGTCAATTTTGTGTCTCTCTTTTGTGTGATTTGTGCCTATCTTGCATAATATTTCTTTCAATCATTTGTAAAAGTTGTTCATGCAATGCTATGATACTTTAAAATGTTCAAGTTGGTCATGCAAATTTAATGTGTGTAAATCTGATGCAAAAAAGTCTTTCATAGAGCAAATTGAAATCTGCATTTTGTACTCCATATGTGAATGTTTTCAAAGTTATATTTTGTGAAGTCTTTAAGCTTTGTTTTGAAAAGCACAACAAGATTGTTCATAAAGTTCAATTGAACATATCATTTAGTGTTTTTAATAAGTGTTACATGTGAAGTCAAGGTTCAAGTTTCACTTGCACAAATAAAGTTGCATTGAGTTAAGATTCAAACAAAATCTGTCATATTGTGTTAAAGGTTAAAAAGTTTAATTTGTGCTTTAAGAGTTAAAATTTGTATCACTCTGATTCACCCCCCCTCTCAGAGTGAATCCACTTCCAACACATTAATGTATTCAAGAGTTTTACATATCTACACATGCACTTTTTGCAATCTTTTTATTAGGTACACAAAATTTTAGTTTGAATTCAGATTTGGCACTTTGGTTAATCTTTTTAAAAATTTGAAAGAAAGTGGAATTTTTTCTTGGAAAAATGGGTTAAAAATATGGTATTGTGAGATAAAATTGTTGTTCATCTATTATATTATTTGTTTTCATCATGGATTTTCCAAAAAATGTTCCTCTTACTCCATATAACTATCATGAATGGAAGACACAAATGAAGTTTTTATTGTGCAAATTGAAGTTATAGAGGATCACATTTGGCATATATCCAAAACCCATAAGTGCTACTATAGAAAAGATAAAATTGCTTGATAGGAAAGATGAAGCCTATGGTATTTTATATTTTTCCATCTCTCCAAATCTAAGGTTTCATGTTAAATCTTACACAACATCAAATGAGATTTGGACTATATTGGAGAATCTCTTTGTAAAGCAAGATAAGATGAGGCCATTCAAATTGGAGAATGAGCTCATTGTTCTTAATATATTATATTTTTACAATATCCAAGACTTATTCACCAAGATCAATTATCTTAGATTGTAGTTGAAATAATGTGGAGTTGATAAAGAGGATGATCAATTGATTCTTTTTATTCTTGCTAAACTTGGTCCTAATTATTTAATTTTTATTTCTAAAGTTATGCTGTACTATGGATGCTTTAGTTACTCCACATAAAATTCCTACTCTTAATTTTTTTGTAGCTTCACTCACAAGGAAATAGGAAACATTGGCCCATGCATAAGCACATCGAAGTCTTCCAAATCCTAGGCTCTTACTGCACAAGATCCAAAGGCTTCAAGTAGCAAAGGATAGAAACAAAACAAATGCTCCAAGAATAATGAGAAAGCCAAAGAATACCCATCATAGAATAACCCTATGTTCACTTCCTCTTCCAAAGGGTAATCATTCAGGAAGGAGAGGATAAAATATGTATATTGAAAAAAATGGACATAGTGAGCATCAATCCACCTCTTCTTCACCATCATCACCATCAACATCTACTCAATTAGGGAAAACATGAGTTGCAAGTGGGATATATAAAATTAAAGTTCAAGTGCTCTTGGCATCTATAAGTCCTAAATAAAGGAGATGAATTCTTGATTCTAGAGCATCTCATCATATGGCATCATCCATGGGTGTTTTCTCTTCTTTTAAGCCTCGTGATTCACCAAAAATTATGATGAATATCAACACATATGTGTGTGTGGGAAAGGTTCTATTAACATGGGAGAAGACAATTTTAATGATGTACTTTGTGTTCCGTCCTTGTCAACAAATCTACTTTCTATCTATCAAATTGCATATAGTGGAGTAGGTAAAATAGTTGAGTTCACACTTGATTCAATATTTATTAGGGACTTCGAGACTAGATATATAATAGTTATTTGGATGGTTGATCATGCATCTTGTTTGTATGCTTTTCTCATTTTTCTCTTAATGATTATATAGTTCCATTGGTTGATATTCACACTCATGCATTAGGTGTGAAGCATATTTTTGAGAAGTTTGGTCACTTAAATCTTGGTATTCTTGAGACTAGTGTTGAGCTTCCAACTCCTCCACCTCCCACTTCTTCATATTTTAGTTTTCCCATGGATTTTAATGCTTCTATTACTTCAATTTAACACGATGATCATATTTTTTAGATCTTGCTTCATGAGATGATTATTTGATATGCATTTTTGACTTGTTTGTGGAGTCTCATATTACATATTTGTAGGAAAATTTTGAGGGGCTATCTCTCCTCTTTGATGATAGTTTCAACACAACTATTGTTCCATCATAATTTTCTTTGTAGGTTGATATTCATGAGTTTCCACATAATCTTGATTTATCTTCTTCATTGATTGGGATAACACCTGATTTTGTTGTGGCACACTCTAGCATGGAGACACTTGATCAATTTTTAGATACACACTCCATGAGACTTATTCCCTCATCTTTTCACTTGGATTTGGAACTCCTTTTACATCCACTATTTGAATTTTTTCTTCCCAAATGAAGGCATGTTTCTTGCAAGTATTGAATCATTTTGTCTTCAAGAATTTTTCATTGGTATAGGAGCTACTTCATTATGGGGTGATACATTATATCCCTTTTTCCCTCTTATGGGGGACTATTGATTGTATATTTTTGATGGATGTATTACTTAGGGAGTACATATGAGTCCTCCTTTCATCACTTATTTTATCACTTGTGCATGGATTTTTTTCATGCATTCTCTCTTTTGGAGACCTAAGCTTTCTCCCACTAGGTTTTTATCCTTTACCCCATTTTGAGAGATCATTTGTCAATGGGTACCTAACATGACCTTGTAGATTGGACTCTTCCTTTAATTCATGTATCATTTTCATAATATTATACTACTCTCTAAGTTTCACTTAAGGGGGGTGTTGGTGTGAATATGATATTTTACCTAACTAGTTCATTAGTAGGTCATATTCGCATGTTAAGTTTACTTAGGTCCTAGGTAATCTTTCTAGAATTCTTAAGTTTCATGCAATATTATCTTATCTTGTGCCAATTAATTTTAGTATCCTAGGTCATTTAATATTTGTTATATTAGTTCTCTCATTGCATAGGATTAAGAAACTTGTCACAATCTTGTATTTTCCTATCTCTCAACCTTGCCTATATAAGCATGACATCATATGTATATTTCATATCATGTAATCATATTGGGGTTTAATCAAATTAATTGTGCCCATAATCAAGAAATATTTTTCTCTTGCTTCTCTTATGGAAGGCATCTTTTGGTTTTGCAAGTGGTCCTGGAGGCTTGAGTCAATTGGTGACTCTAACAACACCTATTTACATTTTTATATAAGTATAAATGAAGTTACTAATTTAAATTTTAACCCAAAAACCTCTTATATCATCTAAACCTCAAAACTTGGAGCATACACTTAAATACACATAGCTTCACTAATATGTTGAATAATAACCATAAATAGAATTAAAATTCTACATCTCAAAACAAAAATATTTACAATTCTCTTATGTTATCTATTCACTTTCATAGAGTAGATGCCACTACTATGTAACATATGCAACTATCTAACTCAACCTTTCTTTTTTTGTAAGTAATGAATAATACTTTGATTTTTGTTACACATTTTACATAAGTATGTTTATGTGTATGTGTATGTATATATATACACATACACATACTTCACATATTCATATATTATTTATACAATGATGCTCTATTCAATTTACGCATTTAGTCTAGATTGATAAAGCATAGTAACAAATTTATAGTCATGACAGAGCAGACTTATAATAAGATAAGTAAAACAATGTATTTATACCCAACAACATTTTATACTTTAAGGTTGAATTTCATATTGACCTATGAACATGTTTACTTGCTATTAAGAGTACAATTTCATTTGGTAATTGGGTCATACTAGAAAATAGTGGCAGCAATATACATCATCTTTCTGTATGGAAAATAAGCCAAATGAGGAAACCACAAATAACATTTAACCTTAGTAGTTGATTATGCTCTTTATGAATAGAAAAATAATATTTAACCAAATAGGTTGGCCAAGTTATTTATGAACAATAATTATATAACTAATGGGGTCAATTGAACTCTAAAAAATCAACACCACATGGGTATTGGTTGAAGTACAGTTCTTAAATAGAATAAATTCACTTTTTATCTCTATGGAAAGTGAATGCAACCTAGATTGTTTGAATCCCCAAAGTATCAACTAAATTTATTTATTGTAGTTTCATGGTATTATGATTATGGTTCCAAAGATACTAATGATTATATTTATAATTTGGTATTCCTCAAGTAGCCATAATACAAATATTGAGTATTTATTCACTATTAGACAATTGATAAATTGGCATTTGGCTCCTTTAAGGTCTACTACACATTATGTTTGTATGTCTATGTGTATGTGTATTATACACAAATATGCATACACATACATCATATATTCTAATAATTAAACATGGTACAATATTTTTATGGGAATGAGCCATAGAAAGCATAAAACATGCACCACAATAAACCTAATGGATCAAAAAAATATGTGGTAATAGCTACAAAAGACTATAAGAGAAGAGCTAGAGAAAGTGAATGAAATGGATCAAACACTAGAGTATTGCTCTATAGTATTCCACAATGAGGTTTACATTTTAAAATGAAACTATTATCTTTCATTACATTTCCTTTTTACCCTTTAAAAAAATAAATATTTAACAATGATCTATATGAAATACTTAATTAGAAATTTATGAAACTAATTACACATCCTGGTGTAATAGCTTCCTCCAAAATCCATTTTTATTTACTTCTCCTTTCTTTTTAGAAATATCAGTTGCCTCTACCACATTTCATACCCTCTTTCCTTAAAAAAAAAAATCTTAATAATGATTTGCATTCACTTTTTCCCCACAATTGTGTTAGCATGGAGTATACCATTGCTACACCTCTTTCTCCACTTGACCAAAGCAAATTTTCCACCTAATTCTTAGTTATTTTCCTTCCTCTTTGCTAGGTATTGATTTAGAAGAGTGGTGAAATTTTAAAATAAGTTGCATTAATTTTTAGGTAAGCCACTCTTCATGCATGAATTTAGTATTTTAGGATATATGTTTAATGTTTTATTTTTATTTTCAATTTAAAAATACTCTTACTCAATAGAAACTTAAATTTTTATTATCTTTACATAGAAAAAAATAACCAAACTAGAGAATGAATTCCCTATCCTTCCACACTACCCAAATAATACCAAGAATAAGGTAATCATGAAAACAACATGTTAGAAAACATGATCACATCTAACCCACAATCGAAACATAAGACAACTCTTGATCTCTAACTACTAACACCAACAAAGATACCTACAAAAGAACCGACAAAGAAAAACATATTACATAAGACTTACATCTTTAATAGCATACAAAACCTTACATGTGTGTGTGTGAAAATAGCTATTTCTCAAAGTTGTGATATGGTTATTTATCATCTAGATCTACAAACCTATCTCTACTGATAATTTCCTTCCTAAACTAGGAAGGAGAAATATACTTTCCTTCATCCATCTCATCATAGAGTTAGTTTGTTAGTCATAATCACATCATTTTACCATAATTCAACTAATAATCAAATTATCAATATTAATGATTAAGTAAAAATCATTTTAAATTTCTCATGTTTTTAAAACTAGCATCTATAGTTAGCATCTATTTGAACATAAGTATATATTGGAATAATCAAAGAAATAAAAACTATATTCCATTCTAGTTATCCTCATATTTAATCTCCATAATCCAATTATCCAAAATAAATAGCAAAAAAAATATATAACTAAATAATTATTTAAAAAAGGATGTGATATTGAGTTTTTCTAGATACCTTTTGGTGGTTGTAATAATATATCCATATGTAGACAATACTTATATAATTTACCACAACCATTTTTATAGAATTCCCACATGTTAATCAATATAGAACTTTATACCATAATGCTAGAAACTTAGTGTATTTCATTGCATTCCACTACAATGAATACTATAGATAAACTATTTATATAAGGAATCTCCTAGGTGAATATCACCTAAGTCCCACCATTCTCTCACTTGATATTTACCATAGGAGATAGTGTGGTATTTCAAATCAAGAGATTAACCTCATGCTCAAGAATGGGACATAGCCATTTCAAAGAGTCTATAATATTTACTTGAGTATCAATTTTATCCATATAGAATTTCTTGTTCTCAACAATCTCCCTCACAAAATTATATTGTATATCAATATGTTTTTCTCTTGCATGGTAAATAAAATTCTTAGCCACAAAAAAATGTACTTTATGAATCACACTTCAAAATTATTTGACTCTTAAAACCAATATTATTACTTAACCTCTTCAACTACATTGCTTCCTTGCAATCATATGTTATAGCCATATATATTAAACTTTAGTAGTTGACAAAGTAACTATTTGCTTTATTTTTCTCATCTAACCTATTGCTCCACCAAATAGAATAAACACATATCTTCTTGTAGATCTCCAATTTTGAAGATATCCATTCCAATCAAAATCAATAAATCTATGTACACTCAAGAATTTACCCATATCATTAGTACCATGATAAATCAAGCAATTGCTTAAATTTATGTTCATGTGCATGAACACTCTTTGTACATATGTCTAATGTTCTTTCCTTAACTAGGCCATGAACTTGCTTAAAAATCTCACTGCTTGGTAAATGTCTACTCTTTTGCAAACCATCACATGCATGATACTTCATACCAAAATCAAATAAGGAACCTTCCTCATATCCTCCAAATCCTTAACAAATTTAGGGCATTGTTCCATACTTAACTCCTTGCCAATTGGTAGAGGTGAACTTACTGACTTAATATCTTGCATTCCATACATATGAAAGATTGTATTAAGATATTTCCTCTAGTGTAGCCATAGTTTCCTTTTACGTATATCCCTACATATCTCCATTTCGAGAATATATTTTGGCAACTCCTAAATATTTCATATCAAACTTAATAGACAACTATGTTTTGAGTTCTTGAATTAATGCTTTATTATTTACAATAATAATCATATCAAAAACATATAAAACAACAATTAGAATATGATCATTTGAATTTTTAAATAATTGCACAATTTTTAACATCACTTATTCCAAAACCTAATTCTAATAGATGTCCATGAGGAGTACTTTAACTCATTTATAGACATGTTCAACTTTAAAACTAGTTTCTCTTTACCTTTCACCTTGTATCCTTCAAGATATTTCATTTGAATTTCCTCCACTAAGTCTCCATGCAAGAATGTTGTCTTGTCATCCATCTACTCAATTTCCAAATCAAATATCATAACAATAGATAACAAGATTCCAATAGAACTTAACTTTGCAATAAGGGAAAATATAATTGAAGTTTACTATCTCAACCTTGGAATCCTTTGCCACCAACTATGACTTGTGTGATTCAAGTGATCCATCTATTATGAACTTCTTCAACATACACTTGCATCTAATGGGTTTCATATCCTCAAGTAGATCAACCAAATTCCAAGTCTTTCACTACTTTAATGTCATTATTTCCTCATTTGTGACATTCTTCCAAGACTTTTTCTCTTTTAAAGTGAGAGCATCTTCCACAAAACTTGGTTCACTATTAGTAAAATTTAGATAAAATACACAACAAAATATGGTGGACTATACCTTTTAGGTGATATTCATTGCATAGTAGAAATTTTAAAAAAATTGTTGAACTTCTTGTTTCATCTACACCATGTTCTTCAAATTTTATGCCATATGTACTTTCCTCTTCCTCTACCAACTTATCATGTTCATTATTTTATTTACCTTTAGTAAAATCTATTTCTCTAACTTTGTTTCAGAAGGAATTCTCTCAATTTAGTATCCTTTTACTATTTAATGTTAGGCCTTACACCAAGTTCCTTGAATGTAACATTACTTGAGTATAAAACCTTCATGGACATTGGATTTAAAATCTTCTATACTTTCATATTTTCTCCATAAATAATGAAAATACACCTTGTAGCTTTTGGATCCAACTTGGATAGTTGCTCTATAGGCACCTAAACAAATGCCTCATAGAAAACACCCACAAGTGTGTAATCTTCTAGAATGCTCCCATATTTTCTTATGAAATTCTTAGGGTTTTGGTCTTATTAGTTCATAAGAGTTTTTATTTATTATTCTATGAATAAAACCTTGGTCCTTTTACGTTCTTTGACCCTTTGCATATGTCATTATTGTATCCTTATATTCTAGCATTAACTACTTTTTTTGGTTTATTCACTTAAGTTTATGGCATGTTCCCCTTGAATGCCATAGTCTTATTGGACCTACTTTCATTAATCAGTATTTGTTCATGATTTTTAGATTCCTCATGTTAATTTATCATAGTAGCATTACAAATTTAAGTGCTTATTGGAATTTGAAACATTAATTTCCCAACACATCACAAGGGTCCTCGCATCACAATTTTCATATGAAGTATTTTTCTAAAAAAAGCTAGAAATATCATGCCATGTGTTCTTCAGTTAGGAGTTGTACCTGTCAATTCATACAATTTTATGTTGTCCTCATGTTGAGTATATGGCTTATGGTTGACCCATTAATGTTTATGTATGCACTTCATAGATTAATTACAAAATTCTTGTTGGATTGTGGCAATTAGTAAAATTCCATTGCATCACACAACTCCTTCACATCATAATTTTGAATGGGGACCCAATTTCACTCATGGGATGTACAATGGCTTTGTCTCTCCCAATATAATGATAATATGGTTTCCAACTAATGGTTTTCTATTGTGTTACATAAATCCTTCACATTATAGTTTTGAATATGGATCCCACTTTTATATGTGCAATGTGTGACGGCTTTGTCTCTTTTAAGGAATTATCAACTTGGTTTCTAGTTTGGTAGTATTATATGTGGTGGTAGATAAATACAAAATTATCATTATATCATGAAGGTTCTTTGTATTAAATTTTTGAATGTGGGTACCACTTTCATATGAACAATGTACAATGGAAATAAAAGGTGAAATATTACTACTTATAGTGGTCAATACATGTGGCAAGATGTTTCGGTATTATTGAGTCACATATTAATCACCCCAAAAAATGCAATGCTCATATTGGTCAAAGTGTATAGTATGTCTCTCCAATGGCACCAAATAGAAAAATAGAAGCATAAATTTGACCCCTAGCAAGTATTTTTTATTTCTAAGGCTACTTACATCATAGTTTTAAATAAGTGTACTATACTCGACACCATGATGCATGATAACCATTGATCTTCTTCAATTAAATACATCAATGATCAACATGAAAGAAAAAATTGGAATCAATCATACAATTAATTTTTTTAAAGTGAAAATAGGGTGCCAAAGGAACATTTAATATGTTGTACCAATCCTACACATCCAAAGCACCATTAGTGATTCATTGAGGTCCTCCAATTTCCCAATCAAAATTTTTACCTAGAAGCAATAATTCATCATAAAGGTGTAAATTCACATGGAGTGATGGAAGATGGAAATGGAAAACACAACCATTAATGCAGCATGGTCCTCACAACCTCTATTTCATGATATTTTCTTAGTGATTGGCATAGGAGGTTGGCCATTTTCTAGTGGTTAATCTTCTTACAAGTGTCACCAATCAATAAGGACTATCTTTATAATATTTTCTATATAAGAGATGAAATATTTCATTTTAGGAAGGTAGGAAATTGAGGGAAAAAATCTTATGTACTATATACCACACTTTTTTAAAGAAATACCAATATTTCAATATTTTTTGTCTATTTTGTCATGATTGCATTGTTGTTTCATTTTCTTTATTATTTATTCTTGAAGGGAAGTACACCTTCAAGGAAGGTGAAAACTATTTTCTTATATTTTTTTTATATGATTTATTGTTCTGGTTAGTACACTTTCAAGGGGAGTGAGAAATCTTTTTGTTGTCACCTGAATTGCACCCTTCGTTAAATGATGAATTTAACTACTCAATGAAAACATGGGAATGGATTCAAGGTGTGTGAACCTGCCAAATGAAGCCAAACCTCCAAAAGAAGGGTTGGTTCTCTTTCTAAACTAAGTGCAAAGTATTCATTCAACTCAATGTTGAATAACTACAGCGAAAACCTAACCCTACTACTAAATTTTTCAAGAGAAAAGAGAGAAGGATAAATCAAGAAATGAATGTGATGAACCAATGTTTAGAATATGCTTTTCCCTTGCTCATTATAGCATAGAGAAAGAATGAAAGTTCCAAGGATCTTACACAATCCTTTTTTACAATAATTATTGAAAGCTTATATGTAGTTTAGGGTTTTGCAGACACTAAAAGGGAAAGATTTGATCCATTATTAGTCTTGAAAATAAGTTTAACATGACACATGAACATACAAGAATAGAAAATATTCATTCAAACATGAAGGTAAGGAAAATTTACACAACAAATACAAAATGATTAAAGGTAAAAATTACAACTTTCATTAATTAGAGGCTTAAATCCAGTTATAGTTACAAAGGTGAAAAAAATACATAATTTTGCTAAAGAACTAAGGAATAACCCTTTAAAATGAACATAAAAATTAAACCTTAGAAGGGTGTAGCAAGAAAGAAAATGTTATAGAGAGAAAACCTTAATCATGACCTTGTCAATGATGTATAACATGCATTTACTCCAAAGGGGGGTGGAAGTGAGATAAAATAACCCTGACACCATGCCATACCTCCATAAATGATGAATTGAAAAAAACATTGGGATGGTCCTTTGTCAGAAATGGATTCTGCAGCTCAATAAATTCAACATGGGCACTACCTTTATCTTTAGATCCATGCCCAAATATATTGAATCTCATTCTTGTAACCCCAAAAGTCGATATCTAATGATTGACCAGGGTTTTTGAGCATTAATGGAATTTTTGGGTTGAAAATGCACTTCTTGGGGGAATGTAAGAGTTTTTGAGTTGGGCCTTCCATCATACTGAAGGAAAGGACATTAAATGGACATAGACCTTGAAAATAAACCTTCCCATTGGACGTTGGGTGTCATGGTTGAGCCATACTACTTGTTAGTTTCCTCTAGAAGATCATGTTGAATCTTGATGCCCCAACGGAAAAGCTTGTCAAATGTTAGGCACTTTGACACTTTTTATATGAAAAGTAAGTAGGGTGTCGAGGAACAAAATAAATGGCATACAAGTAGATGGAACGTCGATGGGTCAATGCTCAACAAGGATTAGACTTCGCAGATTTTTTCAAAGGGAAGGATGGTGGACATTGAGGAAGGTGGAGTAAACATGCCAATATGGGGGTAGTTGAAACCTTTGAAACCTCAATAAGGAACATTTAGCCATTTTTTCAATTTTTAAACTTTGGGATTTTGACAAGGCTAGAATAAAGAAGGTTTATGCAACAATTAAAAGTATAATATCATACAATATGGCCTAGGTAAGATCTCGCATGTCGATTATTACTAGTGTGTTATAGTTAAGTAGGTATTTTAGTATTGGTAAGGGATTATTAAGTAGAATTTTGTAGTCAAATTACATTTACAGGTTCAAGTTATTACAAGGTAATACTATTCAATATATAGTGTTGTCAATACTTGGTGACTTTGAACCATTATAAACATCATTATCAATACATAATGTTGTCAATACTTGGTGAATTCGTATTTTCATAAATAGAGACCCATCAATCCATATAAAACCCTCCCATCCCACTTATACTTAAAGAATGAAAATTATTAGATGAATAATTTATTTTTAATTTATACTATTCATGCCTAAGCATTAAGGGTACAAGGAATGTCTAAATAGCTTATAGAATCTTGTATATCCTTCCCAAATTTGCATGAATATTTTATCTACTCTGTACTATGATAAACTTATTAAATTTCATGTAGAATCTAGTGTGCATTGGTAGGGATACCCCCTAGGTCCTATAGAGCCTAAATTGTAGGAGAGATCTAATCATCTCTCATTTGTTGGGCCATCCTCTAGGAAATTTTGATTATAGGAATTCACAAATACTTAGTAATAGTTGAAATTAAGTTGGAGAACCAATAGATTGACAACTCCACTAGATACTAGTTCCTAATTCCTTGGATCACTTCAAATATTTACAAATTGGTGACCCTAGTATTTCAATAACTAATATTACCAATATGTTTGTAAGCTGACAATATAAATCTTTGATTACACATTGATAATTCTATTTGAATATGAAGACTCTATTTTACATTCAAACCCAAAATTATTATTTCAACTTTGAAGAAGTGATGGTGTTTAAAAAATTTAGTCCTTTTTAGAGGTGAAAACTCTATTGTCAAATTTTGAAGACTTTTTGCTAATAATGCAAGGTTCTAGATTAGATCTGCAAAATTAAAAGGTTAGAACTTGTATGAGGTGCAATATTTTTCTAGGGATTTTATTTTCCTCTCATAATATATCTTTAAAGGATGAAAGCATTATTGTATTAGTCTCATTTGTAAAACAACTTTATGAAGATATTTAATTACCCTATTATGGATGGATTTATATTGAGGGATGGGTATTGAAATAAGAAATATACACTTGTATGCAAATAAGCCTAAGAAATTGGAGGCATAAGGTGTTGTGTTGTGTAACCTAAAGCCTTATTAAGTTGAAAGAAGTTATAGAAAATGATGAAAAGGTGAGTAGTTTCTCACTAATGGCAGATTTGAAAATGGAATCTTACTCTTGTTGGTGTGAAAATGGCTATCCCTAATTGGTTTCCTTCTAGGACCTATTCTCACTTGTTTCTTAAGTTTACATAGGTCACTTTTAAGGTACACATAAGATACTTATCTCTTTGTGTCTCATAGTGTATGTTTTTGGCACGTGTTTTAATCTTATGTCTTTTGAGGTCTCACCTTACCTTTATAAGCGAGGCTTCTCTTGAAAATCATGCATCTTGAGAATCTTGTGAATATTGTAGTCATGCTTGAATTCTTGTTTGGTAGAATAAAATATCTTATTCCTTATCTCTAGTGTGTGGAAAGTTATTTGGTGTTGTAGATTTTTTAACCTTGTTTGTTGAATTCAACATGGTATCAGAGATTTGAATTTGGAAACCCCCTTGTTGATCTTTGGGAGTTTTTACCATCAAGTTTTTTTTAGGGCATCTTGGACTAGATTTGACCCCATGATTGAGTCCAAAAATGAAAAAATGACATGGATCAATAGTAAAAGTGATATTCTTTCATGACGATCAAATCTATAAAAAATTAGGCCTCACTACCCTGTCATATAGTCATTCGTACTTCTTATGTCATCAAATCTGATGTTGGCATTATCAAATATTTTATGGTTTTTTATTATATCAGGTAAGAAATGTTAATTATATTATTTTATTTTATAAAGTTTTTTTTTTAAAAGCAAGTTGTACAGGGGTCCATAGACACCCATACTAGGGATATTTCATATCACAAAATGTAGGTGTTATTACGGCCTATCAGCCCACATGACCTCACACCTAGTTTCTTAGTCTTGGTTTCCAATGCTTAAGCGCTCAACACACAATACTCTGCTACCAATAGGCCATGCCACCGTGTGAGCCTCCAACAACACCACTTAGTCTAGATCAAGCTATTGTCTAGATCATGCAACCTCCACCACCCAACACACTAGAACAATTCTTTAAAAAGTGGCACCATCCATGGGCCACTTGCCCCCATTTTTTTCTACAAGGAGAATTATTTTTTTATAGTGCATAACTTTGTGGCAAGGTGTCAATTTTTTGCAAATGATTAGTCATTATAAGGATGGCTTCTTATACTTCATTGTGGTGTAGGTGATTCTTCCATATTTTTTAATTTTTTCTATTTTTACCAACCTAAAGGTACATCTTTTATTCCTTTTTTGCAAATGGCATAACTTTTGCATATGAAGTCAAAATTTAGAAAAAAAAATTAAATTGCTTAGAAAATTTCAAGGAATCTAATTGTAACCTCTATTTTCCATTTTGATAAAAAAAATTAAATCAATGTGTTATAAATGATCAATTTTTAATTTTTAATTCTATAAATTGCAAAAAATGATCATCGTAATTTTTGGGGGTTGCAAATATAGATTTAATACACCTTGGGAGTGTAAGGCATAATTTAAGTGTCATTTATTCTTTGTTCTCTTGGTATTTTTTTAAAAATCATGGTTGAACTAAGGACTATTGATATCCTCACTCCACACAATTATCACACATGCAAATTAAAAATGAGACATAATACAATCTAAAGGACTTTGGTAAATGTTAAATGAAAAACAACATTAATTTCACTAAGGATTTTGAAAAAAAAAATCATATAAACAAATTATATGAAGCTATGGCACTCATATAATTACATGTACTTGATAATCTTTTGTTTCATGTTGTGGAGTGCACAAAACTTAAGTAATCTTTAGACACAATTGATGGATTGTAGGTACAATCAATGATTTTTTAAACTTGAAATTGTTGCAAAGATGGTTGATGTTGCACCAAAAGATCAACCTGTTAATGGTCGATACAACTTTCAAAATTAATGAATCCATAGGAGGTGGTTAATCCATGTCACGAACCCAAGCGTTGTGTTGCACAACACAAGGAGACCAAGGGTGCTCACCTTGTAATATTCTCCCAATGCAAGTGAGGGGTTCAAACCCATGACAAAAGCTCTGGTACCAATTATTGCAAAGACAGTTGTCATTGCACCAAAAGATTGTCCTATTGATGCCCAATACAATCGCCAGAGTTAATGAATCCATAGGAGGTGGTTAAGCCATGTCACAAACCCAAGCGTTGTGCTGTACAACACAAGGAGACTAAGGGCGCACAACTTGCAATAGAAATTAGAGTCATACTTGGCATCACTATCTCCAAATAATTTTCCTACCATTCAGGATTACCTTGCAAAGTTCAAATTACTTTTGTAATAAAATTATAAGGATGTGAGCATGAGAAAATTGATAAATAATGTATTTTCTTGATTTTGTCAAATTTGAATGGTCCATTTCAAGTTTTTCGTCTACTTTCTATTCTACTATGGAATCCTTGGGGAAATAATTTAAGATGCCCAACTTTGAGTTGTTTTATGTGCATCTTACTAGGGAGTAGGTCAAGTTAATTCTAATGGATGCACTTCCTAGTTATAAGAGCTAAGCATTGATGGCTTGATCTTCCAAGGGTAGATGAAAGAATAAGAATAAGTCTAAGACAAAATATCCTTCAAGTAGTGGGTCTCCCTCCAAACCAAATCATAAGAACAATTGGAAGTCTACTACTTCTCCTACTTATTCCAATTCAAGTGAGTCTTCCTCCAAGTCAAAGAAGAAGAAAGGAGACCCTTGTTCTTTTCTTATAAAATCAAGGCATAATTAGTCTTATTGCTTTAAGAGGTTAGAAGCATTGAAAGAAGCCATGAGGATAAATAATATTTTAGTTCATAAGTCCTCTTCTATAGGTAAAAGGGAATATCTTTCTATATGAGATTTGCAATCATCTACAAAAATTTGGATACTTGATTGAATTTCTTCATATCACATGAAAAATTGACATGATCTACTTGAGACTCTTTTTAACAACAATAATTAGCATATTGTAGTGGGTAACTCTTCACATATTTCAATTTTTGGGAAAAGCTCCATTCACTTGTAAGATGGTTGCATTGAGGATGTTCTTCTTGTTCCTGATATTTCTATGAATCTTATTTCTAGAAATCCAATTTAACATTCTATAGATGGGAAGATATTTGAGCGCAATAAAAATGATGCAACAATGGTTGGCTTCTCAAATTTTGGGATTCACTAACTCAAATTGGGTTGGTGATGTTTATGATCATAATTATAATTTTGGATTTATCTTCTATCTTAGTTCTAGTTTTATTATATGCTCATGCAAGAAGTAGACAACTATTGCATTATCATCGATAGAGGCTAATAATTGACACACAATTTTGTCAAGTCAAGAGATTCCTTGAATTTGTTAGTTGATAACTAAGTTCGGATTTCCTCTTGAATACCCCACTAATCTTTGGTATGATAATCAAAGTGATATTTATAGTTCACACAACATATTGGAGCATTAACATACTAAACATATTGATATCAACATGCACATCATTGGGAAACTCATCCAAGATGGTGTTCTTAACTTGGAGTATTTTCCTACTAAGGAGCATGTTGCAAACATATTCACTAAAATTTTGGCATCACCTCGTTATCTTTAGTTGTGATCAATGCTTGGGGTGAAGGAAATTTTCCTTGGGGGGTCCTTTTGAGTCCTCCTTCCTTCACTTTTCATGTTTTTTTTGTATGTTTTCTCTCTTTTGGAGAGGACATTTTTTCCTACAAGTTTTTTCAACTTTTCTCCATTTGTGAGATATTTTTTGTACATGGGTACCTCATTAGGCCTTGGTTATAGAACCCATCCTTGCATTGTTTTGTTCCTCCCTTATTCACATTTAAGGGGTGTTTTTGTGTGAAAAGAGTTATTCCCTAATTGGCTTCCTTCTGGGACCTATTCACACCTAGTCCTTAAGTTTACTTAAGTCACTTTTAGGGTACAAATAATATACTTATCTCTTTGTATCTCATATCATATGATAATGACACTTGTCTTAATATTATGCCTTCTTTGGTCTCACCTTTCCTTTTTAAGCAAGGCTTCTCTTATACATTATACATCTTGAGCATCTTATGAATATTGTATTCATTCTTGTATTTTTTTTTCATAGAATAGCATCTCTTGTTTCTTCTCTCATGTGTATGGAAAGTTATTTGGTGTTACAAATTTTTGATCATGGTTGTTGACTTCAAAAACTCTAGCCTTCCCTCTACATATTCAAATGTCATAATGCATGGTACAAAATAGTATAAGTTTTTTCATTAGAGAATTCATTTCTCTATTTATTTTAATGGTATCCCAAATTATCCAAATCCCATTCCCAGTGAATTTAGAGACCATTTTCCAAAATTGAGTGGAAGTAGCTCTATATTTGTAAACAGATATCTTTAGGATTTAGTTATTTAATGCGATATTTTGAATATTGAGGAAGAGGATGTCATAATTAAACTCTTTATATTTTCCATAACAGAATATACAATGGATTGGTTTTCTATTTTTTCAATGCTTTCTATTACTTCATGATAATATTTTCAAGAATTGGTTATAGATCAATTTGGTGAAAGAGTAGATTTGAATTCATTGATCAACAAAATCATTCTTATTTAGAAGGATGAAGAAGAATTGGTCCCTACTTTTAATATGAGATTTGTAAAGCCGATGAGATAAATTACAAAAAATGTAATGACAAATGATTTGATGTGCCTACCTGTATATTTAGGTACATAAAATGAAATATGGGTTTCTTATTGAGATATAAGAATCCTACATCACCTAAATTGCTCCCTCTATTCAATGATGAATTCAAATTATCAATGAAAACAAATTTGGTGAAAGAGTAGATTTGAATTCATTGATCAACAAAATCATTCTTATTTAGAAGGATGAAGAAGAATTGGTCCCTATTTTTAATATGAGATTTGTAAAGCCTATGAGATAAATTACAAAAAATGTAATGCCAAATTATTTTATGTGCCTACCTATATATTTAGGTACATTAAATGAAATTTGAGTTTCTTATTGAGATATAAGAATCCTACATCACCTGAATTGCTCCCTCTATTCAATGATGAATTCAAATTATCAATGAAAACATGGGAATGGATTCAAGGCATGGGACCCTTATAAATTAAGCCATGTATCCAAATGTAGGGTTGGTTCCCTTTCTAAAGTAAGTGCAAAGTATTCATCCAACTCAATAATGAATACTTAAAACTAAAAACTAACCCTACTAGTGAATTTTACAACAAAAAATAGAGAATGAGAATATAGGAAATGAAGGTGATTCACCAATTTTTAGAATATGATTCTCCCCTTCTCATTATGACAGAGAAATAATGAAAATATCAAGGAGATTACACAATCCTCTATTATAACAATTCTTGAAATATTATATGCGGGTTAGGGTTCTGTAGACACTAAAAGGGAAATATATGATCCAATGTTAGTCTTACAAATGAGTTTAACATAATAAATGAGCATAAAAGAATACAAAATATTCATTTAGACATGAAGGCAAAGAAAATTTGCATAACAAATATGGAATGAGGAAAGGTAAAAATGACAAGTTTCATTAATTAGAGGCTTGAAGCTAGTTACAACTATAAAATTGAAAAATTGCATAAGTATGCTAGAGAACCAAGGAAAAACCCTTTACAATGAGTACAAAATTCCCTTTTAAGCCTTATAAGGGTGTAGAAAAAAGAGAGTATGTTACAGGGAGAGAAAACCCTAATCACAACCTTGCCAAGGATGTACAACACGTATTTACTCTAAAGGGGGTGGAAGTGAGAGACAATGACCATGACACCATGCCATACCTCCATAAATGATGAATTCATAAGAAAAAGTGTAGCAACCCTATGAAATTTCTTGAAAACATATTTGGGATGGACCTATTTTAGAAATGGGGTCTACAACTCAATACATGTAGTATAGGTGTCACCTTTGTCTTTAGATCTATGTCTAAATGCATTAAATGTCATTCATGTAACCCTAGAAGTCAAGATATGGTGGTTGAGGAGGGTTTTTGAGGACTAATGGTGTTTCTTTATCGAGAACGTGCTTCTTGTGGGGATCATTTTAGTTTCAAGGTCGGGCTTGCCAATGTGCTAAAGGAAAAGGACATTAAATGGATTGAAACCCCAAAAATACACCTTATTGTTGGGCATTGAGTATTGGGCTTGAGCCATACTACTTGCAATTTCCTCTAGAAGAGGATCATGTCGAACCTTGATGCCCCAACAAATAGGGTTGTCGAATGCCAAGTATCAAGAATAATTTGAAATTTCTTACTCTGATGGACTCGGTCATGAGATTCCTTGATGGTCCAACAAAATAGAGTGAAACAAAGGCAAGGCATTGGGCTTTGGGGGTTGGAAGAAATAATATATGGTTAGATCAAATTTCAATTACTCAATGATAGATGAAGGAACAACATTTAGCAGGTTTTCAAAAAAAAATTGTCAGGAATTAAGAGGTGTGACACATACTAAAATAGAATGGAGTTAGGGAGAACCCTGATGAGATGACCCCCAATGAGATCTATACTTATACACTTTTTTCATGAAAAACAAGTGAGGTGTCGAGGAATGAAAGAAATGACATACAAGTAGAGGGAACCTCAACGAGCTGATGCTTGACATGGATTAGACTTAGAATATTTTTTCAAAGGGAAGCATGGTGGACATTGAGGAAGGTGGAGTAGACATGTTTATATGAAGGTAACTAAAACCCTAAAACCCCGACAAGGAAAACTTAGTCATTTTTCAAAATTTCCAACTTGAGATTTTGACTAAGGCTAGAATATGGAGGGTTTATGCAACAATAAAAAGCATAATATCATGCAATATGGCCTAGGTAAGATCTCTTAGATTGTTCATTATTGGTGGGCTATAAGGGGGCATGAAATTTCAACATTTTGGTAACCTTTATGACATGATTTCTTGCTAATCATGGAGAGACAATGGTCTTAAGCATTCCATTGGGAGCAAAGTTATAAGGGAACAACAATTGAATTATCCTTCCCTCAAAACACAAAACATGACACAAAAGCATGTGCAAGATCGCACTTGGAGGAAAACACAAAAAACATATATCATGCATTCCCTTAAGGAAAATACAAAGTGTGCATCAACAATTCTTAAAAACAACAACAATGGTAATATGTATAATATTTTTACAAAAATGAATGTTAACTTTCATTACTTTTCTCTATCAAAGACAAGTATTTTGAAGGAGTTGATCCCCCTCAAACCATAACCACATTCACTATCCAACTACAAGCATTGAATCTCCCTTCCCTCATTCATCCATTCACACCTACTTCCCACGTAGTGAAGATTCACTTCACCATAAAATTTTCCATTGTAGGGAAGCCATAAAACCTAAACCCATCAAGTGATGCATCAAGGATGCAAATAGTAGCTTGTTGATGTGTTTTTTATGCACTTCTCAACACAAGCAGTGTGTAGGTGCACTACCTCTCTTCAAAGACAATCTTCCACAATCAGATTGCAGAACACTATCCCAAGGTCTCTAATGTCAGGTCTTGACAATTCTTGGAATATTTTAGTTGATTTATGTGATTTGCTGGAATCACAAGGCGGTCTTATGGATGAGTTACAAAACATGGGAAGTTGGGCTTGCAAATGTTGTTTCAAAGTGTTGGAAGTGAATGAACAGTGACTGTCCACTCAAAATAGCAAGCTGAAACTCATCAAGTTCATCTAATTTAGCTTCATGTCAATGCTTTGGTTCCTACTCTAACCAAGGATTAAAAGAAATAGCAAAATGAGAAGGGTTAAGAAAGTTGTTCTAATCCTAAGCTACGAATGAACAGTAACAATGGTGGCTGCTACAGTAGATAGACTTCCTAAACTGAGTTTTTCTTGACCAAGAGAAACCTACAGCTACACAAAACTAGTGCAATCTTCTAAGGTCTGCTGATTTTCAAATTACACATACACATAATGAACATGCAATTAAACTAGGTTGCAGCAATGACAAAAAGAAGCCCAAGCTAACTTTGCACAACAGCTTGTCATCAACAAGTGTTAAAAGTATGGGCTAGAAGCTCATCAAATAGTATAACAACAACACCATCATGACAGCCATTCAAGAAACTAATACCAAAACTAACATAGAAGGTAGAACCATGCATGCAAGATGAGAAAAATCAAAGAGAACAACCATAAAATCATGCAATGTTGTCTTCTATTGCTGCAAATGCTTTTTACAACAGCTCTCCAACCCTTACAAATGAGGGGAAAGCCCCTATTTATAGTTTTCCAAAGCCCAAATGAATGGCTAGGATCAATTTACAACGAAAGGCCCAGATTCAATTACATTAGGGTTTCACCTACCCCACAATATTCAACAATTTTAAAATACATCATTTTTCTTTTCCCTGTTTTGTCATCTAGTGCCCAGATGCTATAGAAATTTCTTCATTTAGCTGATTTCCCTTTTACTGTAGCTGAAACTGCTTGAAAGTTGCCTTCTTACTTGATGTGTTTGCAGTGTTCTTCCTTGGATCAAACAAGCCCGTCGATGATTGGCATCAATTGATTGGTTGCCCCTGATTCGAGCGGACAACTCATCATCATTTGGTAAAAAGTAGGACAACTCCTTCATGCCTTCTTCAAGGCCACCCCCTTACATTTTTGTCATTGACTTCCTTGGCACAAGCCTTCTTCTAATGCCGACCTTGTTGGTGGGTGCTAGGGGGAGAAGCGAACATGAAATAAATGGTGACAGGAGCGATGCACTTTTCCTTGTTCAACCTTCTCAATGGGATTCCTCGACAGACACGCGGTAGGCTTCTTCAATCCTGTATACACGAAGTGTCGTAAGTGCTTTCATACATAAATCAAGGAAAACATTAGTCAAATCTTGCAAAATCCTTGTTAGAGCCATCCATGCATCATCATAAGATCATAATATTCATATTTGGAGCTCATGTGGACCATAAACATTAATGTGGGCCCAAGGAGATGAGCAGTGAACGAGGGACAACAAACCGGAAGGGAAGTTCCCAGACCTCACAAAACATAGCGAAAAAGAGATTTTTCAATTATAGTGCATGGGAAAAGGGGAAGGAAGTGTGCCCAGAAAAAATTCCTTAAGATTGGACTCATTTGACAAAAACTAGAAACTCAAAACTGCCACGGAGGGACGGAGTCTCAGAAATGGCCACGGAGGGGCCAGGCTCCGAAGGCCGGGTTGTCGGGGCTCCACGGATGTTCAAAACGGCCATGGAGGGACAGAGTCCCAGAAACGGCCATGGAGAGGTTGGGTCGCCAGGGCTCCATGGATGTTCAAAATGACCAAAGAGGGACGGAGTCCTAGAAACGGCCATGGAGGGGTTGGGCTCTGGAGGCTGGGTCACCAGGGCTCCACGGATGTTCCAAAACAGCCAAAGAGGGACGAAGCTCTGAAACCACTGAAACTTTACAGAACATTGACGAAACTTTGGCAATTCACTTAGGCACCTCAAACACATGCCAGATCCACCAAAAAGTTGTCCCCAAAGTCAAAAATGTGGAAACCGAACCGATGGGGTCCACGGATGTTCAAAACAGCCAAAGAGGAATAGAGTCCCGGAAACAGCCACGGAGGGGCTGGGCTCTGGAGGCCGGATTGTCGGGGCTCCACGGATGTTCCAAAATAGCCAAAGGGGGATGAAGCTCCGAAACCACCGAACGTTGACGAAACTTTGGCAGTTCACTTAGGCACCTCAAACACATTCCAGATCCACCAAAAAGTTGACCCCAAAGTCAAAAATGTGGAAACTGGACCAATAGGGGTCCACGAATGTTTCCAAAACAGCCAAAGAGGAAGGGAATTCCGGAGGGAAAGTTCTAAACCATCGAAACTTTACGAAACATTGACGAAACTTTGGCAGTTCACTTAGAGACCCCAAAAACATCCCAAATCCACCAAAAAGTTGGCCCCAAAGTCAAAAATGTGGAAACCGGACCTGCAGGGGTCCACAGATGTTTCCAAACCAGCCAAAGAAGAAGGGAATTCTAGAGGGAAAGTTTTGAAACCACCGAAACTTTACGAAACATTGATGAAACTTTGGCAGTTCATTTAGGGTCCCCAAACACATCCCAAATCCACCAAAAAGTTGGCCCCAAAGTCAAAAATGTGGAAACTGGACCGACAGGGGTCCATGGATGTTTCCAAAATAGCCAAAGAGGTAGGGAATTCTGGAGGGAAAGTTCTGAAACCACTGAAACTTTACTAAACATTGACAAAACTTTGGAAATTTACTTAGGCACCTCAAACACATCCCAAATCCACCAAAAAGTTGGCCCCAAAGTTTAAAATGTAGAAAAAGTGAATCGAGCGATCAAGGACCAAGTCAACAGAAACAAGACAATGGGCAGAAAAGGGATGGGGGACTTTATTTCTCCATGGATTTGAATACCCTAAGTAGGTGAATTTGGTAAGGGGAATTTGATCGTTTGAAGGCACATGACCAATTTGGGCTTGGAAAATGGGGCACGCAAAACAAGACAGGAGCAAAGTAGCCTACCAGGAGCGAAAAAAAGGGGGGTCCCTGCCTACGGTGGGGCGTGTGTGCAAAACATGCACAAAAAATGGAAACTCACTAGGGAAATGCTCTAGAGCATTTTGATGACAAACTGGAATCATGAACCCAGAATCTTTGGTTCTGACCTTCACGCTAGGGTAAACAAACTAGACGCCCAACCAAAAGATCAAAACCACTAGCCAACCCAACCTTCAGTATGCTGAAAATCCAAGTGTGTGCAATTGCATTAATTCCCATCCTTCAGTTGCTACAGGAACCCAAGCTCTATCAAGTTAAGCTACGTAGTTTATTCTAACTCCAAAAGCATCTGGGACATTGCCTCACTGCCAATCAGGCATCCATAGCCTCGACAAAGTTATCGTTGTGATTCTCTTGAACATTGCTCTACTATCGGCCAGGTGTCCATAGCCTCAGTAGAGTTGCTCGGATACCCCTAAAAAGTTGAATTTTCTTTCTTTTAATTTTCAATGTTTTCTTTCTTTCTTTCTTTTCTCTTTTCAGCTCTTTTATTTCAACCCGCAAGCATTGAAGCTCGTGCTCAGGGCTGAGAATCACAGTGGTGCTAGAGCAGAATTTTAGATTTTTCACTTAACTAGACTTCACAAAAGGCCCTACAGTGACCGTCGAATTCTTAAGATGTGTAAGAGCTATAATATTTCAAAATATGTCAAAGTCGGACTAAAGCAACAACTTATCCTCTTTGAATCAAACATCCAGATCACTTGACACTAACAGAAGACCCTCATCATCCACTTTGAAGACTTGATTAGAGTTTGACAAAGAAATATGTAGAACAACCCCAAGCGATAAGTATGGTTGTTGTGCGCACAGATGTACCCAACTAAAAGCAGACGAACCCTGAGCAAAGCAGCAACAAACAAAAAGCAAACAAAAAGCGAGCAACCTACATCAAACCAACTAACCTAAGGAAATCATGAAAGTGGAGTATTTACAGGAAACCTATACTACTCAAAACGGGCTATGTACAAAGATATTTACAAAGCACTATGTTCAGGCAAGGCGAGCTGACATTAGCGTTCATTGGATTTTGCAGTGCATGCACAAGAAAATAGGTGATCATTATCGTTCTTAACCATGCAAACTTATCTTTATATTCAGAAAAAAGAATTTCAACATTGCAGCACTCAAGTTCAATCACATCATCATGAAAAATCAGCAATTGAGGAGGCTCATTGAACCCATGGTCAATCCACAAACATGTTTGTTTTCCCTCATTCCCATAATCAAAATAATAAGTGTAGTTATGAGAAATAATAGGGGCAAGGAAGGATAGAACTTGGATGTCATCACATGGAGGTGGTAGTGTTGGATAGTCGAGAGCAAGCACAACATCATTGATCGTTGCATCGGTAGCCTCGAGCGGGCGTGGTGGAGGGTGCAGCAGTTCAGACATTAAGCTTGCATAAGGCTGGGAGGACGGGCAGCAAACAACTCTTCCAATCTACCAATGGGACCTACAGCCCTGGTTGATAGTTCTTCAAAAAGAAATACTTCTCCACATTGATCATCTACAAACTTGGGATCCACTTGGTTGTCCTCAAGGGGCAGCATGTTGTCTCATTTCCTTCCCCAAGTATCAACCTCCTTTTTATGATATTCAACGTCATGGGATAATGACATGCATGCATCTTTCCTATTACAGCTCCCTAAATATGAAGGAGGATCAACAATGGTCATGGCGGAAGGACTTCTAGTTGCGTCTTGTAGTTGGTCAATTCTGTCATACTTGTTGGAAGCCATCAAAACACCCCCATCTTTGTCTTCTTCCCTTTGTTGTTCATGCATCTCATTATGACGTTCACTTGTTTCCTCATGCTCACTATCATTGTAAATGGAGAAGGAGCTCCTCTCCCAATCTAGAAACTCTAGTGCATCACTTTTTGGGGGCTCAAGGAGTATGTATTCATCGCTACCATCTTCTGGGATGTGCTCTTCCTCGGCATGAGCATACCTCTGTAGTGTAGCTCCCAATGGAAAGAAGTCATCAATTAATGGCACCTAATCAAGGGGACCAAAGACTACTGCACAATTCCCCTCCAAAGACTCGCCAAAAATTCCATCGTCCATAGCACACAACTGCTCTTTAAGAGGAAGAACTTCTTGGTGACTGGTGGAAAACATTCCCGCTTGATCTACTTCATCACTCAGAAGTTTGAGACTGTATTGTTGTCCTTCTTCTATTGTTGCCCCAACATCCTCTTGAGGCCTACCTTTAGCTGAGTCATCACTCAGTTCAAGCTCTTGGTCTTCACGTTCCATCACTGAAGTAACTACAGGAAGTGGTATGCTTGGCTATCTCACTTGTCCTTTGACTTGCTTAATGGCTTCTTTGCATAGCTCACATGCAAACTTAGAGTGTGATGAATCATGAAGTTTGCACCAATTTGGAAATAGTAGCACCTCCAAATCCACTTGGTATTTCAACTCCGACCAATCCTTTTCGAACCTAGAGACGAGCTGGTCATATCTCTCCGTGATCGGGTCCTCATCATCACTTGAAAAAGAAGCTTGATGGTAGATAGTCGTAGCAAGTGGTTGCTCCCACTCCTCCAAATCTGCATTTTCAGATCCTTGATCACTATCATTGGTGAAGGGGAGGCTTTCTAATCTAATTTCAATTATACCTTCGTCGTCATTTTCTGCGGCTCCAAGGTCGTCAACCTTTTCTTCTTCTTGTTCTTCAACATCTGAGTTGGCTGTCCCAACATCCATGGCTGCAAACTTCATTGGTTCATCATCACCTACCAATTGCTCTTCTTCTAGAGTGGAGGATTGTCTTTGATTGGTGGAGGGAAGACCTTCTAAATTAGTTTCAATCATATTTTCGCCAAGACACCTTGCTGTCCTAGTGAAGTCTTCCTCTTCCTCCTGGCTTTCAACTTTAATGTTTGCTGCTCCAACATCAGCTTGTATCAAATTTCTTGGTTCATCCTTACTTTGTTGTCCTTTGGATGTTGACAGCGCTTTTGCCTCATGTGATAACTTCTCATTGGGAGTTGGCTGCTCCAACTTGTCCGAACAACCCTTGGCTTGAGCGATGATTTTTGTGCATGACGAGCAAATGAATTCAAAGTGGGGTGCATTGTGAAATCTGCACCAACTTTCCATTAGTACTTTCTCCAATCTTGGTTCGTCCTTGTTGCTCAAATGTTCCTGGATCAACTCCTTGAATGCCTTGGCTTCCATGGTTGTCAATTCTTCCTCCAGGTCTACAAGGGCTAAAGGCTGATAGATTTCGCAAAAGGGAATTTGTTAGAATTGTAAAAATTTGATTTTTTTCATATGCTTTCATTCATAATTTTATGAAATAAGTGCCTTATCAATCACCTTCTACTCATATTTTCCTATGTTGTCCCATTGAATCCGTTGGGTCACACTTTTTTTTTTTGCATTTTGGTCCCTATCGGCATGGGTTCGTCAAGCTCTTCCCGATCCATGTTGTGTCCTCTGCTAGAAAAACGTCTGTGTTGCCTGTCAACAAGATGTTTTAATATCATGGTGACTAGATTTCTTTCATTGGCAATTATTGGCATAACAGTTTCATCATTTCAGCGACAGTAAGTTTTGTATCGACATAAGGTTCATCTTGTGTTGGCTACAACGAGGGCATCTATCAACATATGATAAGACTATCGGCATTATGTCTCAGCAAGGTTCCTGTGTCTCATCGAACGACATTTGAAGGGTTCTATTGGGGAAGGTTTGGGACATCGATATATGTCATAGTGAATCTGTTGAGTCTTGCCAATGGTATCTTGTGATTTTCTTTCGGTGTGGGTTGTACCTTTCATTGAAAGGTCTTGGCGATGTCGACTTGTTATACCAACTAGCACTTTAGGGTTCTTCGGTATGGCTAATGTTGCTTTGTTATAGTGTCTTAGCGAACTCAGTGTGTCTTGCTGACGAGGTTTAGTATGTGGCTTTCGGTGTAGCCCAATGAAATCTCTATGATGTCTCGCCAATGGTCCAATGCTATGGCGACAGTGTCAAATGAAAAGTGCTTTTTGGCAAGAAAAACCTTAAGTTGCAGTGACATGACAAAATGCGAAGTTACTTTCAGGGAAAGGAAATGACATCTATAGGAGGTCTCCCTGAGAGCGATAAGCTATAGCGACTATGAACAAAACAAAAGGATTGCTTCGGTGTGAGATGTATCCCTATCTCCGCGAATGGAAAGCACATAAAGGAAATACATTTCGATGAAGCATTTTGAATCTATATGACATCTCAATGACAACGGCGGGCTATAATGAAACTAAGTGACATTTCTTGACTTTGGTGTAACAAATGGATGGTCACGACGAAGCATGCAGAGCAGGGGAACACTGGCAAGGAGCGATCAGCGTTATTTTGCCTTCGGCATACCTTCAGGCCTGTCTTGCTGACTGTCACTGGTAATAATAGAATTTTCTGATCTTGTGGCCGACATGTAATTGGAATTTTAACCGTTGCAAGCTGACTTGGTTTTTGCCTGAATTCTATGGTGGCCGACATGGATTTCCAATTTGATTTATTTTCTTGAATTTTGGGTATAAATATGCACCTAGATTGTAATTGAATGATCAAATTTTAGATCACATATAGTAGTTAGGAATGGCTACAGTAGAATAATTTTCTCTTATCAGAGACTGTGCATGTTTTAAAATGGCGAATTCAATGGAAACCAACTTGTGTGGCAAGTTATTTCTAGTGTCAATTGTATGTTGAACTTATTGAAAAGTATTGTTGAAGTTGTCTCCAAGTTGATTCTTTTTGGTTGTTTAAATTGATGTAACAAGTTTACTTTCAGTTTATCAATGCACATTTGTTGTATTTGTGTGATTAATTGACTGGTTCTCTCAAGTAGAGATTAAATCCTTTTTGTTGATCACAGTAATCAGGGAGATTCATCTAGATTATTAAAGTAGAGCTTAGTGGTCATGATCTTGCATTGTTTATACAAGTTATGAACAGATTATATGCATGCAATTTTATTTTCTGCTAGAATAAGTTGCCCACTTCTATTTCATTTGACTCTGCATACGCAACAAGGCACTGGTCTATGCAATTTCATCATTTGAATTCATTCAGTTTCTTTATATCTGTTAACTAAGCATTTTAGGATTTAGATCAGAAGATTGCTATCAAGTTTTATTTCATTTGTTCACTATCATCTGCCATTGTGGACAAAGCATTTCAACAAAGATAATCACAAGTTAAGTCTGCACTATTCAGAAAGGTACACCCACTCAGGTTTGCAGCACCTAAAGAGTAGAAGGTTGAGTTCTCTTGACCTTGTTTGTTACCATAAAGCGTATCAAGAGATTGGCATCCTCTTGAGGCATTCAACCTACGTTTTTGAGAGATAACATAATTTCTCCTTGCAAGACCTTTTCAATTATGCTCAAGAAAGTCAGACACCCCAACTCGTTGTGCCTATGAGTGCAATGGATCTGACATCTATCCGCCAATGCAAATTGTTGCAATGGCCTCTTCAATCTCCTATTCAACTCTGCATGCAGCTGAGTGATGCCAATTTGTGCATGCTGCTCCATTTTGACTCAGCTTCTACTTGCCTTTAGAATTCTCTGATTTTTAGCATTAAAAGAGATCTACCTATCTCAAATTTCTTCTTTGAAAGTGCTCTTTTCAATTTCCAATTTTCAGCTTTGTAGCCTCAACATGTTAGGCCCTCCTTCTAGCGTCAGTTCTCTTGATGGCATTAGGAGGAGGAGGGCATAAAATGAATCACTTCAAACCTTCAACTTTGTATTCCCAACATGTCAGCCCTCCTTCTAGCACCAGTTTTGTTGATGTGTTTTTTATGCACTTCTCAACACAAGCAGTGCGTAGGTGCACTACCTCTCTTCAAAGACAATCTTCCACAATCAGATTGCAGAACACTATCCCAAGGTCTCTAATGTTAGGTCTTGATAGTGCTTGGAATATCTCAGTTGATTTATGTGATTTGTTGGAATCACAAAGCAGTCTTACGGATGAGTTACAAAGCATGGGAAGTTGGGCTTGCAAATGCAGTTTCAAAGTGTTGGAAGTGAATGAACAATGAATTTCCACTCAAAATATCAAGTTGAAACTCATCAAGTTCATCTGATTTAGGTTCATGTCAATGCTTTGGATCCTACTCTAACCAAGGATTTAAAGAAATATCAAAATGAGAAGGGTTAAGAAAGTTGTTCTAATCCTAAGCTACGAATGAACAGTAACAATGGTGGCTGCTATAGTAGATAGGCTTCCTAAACTAAGTTTTTCTTGACCAAGAGAAACCTACAGCTACATAAAACCAGTGCAATCTTCTAAGGTTTGCTGATTTTCAAATTACACATACACATAATGAACATGCAATTGAACTAGGTTGTAGCAATGACAAAAAGAAGCCCAGGCTAACTTTGCACAGTAGCTTGTCATCAACAAGTGCTAAAAGTATGGGCTGGAAGCTCATCAAATACTATAACAACAACACCATCATGACAGAAATTCAAGAAACTAATTCTAAAACTAACATAGAAGGTAGAACCATGCATGCAAGATGAGCAAAATCAAAGAGAACATCCATAAAATCATGCAATGTTGTCTTCTATTGCTGCAAATGCTTTTTACAATAGCTCTCCAACCCTTACAAATGAGGGGAAAGCCCCTATTTATAGTTTTCCAAAACCCAAATGAATGGCTAGGATCAATTTGCAATGAAAGGCCCAAATTCAATTACATTAGGGTTTCACCTACCCCATAATATTCAACAATTTTAAAATACATCATTTTTCTTTTCCCTATTTTGTCATCTAGTGCCTAGGTGCTTTAGCAGTTTCGTTATTTAGCTGATTTCCCTTTTACTATAGTTGAAACTGCCTGAAAGTTTCCTTCTTACTTGATGTGTTTGCAGTGTTCTTCCTTGGATCAAATGAGCCCATCGACGATTGGCATCAATTGATTGGTTGCCCCTGATTTGAGCAGACAACTCATCATCATCTGGTGAAAAATAGGACAACTCCTTCATGCCTTCTTCAATGCCACCCCTTTACGTTTTTGTCATTGACTTCCTTGGCACATGCCTTCTTCTAACGTTGACCCTATTGGTGGGTGTTAGGGGAGAAGCGAATATGAAATAAATGGTGACATGAGTGATGCATTTTTCCTTGTTCAGCCTTCTCCATGGGTCTCCTCGATAGACACACGGTAGGCTTCTTCAATCCTGCATACACGAAGTGTCGTAAGTGCTTTCATACACAAATCAAGGAAAATGTTAGTCAAATCTTTCAAAATCCTTGTTAGATCCATCCATGCATCATCATAAGATCATAATATTCATATTTGGAGCTCATTTGGACCATAAACATTAATGTCGGCCCAAGGGGATGAGCAGCGAATGAGGGACAACAAACTGGAAGGGAAGTTCCCGAACCTCACAAAACATAGAAAAACCAAGATTTTTCAATTATAGCACATGGGAAAAGGGGAAGGAAGAGTTCCCAGAAAAACTTCCTTAAGATTGGACTCATTTAACCTAGAAGCTCAAAACGGCCACAAAGGGGCTGGGCTCCGGAGGCCAGGTCGTTGGGGCTCCATGGATGTTCAAAACAACCATGGAGGAATGGAGTCCCAAAAATGGCCACAAAGGGGTTGGGCTCTAGAGGTCGGGTCATCGAGGCTCCACGGATGTTCAAAACGGTGAAAGAGGGACAGAGTCCCAGAAATGACCACAGAGGGGCCGGCCTCTGGAGGCTGGGCCGTTGGGGCTCCACAGATGTTCAAAATAGCCAAAGAAGGACGGAGTCCCAGGAACGGCCACGAAGGGGTTGGGCTCCGAAGGCTGGGTCACTAGGGCTCCACGAATGTTCCAAAATAGCCAAAGGGGGATGAAGCTCCAAAACCACCGAAACTTTGACAATTCACTTAGGCACCTCAAACACATGCCAGATCCACCAAAAAGTTGTCTTGAAAGTCAAAAATGTGGAAACCAAACTGACAGGGGTCCATGGATGTTCAAAATGGCCAAAGAGGGACAGAGTCCCAGAAACGGCCACGGAGGGGCCGGACTCCAGAGGCCGGGTCGTCGGGGCTCCATGGATGTTCCAAAATAGCTAAAGGGGGACGAAGCTCCAAAACCACCGAAACTTAACCAAACATTGAAAAAACTTTGGCAGTTCACTTAGGCACCTCAAACACATCCCATATCCACCAAAAAGTTGGCCACAAAGTCAAAAATGTGGAAACCAGACTGACAGGGGTCCACAAATGTTTCCAAAACAACCAAAGAGGAAAGGAATTCTGAAGGGAAAGTTCTGAAACCATTGAAACTTTACAAAACATTGACGAAACTTTGGCAATTCACTTAGGGACCCCAAACACATCCCAAATCCACCAAAAAGTTGGCCCCAAAGTCAAAAATGTGGAAACCAGACTAGCAGGGGTCCATAGATGTTTCCAAAACAGCCAAAGAGGAAGGGAATTCCAAAGGGAAAATTTTGAAACCACCGAAACTTTACGAAACATTGACGAAACTTTGGCAGTTCACTTAGAGACCCCAAACACTTCCCAAATCCACCAAAAGGTTGGCCCCAACGTCAAAAATGTGGAAACCGGATCGGCAGGGGTCCACAGATGTTTCCAAAATAGCCAAAGAGGTAGGGAATTCCAGAGGGAAAGTTTTGAAACTTTACGGAACATTGACGAAACTTTGGCAGTTTATTTAGGCACCCCAAACACATCCCAAATCCACCAAAAAGTTGGCCCCAAAGTCAAAAATGTAGAAAAAAGCGAATCAAGTGATCAGGGATCAAGTCAGCATAAACAAGACAATGGGCAGAAAAGGGACGGGGGACTTCATTTCTCCGCAGATTTGAATACCCTAAGTAGGTGAATTTGGTAAGGGGAATTTGATCGTTTGAAGACACATGACCAATTTGGGCTTGGAAAATGGGGCACACAAAATAATACAGGAGCAAAGTAGTCTGTCGGGAACGAAGAAAAAGGGGGTCCCTACCTACGGCGGGGCGTGTGTGCAAAACATGCACAACATAGCTGAGATTAATTTTTTGGGAAGTAGGTCAGTAATAAAAGAAACACTACTTATGGATATTAAGGGACTCTCTTCACACAAGGGTATACTATTATCATAACAACTGGCCACTCCATGACATGAGTTGAAACAAAAATATAAAGCTTCCAACTTACATGGTTATGCAAAATATGTCATATATTTTTGTTGATCTGCACAAGGGAGAGCCTCTTCATACACATAAAATGAAAAAATTGAATCTTTGGCATACTATCAAGTTGAGCAATAAAAGATCTATCCTCTTGACAGTTTTGTTTACGTCAACAATGTCAACTTTGGTATGTTGGCCTCAAGTGAAACATTCAAGTTTAGGTACACTATTCCCAATGCAAAAGGTCAAGTCTTCATCTTGAATGAAGACCTCATATTCAATATTATCTGTGTGTGTGAAAAATGTATCAATCTAAATGAAATTCAAACACATATCAATAAGACATTAAATCAGGAAAACTGAAAAAGAAAACAGAATAAGCAAACTGTTACTGCAGCTTCCCTGAAATCGTCTTATCTCTCTTTAACTCCAGCATTTTGTTGTTTCCAATGGCTCTCAGATCAGCAGATCAAGCTCAACAAAATGAACATCATGAAGAACGAGATTTAAAATTGCACATTATGCCAAATGCAAGACTATGCTAAGGATGATAATATCACTGTGATGCTGAAAATGATGTGAATGCATAAGCGTATATGTTCGTTGTGTAAATGCGTGTATTCGGGTGTAACCAATGCATGGATTTGTACCAATATTTATAGAGTCTTTGAAAGGATTCAATTGGCTGACATGTTTCAATGGCCCAAATTAAGCTTGTTTGAATGGACGGTGGAAGATTTTCGTAAGTGGAGAGGGAGATAGAAGGTTTCCCTTTTCCTTCAATTTTTTTCATTGAGATTCGAAGGGAAATTGCCATTTCAAAGAATGAGTTTAGAATGAGTTAGAATTAAATAAAATAAATTTATTTAATTTGTAAGTGAAGACGGATATAGAAACTCGCATAATTAAATAAATTATATTTAATTATGTTTTAAAAGTGAATTTAGAGCGAGAGGAAAATATTAAATTAAATATTTAATATTTAATTTGATTATGGGATGAAGAGAATATTCCACTATTTAAATATTCAAATATTCAAACTTTAGAATGATATGATAATTAAAATAAATAATCGTATTTATTTAATTTAATTAAGAGGAATGTGGGAAATGTCAATAATTAAATAAAATTATTTATTTAATTAAGGTAGAAGAATTAGAAAATGAACAATATAAATAAATAATTAAATTTATTTATATGTAGATGACTTTGGGAGAATTAATTAAATAATTCATATTTAATTAATGTAGAAGAATTAGAAAATGAACAATATAAATAAATAATTAAATTTATTTATATGTAGATGACTTTAGGAGAATTAATTAAATAATTCATATTTAATTAATTAACAAGCTTAATCATGACCATTTTTAGACGTATACATTATCATATTCAAGGGTAGTGGAAAACCAACATACATCATAATTACATGTATTGATACACATTTCATTAGCACTAACTTTGGGTCTGTGAGACACTTCAGATGAAGAATTGAATTCTTGAGGTTGCCTCTTTGTTTTTATTTCTTGGTGACTGAATACATCATCTTTAGATCCATGGACCAATCCATTCTTATAATCCCCAACCTCATTAGTGGCCTCAAAATATGAAAATGGAACAAAAGAAGGTGAGCCTTAAAATCTAAAAAATGGAACAAAAGAAGGTGAGACATCAAAGAAGAAAAGTTTTAGTTTTCACCATTTTCATCATAAACTAGTATATGCTTTGAATAATCAACTCCATGAGTTGATCTATTTGATTTCTCCATGTTGCATATGCATTATTCCTTATGTAGGGAGTTGTAATTGTCATCAAACTATGAGTCTTTATCAACCTCATCATAAAATAGGAATTCTTGTTGTCCCAAGTCATTGAAATCATCCTCACTTCAACTCATCAAAATAGAATCCTATTGCTCTAAGACCTTTTCTAATTTAGGCATGGGTATTCTCTTCTCATCATTGCTCATTTGTTTGGTGAGTTATTGTTGTAGATGATCACACTTACCTTCTCCTTATAGAAATTTTGATCTTTTATTTCTTAGGAAACATGAGGGCTCATAAGCAATATGGATCACAAAGAAAAGTAAATAATGAAAAATGTGAAGCGTAAAAAATATGCATCCCCCATCTAAATTCCACTATCCCAATCCTAAATCCAAAATTCCTAAATCTATATGGATAACTAAATCCAAAATTCTATAATCTAAAATTTTAAAATTCATGTGGATCCCCAAATCCCAAATTTTGAAACCCAAAAGTTTAAAATCCATATGGATACCTAAATCCCAAAATCTAAAATTACAAAATCCACTTCACAAAATTTGAAATCCCAAGGTATAAAATATTTTTGGATCCCTAAATTCTAATATTTAAATTATAAAAGCTCAAAATCTATATGGATCCCTAAATCCCAAAAAATCTCGATTTTATCATCAAAGCTCCAAAGATCTAAAATCCACAATCTCATCCAAAAATAATCCACTTATTGAATTCAACATGGTGTGTGAAGTTGTTGATTTTGATTCCCCTTTATCCTATAACATTTACCCATGTCTTCATAACCCTATCCTTCCATTAATCATTTTTTCACAACCAAATTCATAACCCAACATATATCCATAATTGTACCCTTTTAATCCAATCTCTCACATAGCCACCGTACATCCTTCATTTGGCCCACCTCTCATTCCATTTTCCATGACAACATCCTTTAATGTAGGAGATATAATGATACCATGATTAAATTTTATACATTTAGGAGAAGTCAACTTAGCAATCAACAATGCTCACAATAACATCCATTGAGCACATTACAATAGCATGATCCATGTGAAATAGTTCTTAGGATAATTATTGGTTCACCATGGAAAGTGATGATCAAGAGCTAGAAGAACCAATTAATATTATGCATCTCAAATGTCTTTATGCAACAACAACTTAGAGGAAAAAATAGTAGAGAAAGCAAAAAAAAAGGAAAAGAAAAACCAAAAAAATGAGAGAAAAAGTAAAATACTAAAAAAAAATTAGAAAAAAAAGCAAAAGAGCAAAAAATCAAAAATCAAATGATTAAAGAGAAACATTTCATCCAATGGTGAAAACCATTCCTATGGTTCCTTGGGTAAGTACCATGATGAAAACTTGTTCACAAGAGTCACACATAAACCAACTATCTATGTGTTCCCTACACTTGGGGGAAAGTTGTCTCATCCTCTTATATTATCCATCCTTTAGAGTTCCTAACTAGCAATACATACAATCCCTTTATACATGTCCTCATATATACAATACCCATTTAATAATTCCCCCTATCCCTTCCCACTTTTGATCTTGATAAGGATAGGGGCAATGATTGTGAAACATGGTTTGGACACTTCTTGAAATATTCATCTCATACAATAAATACTCCCTCCTCTAGTGAGCATCATAGTTTAGCATCACAAATGACATATCTAGAGTAGGGGCATGTTATTCCTATATGACGTAGTACTTAGAGATCACATCTTGAACCTCCCATCCACCCATCCAAAATTTCAATCCCTTCATCATTCCATCTAGTTTTCCCTCTATATTGGCCACTAGATTTGGTTTTCCTTTATTCTTGGTTATAACATTGAGATAACAATCTCATTTAGTAACAAAAGAACAAGACTACCTAGAAGCAATCTATCCAAATGAAATCAAATCACATCCATGTGGCTAATCTAAATTCCAAACCTCCTAGCCATCTAAACATAATAGTTAAGCATAAACAATCCAAACAAATCTCACCAAGTAGCCCAACACCCATCCAAAAGTGTCCATAGGATTTATTCCTCATCTTTCTACAAGCCTTATTTATTTTTAAACAAATCATTACATTGTTACTAAGATATATCATTACCAATCCTTAAATTATTATTGAGATATATAATTCCTATATCAACAAGGCTATCATAATCATCAATCAATATTTTGGCATGTGTCTTCTTATTTTAATTTTTATGTTAGTATTTGGGGCATCTTATGACAAACAACATCATGGTCTTACATTTCTTGGATCCATTTTATCAAATGATTTTTTGTGACTTCTTTTTACTTTGAGTTAGTCATATAACACATGGCAGCAATGTCATCATGGTTTTCCATACCATGTTGTGTCATATCATATGTTATAGAAAATATTAGGTTACTCAAAGTCAAGATTCATAACATGTACTTTAATGATCATTCATCTTCTCCACACTTCTCCCTTTTAACCAATTCTATTATCTCTATTCAAATCTACCTCTTCCTCTCATTCCTAACCATTCAATCTCTCTTTCATCCATTTTGAGAGCACACCTACAATTCCCTTCCCATTTACAGCCTTGAGATGTTTGGATCTCAACATCATTTTTTATTATGTATAAGGGGATGCATAGGTCGTGTTTTTTCTTGTTTCTTTGAATGTTTACTAATGTTTAGTTTCTCTCTTTTCATTGTTACCCTTGTTCCTGGCCTTGTTCTTTCTATGCTTGTTGTGTGTTTGGACCACCCACATGTTTCAATATGTGGTTCCTCAACATGTCGTTGGTGTCTTGCTTGCATTGAGATGTGTTGGTGGCAATGTGTCAAGTTTCTTGTGAGGAATTAATGTATCTCATAGTTTTGGCATTTAGTGAGATGCCTTTGTGATGCATATGTGACTAGTGTATCATAATGTTGTTGTTTGGATAATTGTTCTTTTTGTTCATAATGTTTGTGATTATTTTACATGTGAACATATTGGTTTATGCTCTCTATGTTGTTATACCCTATTGGGTGTGCAATACTCTCACATTTGCATTTGGATAGGCTTGTTTGGACTATGCCTTTTTTGTATTTCAATGATTTATTTAAACCTATGTATGTATGGATGATTGCTTTTATACTTTATGATGTTGGACCTCACTCAGGGATATATATTGTGCTTCAACTATCATATACATGTTGTAGGTACACTTGATGTGGGTATTGAGTGTGCAAGTACAATGAATTTCTCCACCTAATTTTCAAGTTTGATTTATCCTTGATAGTGGTTATATGGGAGATGTCACACTAGGCCTTCCCTTCTTACCATTCCTAGTTGTACTTGACTCAAGTACGATTTATGTTGTATTTGACCATTGTTGACTTGGAGCTGAATTAGGATGATTTCATGTCATGAAATATGAGTGAATGTATAATTTAAATAATTTATTAAGTTTCATGTTTTTCGTAAAAAAAAATTATATATATATATATATATATATATATATATATATATATTTATGAGTTGCATGTATATATGATTTAATCATATTTAAATTATGAAATCGGAATGGGGTAAAATGTTTAATTGAATTCTAAATTATTGAAGGGTTCATTTGGGATAGACAAATTAAAGTTAATTTAAATTGATTTTTAAATTTAAAAAATATTGAAAAAGGGAAAATGAGTTCAAAAGGGAAAAATGTCGAGCCATTTTTTGGGGCATTGTTGATTTTGTAAGGATTTTGCTCTCAAAACCCTCTTCAAGCTAATTTAAAAATTTGAATTTGTGGGCCCAATTTATAATGGAAAAGAGTGGGATTTGTTTTATATTGGATATGAAAGGGAAAGGGAATGCTTGGATTGTGTGGATTCTTCCTCTCTCTTGGAGGTTTTCAAGTTGTGAGTGATTTGGTTGTGCAAACATAATGGAGGTAAGTGTCCATTTCTCCTTCCTTGCTCAATATTTTTTATATTTGATATGCTCAACCTTAAGGGAGCATAGGAAATCCCCAATGAAATTTATATCTTGCATTATAATGTAGAATTTATTTTTTCTTTGCAATTTTTAATCTTGGCCATTTTGTTTCCCCATAATGCCCTTTTTAAAAAATGCATAGAAAGTGAATTTGATTTCAAGAAATGGTTATTGTTCACATTTAGAGCCAAAGGGCACTTTTTATTTTGAAAATTTCAAGTTTTAGAAAATGTAAGAAGTTAAGCTATTTTAATGGAGTTCTTTGAATTTGCTAGTTTTTGGTGTTCAAGAAAAAGTTACAAAATTTGAATTCTTGAGTTGATTTGTGATGTCCTTGGATGAGGGAAAACATGTCTCCTTCATGATTTTTTGAGATGAACCTATTAAGACTATGTTGTATTTATTGAGCCAATTTTATGCATTACTTTTCATGCCACATTTATTTTTGGTGAATGTGATGAGCCTGTGAAGTAGGTGCTAAAGAGTAGTATGGGAGTAGCTTTTGACATTTGTCGGGGTACAAAGGGGCCTAAGGATATCTCATATAAAAGTCTCTTAATTAAGCGATAAATAATGAAACACATGGGAAATTAAAATGAACTAAGATAATGGTGCATGCCATGCCTGAAGTGCTCGTATAGACTCAGGATGAGTGTGGAAGACGTGCCCGCTTGGGGAGCATTGGACTTGTATGGTTGAGTAACCTTGTCTCTTGTGAGAGGTGTGCTTGATTCCGCTTGGCTGAGTCTTGAGGTTGTTGTGATGACACTCCCTACCCCCTCTCTAGGATTTATTCCTCATGTCATTTGAGTTGTGCCTAGCTATGAGATCTTGTACTTCTTTCTCATGATGCCATTGTTGGACCTTGCATATTGTGTATGATGTGTGTATTCTCCATATTTGGCATGAGTGTAAGAAACCCCCCCCATTATATGTGGTGTGAGTGTGTTTGGGCTTGTGTGACCATCTCTTAGCATGGTGGGAGTGGATATTTGGATTCCAAAAGGTTGGGTGGAATGAAAACCACTAGTGGGGGTCAGAGGATCGTAGACAAAATTGAAGATGAAAACTTGATGGTAAAGGTTTTTTCGTGTTTTATTCTTTTTGTATATATGATGTAAATGATGATGTAGGACATTTGAGACATCATTGTATATTATAATTTGAAATTATTGTACCTCCATTTAGAGATGGATTGTAATGTTCCACTTAAGTAGTACCCCTATCGTATCATGTTTATGTGCATGAGTGTTGGTGTCAAGCATGCATGTCGTCTTCTATGCCTTCTATTCTTTCATGTTTTGGAAATAAAATAAACTTAGGAATATTCAATTAGGTTTTGAAATGAACATCGTGTTTAAGAAATGGTTTAGAAATATGTTGCAATCCTTTTGTAGTTAGTGCATTCTTAGGTGTTCCTTCTTGGGAAGTTGACTCATCTCTGGGCCATTTTGGGGTCTCTCGGGTGCTCTTGGAGCAAGTGGGAAGTGTGGAATCCACCTCCCCTTTGTATTTATTTCTTAGGGAAATATGTTGGAGCCTTAGGGAATTCACCAAGTACTTGTGAACCTTTTCCTTCATGCATCTTAGGTGTCTTGTTCTTGGGGAGATAGGATCTCTAGTTGACCCGAGTTGTTTCTAATGTTTTAGAATCCAAATTTTATTGTAGGCTCTCCTAGGTAGTCCCTTGGTGTTTGGCATGTACTAGGGACTGATCCTTTCCTTGGGATTGCTCATTGGCCAAGAATACAATGCTAAGATTGGAATACAACACTTAGGAATGACTACAATGCTAGTTTAGAACTATAACACCAAAGCATGAGACCTGTGCCAGTTTGGGACTTTTGCACTTGGGTTGCTAGTGTCCTGCTTGGGAACTAATGTCCCATATGGGAATTGGAGTCCTCATGGGGTGTTTTAGTCCCTCAAGAGTTTTGTATTTACTCCATTTGTCAAACAATGTGTATTTTAAAACCTCATATGGGAAAACTTTGTGAAAGTAAGTTGTTCTTGATGGTCTTGTGGGTCATAATTTTTATATCATGTCCATAGGTGTCATTATTGGAATTTTTTTTGTATCTTTTTCCTTGGGACATGTTCCTTTGCAAGGTGTCCTATTATTGCATCTTGGCTCAGGGAGCTCATTCTCCTAGGCTTGTGGAGCTTTCCAAGTGTTGGAACCTTGTGTTTTTTACCATTATTATGTTTATTGAACCCATTAGATGTTAGGGTGTGCTTGGTTGGGTCAAAGTCTTCCACTTGTGTGATGCCACTTGGCTACAGTGGCATCATGGTTAGTCATCTTACACATAGTGGAACCATAATGTCAATAGTGTTGTGTATTGTTGTTTTAAAAAAATTATGTGTGTCTTTCTTGATTAATGTCATATGGGTCCTTGGTGGGGAATTGAAACACCCATGTTCTTCATATCCAATTATCCTCTTGATGGGGAATCTCTAAATCATCCAATCAATCTTAAAGTTATTAAAATCCAAATTTTTGGGACATGCCCTCTTTTCTCATTGAGTGCCTATTTCTACTTTCTTTGAAACACTATCAATTTAGAACACTATTGTAACAAACCCAATGTTCTTCACAGTAAAATTTCCAATGTTTTCATCTTAAGTGAATAAATCATGATGTCAAGACATAGCAATAAAAAAATTTCTTCCAATAATGTAAATTACACGCATAATTGAAATAACACAAATTTCAATTTTTCATTGCAATCCAAAGTAATTATACAAATCTTCCCAAAGCATAGATATAATATTGAACAAAGATGTCATACAATATTCAATAAGGATTTCATTCCAATATAATAATTTCACAAATTACAATATTCCAAGAATATACACAATTACAAACACAGCTCCACCGAGCTTTGGAGCATAAGATATAGATGGTCCAAAAATCTACCTTTCAAAACCTTGGTCTTATGTCACCTACTAAGGAGGAGAAGCATCACTCAAATGCCCTTTTTCCAACCACAAACTCATGTGCGGTCCCCCACACATCTATCAATGATAGATGGCCCTACCCTTAGACGAAGAGATTAGTTGGGTAACACTATACAAAATACCACTCTAAGCTTAGTGTTGTGTCCTACATGACTAGGATTTATAACCTACGCTAGGTAGCCCTCATGCATTTAAATGGACATGTTGAATTGATAGTGGAGCCCCAAGAAATCACACTACTTTGGCCAAAGTGTTCTCACTTAGTATAATCAAGTGATGGTCTACCATTCACTTACACTATAGCAAGCTCATTTTGACTTAAGGCCATTATATCTATGCTTAGGAAATCCCTCTCCATGGGCAAGATACTCCCCAAGATAACCTATCTCTTTAGCACAACCTAACGTTGTAAGGAAAAAATTGGTGCATCTTAGAGTAACCTCCAAGAATAGTAGTGCCTTCGGTAACTTTCATTTCCATTAGGTTTCCTCAAAGACACGTACAACTATGTCCTAAAGCAGAAACAGACACAGTTATTTCCCACATTAATCCTTTTGAGAAAAACACATGTGAATTCAACAACAAGCAACAAAACAGATGAAAGATACTACAGAAAATAGAACACAAATATTTTACGTGGGGAAAACCCTTTCGGGTAAAAAACCCCACTCTCCAAAGTTTGAGCCATTGTATTATTAAACAACAGAAAGTTACAATACAGTTTTAGGCTCTTAGCCTTTTCAAAGATTACATCTTGTTCATTCTGGATACAAGTTGGTAGCAACTAATCACTCAGTACATAGGAGAGAGTTCGACAGCATAACCCTGCCTCTGCTTTGGCCTCATGGCCTTGGCCTTTCAGCCAGCCACTCGACTCTCTCTCTTCTTCTCTTTGGCTCTTAGACCCACTGCACAGAACGTCCAATGCATACATATATGCATTCGTTCTCAATGGCCTCTATGAATTAGTTTGCTTCCAATTGTCAGATCACAACTATCTAATCAACCAGCTCAGCATTATAGATGTTTCCATTTCCTTGCATAGAAGATAATACGTCTAGGTCACACCACATAGGACAATCTTCCAACGGTCAAGGGCGTTCAAACTATGTTGTCATGTCAATGAGACACTAACTTTGTCTCCCTGATGCCAACACAACCAACATTCAATATCGCCAAGAGTCATCCCTATCAGCAAGAGGTTACATCGAGTCCAAAGAGCTATCGCTAAGAATTCGTCATGTCACCAAGACCTCACACCGAAGATCACAAGGTATTCCAAAGAGTTCATTAGTCGACAAGACTATCGCTCTTCACCCAGACATTACACCGAAGTCTTCAAGTCACATTGACCTCAGCATTCTCATCGGCGAGACAATCACCATTCGATGAGACATCATACCGAAGTTCAAAGGTCATATCGATGTTAGCTTTTCCATCGGCAAGATACCTGCAGTTCGCCAAGACTTCATACCGAAGTCTTCAAGTCATGCTGATGTGAGTATTCCATTTAGTGAGACAATCGTCTTTCGCCAAGACATCACACTGAGCACTTCATGTTATACCGAAACATCCCAGTCGACAAGACTTATCGCTCTTCGCCAAGACATCATATCGATGCCTTAAAGTCACACCGAAGTGCTCGACAGTCGGTAAGACATTCATCTTTTGCCAATACATCACATCGAGCACACCATGTCATACCAAGTCAGAAAGACATTCGTCTTTCGCCAAGACCTCACATTGAGCACAACATGTCATGCCGAGTCGGCAAGACATTCATCTTTTGCCAAGACCTTACATCGAGCGAACATGTCATACCGACCTCAACAACTCCATCGGCAAGACTACCGTCCTTCGCCAAGACATCACACTGATGTTCACATTTCACCTTGAAGACTTTTGTTGACCAGACATCCACATTCACTAAGACTTCATACCGAAGCCTTTGTGTTTCTCCGATGACTCCATTCACTAGGAGTCTCACCGAAAACACCCGATCACATGTAGCTTTGTCGGCCAGACTTACTACTGTCACCAAGAGGTTACACCAAGCCTCTTATGTTACACTGAAGTCACATAGCCATCGGCGAGACCAACACCTATCACCAATACTTCATACCAAAGTCTCTAGGTTACCCCGAGACCACCTTTTGCCAGGAGTCATGCCAAACTCATCCCACAATGTCGGTAAGACAAACACTCTTTGCCAAGACTTCATACTGAAGCCTTACATTACACCGACGACTCCAATCGGTGAGACATCTCCCGATCGCCAAGACTTCATGCCGATAGGAGCAAGTCATACCGATTTCCACATTAGCCAGATAGACCAAAGGTCATGCCGATATCGGCAAGACTTCCTATCATCACTTAGACATCATTCCGATAGTCTAGGTTATGTCAAAGGTTTCAGATGTCGATTGCCAAGACATTTAGGAGGTCACAGTGACAGTTTAGGATCAACTAGCAGATCAGCCAGACATCTCACCAGTCTCAGCAAAATTGCTCACAAGAGGTTTCAACCTATGAGATTGAGGCATATTTTCCAACAAACATAACACAACTCATTAAGCAAAGTACTAGTTCCCTCCCTTCACTGGATAACAATCCTAGGAGTAACCTACTAGCCATCTAGCATAATTAAATATCTAGCTATGAGTGTTACTTAAGCTATCTATGTTTGATCACATTTAGTATAATAACAATACCTATTAAAAACATTCTCTCTTACCCATGTTTAAACATATCTAGTATAATAAAAATACCTATGACAAAAAATCTCTCTTATCATGGAGTAAATACAAACACAAAGCATGACCTCAATCGAAGAGTTGTCATAACAATAGATGATTCCATTCGAGAGTATCACCTCTTTGACTAAAAGGGTTAAAGCTATGAATAAGCCTTATGAATCCCATGTTTATTCGTATCTAGTATGTAATACTTATGTTAAACATAATCCTCCTATTATGGAGTATTTACAAGCAATTCATAAAATGAGTAAACATCTTCCACTTTTCTTTCAAAGCAAGCATTACTTTTCCCTAATTACAAGTAACCATAATAGACTAGGTTAAATATTCTAGAAGAAAATAATTCAACTCTTATACAAACAAGGGAAGAATATCCTCATGCCTGTGATAAGCTTTCCAATTGACTGGCTGCAAACACAGCACTTCCAAATCAACAACTAGCTTGGTATCGATCCTTCAGCAAAGACTCAATAACCACTATCTCTCAAGTTGGAAAATACTTCTCTCAATAATAATATCAAACTCTCTCTAACAAATACTTCTCTCAAAGCTCTCACTCATTGTATTTGGCAAAATATTGTAGATAGAAATGTAAATAAAATGCAGAAAATTGCTAAAGGAATAATACATCCCAAACAAGCGAACTAGCTCCACTATATATACATCAATTAGGTAACTACTCAGCCTATAGTTTAGGAATGAGTTATGATAGCAACTAGCATGCACAACAACACATATATCACAACTAAAAGATGGTGAACATGCAAGCATGTACTCAACTAAAACAACTACAAATCGAGCTTGTTGATCAACAACAATTAGAGACTAATTCAAATCTCCACATGATAGAATTCAGTTTGCATTTCATAGTGTACATCTATAGGTATAAGGATTCAAATATTTGACACCAAGTACGCAACAACCTCCCTATTCATTTGGGTGTGAGTTTAGCATAAGAAATGGTCTAACTTACTTGGCTATGTTTAATACAAGTTGACTTAGTCATGGTTCAAGCATTCAACATTTAATCAGATGGATCAACTCACCTTAAGTGTTTCCTTTTCATTAAAACAACATGCTTGTCACCTCTTTAATACGCAACACTTATATGCTTGCTCATTCAACGTATTATATACAATATACTAACTTAGATATTGGCTCATAGTTCATGCGCAACTATATAATGCGCTACCTTACACATTTTGTTGAGCTTTTACCTTTGTATAAAGAATTCTATATTTTTCAATGGGAGAACATGACTTCAATGGTTCGATCTTTATATGGAAATGTCCTTTCTTAAGGACATCGTTATATCATATCAACCATAGCCTGTAACCTCCAAATTGACTTATGCTCTTATATATAAATCAACCTCCAAGCATTATATTTGTTCATCGATCTATAAGCATATAAATCAGTCTCAAAGTTATTTAAGATAATCGACTTCAAAGCCATATATAGCATTATATATATACATACCATATATGTACATATACATACATATATATTGGCACACACACACAGATATATATATATATGTTAGTATATATATCCATATTTATCATATCTCAATAAAGCATGTATATATAATCGATATACAAATGAATATAATCAAGATATCAATCACATTGCTATATTAATATATCGATTGTCTATGCATATATACACATTTACTATGTTCACACGTATATTAGTTACCCTTTCTTATCATCATATGTTTATAAATATATACATTTATATATGTACTTATACATATATATATATATATGCATACCAATAAATAGCCTTAATGCTATCTCTCATATATATGTATATGTATATACTAATATATATATTTATAACTCAATTCAATTATGAATACATTTGATATATGAATGTTCATACGACAAGACAATCTTCACATAATAATAATAAATTATTGTAGTGTAGAAAAAAATATTTCTTGCTTGATATGGGAATAATTAACAATAAATTGGACCTAATGTCACCTTGATCTAGTGTTGTGATGTGTTTTACACATCCACATTAGGTCTTGGACCCTTGCAAACTAAATAAAATTCATTTATCGGCGTCTTGTAAAGGTGTTGTAAAATACTTTCACACTTTTCTAAACTTTTATTAAGTATTCAAGCCTAATGGACCTATTTTCCTCTTAACTCAATATTGTAAAATGTATTTAATTGCATTCTCACATTAATCTAGAAGGTTTGTAAATTAAACTTAGTTTTAATCTAGTGTTGTAATGTGTTTTACACATTCACATTGGATGATGTGCCTTTCTAGGCTATGTGGACCTCATTTTAATGTTGTAGAGTGTATTTAATCACACTTTCACATTGAAATTTGTGTCCCTAGCCCTAATTACCCTTTATATCATCATTGATAGGCTCCTATGACCTCATATTGTGCATCCTGAGGCTTAATTTGATCAAAGACCCGACTAAATCATCATAAAAACCTAATTTCTTCACTCCCTGACATCCTAGTTGGAAAAAGAGCCCCTATGGGACTAAGTCACCCATCTGGGCAATGATTCCCATCTAGGTGGGACTAAGTCACCCAACTTGGCGACTTAGTCCCATTTGGGCCATTTTCGAAGTTTGAGTGGGAAAAAAATTGGGTTTTAAGTTTAATTTTCCTCTATGTCGGCCTTGGGGATCAAATTAATGGGAATTTTAGGTGGATTTCCTATATAAACAAGATTTTAAACCCTAATTCATAATTCAATCATCATTCATAATCCATCTCAAGTCAAGCGAGCTATGGTTTTAGCATTCTAAGTCATCAAGATAGCTTTCTAAGGCATTCAAGGGCAAATTCTTCATCCATTGTTGTAGAAATTCAAGATCTATCATCATGGAAAGTTTTTAACTCCTTCATTTCATGTTCATGCTTCATCTTATTTCTTCATTTGGTTTAATTACCTAAACGAGGTTTGACCAAGGCAAACCCCTATTCCCTAACATTCAACATTTCTCTTTCTTTCATTGTGTGTTTGTAGATTTAGGTACTTTGAAGGCTTAGAAATCATTGAAGAATAGGTTGCAAACTTGTTGAAGACATCTCCTTGTTGGCTAGGTCAACATATTCACAACAATTCACTCGCAGTGTCAGAAATTAGGGTTTCAGATCCAGATACCTAAAAGAGCAGAAAGTGCAGACTGAGAGCTTCCATTTCCACTTTCAGATTTTTAGAAAAGCCAAAGTGGACTAAGTTGCCATCAATGGCGTATGTGTCCCACTATACATGTTTTTCAATTTTTTTTGTAGATTCAGATACCCATTTGGCTGAAACAGGCTCTGAAATAGTTTTCTAGATCTGGGACTAAGTCGCCCAAAATGGCGTGTCCCAATAGGTCAAAATTTCAAAATCAACAACATTTCCAGTCTTCATTCCAGTCCTCAACATATTTCCAGGTGCACACATTCAGTTTTATAGTTTTTTGTTTTGTTTCATGGTCATTTCTAGGTCATTTAGTATATGTTCGCATACTACACTTTGTATTTTACAAGTTTTGCATTAGTAGTGAACCCTCATTTGCTATTATCTATTCCCTATAACTCTCACTTTTTCAGATTTCAATAATATTTGCATTGGAATCTCAAGGGCCTATTCTTGAATGAACTATTGATCTTTGTCTCTCTCCTTTTAGGTGCAAAACCCTATAGGTGCAAGAGGTGACAAAAATCTTTAGTTTAATTGTATATGTATATATATACACACTCCTGTATTAAGCATTTAGGCTTATGTGTACATATTGTATATATATTCTATAGTAATATGATAGTCAATTGATCCATTCAATATTCGAATGATCATGACCTACGTGACTATAGCGTCATATCAATCATTTATATACATATATGCATCTTTATACATATGTCATCATACTCGCATGAACATCCCATTATATCCATTGTATGTGTATGCCAACATATGAATATATATGCATATATCCTAATAATGATTAATCAACCACACAAACAAGCACAATAAGATGAGGAAGGACTCACAAGCTCAAACAGATAAACATCATTCAAGCATGCATTAAGTAGTAATGAAGACCCTTACTAATGTAGACACATTACGCTAAGGATGACTTGCCACTTCCCAACTCAATGACTAGACTTAACCAATCTACTGTGGGTGTGTGTAAGCTCAAATATGTTATGTTACTGGTTACCTGACCAAGATCTTCTCCTGAGTGATACTTCCCCTCTGCTTGGAGGAATGAACATACACCTGCATCCAACAATCACAATCACATGGTAGTGAGATATTCACAAAACATACATTACACATAATACATCTCCATAGTTAGAATATTAATTCAATAACCATCCATTTCACACATATGCATTTCTTCATATGACATTAAATGAAATAACGTTCATTCATAATGCATTGATAACAAAGTACAAGCACATTTTATTCATCATCAAAATACAAATTACATTCACATTTACTGTACATAGTAATAGTAAATAGTAATTACATATTTGGGGTGTAACATACTTCCCCCTTGTGACTCATCGTCCCCGATGATCTATAGCATTTTAACATACAAATACAGTCAAATAAAGTTTTACTTACCATTCTCAAAATATGCAAGATTTATAAAACATTCATCCTATGTAGCATCACTCCTTGCAACCTTGTCTTTCCTGGACCTTGCATTGAGTGTCCTTGCTATCACATAGGGAAAACTTGTATGTCTCACACATACTTACTCTTGCAAAGAGCTTATACATTGTATTCATAATATCTCATATGTACATCCCATGTACATTAATATCTCAATAACACATGACACCTATACTATAGTGACTGGAAAGCACATTCTCATTGGCCCACAAATTTATCCTTAGTATAATCCAAATAGAAAAGGAATGACGATGCATTGCACACTACACCATGGGTCCCATCCTTCCCTTTGGTATTTACACCTTTAGACAACTCAGAAGCCAAGTTTTCCCATCTCTTACTCATCTATTTACTTTAGCCAAAAGTAATGCTCTTGACCACTTATCTGTCTTGAGCAAAACATTGCTCTTGGACATCTGTCAATTCCGATACTGCTTCATACTTAAGCTTTGTATCGACAAAGTTTCATTGATCTCTTCGATCTATTACTCCTTTTTGACAAACTATAAAGTCTAAGGTTAACCCTATTTCTTAGCCTATTTCAGCCTATTAGAGTTTCTAACCTTCCTTTCCATATAATGGATCAAACCTCGACATTTAGAGGTTTACAAGTACTCAACAATTCATTCAATATTTGGTTTTCCTCTTTTGCCTGTTTGGCTATAATAATATATTGTGCATTCTTTCAAGTGAATGTCTCGTAATATGATCATGGTCCATACAACCTTGTCATTATTTGCTCATTCACAACTAAGACAACCTTCTCATGAATACTGAGCAACTACCTCACACAATATATTATTTAGGACCAAAATCCCATAAGTCAACTTTCCAACCACGTTGGTTACCTTGGTGAGTTTGTCCACCACAACATTATGTCAGTTCTGTTAACATAGACAGGTTTAAACTGTCTTGAGTTATACCACTCTCCTTCTAGAATCTTAAGAGAGTACACATGTCCTGTCAAGGATGACATCCTATCTTCATTTTCTGGCACACTAAACATTATCTTGCCACATTTTGTGCAGCCTCTTACTCCATATTTTCCAGATTATAGTGGTTTCTCATTCAACAAATAACTCTATCCCTCCAATGTCCTACCTTTGACATTAATTTCCTCACTTCATCCCTTAATTCTCCAAAATTTTGGGTACATAGGCTCTTTTTACATCCCACAATAGTTTATTCTTTGACTAAGTGAAAACCTATTTTGTGGACTCATGCCACATTTAGCTCCCAACTAATAATGGTTAGGGGTTTTGCAAAGACGAATCCCATTTATCTTAGGACATCCATTCCATGGATTTCTTCTATCCTTAGATTATTTCCAAAAGATGTAATCCATCTTTTAATTCAATCTAATTTTCCTGATAAGAATTGGTACTAGTTTTGAGTATTAATCCTCATTCAATCATGTTGGTTCTTAGAAGATATCAAATCTAATTGCATACCTAATTACCAAGCACAAAAATTTTCTTGTTAGCTCAAGTGATTCACTTAATCAAATAGGCGAGTCTCAATCTCAATGTACCCTAATCTTTAGATTATGTCATCAACCAACAACTAGTTTGATTATATATCTTACTCTAACCCTATATGTTCCAATCAAGACCAAATGTACAACTTAACGAAGTAAGTTATTCCCAAACTATGGGTGTTAATGAGTAGTCCAGTACATATTCCAACCCAATAGGTAAAACTTAACCTAAGGTTTCTCTCTTTATTTGAATGAACTTCTCATCCCAATTAGGTTATTCTAAACCTAGGGTTTCATTCGAGTATAAAGTATGATCAATTAGTCATTTCACTAAATATATTTTGATGTGGTTCACATAACATCACATTGTATCTTACATACCTTCACTATGGCTTTATAGCTAAACCTTATCATCCCCAAGGTTTTCTATCATAGTTAGATAATAGTGCCAAGTTGCTTCATGATATTGACATATCCCACTCTATACAAATAGTCTAACTATCTATGACTAGATCAACAATAGCTATTTCCCATAAGGCAGTAGGAGTAGTAAGACATTTTCTTACAAATCATAAGTAATCTAGATCCTCCCTTATCTATCCCATAGACAATGATCTTCCCTTTTATGATCAAATTGCCCACCTATCCTTTTATAAGGCATTAAAGATAATAGCAATTGATTCTACAATCAATATATATGCAAGGCATGGTATGATAATAGGTCACAACTCTTGACCTTTCCACTATTTTTTCCAATATCTTATCCTTGTGGTCATGAAGTACGTGACTTGATTATCAGGTGGGGTACTTAATCCAAGTCAATCCACTCTCTTCCTTCCCCCCTTAGTGTTTCCACAATATTCAATCAACTTAAAGTTGAACTCCTAGAAAACATTTTGCTTTCTCGAAATGATTTTTCATTCCATGTTGTTGGCTTTCTATTTCTTTTTTCTTGCCTCAATGGTACACCTTAAATATACTTTTTCCCAAAGTTAGATTCATCGTTGATTTCTATCTCATAGGTTCAACAATTTTGGATCATCCAATAGGAGATCTAATGAATAATCAACAACTTTACAAGCTAAGAGACATTCTAATATTCCAATTCTCTTTCCAATATCCTTTTTGGTGGAGGAATATCCATACCCACAAAACCTCTTTTTTTGTTGTTCCTTTCAACTTAGAGCATTGTTTCTTTACAATATTGATTTGACACATAATGTCACACTTTATTCCATTTATTGTTGGAATCTCTAGACATATGTTGGTTTTTGTTGACACGTAGGTGAGTTCTGCTTATACTCCAACCCAACTATGTACTATCCAAACTTTTGTCAAATCAATATGATTTACCTTTTCAGGCTTCTTTCTCACAATCACCTTTTCAAGTGAATTTTTCCCAACTCTTGGTACATTGTAACCTTAAACACTCTAAGGTTGCTTGGTTTCTTTTTCTTATCTCAATCAAAACTCTAAATTGTTCTCATCAATTTTGGCTGGTGGAAACATGTTCACTTTGTTGATTACTTCTTTTCTGACTATTCTGGTCTTTTCCCTTATTCCTGAGGTACTATCTTCTTTCTTACAAGTCCCTAGCCTTGCTCAGAAAGTTAGATTCAAGTCAAGAGTTCTCCAACCTCTTGGATACCTCCTACATTGACTTTCTACTTTGATCCATATTATGCCAACAATGCATACTCACAGATTCGTAGTATTCTTCCTAAATCCAAGAATCCTTGACTCTTTGTCTATTGGTTGCTATCAATAAGGGAGATTCCCTCAATCCTCTCTATTCCTTAGAGTTTTATATCTATTTCGTAGGATGAAGGTATATATTGGTTATTCTTCCTAACCTTCCTACATAACCTGACTGCATAATCTTTCACAATCCAACGTGATATAATAAAAATTGTTGGTTTAGGAGTTTTCTCTTTAGGTACGACTTTTAACTAGTCCAAAACTTAAACAAGTTTCTAGGAATCTCATCTTCCTTTTCATTTCTCCATGTTCTTTTCTCTTGCCATCTTGACGTAAGAACATTTCACCCATTATCTTTCGATAAGGTTTACGTAACATTTACATAATGAGCTCATAGGTTCTAGTGTTGAACTTGTTAGCTCTGATACCACATGTAACAACCCTGGTGTTCTTCACAGTAAAATTTCCAATGTTTACACCTTAAGTGAATAAATCATGATGTCATGACATAGCAATACAATTTTTTCTTCCAATAATGTAAATTACATGCATAATTGAAATAACACAAATTCCAATTTGTCATTGCAATCCAAAGTAATTATACAAATATTCCCAAAGCATAGGTATCATATTGAACAAAGATGTCATACAATATTCAATAAGGATTCCATTCCAATATAATAATTTCACAAATTACAATATTCCAAGAATGTACACAATTACAAACACATCTCCATCGAGCTTCGAAGCTTAAGATATAGATGGTCCAAGATTTCTCCTTTCAAATCCTTGGTCTTCTGTCACCTGCTGAGGAGGAGAAGCATCACTCAAGCACTTTTCCACCAACCATAGACTCATATGCGGCCCCCCACACATCTATCAATGATATATGGCCCTACCCTTTTATGAAGAGATTGGTTGGGTAACCCCGTATGACATAACACTCTGAGCTTAGTGTTGTGCCCTACATGACTAGGATTTATAACCTACGCTAGGTAGCCCTCATGCATTTAAATGGACACGGTGAATTGATAGTGGAGCCTCCGCCAATCACACTACTTTTCCCAAAGTGTTCTCACTTAGTATAATCGAGTGATGGTCTATCATTCACTTACACTATAGCAAGCTCATTTTGACTTAAGGCCATTATATCTATGCTTAGGAAATCACTCTCCACAGGCAAGCTACTCCCTAAGATAACCTATCTCTTTAACACAACCTAAGGTAACACAACTCATTAAGCAAAGTACTAGTTCCCTCCCTTCACTAGATAACAATCCCAAGAGTAACCTACTAGTTCCCTCCCTTCACTGGATAACAATCCCAGGAGTAACCTACTAGTTCCTTCCCTTCACTAGATAACAATCCTAGGAGTAACCTACTAGCCTTCTAGCATAATTAAATATCTAGTTATGAGTGTTCCTTAAGCTGTATATGTTTGATCATATCTAGTATAATAAAAATACCTATGAAAAAAATTCTCTCTTACCCATGTTTAATCATATCTAGTATAATAACAATACCTATAAAAAACAATTTCTCCTATCATGGAGTAAATAAAAACACAAAGCACAGCCTCAATTGAATAGTTGTCATAACAATAGATGATTCCATTTGAGAGTATCACCTCTTTGACTAAAAGGGTTAAAGCTATGAATAAGCCTTATGTATCCCATGTTTATTCATATCTAGTATGTAATACTTATGATAAACACAATCCTCTTATTATGGAGTATTTACAAACAATTCACAGAAAGAGTAAACATCTTCTACTTTTCTTTCAAAGCAAGCATTACTTTTCCCTAATTGCAAGTAACCATAATAGACTAGTTTAAACAGTCAAGAAACAAATCATTCAACTCTAATACAAAAAGGGAAGAATATCCTCATGCTTGTGATAAGCTTTCCAATCAACTACCTGCAAACACAACACTTCCAAATCAACAACTAGCTTAGTATCAATCCTTCAACAAAGACTCAATAACCACTATCTCTTAAGTTGGAAAATACTTCTCTCAATAATTATATCAAACTCTCTCTAAGAAATACTTATCTCAAAGCTCCCACTCACTGTATTTGGAAAAATATTGCAGATAGAAATGTAAATAAAATGCAAAAACTTGCCCAAGGAATAATGCATCCCAAACAAGTGAACTAGCTCCACTATTTATACAACAATTAGGTAACTACTCAGCCCACAATTTAGGCATGAGTTCTGACAACAACTAGCAAGCACAACAACACATATATCGCAGCTAAAAGGTGGAAAACATGTAATTACTTACTCAACTAAAACAACTACAGATCGACCTTATTGATCGACAACAATTAGAGACTAATTCAAATCTCCACATGATAGAATTCGGTTTGCATTTCATAATGGATATCTATAGGTATAAGGATTCAAAGATCTGACACTAAGTATGCAACAACCTCCCTATTCATTTGGGTGAAAGTTTAGCATTATAAATGGTCTAACTTACTTGGATGTGTTTAATACAAGTTGACTTAGCCATGGTTCAAACATTCAACATTCAATTAGATGGATTAAATTTCCTTAAGCATTGCCTTGTCATTAAAACAACATGCTTACCACCTCTTTAATACACAACACTTATATGCTTTCTCATTCAATGTATTATATTCAATATACATGGCTTAGATATTGGCTCATAGTTCATGCACAACTATATCGTGCGTTACCTTACAAATTTTGTTGACCTTTTACCTTTGTATAAAGGATTCTATATTTTCAATGGGAGAACGTGACTTCAATAGTTCGAGCTTTATATGCAAGTGTCCTTTCTCAAGGACAATGCTATATCATATCGACCATAGCTTGAAACCTTCAAATCGACTTATGCTCTTATATATAAATTGACCTCCAAGCATTGAATTTATTAATCGATCTATAAGCATATAAATCGGTCTCAAATTTATTTAAGGTAATCGACTTCAAAGCCATATATAGCATTATATATATACATACCATATATGTACATATACATACAGATATATACATATATATTGGTACACACACATATGTATATGTATATATATATATATGTTAGTATATATATCCATATTTATCATGTCAATAAAGCATATATATATATATATATTTGATATACAAACAAATATAATCAAGATAACAATCACATTGTTATATTAATATATCGATTGTGTATACATATATACACATTTACTATGTTCACACGTATATTAGTTACCCTTTCTTATTATCATATGTTTATAAATATATACATTTAAACATGTACTTATATATATATATGCATACCGATAAATAGCATTAACGCTATCTCTCATATGTATATGTATATACTGATATATATATTTATAACCCAAGTTAATTAAGTATGAATACATTTGATATATGAATGAATATGACAAGACAATCTTCACATAATAATAATAGATTATATATATATGTTTATATATACACACTCTATTAAGCATTTACACTTATGTGTGTATATATATATAGCAATATGATAGTCAATTGACCCATTCAATATTCGAATGATCATGACCTACATGACTATAACATCATATCAATCATTTATATACATATATGCATCTCTATACATATGTCATCATACTTGTATGGACATCCCATTATATCCATCATACGTGTATGCCAACATATGAATATATGCATATATCCCAATACTCAATCAACCACACAAACAAGAACAATAAGATGGGGAAGGACTCACAAGCTCAAATAGATAAACATCATTCAAGCATGCATTCAATAGTAATGAAGAGCCTTACTAATCTAGACACATTACACTAAGGATGACTTACCACTTCCCAACTCAATGACTAAACTCAACCAATCTACTATGGGTGTGTGTAAGATCAAATAGGTTAATTTACTAGTTACCTGACCAAGATCTTCTCCTAAGTGATACTCCCCCTTTTCCTTAAGGAATGAACATACACCTGCACCCAACTATCACAAGCACATGGTAGTGAGTTGTTCACAAAACATGCATTACACATAATACATCTCCATAGTTAGAATACTAATTCAATAACCATCCATTTCACACATATGCATTTCTTCATATGACATTAAATGAAATAACATTCATTCATAATGCATTGATAACAAAGTACAAACACATTTTATTCATCATTAGAATACAAATTACATTCACATTTATCGTACATAGTAATAGTAAATAGTAATTACGTATTTGGGGTGTAACAACTATTTCCAGAGGGACAAAATATAGACACCTATTTCTCATCATCACATAACATTACACCTTAATACCATAGCCTATTCTAATTTCCACTTCCTAGTCCCCTTCTAATTCTTCCTTTCATTTTTCTCACATATAAATTAATTAATACAAAACAATTAAACAAATCCATCATATTCCAAAATAAAATAAAATCTCCATAATTTTTTTCAAATAAATAATGAATAATAATATCCATTATCCATTTTAAATAAATAGATAAATAAATAAATAAAATCCTAAAATACCATTATAACCCCCTCCATTTTCTACTCTATTTTTATCCCATGCACATCTATTTATCCAAAATAAATAAATAAATAAACATAATTATTACCATCTACTAGAAACTCCCCTGAATTTTCTTGGTCAATGAGGTTTCTCCACTCCTCTTATTCAATCTTAGTCATCTGTTGAGATTGAATCTCCATTGTCCACGTTCCCATACATTCTACAAATTCACCCTCATTCTTCATTTTTCATATACACAAATGATCAATTTGTAGGTACGTGCTGTTGATTTGAGAAACCTACATTCCAATATCATAGAGCATACCCACACCATCATAGAGGATTTAGTGCATTTTAATTTCAATTTGTATTATCTTTTTATCTCCATTTGCTCTATTTGAGTGTTATTCATTATTTGAGTTTTTAGGTTTGTTTGTTGTTCTAATTCAAATTTTGTAGTTCAAATAGGGGCACACGAAATCACTAGTATGGTTACTTTTTATCTTAAATCATTGTACCAAATTGTAGAATCGACAAGAAGGGTTTAACCAAAGGAGAACACTCTAAGCCTTGCAAGCTTCTAAATGGTGTCTATTAACACCACTCCTTTGCAAAATTAGGTTCTAAACATCAAGTGAAGCAAGACCCAAACATTAGAATCGACAAAGTTCAAAAATGTGGGAAATGTTCAAATCCATAGGCATGGAGATCAAATTTATAGTTGTGGAAGTGAACCAAAAAACAAACATAATTTTTTTAAGACCAAGGCATTTGTATAACATCAACTAGGGCTTCAATAATTATTTGGTGAAATAATTGATAACATATGTCACTAGGAATCTTCATCAAAATTTATTAAGTATTTTTTGTTCATTTGTTTAAAATTTGTACATTTAATTTAGTAACATTATTAGTCTTAACTCATTAAATAATTTAGGATCAATTGATTGTTCTTGCTTCATTGTTACGTTGATAAGTATAACTATAATGACACCATTGTGGAGTTGTAATGGAGTGAATGAATACAAAAAAACCCTTTAATATAAATTTGGTAGTCATTTATATGTCAACCATTCATTACACCTAATTGTAAGTACATCTAGATAGAATCCTAATAAACTAGTGTAGATATTGTGATATTGCTATCAAGATTCAACCGTGTAGTTTACCGAGTTAAACTCATTGATCCATGTTTCATGAGTAGTGGTTCACAAGAACCCATCTCTCATGATAATGAATGGTCCTTTTAGCACTCATTATCATGAGAGATGGGTTCTTGTGAACCACTACTCATGAAACATGGATCAATGAGTTTGACTTGCTAAACTACTTGGTTGAATCTTGATAGCAATATCATAATTTAACACACTGTGGAAAATACTTCCTACTTATCTAGTGTAGATATTTTAAATACATCTATCTAAAAGACATCCAAAAATATCAATCTAATTTATATCACAAATCCAATATAAATATTTTAAAGTTAATATCTCTTAATATCTTTTAGAATATTTATATATACTAATTAAATAAATTTATTTGTAAAAATTTCTTTATTTACAATTTTCATTTTTAATATCGTGCAAAGTGATAGGGAATCATCAACCTACCATATCACTCGTATAGGCCAAAATGGTACGTTACCCCTTGTGTACATGAGGTTGCAAAATACAAAAATCTTCCTCACTCACTTTTGGATTCTTCTCAAAATTCTTGCTTCATTGTTACATTGATAAGTGTAACTATAATGGCACCATTGTGGAGTTGTAATGGAGTGTACGGATTAAAAAAACTCTTTAATATAAATTTGGTAGTCATTTATATGTCAACCATTCATTACACCTAATTGTAAATACATCTAGATAGAATCCTATAAACTAGTGTAGATATTTTAAATACATCTATCTAAAAGACATCTAAAAATATATCTCTAATTTATATCACAAATCCAATATAAATATTTCAAAGCTAATATCTCTTAATATCTTTTAAATATATTTAAAATATTATTTGTGAAAATTGTTTATTTTCAATTTCCATTTTTAATACCGTGCAAAGTGATGGGGAATCATCAGCCGACCATTATCACTCGTATAGGCCAAAATGGTACGTTACCCGCTGTTTACATGAGGTCGCAAAATGCAAAAAATCTTCCTCACTCACTTTCGGGTTCTTCTCGAAATCTAAGCAAGATCACTTCTAATTTATGGAGTTACATCTCATTTAATGAAACAGCGTCCCTCGGGGAATGGGGCCTTGGTTACTGAGCTAAATTATCTGTTTCTGCAAGGTAGATCCGCACGCATTTTCTGCCCATGGCCATGAGCTCTATGTTTTGACTAGTTACCAATAAAATAACATACGACACGCCTAAATAGTTTATCGTGGGTCCTTTTATAGTCCACAAGATCCAGTCTAGCGTCGAAGCCCCCGCTTCTTCCCATTTTAGATCGCAAAGAAAATCGAAGTCCGAGTGAAAATGGAGATGAATAAGCAGGCAATGATGTGTGTCCTGAGTATACTTGTGCTATTAATATGCAGTTTTCAAATTGGATGGAGTGCATCAGATCACAAATTCAAAGTGGGGGATGAGGTGTCATTGTATGCGAACAAAGTCGGCCCATTTCAGAATCCCAGGTGCTTTTTCACTCCTTTACTGCATTTGTGTTTCAATCTCTATATCTTCCTCGTGCATACTGCAAATTTGCAGATATAGCTAGTTTCAAGAATCTTTATTATCAATTAGCATGCGTGTCCCCATAGATCTCAACACCCAATTTAGATTTGTGCGTTATTCAATTTAGCCTTCCTCATTTACATGTGGACAGGATCGGATTACTAGATCCAGGAGACCATTATGAGTGTTATCTTGTTTTAGCATAAGGTACGGTAATTATTGAATAGTGAGTATGAGCATGATGTGTGTGAAATGCATGCGTTACACTTGGGGAAAGTTAGGTGGTAGTGAAAAATATGCTATAAGCGTGAATGTGCTTATTGTAGTCAGAGGCCCATGGTTGAGTGAGGGAGGGAATGGCATTATTGTGATGAGACCCAGGATCTAATCTGGTGGACATTGTCATCTACAATTCCACTGAAAGATGTTTGGTGTACCCACTGAAATGAACTTGAGTTAGTTGGCATTAACCCTGAGTACTATGTAATTACCATAGTCACCATGACACATGCCATACTGGTATGGGTATGGGAGATGATTTCCAGCTGGTGATGCTAAGGGCTTAATCACTTGCACCCGTTTTTAAGTACATCTGGGTTTGGATCTCGATCACCAGGTAGGTTTTCGGAGTTGCCACAACAGATTGCCAATCTCAGTGTATGCTACCGGATTGTTCGCACCCATAGTAAATATCGTCCTGTTCACCCCGGGAATTCTGCAAATCACAGATGAGAGAAGAGGGGTCCAACACTGGATAAAACCTTTCACGTTTGTGAATGATAAAAGCCCAATTCTATCACTTCTGTGTGCCTGGCAAGAGGGTTTTCCCTACCCGAATGGGTGTTGGCATAAATAAGGGAACATAATTTCCAAATAAGGAACATTAGTTAATTAGTAATGGAACTGACTATGTTACATTTAAATATAGACTCTAGGAGATGAGTGCGTGGGCCTGTATCTCTTCCGAGTATGCTGCCGAACATGGTAATTGCTAATCTTCCAAATGAAAGTTTCTTTGCCAGCAAAAGGGTTTCAATGCTTGTGATCGAAACGAGAAGAGCATAGGCTGTATTTCTAACACTATAACCTACATGGGTTGTGATGTGGTTTGATTTGCATGACTGCTTGCCAAAACTTTATCGAGCATCTAGCTGAGCTTCATGAGACCGCAAATTAACATATGTAGAGAAATGATGCATGACACTAGGAATTAGGATTAAAAAATCCTAGATTGTAGGTATGGATATACTCTTCTAGTTTGTCATTGATTTTACATGTAATAATTTTTTACTTTTCATGCAATCAGCATCAGTGCTGCTGTGGAGATGGCTGTTGCAGTGATAATTGACTGAACCCAAATTGGCATTGAGAGCTAAGAAAACATGAAGCTTTGCGTGGTATAGATTATTTGTTTCCATTCTCATAACGTTCACTTCTTTTTTGGTAATAGTAGGCCCTTGTACTCGCAGAGATGACAGCGATGTCCTATAAATTTCTTCTATAGTCATTTTCTATGACATGTCAAGAAACATTATGAGCATTCCTTTCATTTTGGGTTGAGGAAAGGTAGCACCGTAGCATAATAGCCAGTATTCATTATTTTGAGTGTTTGTAGAAAAGAGAGTTCAATGGAGGTTGGCCAAAATTGAGCTTGTGGTTGTATCTGTGAGATACAAGCAGATGAAGGCAATATGAATATTGGCATTCCATTATCCATGACTTGAGGCCAAATGTTCTAAACAGGTTACGTATTCTTGTTGTTTCCCAGAGCCAAGATTAACTAGCATGATTGGTATCTTACCGATATGGGTTGATGTGCCATCAACTTAGAACATATAGGCACAGTGGTTAATAACCAGAGCAAGTTCAGCAAGCCGTAGTTCTTTTCTTTAATGATCTAATCCATAGATTTTTGATTAGATTTAGTAAACCATCAATTAATTTATGATTAAATGTCAGTTTGTGCTGTTGTTGACCTTCTCATTCTATAGTGTTGAGACTCAGATTCAGGGAAAACTCAGGAAACATCTTTTTGACTTTTGGACTTGGTGAAAAAACTCAGTGAAAACTTGGCAATTTAAGAAAAATTAAAAATATAATATGTTGATATTTTTTAATGATTTTTTTATAAAGTATATTCTGTTTTTCTCGGCAGACTCGGCTAAGCCTGTGAGTCCTGGCTACAGACTTGCAGAGTCTGACTGAGACTCAGATCTGTGAGTCCTTGCTGAGAGTCACTGAGTCTCAAGTTCAACACAGTCTCATAATCCTGAGTGCTATTACATTTTAGGTATTTGGCAGTATTTACTGCACACCCTCGCCCAAATTTTTGTTTCTTTTCTTATATGTGCCATCTTCACATAGTACTTTGGCATATTTTGCAATTTCTGTTTCTGAACCATGCGAGGTAGTTTTGATACAGAGTTCTGTTTGTCTGTGGTCCTTTATTCACTATTGCTAAATGCTAGGCCATTTAGAGGGGAAACAAGTTTAGGAAAACTTTAGCGGGAAAGATTAAAGCATTAAATGGAAACATGGTGTTGGGCTTGGGTCTCTGATCTGATGGTGTGGTGTGTATAAGCATTGCTATAAGTTCAACCCTGATCTCTAGGTGTTGATATAACTGATCCAAGGTGCCATAAAGCCTGTGGAAATTTATTCAGATTATGGTGTGAAATTATTTATTTCCACCGCTTGCAGTTCCTATATTCCTCTGGGTCTTTTAAACCTTTTTAAATCAATCTTTGGAGCATTATCGACTTGTTAATTAAGCATTAATGAAATTCAAATAACTCCATGACAAACAGCTGAAGGCTCCTTTGTTTTCGTTTGTCTGTTTTCCAGAAGGTATCCATTTGTTAGACATCATATATCTTCTATTACATAACCAACACATAATATCTTCTTTAATCAATTATTAATAGGATCAGGTTATCATAACATATGGTTTCTATGTAGTGAAATGACAGCATGTACATATATGGTCTATTAAGCGAGGGAAGACCCTCACGTTTGGCATTAGAGTTTTTGGAATATATTTTTTTGATCTGTGAGGATAGAGCCTTACGTATATTTTGTGGTATTAGTGTGGAACCCAAGCGACATAAGAGTTTGGGCTTGTTGCCAAATTTCATAGGCATGTTTGGCACTAATGTTTTGGTCCTAACTTCCATCTTTTCAACATGTTGTGCTGTGCATCAGTTTGACATGACAATAGTGGTGATAGCATTTTCTACAGAAGACATTTGGTGCTGCAACTTTTGATGCCAATGCTGACTACCTTATGGTGTAGACCATAATAGCGTTACATTTTTATGGTAAACTGAAAGTGTAAATGGAATTCAATTATTCAAAATGGGAAAAATATGACAAATTGAAAAATCAAAAAAGTTAAAATATTCATAAAAATATTGAAAAAGAACGGCAAGTTTAATTTCATGTCAAATAGTGTATAGAAAGAGATTCACAGTTCAAAGTTCAAACATAAAACATATATAAAGATTCAATGTTGCCAATTACTTTTAAATTGTTGTTAAGTATCATATTTCTAGTCTTAGTACATTTTCAAATCAAAAGTTGAGAACACAATTAGCTTCTAAGATTCCTATACTCCTAGACTATAGAATGTGAGTTGGAAATCAATGCCCCTACATCCCTGTTCTCTTCCATATATGTTCAGTCGTAATCATCCAAAGCATCATTATAGATAGCCAAATCCTCTTTACTAAATGAAGGCTTCTCCTTGGCTACTATCCTTTCTGAATCAGGATCAACTTTGTGTAGTTGCTGTAGGACAGCAGAACAACTTGCAACAGCTGCAGGAAGCAACGAATAACCTAGAACATCTGCGAGATAACAAAACAACCTTCTGCAGGAGTTGCAAGAAGCTATATCACAAGGTTTGTATTTGTGTTTAAATTCAGCAGAGGGGGGAGAAATTTGAAACAAATTTGTAAACTCGTAAAATTCAAGAAAAAATTCGTTATTAAAATTCAAAAATTACAAATCTGCAATTTTTTTATTTTTATATAAATATATTATATAAACTTAAAACAAAGAATATTAGGGGGATGCTCCTTAATTCTGTTAGCTATGTTGTAGTCATTGCTCACTACTACCAATGTATATTTCCTACCTTCTGGCTCGTTAATTCTGTTAGCAATGTTGTAGTCATTTCTCACTACTACCATGTATTTCCTCCTGAGTTCTTCAAGTTCTTTGTTATTGTTATAATAGAATAGGGCTATTGCCCTTTTTTTACTGAAAACAAATAAAAATTTAAAGCTATTAAAGTTAAAATAAATTTTAAAATATTTAAACAAATAAATTTTAAAATTAAAATGTAATCTAAATGTATTAAGTATTAATAATATTTATATAACTATAAATATAAAATAAAAAAGTAAACGCTGAAAGGTAAAACTAATATACGAATTTTTATAAAAATGAAATAAAAATAAAAAGCAGGAGGAACGAGAAGAAATATTGTTGATTTAATAGAGAATATTGCTAAAGAATCCAAAAATCCCTTGGTCATCTAGCAGACTTTGTTATTTACCATCTTGATCATACTCTGATTGTCATAGAAAAGCAAAGCTGGTGCTGTTGGGTCAATTTGAAGGTCAACTGTGTTTGCTGTAGCTTCCTCTGCCAAAAAAATTACTCTGGATCTAAGAGTAAAAACATAACAACTTGTTGACTTTTTAGTGTCAACTGATCCATCCCAATTGGAATTCTTATATTCAGAAAGCATGAAGTTCGCAATCACTAGTATAGAATGCCAAAGTCAAGATATCTTTTGACATATAAAAGAACTCACTGCAAAACATTTGTTGTAGGACCTATGAAGGTTGGGTATCACTATGTTCTTTATCAAATCCCCATTCTAACTTGATTCTTGTGATGTTCTTTGGTCTGAGTCTTGTTTTATTTTAACACCAAAACTTATTCTAGAATTATCAGCAGTAGTTACCAACACAATACTGTATATAGATTTACCATTAATTGAGAAAAAAGATATCTTCTCATGTACAAAACATCTCTTCTAACAACAATTTTGTTTGTAGAAATCAAGTAACTGGCATGCCTTTGATTGGTCACTACCAGCAAACCTATATATTTTGCTCTATACATCTAACTTCTCATTTCTAAAAGAATCAATGTTAAATCCAGACAACCGAAAACATGACATTCACTCATGGACGATCTCCTGCCTGTTCATATTTCTTGGGAGTGATCTTCTACAATGCTGAACATGGACTTTGGCTAGGGATGCAGACAGTTTTATTTATAGCTTTTGCTCAGTACCAATATGGCATAATCCCATTGTGCATTGTGTGCGTTGCCATCCCCATTATAGTCCTATTCCTTCGTTCCGTGATTCCATTTTGCTGTGGAGTGTATGGAGTAGTATACTGTTTGTATATACCATTATTCTTGTAGAATTTCTGACACTTGTTTGAAATAAACTCGCCTCCATTATCAGACTGAAGAGTCTTGATCTGTCTGCCTGTTTTTTTTCCACCAAAGCTTTGAATGCTACATGTTGACTTGTTTTTAAAGAGATACAACCAAATTTCCTAGAAAACTCATCGACTATCAGAAAGAAATAATTTGCTCTTTGTCTAGTGGGCATCTTCATTGGACCATGCAGATCAGAATGTACCAGGTCCACAATTTCGTTGGCACACCATGCGTTATGAGTATCAAGTGGGTGTGACTCTACTTTCCCATATGATATCCTATACATCCCAATTTTACTGAATGGATGGAATTCCATTGACCATGTTAGTATTAGTATAGATAAATATTGATAATTTAGGTGTTCATACCTTTCATGCCAAAGTACACTACTATTCTCTACCAATATTAGTGCTCGACTGCTGCTGGTTTATGATCAACAAGTTTATACAATCTCATCTCATCAATACCTATTACAATCACCTTGTCACTATCCATGTTCCACAGTGACATGTCCCGGGGGTCTAGGTGACATCCTGGATGTCTTGGGGTCTTTGACAGGATGTTAGGACTGTACAGCCTGTTCTATTTGGTGCATAAGAATAAAAAAGGTAACTTTTTAAAGAAAAAATAGCTAAAAGCCCCAACAAAAACTAAAGGGGGATTGTCATTATAAATGTGACACATTGTATGAAAAGTTAAAATTCTTTTAATTTGTTTTAAGTTATTTCGCAAGTTTTATGCTATCCCCAAAATCTTGACCCCTTTCCTCACATCCCTTGTCCTGGAAACTCGGAGAGACACTGGTTATTATGGAGAGTTGTAACCATACACTCATTGCCTTGAAAATTCTTATTCACATCTGGAACATATCAAACATTTTTGAAATTGTAACTCATAGTATTGTTCAATGGGACACAAACATTACCACATCCATCAACATAGTGAGTCCAACCATCATCTAATGAAAACAATTCACTTCTACTCTAATCATCAGCAAAGGTTACACACCAATCTCTGCATCATGTATAGCGTCTGGATTCACCTGAGTCAAAATACTAGGTTGTGGACTCGATTGATTGCTTTTTGGTTGCAACAAATGCAAACTCTTTTGTGACCTCTTGTTCATCAGTCTTGGGAACATTTGCATACTTTGATTCCCGCTGGCTGCCAGATCACTTGACTTTTTCTGACAAGTTCTATTTCGAAATCCATGCTTATTACAATGATAACATTTCCATTTTGATCTCTTGGAATTATTGCCACCTTTGAAGGAGCTATTTGATGAACTATTAGTATTGTGCTTGCCTTTGCCTTTGATCCTTGCAATGAATGCACTTTCTGTATTTTCAGAGGTTGATGCTTCGACATGATCTACCTCTGCTCCTTTTGCAAGAGAAGTGTCGGTAACTTCTCAAAGTTGAGCGCTGGAGTCTCTGCAATCAGATGCAGGGATTCAACAAAAGAACCATGGGATGATGGCAAGCTTTGTAAGACCAAAGCTTGTTCAATCCTGACAAAAATTAGGAGATTGATTCTCCTTTCAACTTAGATGAAAACAACAGATTCTTTGGATATAAGGTTTGTCCAGCATCTGATGACTTGTATTTGTTTTTAAGATTCTTCAATAGAGTTAATGCTTCATCTGGTATTATTTCAGGTATATAGCAACTGTTGTTTTACCTGTGTTGATTGCTATTCAGAAAACATAACTACTTACTATATCCAATTTGCCTTTTGCACTCCTTTTATCAATTTAAGATTTTATTGCCCTTCTAAATAGAGGACACTTAAATAAATGTGAAACAATTATGAATGGAAACATATTGATCTTTGATGCAAGTGGTAGCTGGATTGCTCTGCAGTTCTGTTTATTTTAGGAACTATTTAGTAGATGGAAATTTAGTAGCTTATCTTCATAAGAACTTGACTTTTTCTGCTTAAAGCCAAAGTATACTTTATCTTTCATGATAGATTACACTTTTAGGTTTATTACAATTAGAACTGGATACTAGCCACTTATATAAACTATGTAATTTGAAGATGTTTCCTTTTCTAATGCGGTCATTATGATGTTTTGGCAGTGAGACATATCGGTATTTTGATTTGCCATTCTGCCCTCCAGGTTGGTTATAGGCTGAGTGACATTTTCTCTTTCAAAAATTTCTGTATTTTGTAAGAGATTTCATATCACAATCTTCTGAGCTTTAGGATAACATCTCTCATTACATTTTCTGATCCTGAGAGCCATTCTGCTTTTATTGATTAATAATTTAATAATTGCAGATCATGTGATTGAGAAGAGGGAGGCCCTTGGAGAATTATTAAATGGCGACCGTATGGTTGATGCTAGATATCAACTAAAATTCCGGGTGGACAAAGACTTGGAGTCTCTTTGCAAGAAATTGCTGACCAAAGTGGATCTGGCAAAGTTCCGAGATGCAGTTAAGAACGATTACTACTTTCAGATGTACTATGATGACTTGCCTGTATGGGGTTTTATTGGAAAGATTGAAAATATGAAAGGAGAACAGAAGGATCGTAGGTATCTGATTTACAAACATTTGCAATTTGATATTCTATATAACAATAACAGAGTGATAGAAATTAAGGTGAGTACAGATCCTCAGTACACAGTGGATATTACTGATGACAAGGAAATTGAGGTTGAGTTCACGTACTCTGTCAAGTGGGCAGAAACTGACATTCCTTTTGAACGCCGAATGGATAAATATGCAAAATCTTCATTTTTACCTCAACACTTGGAAATCCATTGGTTCTCTATTATTAATTCATGTGTAACTGTTCTCCTTTTGACGGGATTTCTCGCAACAATACTCATGCGAATTCTGAAGAATGATTTTATCAAGTAATGTAGCTTGATTTTTGGTATTGCACATAATTTTTATAATCTTTATGAGTTAGAGTTATTAATGTTTTCTTGCCCTTGAAACTTATACTCTTGGATAGGATTTACAGTATTGGACATACCTTTGTGCTTTGTTTTAAACTTGTGTCTCCCATCCTATTAATGTGAAGATATTCTCGTGATGAGGAAACAATGGATGATCAAGAAGAGACAGGATGGAAGTACATTCATGGAGATGTCTTCCGATATCCTTCACACAAGTCTCTGTTTGCTGCTGTTCTGGGATCTGGAACTCAGCTGCTAGCACTGTAAGTAGGTTTGAATCAATTTCTGGATAATTTGTATTCCTTCACTGATTTAAAGTTTCACACAGTACATTCTGTATCTGAATTTTTCTATATGAAATAAGCTTCTGCTGTTCTTGCTTCCTTTCCTTGATTTTGACTTTGTAAATGGCCATTGCCTATAGATCTTTGACATTCATTGATACCCTCAAGTCCAAGATGATGCTGGAAATCTTTATCATCATTTGTAAGCTGCACGGTAGATTGAAATAAGTGTTCTATAAACATTAACCTTTTGCTAATACAGTGCTACTCCATCTTTGCATTGCAGAGCTATCTTCATCTTTATGCTTGCATTGGTGGGAGTTTTCTATCCATACAACAGGGGAGCTCTATATACTGCTCTTGTGGTTATATATTCTCTTACGTCTGGCATTGCAGGCTATGTTGCAGCCTCCTTCTATGGTCAACTTGAAGGAACAAACTGGGTATCAGAAAAATGTCAATTGTTTCTCTTTTTTTTTTTAAAGTGAATTTATATGTTTTTGAATATATCTTTGTACTCTTTATTTGTTGGTGAACATCTAAGGTTTTAATGCTGCAGGTAAGGAACCTGTTGCTGACAGGTTGCATATTTTGTGGGCCTTTGTTCTTAACCTTTTGCTTCCTGAACACAGTAGCCATTGTGTATACCTCTACAGCAGCATTGCCATTAGGGACTATTGTTGTAATTCTTCTCATCTGGACACTGATCACTGCTCCCTTGCTTGTTTTGGGTGGCATTGCTGGTAAGAACAGCAAAACAGAGTTTCAAGCTCCATGCCGTACCACAAAGTATCCCCGGGAGATTCCTCCTTTGCCATGGTACAGAAAGGCTATTCCTCAGATGGCTATGGCAGGCTTTTTGCCATTTAGTGCCATTTACATTGAGCTATATTATATTTTTGCCAGTGTATGGGGTCACAAGATTTACACAATATATAGCATTCTCTTCATTGTCTTCATCATCCTTATAATTGTCACTGCATTTATCACCATTGCATTAACATACTTCCAGCTTGCAGCAGAGGACCATGAATGGTGGTGGAGGTACGTTTCCTGAAAATCTTTAAGCATATATGTTTCATAATATAGTACGCAATGCATTGTTTCTATTCTGTATTTCTGCATGGAGACATCACTTGACACCACTGCAGCTGTCAAGCTTAATGGGGGCAAAACTTGTTATCACGTTCTCTTATTTTCTTTTTCCTTCAAATTGCTTCATTTGCAATTAAAAAGTAACTTTAGGAGTATAAAGCATTTACAAAAAAATATTTTGACCAGCAAATGCAGGTTTTTGAGTGGAAAAACAAGCTCTGTCAGTAGCTGGAAATTACTACGGAATATACACTGAACAACAACCACTCTCACCAGGAATGTCCTCTTAAAAAGAAATGGGAGCCATGCTAAGGAGAATCATGTACCAGAAAAATCAAATAAAAAAATCCCAACAGAACATCACCAACAGTCATATGGGAGTAAATATGATCTCTAAAATAAAAGAGAGTCAATTACAGAAAACATAGAATCTAATCTGCATAAAGGGTGAACAATTAGTTAGCAGAAGTTTACATAGAACATGAAGCAATGACAAATATTCCCATATAACAAAATAATGACCAGATCTGGGGTGATAGAGATCCTTAGCATGCAGACTGAACAGCAACTATATAGTTGAGAAGATGAAGTTCAAGTCATAAAGTGGCACCAACAGGGGAATTGTATGGTCAAAACAAGCCTCTGCCAAAGACAAAAGTGAACCTTAAGGGCATCAGCCGCAAGTAGTGCTTTTTTCCATAAGCCAAAACAACTATTGAATGCCCATTAGAGAACCTCAAGATTTGGGCTAGCATCCTCAAATTGCTGCTACAACACAAGCTTGACCAAATATCTGCTGATGAGGCCATAAAACCCTATCTCTCCCGTCCTATGGGTCAGCTTAGGGCTAACAACCACATAAAGCTACAATTGACCTTAATCTCTTCCAAGATGTTTATTAAATTGAAATGAGTCCAAAAGAATGCTGTGCCATGTGCTATCTGTGTCTATAATGCAGCCGCTGCACACTTCCCCAACCCTTCCTGTCGTTTCTCCACTCAGCCATTAGAGTGGTTACCAGCTCATGTTGATGAAACTTTACTAGGATTTGAGATAAGGGAAGGTGTTGCAAAGAGAGGGAGGATGGAGCCCTTTCTCCTTCCTTCTACCTTTTCTACTACTCTAACAATTCTTTTTAAATGGCAGTATTACCTGGACAAACGACATCACGTGGTCATAATATTAATTATATTATTTATATGATATATGATATATCTTCTCATAACCTTGGTGCGTCCTTGTAGGGTTTTATTTTGTTACCAGATAGCCTACTGTAAATTGAATTGCTTGCAACCGTTTGATGGTGTGTGTTAACTAATTGTAATTTTATGTAGGTTGTTTTGTGGTGACAAAAGAGGATAGTGGTAGATGGATAGAAACAAATTTATGTGCTAGTGGTGTTTTTGTGCCGTATGGCAGATAATTTATTAATAGCGGTGTTCTAGTGATTAAACAGTTCAAGGTGAGGTTTAAAAGTAAATTGCCACATTGTGATCAATTTTAATTGTACCTGATACTTTTTTGTTACTAGGCTTGTACCATGCCCCAAAAGACTCATCTCCCAGTGGCAGATGAATTTATAGTCAAACATAGCAGATGCAAACACATCTAAATATTATTGGATGGAAAGGCATTGTTATGATCATTTAGTTTGTTGATCAATCATATTTACAGATCATCGTAGCCACTTGAGTGGCTGAGTAATCCTGATTCGATTCTCCATTAGAGCAGAGTCAGCTTCTTGCTGAGTTATTGCTGAACTCCAAACTAATTATGAAACTGGCATCAAAACTAATTATGGAACTTCATTAGTTTGAGTTAGATGTGTTGAGTTGGCATTTTCTCGACACTTTACCGAATAACTGCTGAGCAACCTACCCAATACTTCTCTTCATGCTTCAAGGTTTAGTGATGGTCTCAACTAATTGTGAAGCTTTGTTGCTAGTTTAAGTTAGGTGGTTTGAGTTGGCATTTAGTCAGCTCTTGCAGACTTATCATCTAGTGCCAAGTCAATTCCTACCATTCTGGTAGTTCAATTTGTTGATAAGTCCAAGACGTGTGACTGTGATTACCTCCTTATGGATGTTTGATGATGTCCAGTTTTTTCCAAATTAGGGGCCTCTCTAATAACCGACCTCTTTGAGCTTTGGGAAGATAAATCTAATTCTTTTAAACAATACCCCTATTGGGAAGCCCTTCATTTTAATTACTCAATTTTCTGATCTCTTTGGGGTTAGAGAAGATAACCAACTTATTTTTAGTATACTCCATATTAGAAAGCATGTTTATAGAATTGTCCTCTCTTAAGAAATATTCAGTCCCTTCTTGAAACAGAGGTTAGATTTCTCTATTTAGAATGGAATATGCTCCAGCCTATTCTAAGTTTTGATAAATTAGGCTTTTAAAGATTCTCCTTAGGGTTACTGTATCAGTGACAAACAAAATCATTGAAATAATGCATTGGAATAGTTAGTCCAAACTATTAATCACCGAATCTTTTCTAGACAGTTTTCCATGTTCCACTTTATCATGGATTCCATGTGTGCTATGAATACCCTTAGTTTGACTTTTAGACAACGTTTCATTCGGGCCTTAAATCTGTTGGGTATTTTGATGACTACCTTTTCTGATCTCCGTTGTTGACCTCACAACCTGAAGAACTACTTCCTTCAAGCATATATACTGGGATGTACAAAATTGTTGGCCCACTTAGACCTTGTCTTATGTTTCTCCTATAGTCTACAGAGAAAAACTGGGAGAGCTTTGTAACTGCATCTATACTTAAACTAAGGAAAACTTTGAATCTATATTTTCCTGGCATCTTTTTTTGAAGAATTTAAAAACAGGCGAGTTCTTGGTGTGGGAATGGTCCTTCTATACATTTGATTTTGTACTTGGGTCTTTGCTATCCATGGAATTATTTTGTCTTTACAGTTATCTGTGTTCATGCCTAAGCTGATAAAATTGGCATTATTGTCCAATTTGCAAATGCATAAAAAGGCCTACTACTTGTGCAATGCAGTCCTAGTATTTCATATTGATCAGTTGGCAATTTGGTTGCATGCATGGAACTTGTATTGGCATAATGATATTACATAAGAGGCAATATTGTCTTTCTCATAAGTTTGCTAGTTTGTTCCCTTGTGAAGTTAATTTTTTCTGTCTTTGCTTTGGTAACTTTGTCTTCTAGGTTATTCAAATAGCATTATTGTATATTCCTGATCAAATTCAGAATTTTTTTCTCTAGAACTCAGGAATCTTTTCATGGTTCAAAATTTTGTCTTCTAAACATTAAGGAATACAAATTTGAAGGCTTCTTCACATGAATTAGGATTCTTTTCTTTATCTGATCTAATCGAGCAAAGGGATCAGCTGAAATATTCGTATGATATTGATGCAGGTCTGTTCTATGTGGAGGATCGACTGGTTTGTTTGTCTTTGGATATTGCTTTTACTATTACTTTGCACGATCAGATATGACTGGATTCATGCAAGTGTCATTCTTCTTTGGGTACATGGCTTGCATTTGTTATGGATTCTTCTTAATGCTTGGAACAGTCGGTTTCCAATCATCTTTACTGTTTGTCCGCCATATATACCGCTCGATTAAGTGTGAATAATTTATTTTTATCACGGGGCAGGCGCATTTTGCTTCATCTTCCTCTTCTCCCAACCCCGTAAAATTTATGGCCTTGCTGTCAAGAAAGGAGTATAGAAGTAAGCTTCAATGCCCGCTTAAGCTGAGGTGGTCATTGAATAGTTAATATATCATTACAGAAGCCGTATTCTTAATCTGAAGCAGCTGCTATCTGTGATAAATGCATTTGGCGACTAGCCAATATTTTTGTACCTCAATTATATAAGTTCTAGGATGAATAAGAACCCAACAAAATCAGAGGGAACTGCAATTGTTAGCTTTCCATTAGTGTGAACTCTATTTCTTGACCAATTTTATTGAAGCATCCGATATGTTCCTCTTGGTACCGCTAGGCTTGCAATCACATGGCCCTGTAGCAGATTTGTTTTGCTTCTTTGTAGCAACTGTTTTATCTATACTAACTATGGTGATTAATTGTATGCAATTCCAATACTATACCTGGCATACCCATACTATCTTTATGGGACTTGGTGTGATCCATCTACATTACCAGAAATTTAGATCTTCATTTGTATGAGAGCCACTGGCACTAGTTTCATGATAACAAGCTGCATTCAAGGATTTCAAATTGAAGCTGTGTCTTGAATTGAACAACCACAGTTTGAATAGAGAGTAGAGCTGCAACATAGAAGCAGATGAAAGATTCAGTTGATTCCCAACTACAATTTTAAGTAGTTTATTTTAATTCGAATGTATATTTAAAGTTAGAGAACTCCATTGTCTTGATTAATTGCCCTCTCTCTATAAGACAAGGGCTTTTCATTTAGTACATCAGTTTTGTTGTAATGTAGGTAGATAAGAATATGACCGTTCTAATTTTTTTATTTATGCTACATTTATCTTACTGATAATTTATGTAGAAGGCAAGGCAGGCTAGATCTTCTCAAATCATGTTATGTATGAATTTATGGAGATTATTAATCTAACATTTAATGTGTTACTGTATATGATCAGGTTTCTCTCCCTTATTTGATAAGAAGGTAAATGCTCCATATAAAATTATATTACTGTTTTTAGAGTATGATATTTTGTTTAAGGGGTTGTGATCAATGTTTAAATTCTTAAAGTAAAATTTAAATTATAACTAAAGTTGTATTGTATTGCTAAATAAACAAGACCAACTCAATAATATTACTAGGATATAGTATATGTTTCGAGAAAGATGTTTTAGAGGAATTATCATTTCTATTAGCATCTTAAAGCTTTATGGTTAGGCTATTCTTTGCCTTTTTCTAGAAGTTTAAATATGTGAGGTGAACATGTGTTAATATTTATAATGATATTAATCAAATTTACATTAATGTTAAATCTATGTTGTACAAATATAGTTTAAATCATAACACATCATAACACACCTCCGTCGTTATCGGGTACAAATAATTGTTTAAATAAATGTTATTTGAAGTTTGTATTTATACAAGTCAATGTTAATATATTATATAAGTATATTATGTTATTGTAAAGGATAAAAGTGTATATTTTATATTTATATTTTTTGTTTTATGTTATTTTATGTAGATGTTGTAAATGTATGGTTTTGACACTTAATTTATTTATTTTGGTTTATTGATTGATTTTAATTTTGAACCATTATTTTGTAAGGGTTAAATTTATCATTGTAGAATATGATTGGTCCAAATTTGTAGGTTTTTCCCTTCTTGGATTAGATCATCGATGCAATTTTGTTACTTGGAAAGAATTGCATTTATGATTTAGATCTCTTATGTTAAAATCAAAATATAATGCTTTTTAGGTTGACTTTTTAGGATTGACCATTATTTGTTAGCTTGCATTTTAGAGGTCTCAAGTTAGTTTTAGGACTTATGTTTAACGAGATCATCTTAGGACATTTTAATCATCAAGAGAAAGCATCTTGCATCCTCATAAAAAACATTAGTCATAATTTGTATGCTAGTTTTAGCTATATTAGCATCAACATCCTTTGATTTTGTGTGATTTTGATCTTGTTATATTGGGAGCCACAAAATTTGACTTCTATCAAGGAAGGTAATGATCTACCTTTTGTTCTATGGTAGGCCCTCTTATGTGCTTTTTACCACTACTCATTTTTCAAATACAAGGACAAACATAAATGAAGAAGTTTTGTAGCTCTTGAATGTAACAAATGGTACTAGAGACAACCATCTTGAAGTGAAGTGTCCTTGGACTTAGATCATGTGTGTGGCCTATTCCTAGGAATCATAGCATTTTAGAATCCTCATCTTAGATTCTTGAATAGTTGATTTAGCACAAGTTTCTATTTTCCTTTCATAGTGTCTCAACTAGTTAAAGTGGTCAAAGTCAACGTGGCATAAATTACATAGTCTATTGCCTTGCCAAAATGCCCATTTTTATTTATCATTCTCAACTATTTAAGATTTTAGGATTTTGATCTATCTAGTGTTTTATCCTTACATTCCTTTGTGTAGGATGTAATATATTTTCCTACATCTTGGTGAACTATTAACTTTTACATCCATCCTTTAGGGTAGATCTTTGTTCTTTTTTACTAATAAATATTCTATTGTCAACCTACTTTGTGTCCATTATTGCTTTTCATGCTTGTTGGTTGTTTTTAATTAACCAAACTTGATCTCACCCATTGTCTATGAATTTGCCATAATTCAATAATCAACAATGGTGAGGATTGGCCAACGATTAGGTGAAAGCTTGCTAGGCTTTCCCTCTGCACTTCGGGCTTTGCAAGACCTAGGAGGGTGATCCCTACAATGTACATAGTGATAATTTTGTGCCATTTACCACAAACATTGCAAATAATAGATACATTCCCATAAATTACAAATTCGATGAAATCCTTCAAGAATTTGGCTAATTCTCTGACAAATAATCATCTAAAGCAGAGAATGGATGACCTCCTTGAAACTTTAAGACAATTTAAGGTGTATGAATGATTTTCTTTAAGAATTTGTTCTTTGAAAGGTAGGGTTGACCCAATGAATTCAAAGTCTACCAAGCCATTAGAATAGTGGCTTTATCCATTGGGCAATGAATTCAAATTTGAAATAAACTGTAATACAACAATGATTCGACGCAACATTTACAGACTATTGTGATATTGCATTACAATAAAACAACTCAAAATTATCCCAAAACAAAAACTACTTATCAAATCGTCATACTTAATCACACAAACCTCTGATTCCATCTGAGCATTTTAATTAATTCCTTGAATTAAAGCAAAGGCAAAATCATACATTCAACCAAAACAATTGAAAACCAATAAAAGAATCATTAATCATTTCATTAATAATTTGTGTAACAAAATACAAAAGGAGAGAAATTGCTTCAGAATCTGCACTTTTTCATTCAAATGCCATCGCTATTGTAAAACCATTATGCCTATTGTAGACTTGAATTCTTCCTATGACACACTAATTCTATTTCCTTGTGCTTGAATTACAAATTCTTTACAATAAGTTCAAAACTTCACCAACCAAAGATCTTTGCAATTCGCCTCAAATTCCCTTTTATAAAAATAAGGGAGCAACAAGCTTCGGGCCAAATTACACATTTGGTCACATTTTCATTTGACTTGCATTTCAATTTCAATTTCAAAACATCCCCAAAGCAGTTATATTTGCATTCTTAGAAGGGGGAAAATCATATAAGACAAAACTCCTTTCATATCGTTGAGGAAGATAGTTCCCACCCTCCAAAGGGCATCTTTCATCGTTTTAGTAGCACCATCCATGAGCAAAATTATATTCCATGTGCACATCAAGTCAATAGAAACTAAAACAAGAAAGCAATAAAAAGAGAAAAGCATAGACCCTGTACACATCAACACATCCTATCATCACTTCACAACTGAGAGGAGATAATATTTTACAATACTTCTTCCAAGGCTTAATCTGTGAACTTTTCAAGCCATGTATTATACTCCTCTTTAGTAGGCCATTGCATGTCCAATAACTTCTACACCTTAGTGTTGTGCTAATTGTACCTAGCGTCCATCAATATTCTGGCCTCCTTTACAAATGCATCTAGACTCACCTCAATTCCTGTCATGTTATCCATAATAACATTCAACATGGTATAGTAGTGAGACTGATTGCTCTCTTAAAGTGTGGGAGAAGGCCTCCCAACTCATCCTTACAAATGCATCTAGACTCACCTCAATTCCTGTCATGTTATACACAACAACATTCAACATGGTATAGTAGTGAGACTGATTGCTCTCTTAAAGTGTGGGAGAAGGCCTCCCAACTCATCCTTCCAAGTAGCAAAGTCCTTCATTTCATCTTCATTGTTCAGTATCTTTGGCATGCTATGCCCCTCCATGTCTCTAAACATTTTCATTTTATTTTGTAGCTGCATACCCAACTTACCATGGAATGTTGAGATCTCACTTAACAAATCTATTGCCTTTATCAAATCAGGAATATTAGTTGGAGCCTCAAGGTCCTCTTGCATATTAGGCATCATTTCTCTGAATGCTCCAACCCTGGCACTCCACTTGCTCTAGTCGTTCTAAAATGCATTTTGGACCTGCACATATCTCTTGTTGGCCTCATGAATGTTTTTGTAAACATCCCATACATTATCAGACTTGTGCACTAATTTTGTAACCTTGTGCTTTAGGATGTCATAAAAAATGTTATTAGCCACCTTGGCAGTTTCCTCGACTTTCTTAACATTGTCTTTTTCTACCTGCAATTCTTGCTTTAAACTTTGAATTCTCAATGATAAGGTTTCCCTATCTTGTGCAGACAAATCAGAGGAAGAAGTTGTTGGAGAAGGAAAAACTTTGTGCTGAGCTAGTAGTAGTAGCAACCCCTCTGTTATGCTCATCCAACAACTTATTATATTTATCCAATAATTTCTCAAACTTGTCTTGTGAAATTTGAGCTGTGTCCACACTTAACATAGCAACATGCATAGTTAGTTGTGTAGCTGCAATGATAGTCATCTCAGTAGCTCTTTTCATAACCACAACACCAATTGCTTGCTTCACAGACTTGATCACCTCAAGTTTCCCAGTGTTTGGTGCCATAGACCATATTGCAAGGGTGTGCAATTTTAGGCTAAACCCCGAACCAAACACTTTATTGTCAAAATTCTCCTAAAAAATAGAAGCATTGGGATCCTTTCTTATTGCATCTAGTGCGATAGTAGATGAAAACTCCCATCCAAACAATAATAAAACTCCACTTCCTTTGACCAAATCCCTTGCTTCTTGGGGTGATATAGGGGCAATTTCCTTCATTATTTTATCTTCTTCTTCCCTCTCAGCTTCTTGTTATGAAGGATCAACATTTGCTTTTGCTTCTTCTATCCTCTTCTTGATGTCAAAGCTTCTTAATTGGACGAGAAAGTCCTTGAAATCCTTAGTTTGGAGAAAAGTGTCATCACTCATGAAATCCCTACAAGCCTTGATTCTGACATCATCATCTTGATCTTCATCATATTCCCATTTCACTATCCTGCTAGCAAGAGCAACAACATTTAGAGCATCCTCCTTCTCAGGGGAAGGAAACCTTTGATCAACTTCCTATTCCATAGGAACATGCTAAACAGATTCTTCTGGTGCATACTCTTCATCACCCTGCTTAGTTGTTGAATAAGTCACCAATGGGGCGACTGCAGGTTTCTTACCTATCTCCTTTGTCTGCACTTGAATGCCTTGAGCTATGGAGTGAGGTAGTTGGCTCCTCACTTGTGCATCATGATGCTCCTTAGCAACTTTGGCTTTTATCTTAGTCCCTTCAACCTTATCAAAAAAACTTTTATCCTTAAAGTCGTCCATCACTTTAGCTTGCACATATTGGTCTTTTATCTCAAAATAAGGACTCACATAAAAGGGGTTTTCTTATAACATCCTTTCTTCTATAACACATATCTTTCTCCATTCATTTTTCCTTTTTGCAACCTCTGCATTAGAAGACAAATTTTTGATCACATCTCCTATGTATAGGAATTGATGCTGCTTGCTGGACCTTCCTCTGGCTCTCCTTTTTGCATCAATTACTCCCTCAAGATCACAATATCTAACAATATCTTGTTTCATTCTGCAATTGTTCAAAAGAGTGCCAAATTTCTCAATCCCTTCCTTTGATAAACATACAAAATATGCAAATCCACACTTGGGGTTTATCAATGATGCCTTCCTAGCATTTCTAAAATGCTCTTTGTCCATAACATCCAATTGCCACATTATTTCCATAAATGCAAGTTTGTCAGATACATATACAAGTAACCGATGGGGTGACACTGGAGATCCATACATCTTGATTGTAGTGTAACCGGTATGTAAATACCAGTCCCCCCAATTGAACTTCTATGTTGTGTTTTCTTCAAACTCCACAGGCCTCAAAATTTCCTTTACACCTTTAGATATCCTGTATACGGGCTTCAAGCCCGATTGCTCCATCACACCAAATTTGAAACCATTGCAGAATGCAACATAGTTGGAATTTGGACAGTGTCTATCCCAAACATGTGTCCACATTTGTACTGGCAATTCATTATTCTGATTGTCCTGATTGTCCCTTTCTCTCAATCTCATGAAATTCCTCCATACTTTTCTGCCTCTCCTTTTCTTCCTCTCCACAACAACATATGCATCAACAAAGAATAATGTTCACAAGACAATGGAGGCTTTGCATCTTTCAATTTTATCAAATCCTCATGAAGCTGATCAACTATGTAAGAAGCATAATCAAAAGTCCTATTCTGATATTTGTTCTGTATGTCAATAGCCATAACCATTAGAGCAATATCCATCTTGATATCAAATTTCTTGTGCAAAACTTGGCACAATGCATAATCTGTGTTCTTAAAGTAACCCTCAAAGTCATCACAATCAAAAGGCTCAAAATCCTTAGGCCTAATGGTACACCTCTCTTGTTCAAGTCCCACCTTCTATGCCTTGGCAATACATTCTTTCTATAGCCAAATTTATTTTGATCATATTCTTAATACAAGGCATAAAATTTAATTGATTCAGTGGAAAAAGGGTTCAAATTGAAGACCTCAACTATTTGGCTCCTTGTAATATCTAGCATAGGAGCTCCATCTGGAAATCTCTTGATTACCTTGTCATTCGGGTCGTAGCATCTAGCCAATTCTAGAATCAAATCTAGCTCCACAAATAAATTTGGAATAACTAGCTTTCCAATATCATAGGTCCATAGATGACATTTAGGCTGGCTAGCAAACCTTCCGTTGAAAGCATAAAGAAACAAGTCCCAACCACTATGAGGTACCACAACATCACCAACCCCAAGAGTCGAATCTTGAAAGTGGCTTGTCAGTATACCCTCACCAATTTTCCTCTTCCCAACTAGTTTGACCTCTGTATCTGGATCCTTAGCAACCTTCTCCATAAACCTAGAGTAATCTCTCTTTACAGTCCTTTTCTTACCAGATGTTTCAGGCACCTCTGGCTTAGGTTTATCATCCTGGGGTTTTGGTTTTTTAACTCTTTTCTACTTAGGTTTTCTTTCAGGTGTAGTAGAATCACTAGGTTCACTCATTTTGCATAGTATAATGGAACTGGGGTTTCAAAATAATTGAGAATTACAGCCTTAATTCTTCAAACTTACAAGGTTTGTGCTTAATTTCAACAAATTTTATCCTATTCCCCAAACCTTACGTGAAGCAATTACAATTCCCCTTTTGAACAAAGAAATAACAACGCTAACTACAAACCCTAGCAATTCACCCAACTCTCAAACTACCAGTGCTATAAAATTACTCACAAGGGCATATAAAATTGACTTACCCGAGAAAACCAACAATTTGTTCTTCGAATTCTCTTCACTTGAAGCTTTCCTTCTCCCTTTTTCTAAACTTGACCTATTCTTCTGCTTTTGAATTATTGCAATTGTGAAAGAAAAGGACCAACTACCTTCTTTAAAGCTAAAAAATGGAGCGTCTTCACCATTAATGCTTGAAAGAAAGCTCACAAGAGTGAACTGATATTTAGCCGTTTAAGTTTGAATTCAGGTCATGGATCTTTTCGATTTAAAACATCATTGACTCTCCTTGATCGTCACCTTTTGCTTTCCACCATTGTGATTTAAAACAATGATGACACCTTAAGAAGCTGCCACGTAGCCGCTCAATGTTTCTAAATAGTCCTCTTGAAATCATCGCTCATCGTTGTAATTCTATCACTTTATCAACTAGAAGAGTAGCCCTGATGGAGGGAATATTCACCAAAATATTTGCCCATCACCCATCGCTTATTACTGTAATGTTTCAAAGTTACACTTATACTTCGGCGATGTGAAGACCCCCAACGATGCAAAGAAACTTGTCTCTGCCCATCACTCATCACTGTACTTTATTTGAAATGAAAAGGATTTTGGCGACGGGTGATATGGGCGATGGCACAAGATGTTGACAAGTGGCACAATCATAACCCATGGTTGTTCACCTCCTATTGCTCATCACTGTAAAAGAATTGAGCAATAAAAGTTTTCTATGATGCAAAGAACTAGCACAATGCAAAGGGGATACAAAGGCCATTGCGCGTCGCTGCAAAGATTACTTAAGTGCAAGGAATTCAGTGATATGAAGGGAGGAAACGATGCAAGGATAACACAAACCATCACACGTCGTGGAAGTGGAAAGAAAAGGCCAAAAGCTTTTAGTGATGTGCGATGTGAAGGAAATATGGTTCATCACTCATCACGAAAATGAAACCGAGGAGTAATAAGGTTTCAGCAACGAGTGATACAAAAATTTAAGTGGCGATATTTGAGCACATGCTTAAAAGGTTGTTCTTAAAAGAGGGTCCACCTAGGAAAGACGAAGGACCAGGACTTAAAAAGACTTAAGACCACATTTGACCAAGGACATAAAGGTAAAATATTTTTCAGAGTCGAACCTTATAAAATATTAAAACTCTAGACCAAAATAATAGAAAAATACTATGCGATGGGGAAACAGGAATCCTAATCGCAAGGAGCCGGTCAATTTATGGATACTAAGGACTCAAGTTGTTTTAAACTGATCGGTAATCAGCCATAACAAGTCAGTTGAGAATTAGACCAAGGGACAAGGATTAAAATGAGAAGGAAATATGCTAAGTAAAACTTAGCTAATAGCATAAAACCCTAAACCCTTGTAGCATTTCAAACCAAAAAGGCCACCCAAGTAAAGACATTTAGACCTGTGGAACATGAAAAATTGAGGGTTCCACCAATGCCATTGTGTTTAGCTTTGTATGTTATAAGAAGCTCTAAGCCTCTTAGGTCATCTTGGACAAAGTGTTGTGCTAAACCCGTAATCTTGTCACTATGGTTACCTATCTTCCTTATATCTCTTATGCTAATCATGTGTATTCTAATGATGAAGAAAGATATTATGACCAAATGCGTTCATTTAAAGTGTTAAAAATTGAGAGAAGTATGAGATTCTTGATAAGTTGACATCTTTACATGATAAAAGATGACAAAATACCCACTTCACTTGTTGTTGATGCTTTTACAAAGGTACTTCTCACTATACAGTTCATGATATCGATACAATCAAGCTAGAGGAAAATTGTTGAAGATACACAAGCTCCTCATATGATGGGCCATAATTCTTCAAGTCTTTCCCAATCCCAAGGTCCTCTGCATAATTTACCTACCCACAACTTACCAATGAGTTCCCAACCTTTTTTAGAACCCCTAGGGGCTCTAATCATTCTAGCTATAGCTTATCTATGAGCATCAAACCATCCTCCACGCATCCTACAACTATTGTCCATCCCCACTTCTTTCCCATTTCTCAGATTGCTCAACCATTACATACTACATCCATAAACACCTTCCATATGTATACCTATGTTTCATCATACCAACCTTATGTCTCAATGCATATACATTCTCCCATTGATTACAGATGATTTGTTATTTTCTACCACTCCTTTGTCTACTTATAATCACCTTCTCTCTTTTACTCACCCGTTGTCCTCTCTCATTCCTCATATTGCTCAAACCTTACCTACCACATCCATAGTTGTGCCTTCCATTCCTACACACATACTTCACCATACCAAGCTTATGTCTCAACTTATATAAACTCCTTTGACTATGCATATTCCATTGGTTCCTTCCACTCATTTTTCCACTCATATGCATTTTCTTTTCACACCACCTAACCTTCTCCACTAATTGACCCCCATTTTGAGTGAAGAAATATGAAGATCTGTATAAATGATTTGCAATTTTTTTTGGAAAAAAAAACAAGTGAGTTACTACATAATCCAATATTGGGACCTAGTTTTGCAATGTGTGATGCTTGAGGTCACCCCTTTACTCACATATGGTCTTTAAATGCAACAAGTTTACATTACGTTTATGATGATAAATTACTTGCAACCATAAAGTTTGAGAGAATGAACTTAATTGATTATGCTCTTTACCTCATGTTTCTAATCATTCACTTGGAGACTTAATCAATGGTTTCATCAAGTTTTCAACATAAATTGAGTTTAAATTCATATTTACAAAATGAGAACAATGTAGTAAGGATCTAATAAGATAATCAATGATTATGTTCTTAGATTTCAACCTATCCTAGCTAATACAAGTTATCAACCACCATACAATAATGCCCAAGAGATAGAGGGAAAAAAATTGCAGCAAAAGTAAGGAGAAGAAAAGCCACACCCTAGCTGGAGAAGAGTTTTAGAGAAGAATTGGACAAAATAATGCAGATTTGGTGAAGATAAGCACCTGGGAAGACAAGTTGGGATGCCCAAGAGGTTGACCAGAGGATTTGAGGTTGATTTTATTGCTGTAGAAGGTTGGTTGTGGCCTCTTGAGTTTGAATTGAGGTTGCTGAGAGTGAATTCCTGTTTGTAGCCAAGCTTTTGGATTTTTCTCTCAATTTGTTGCTAAGATTGCAAACTTGAGGATTGAATAATGAAATCAATAATTTGATTTTGAATTTGTTGTTGTTTCTAGTGTCAAAAAGTTTGAATTTTACCTCTCATAAAGTTTCTTGTAATTTCTAAAAGCTAAGTTTCTTGTTGTTGAGTGTAGAGGCTACAACAACTGACAATCCAATAGGATTCTCGGTTGTTGAGCTACACCAAGGAAGGGACAATAAAAAAATGATGTCTCAATTGGTCTGGTCTTGCTGGTGTGGTAGATTGAAAAGCTTCCTACAATGCGCATTCCCAAGAAGGGAGTTGATGCCAATTGAGAGAAAGTAGCCACAAATTTGGATAAAGCAAAGTCCTTTTATCGTGTCATTTGTGATATGGGGTGTGGGGATGGACATAGTTGGGAGGAGAAACTAGGAAAGGTTGGGGATCAACTTTCTCAGAGGATGTGTGGAAGAGGTCGTGGAAGGAGACAAAGTCTGGACCTTCACTTTAGTGGATACAAAGGAGAAAGTGTTGAACACATTTGGAGACTGAGAGTGGGGGGGGTAGGTGAATCATTCCTTTCAAAACATAAATCCTTCAACAAACTCAAACTTATTTATCATATCAAAAACTATCAAACAAATCAACATCAAAGAGAGATATAGCAATTTAGCTCCTTAGCAAGGTAAAAAACCATCAACAATGAAAGATAGAACAATTCAACCCTTAACCATATCAACAGTAATGAAAAATGAAACAAGGAACACACATTCACGAGATAACACCAGATTTACCTGGAAAACCCATTGAGGGAAAACCACGGTGAGAGTTAACTCACAATAAATAAAGCTCACTGCTTATAAAAGTTACAACAAGGCTCACTGCCAAAAGATTTGTAGACTAAGGCGCACAACCTTAGGGCAAGATACAAAGGACTTGCAGACTGAAGCACACAACTCTAGGGAAAGATACAAGGACATGATGAGATTCACTATCTCAGAGTAGGATACATGAAGATTTAGAATTTATAACATATGTCAACAATACACTCTGCTAATTGAGGCGTTAAAGCACATCTGATCTATCTTTCACACACTTTCACACTTCTTCTATGAGATCTTCAATACACTCTACACTCACACTCTTTGCAATTGATTTTATCTTTCATTTATATGCACCGTAAGACCAAAATACACCAATTAGGTAATCTAGGAAGAAGATAAACAATAATATCAACAAGTTAGCCACAAAACATCAATCCGGTGCAAAACAATCCTATCTAGAAGACAAAGGACCAAAAACAATCTTATTACATCTTCCAATGTAATCCAAAACAATTCACACATTGGCGCACATCAACTCAAGTCAACAATAGGGAAACATGTAGATGAAGCATGAAGCACATAACCAGTCGGCCCAAAAACATACTTCCAATTGAATTTACTCAATGCAGTCCTCAAAAAGATAGGTTAGGACCAAAATAAATTTTAACACAACTTCATATGCTGGTGCAAACCCTCAAGCACATAGTGCAAGAAAGATAATGTGTGAACCCTAATTTGAATACTTGCAAAACACAATGAATAAACACATTAGTTAATCAATTGCAAGCATGAAAAAGGATTCCCCATGAAATCCATTTTCCAAAACTCAAATTAGGAAGAAAACAATGAAAAAGACAATGGAAATGACAAAACAAAGATTTAATCCTAATTAAATAAGCAAATTCTTGATCCCATGGGGGAATTGGTGCCAATTTGATGTGAAAATTGGCCTTTTCCCAACTCCTATGATGCAAAATTGATATGTTGATGAAGATTTGATCCACTTTGTTGATGTTGAAGAGTGCTCCAAGCTAAAATCTGCAAAACCTAGCTATGATTCAAGAATGATTGATGAAATTGGATAGATATTTGAGCATGGTAACTTTGCATAATTTGTGGATGATAAAATGAGGATATGAGCTCTTTACTTATAGAATGTCAAGATGGATGAATGTCCAAATTTGAGAAATGTGGGACTAACATTCATCCAATATCAAGATGCCACTTGTCAATCCATGAGTGGATGGGGGATTGCAAGATTTGAGAATTGTGCCAACAAATGCATATTTTTGAATTTAAAATTTGTTGAAATGACTTGCAAGAGAGAAGGGAAAATGCAATAAATGCCACTTGTCTCAAGGCAAAGGACTTGTAAGATGAAGTTATTTCCTTGTTGGATGTACATGTCCACTTGGAATTTTTGAATTCAAACTTGAAGAATATTCCAAAAGATGCCTTGTGAGGAAAATAGAGATTTAATAAATGAATTAAATCTATTTTCATGTGCAACTTGCAAAATCTAGAGGATGGGACATGATAAGAGATTAAATTAATCAAGGGTTAATTAATTTAATGAGGGATTAAATGATGTGGCCTATTTGACTCAAATTTATGAATTTATTTAAATCAAATAAGAGAGGAATATGATAAGAGAATAATTAAATAAGGATTTTGATTTATTTAATTAAAAGAGATGGTGTTAGATTAAATCAAATAAAGTTTTAATTTATTTAATTTAATAGATAGAATTTAGAGATTTAATCAAATAAAACTGATTATTTAATTAAATAGGGATAATTAGATCAGATGGATCGATTTAATTAACAAAAGAGAGTGACTTAATTAGATAAATTGATTTATTTAATTAAGAGTGGAATATTGATGAATTTAATTAGATAAGGGGATTTGATTTAATGGTTAGAGTGAGGGATGATTCAGGATGAAACGATGTTCATAGTCAAGATCAGTTGCACAATGTCAATCTATATATTTTACGTGTCTACATTTTTTCCTTCTTTGAAGCGATGCACTTGTTGCGTTGGTTCAAAGACTAACCTTGCCATGATCAAAATTCTAAAATTCTTTGATTTTTTTAGATGCCCCACTACTGCCCCAACAAATGAAGAATTGTATTGGTATACTGCCCCCTCGAGAGATCGGGCGAAGAGGTTTGATTTGAGGGTTGATCTCTCAACAAAGAGGTTCAAGATCAGTTCAATTCGAATATTTGATGTAGATAGATTGGATGATATAGACAGTCATCAGCCATGGCTAGCCTCATGCCTATTTTGATATATTACACACACTTGATCCTGATTTGTACCATGACAGTGACATTATTGATGATAAGATGATTATGATGCTTATATGCAATGGATGATATGATGATGCATGGATGATATGGATGTACATGATCTGATATGATGATGCTTTTATGATTATGCAGCGGATAATAAATGTATGGTTTATGAGATGCCTAGAATAACCAATCTATATTATGCAATGATGAAATGCAATGCATGTGAGATGATCGATGTTTCTTATATGATATGATATGATATGCAGATGGTTTGTGGATGCATTAGCGATGATTTATGATTAACTATCATGGTACCATGTTAGTGAGAAAAGCAAGAGATAGAAGAAAACAAGAGATTCCAACAAGACATGAGATGATGATGATGATGATTACTTGCCGATGAGTTGGGATTTTCAAAGGGCCAATTACCTTATGTTTGATAACACATGTAGGCACGATGCATCAAGGTATAAAGAACCAGGATGGCGTTGTACCTAGTGTGATGGAATTTGACTCGACAAATAGATAGGAGCATTCTTGTTCACACTTGACATACAGAAACCTTGCTAGGACGTACCTAACAAAGAAAGTATTCACCAAGTTATATTACAAAAATGTTCAACAAACACAATAGATAAAAAGGTAATGATCATTGCCCTATTCCTATATCTCTAAATCCTTCATTCGGATATCATCGAGAGGTCCTTGGAATGAGCGCAATAAGATAAATCAAAAGAAAAGATCAAGTATGCAAACAAGCCAATGTTCTTCATACCTTCAGCCAAAGGGATTTGTTTTGATAGGATAAGAATCCAAAGTGATATCCAAAATGATGCCCATTGTCGGAACGATATATCCTAGGACATGGATTATATAGGATGATGATGGGTTGATAAGTTGATTGATAGGCTGTTGATATAAGGTTGAATGACATGTCTGAGAGTTTGATTTTGTTTTAAAGGTTTGTTGTTTCGATTTTGATTTTACATTTGAAGCTTGCTTTTGCCAATTGTTGTGGTTATTTATGTTTGTTTTGCAAAAGGATGAAGGTGACAATCAATTTATTATGGATGATTGATTATCGCGGGTGAAAGCGAAACGAGATGGATGGATTTTTTCAAATATTTGGATGTTTTTGACGTTTTTGAAATGTTTTGAGGCTATTTTTGGTATTTTTGAAGATTTTGCAAATGTTTTGATTTTCCAAAATTTTAAATGTTTTTGGGTTTTGATGTTTTATGAATGTTTATGGATTTTGTGTTTTTTGAATGTTTTTGGATTTTGATGTCTCGAGGGTTGATCAAAGATTAGCCTTGCCTACGTTTAAGCACATAGATGACGTAGTTTGGATCTAGTGTTTTTTATGCTTTTTCTGACTTTTTGAGTGTTTTTGGATTTTTGATTTTTGGATTTTTTTGATTTTCTTTTTTTTTTTTTAATGTTTTTGGATTTTATGCATGATTTTGATGATTTGGATATGGATGTGTGTGACGATATCAATGATTTGTTTGGCATTTTTTTGAAAACCAAGCTAAGGTTGATTGATTGGATCAATGGATTGATGATGATGATAACATTGTTGAGGATGCACAACAATGCAAGGATACTGTTAAGCAACACAATGATTGGGAAGGATATCCCAAGATTATGGATTGATTGGACTTGATTGATTAGGATTTTGAAGCTTGATTTGGAACAAAATTGTTTTGAATGATTCAATGTGACGTTGAAGAACACGTTAGATGCAATTGATATTGATTGTTTGGATTGATGTTTGATGAAAAATGAAGATTGATAAGGAATGTCTTCTCGTCAAAATATGCCATGGGCTAGTGATTTGGTTTTTTTCTCACAAGTGGTGGACCAATTTCATTTCACATTTTCCAATGTTCGGATCACCACATAAGTTGGAGGATATAGATCAAGATTTATTCCCGAAGCAAGATGTAAATATCTGCCCCCAGTGTCTAGCAATGTATGGAATACCATGGGTGGATGCTTGGATAGGTGTATGGATGGAGGGATATGAATTATCTTGTGATAAGATAAGGTGTTCAGATAAAGAATGCTCATTTGGATAATGCTTCATGGCTCAGATAATGTTGCATAGGATAGGATCAATGAAAATGACCCATGTCAAGATGTTTACCATAAGCAAGTGTAAAGTGTGTACCAAACTTTCAAGATCAAGATAACTTGGACTATGGATGTAGATGGATGAAAACTGGATTAGATAAATGGTTCATGGATGAATGGATTTATTATGGATGAGATGGATGGAATATTGGATTTATTATGGATGGGATGAAATGCTAGATTTTATTATGGAAGGGATGAGATGCTTTCACTTGAACTAGCACACGTAGATGCTCAATTCTACACATGACGCCTGTTTTCCAGGTTTTCATCATGGTACTTGCCCAAAGTGCCACCGAAGTGGTTTTCACAAGAGGACAATTTTTTTCTTTACTGTTTTCAATTTTTTTCTGAATTTTTTGGATTTTCATATTTTTTTATTTTTTGATTTTGATTTTTCTAAAATATTTTAAGCTCATGCTAAATCAAAAGGTGTTGTAGATGTAGATGCCCCTGTCATAATGTGCCATTGATATCCTGCTTGAAGAAGTTTCTTTGCTAAGATATGTGCACTTGAATACAACTTTTTAGAGTCTTGATCTGCTTCGTCGATACCAGAGTTAACTTTGTCTTTGTGCGCACATCGCGATAGAGAGCCTTCTAAATTCATATGATGAAGGGTTGTTACCAATACATGTTCAATATGAGAATTGGATATCATGCGTGGAGTTGTGGATGGAGTGTGTTTAGGGATAAGAGATGGATTGGTTGATAGTTTGGAACCTTTGACTCTCCAAACTTGGGAAGATGAGCCATGATGGGTGGATACGAAAGTGTGCATGGAATTAGGACCAACTACTTGATACACTTTGTACGTTGCTTGAAAAGCTTGCTTTTGCTTTTGCAGGCATCTTTGATGGATACTTTTCCCTTTTTTATTTTGCCCCATAGTTTCTTTGACTAATGGAGTTTGATAGGGATAATCTTTCTTTGTATTCTTTGGTATCCATATGTATTTGATTTTCCCATTATGCTTTCCAAATTCTTTTTCTTTGATAACATTCTTCGTACTTTAATTCAATTCTTTCTTTTGATATTGGTCCCAATTCGTGGATGGAGTGATGGGTGGATGAAGATTCGTGACGTGGCTAGTTGTAGTATTGACATTGGTTTCATCATAAGGATTCTTCGTGCTCCCTATGTTGACATTTGCTTGAGACGTAGTTTCCCCCAGTATGGTGGTTGTAGTACCTTCATGCTTTGATTCAACCTATTCCAAGAGCTCTTATTTAGAATGCATTCTCTAATAAATGACCACTGCAGATGATGTTATTTTGATGTGTTACTCTACTGACTTCAGAATATCCTATTCTATCTGACATGTTTCCTTGAGTGGATACTGTTGGATATCCTCATACATGATGTCCTCAGTCTGAATTTGGGATATATTTGATCATGATGTTGACAAATCATTTTGACTGTAGGAATCAATAATCTGTTCTTTTTGTGTTATAATGTCAGGAGTAAAGGAATCCTATTCTAAATGAAGCTCATCTACGTGTCCATCCATGAAAAGAATCTCATGAGTAGATGGAGGAGTATGTGTTATGGGGATATGATAATCATTTGTAACATCTTGTATAGATAGGAGAGTGTCCATTAGATCATTATAGTATCTTTGAGATACAAATTCTTGATCTTGATTTATTTTGGGATTGCTTTTGACACTCTTTGGATCAGTTTCTTGACATGGGTCAGTTTCAAAGGATGGATTAAATAGAAAGGGTTCTTGGATGTCGTCATTAGGCATGGGGAATGGATCAATATCCTCTTGATCTTTGAGTGAATTTGGATCAAGTGTTGAGTTTAGAGTTCCTTCAGTATCTATAACCATGAGGTCGAAGGATGTCAATATGTCTTGGAAAGGACCATTGCTAGACTTTGGTGAAGGATTTTGATCATGCTTTGGAATAAATTCTTGAGATATGTCCTCTAACTCATAAGGAAATGTAGAGACATTTTCAATATGATCATTGGTCGATGGATCATGCATTATGTCGATAGGATCAAATAATCCTAACACTCCTTTAAATAGATCACTAAAAAGTGGCTCTTGATGTATGGTGAGTTGATCATCAAGTGGGGTAAAAAAATCTTCAATATGCTCCTTAATTGAGAGATCTTGAACATTGTTTTCAACAATTGTGGTGGAGAGATTGTGAATGTCTTCAACCATAGAGTCAAGTGATGTTGACATTTCTTGAATTAGATCATTTTCGAGTATTGTCAGTGGATTTTGATCGTGATTCAAAAGTGACTCTTGACCTATGTTGATTTGATCTTCAGACATGATAGAAACATCTTCAATGTGCTCTTTGATGGATAGATCTTGATCATTTCTTTCAACAATTGTGGTGGGGAGATCGCCAATGCTATCACCAGTGGTTGAATGTTCATCATTATCCCCAATAGTTATCATTTTTTCGTGTTTGTGCTTGTGTTTGTTGGGTAGCTTGAGAGACTTGTTGCACTTGTTGAGCTTGTGTTGCTTGTTGTGTGGCTAGATATTGTTGGATGGCCTTTCGGTAGGCCTGGTGAGCTTTTAGCGCAATGCTATATTGTCTTGTTGCATTTGGTTTTGGTGGTAGTGGTGGTGGATTTGGAATTGTGTTGGATGTGGTGACAAGTGATTGAGATACGTTTGAAGTGATTGTGGTAGTGAGGGGTTGAGATGTGATGGGCATGACAGTGGTGGTTGGAATAATCGAAGTGATAGGGATGGTTGGATTGACCGAGGTGATAGGTCCTTGGGAGACCGTATTTTGATTTGGGATCAATGTTGTTGTTTGATTAGATACCATCCCTTGGTGTGATGTTGATGGTATATTCATAGGATTTGATGTGATGGTTTGATTGGTGTTAGGTGGATTGATTTGGATGGAATGATTGGTGTTAGGTAAAGGGGGAAGCCCTAAACCAAGGAATGATGTTGATATGGGTAATGATGGTGGAGATGTCTCTTCGCGCAATGAATCAACTATTTTGGTAAGTGTAGCAATTTGATCTCGCCAAATTTGATCTTGATTTTGATCTTGACTCCCTTGATATAGTTGATTTGGTTTTTGTTCAAGCAGATTTGGGATGCATACTTGTGGTTTTTGCATGGGATCATGGACAAATTGATTTGGGACAATGTAATGTTTTGGGATGATGTTCAAATTTGGCATTATGGGTTGAAATTGAACATTGTTGATGTTGGGAATCACATTGCCTTGATTTAGGCAACTTTGATTTTGCATGGTGTTACCTTGACTTGGAGTTGTTAACATCTTGTTTGGACTTTGAACAATATTTGTATGATTTGCAAACATATCCATCCCAAAGTTTACCAAGTTTGGGTTCAAAATGTTCATGTTTTGTAAAGTTGTTCTTGGTACATTCATATTTGGCATGTAAGGATTTGATGGGATGATGTTGTTCGTTTGAATGCTCATGCATTGAGTGTTTGGTTGATAGATTTGTAGGTTTGGAATTGGATTTAAATCTACCATCAGGAAAGGTGTTCCAAAATTTTGATTAGGCATACTCACATTTGTTGTACCATTGAGGTTTGTGGGAGATAATGATCCCATGTATGAATTGTATAAATGTGAGTTTTGAAAATTAATTGGCATTGTGAGGCTTTGATAATTTGGTTGGTTTAGATCACTTATGATGTATGGATCAAGTTTATATTCCATGTTCTTCTTGTATTTTGACCTTGTTGCAAAAGTGACCTCTAAGGTGTTTAGGACCAATGATGAAATGAAGGATGAAAGGGGTGAATGATATGGGTGTTGTTTTTCTTAGGAACTTTGGATCAATGCTAGACTTTAGGATTTGATTTTGATTGGATTTGGATAATGGAATTTTAAACCCTAAGATGTTAGATATGATCTTTAGGTTAAACTTGTTCAAAGGTGTGTTGATTTAACTAGAGGTATGAGAAAGGATGCATTCCCATACTCCAAATTAAACAAGTTGATTTTGATTTGGTTTAAGGATGTACCCAAGTCTAGATAATGATGTTTCCAAAGCTCTAAAGTTGCTTGTGGAATGAGATGATAAATGTTTGGAATGAATGAAGTTTTTGATTTGATCCTAAATGAACCTAAGAAGGACTTGTTTACAAGGCCAAGGTTTTGAAGAACATGCTTTCCCCTTCAAACCAAAAGATCAATGTTTGCTCAAAAGACCATAAGAAAAAAGATGCACAATCACATGTGTGGGGTTCAATTTATTTCATCTTGATTAGTGAATTGCTTTTACCATAAAAAATTTCTTGATTAGATTTTCAAACTAAACATCCAATGTCCTAACTTATTTTCATCCCACAAAGTGCTATGTGGAATTCAAGGAAATCAAGGCAATGGTTACCTATTGTTTATCTTTAGTAGGTAAATTGAGATGTTGTTGGTATGTGGTAACTAATCATGCTATACTCTACACCCCGACATGTATCCTTATTGGGGTCTAGGGCCGGGCTGGGCCCCGGGGGTGGTAGGCCTCGAGAAAAATTTTCCTCCTGCTTTTTCACGTCATCACCAAAAAGGGAAAAGTCAACAAAAAAGAAAAAATCCGATTTTGTAGAACCCAAAATCTAGAAGCTTCTAAGCTTAATAAAAAGGAGTTCAAATGGGTGTTATAGGAGAATGAAAAATGCGATTATTCGCAAGATTGCAATAGGTTTTTGCACTGGATAATAAAATCATTAGATGGCTGCGGTTTGATGGATGTAGCTCAGATTGGGTGAACCACACTAAATTCTCTGTGTTATAATTTATTCTGTGTGTTTTTAGTTTATTTGTTTATTACTTAAATCTGCATTTAATTGTTAGATATCTACCTTTCTAACCCTAACAAGTGGTATCAGAGCGGGTTGTCTTTTGATTACCATCTATAGGAAGGTCTCACGGTTGAGTGGGAGTAATGGTAGACGAGGGTAAGAAGGTTGAGAAGTTTAATGGGTAGAACTATCAGTTATGGAAGATGTAGATGGAGGACTACCTCTATTAGAAGGATTTATGGTGGCCATTGGAAGGGAAAACCAAGAAACCCTAAGCAATATCTGATGAGGACTGGGAGATTTTGGATAGAAAGGCTCTTGGCAGTATTCGTTTATGCCTAGCACAATTAGTGGTGTTCAATATTACAAAAGCAAAGACAACTCAAGAGTTGATGGAAACCCTGGCGAAGTTATATGAAAAGCCTTCCACTTCGAATAAGGTATTTCTTATGAAGTGTTTGTTTAATATGAAAATGGTAGAAGGTGGGTTAGTTATTGATCATTTAAATGAGTTTAATACGGTCACCAGTCAATTAACTTCTGTAAAAGTAAACTTTGATGAAGAAGTTAGGGCTCTTTTGATTCTGTGTTCTTTGCTTGAAAGCTGGAATAACTTGGTAATGGCTATTAGCAATTCTGTTTCTAGTTCGAATACATTGAAATTTGATGATGTTGTTGGTGTTATTTTGAGCGAGGAAATTCATAGGAAAAGCTCAGGTGGAACATCCACATCAAGCAATGTTTTGAATGTAGAAAGTAGGGGCAGAATAGAGGAGAGAGGAAAATTTTTTGAAAATCATGGGAAGTCACAAGGAAAATCAAAGTACAAAAGGTCCCAATCTAGAGACAAGAGGGATTGCTGGTACTATGGTAAGCCGGGTCATTTAAAGAAATATTGTTGGTCTCAAAAAAATAGAGAAGAAGACAAAAAGGAAGGAAGTAAAGAGGAAAATGTGGTAAGTAATAAATATGATGAGAATGCTTTGATTCTTTCCCTTGATAATGCTGATGATTCTTGGGTGTTTGATTCAGGGGCTCCATTTCATGCTACCCCCCATAGAAGTTATTTTCTTGATTATGTCCAAGGGGATTTTGGGTTGGTTTATTTAGGAGATAATGAACCCTGTTAGATTGTTGGAAAGGGAAGAATCAAGATTAAGTTGCAGAATGGGAATCATTGGCTACTACATGAGGTAAGGCATGTTCCAAAGTTAAGCAAAAAAATAATTTTAGCAAGGCAACTAGATGATGAAGGTTGTGTTGTTACATTTAGTGCTAAAAATTGGAAGGTCACAAAGGGTGCCTTAGTGGTAGAAAAAGGTGTGAAGGTAGGCACCTTATATATTTGTACAGGTCATACTGTTCCTTCTACTTTAATTGTTACAGAAAAAAGGTCAATGTTTAGGAACAGTTGCTGCAGTTCAACAGGTAGAAGATTATACAATTGCTGTGGACTCTGAATCAACACTGTGGCGTAATAGACTTGGGCATATGAGTGCAAAAGGTATGAAAATAATTCATTCAAATAATGTTTTACTAGGTCTAAAATGTGTTAATATGGATTTTTGTGAAAGTTATGTTTATGGAAAACAAAAGAGAGTAAGTTTTATCAAGGATGGGCAGCAAAAGAAAGATGAAAAATTGGAGCTTGTGCATATGGATGTATGGGGACCAGCTTAGGTATCTTCTCTTGATGGCTCTCTCTATTATGTTACATTGATTGATGATGCAACTAGGAAGGTATGGATTTATTTCCTTAGGAAAAAATTTGATGTATCTAAAATTTTTACAAAATGGAGAAGCTTGGTTGAGAATGAGACGGGTAAAAAGATAAAATGTCTTAGATCTGATAATGGTGGTGAGTATTGCAACAAAGAGTTTGAAGATTATTGTTCCTCTAATGGTATTCGTAGGAAGAAAACATTTACAAGGACTCCACACAAAAATGGAGGGCTGAGCGCATGAATAAAACAATAATGGAGCGTGCACAGACTATGAGATTGCATGCTGGGATGCCTTTAAAAGTGTGGGCAGAGACTGTAAACACTACTATTTATTTAATTAATAGAGGTCCCTCTAATCCTTTGGGTTGTGGTATTCCAGAGGAAGCATGAAAAGGTAAGAAGGTGAGTTATTCTTTTCTCAAAACCTTTGGTTGTGAAGCATTTGCACATGTAGATTCTAAAAATAGAACCAAGCTTGATGCAAAATTAAAGAAATGTATATTTGTTGGATATGGCATTGATGAATTTGGTTATAGGCTTTGGTATTTTGAAAATCAAAAAATTGTGAGAAGCAGGGATGTCATATTCAATGAGAAAGTTTTGTACAAAGATTTGTTGCTACAACATGAGAAGAAATAAAATGATTATGCAGTGTTGGATGATATTCCAAACAATGATGCTTCAATGGTTCATCATGCTGGGCAACAACAACAACAAAAAATACCACAAACTCCTGTTAGATGATCTTCAAGGATAAGTAGACCTCTAGAAAGATTCTCTCCCTCTTTGTCTAATATTTTGTTAACTGATGCTGGTGAACTAGAATATTATGATGAAACTATGTAGGTGGATACCAAGGTTCAGTGGGAGCATGGAATGGAAGAAGAAATTGACTCTTTGCTGAAAAATTAGACTTGGGAATTATGCAAGTTGTCTGTAGGTAAAAAGGCTTTACCAAACAAATGGGTTTATAGGTTGAAAGAGGAGGATGGAGGTAAGAAGAGATTTAAAGCCAGATTAGTTGTAAAGGGATTTGCACAGAAAAAGGGTACTGATTTTGATGAGATTTTTTCTCCAGTTGTTAAAATGACTTCTATTTGTATTATTTTAAGTATTGTGGCTACTAAAGATTTGCATTTAGAACAACTTGATGTTAAAACAGCCTTTCTCCATGGTGATTTGGAAGAGGAAATATATATGGAACAACCATAAGGATTTGAGGTCAAAGGTAAGGAGAAACTAGTGTGCATACTGAATAAAAGTTTATATGGCTTGAAGCAAGCACCTTGGAAATGGTACTTAAAATTTGATAGTTTTATGGCTGAGCAAGGCTACAACAGGTGTAATTCTGACCATTGTGTTTATTTTAAGAGGTTGGATAATGACAAATACATTATTTTTTGTTTATATGTTGATGATATGCTTGTAGCAGGGTCTAACATGGATCACATAAGTGATCTAAAACAATAATTAGCAAAATATTTTTCTATGAAGGATTTGGGGGCAGCAAAACAAATCCTTGGTATGAAAATTTGTAGAGATAGGAAAAATAGAAAATTGTTTTTATCTCAGGCTAAGTATGTTGAAAAGGTGTTGCAGAGATTTCATATGGAGAATGCAAAAGTTGTCAGCACACCTTTTCCTAGTCATGTTAAATTGACTAAGGATATGCGTCCAAATACACAAGAGGAGGAAGAAAAATGTCCAAGGTACCATATGCTTCAGCTATAGAAAGTTTAATGTATGCCATGGTATACACAATACCGGATATTGTACATGTCGTAGGAGTTGTTAGCAGGTATTTTAGTCATCCCAGAGTTGAGCATTGGAATGCGATAAAATGGATTCTTAGGTACTTGAGAGGTACATCCAATAAATGCTTATGTTTTGGGGGCTCTAACATTGATTTAAAAGGCTATGTTGACTTAGATTTGGTAGGGGATATAGATACCAGGCAGAGTACCACAGGTTATGTATTTACAGTTGGTGGGACAACAGTGAGTTGGATTTCTCGATTGTAAAAGGTGGTTGCTTTATCCACCATAGAGGCAAAGTATGTTCCTGCAATAGAGGCAACAGAGGAGATGATGTGGCTGCAAATTTTCATAGATGAGTTGGGAAAAAAATAGGCTGGAAATTACTTGTTTACAGACAACCAGAGTGCTATACATCTTGCAAAGAATTCTGCCTTGAATTCTAAAACAAAACACATATTGTTGAGATATCATTTCATTCGGTCGGTGTTGGAGGATGGATAGGTCAAGCTGGACAAGATACATACAGATTTCAATCCAACAGATATGTTTACGAAGGCGGTGACAAGGGAGAAGCTGAGCTTCTCTTCAGCTTCAGTTGGCCTTCAAGGTTGAATTCAAGTATAACAGAGCAGTAGGGTCCAAGGTACTTATCTCCAGTGGGAGCTGTAATTGCAACAGTGTCGTCCATGATCAATTTCCAAGTGGGAAATTGTTGGTATGTGGTGACTGATCATGCTATACTATACACCCTAACATGTATCCTTGCCGGGGTTTGGGGCCAGGCCAGGCGCCAAGTGGGGGTTTGGGGGTGGCAGACCCCAAGAAAAATTTCCTCCTACTTTTTCGCGTCATCACCGAAAAAGGAAAAAATCAATGAAAAAGGAAAAATCTGATTTTGTAGAACCCAAAATCTGGAAGCTTCTAAGCTTGATAAAAAAGGGTTTGGATGGGTGTTACAGGAGAATGAAAAACATGATTATTCGCAAGATTGTAATAGGTTTTTGCACTGGATAATAAAATCATTGGATGGCTGCGATTTGGTGGATGTAGCCCGGATTGGGTGAACCACGTTAAATTATCCGTGTTATAATTTATTCTATGTTTTTAGTTTATCTGTTTATTACTTAAATATGCATTTAATTGTTAGATATCTACCTTTCTAACCCTAATAGATGTAAGTTCAAGTGTTTAGAAACCTCTAAGGATGTGAATCCCAAGGGCAAGCAATAATACATGAATTTGGTCAATTGTATTTACCTCCTAAAGGGTTTGAAATTTGGATGATGATGTTTAAGTGTTTGTTTCCAAGATGTTTTCGAACAAGCAAAGTGTTTTGACTCACAAGCAATATAACATCCTAGCTCAATTGGTACATTTTTCTTGGTGGGCTTGCCTCATGCCCTTCATAGTAGAAGAGATGATTTTATGTGCAACCAAGGAAAGGGTATAAAGGTATGTTAAGAATGAAGTATTAACCTCTATACTTTAACTAGGATTGGACATGGCAAGTAACTTCTTGGAATCGAAGTTCCAATGCACCACTTTGATAAAATCGTTGGATGGACTAGTTGGTTACTACAAACAAGGGTTTTAGTTTGGACTTTCTGTTTGTGGAGATTGACCCATACGGCGAGAGTCCCTTTTCAGATCCATCTCGTCAGAGTCAACTGCGTGATACTGGTGTTTACTCCAGTACCCACATTTATATCCCGGTTGGAAATAGTTTTGGCTTTAGAGTGTTACCGGTTGAGTCATTCCCTTGGGTGAGTACTTTTTCCCCAAGGCAGGCCCTCTAGGATAAACAAAAGAGAGTAAAAAAAAAATCTGTAACTTGATCAATCTTTGATGACACAAAGAAAGAGAATATACGCAATGATGCTCTACTCACACTCACACAAGATTTTGTTCAATTTTAAACCCAAACTAAAGTGTGGAGGTGATTTCTTTATCTCACCCTAAAGTCATGAAAAAGGCCTTTTGATTCTCAAGATTGCTATAAAGCACGAGAGAAGCACATACGTCCTTTTTCAATGCCCTTAGTTTAAGTAAGCCTTCACGAAAACAAAGTTGCACTTGTTCTTTTTAAATCCACAAAGCAATGATGAATTCTTTTTAAAGCACCAAAGGACAAATGAGAGATATTTTGTTCAATTTGTTAACCAAAGAAATAAACTCTAGTATGTTGTGATCCTAATGTTCATTTTAGCCCTTGCAAGAAAAATTTGAAACAGGTTCTTTTTAAACCCAAACGAAATTTAGTGTCCTAAGAAAGAAGTGATAACAATTTCTTAAAAGTGTTAAACAAACACTAAAGTGTTTAAAAATACTTTGATCTTGAGAAATATCATCCTCATGCTTCTCATCCTTTCATTTTCAATTCCAACCTACAAGAGAGAAAAACCACTCAGATTTTGCAAAATACAAAGATTAAAAAGCAGAAAATAGAAGATAAATTGATCATTAATCAAAAAGTACGTGCTAAAATTTAATTTCCACTTTTTACTCCCTCCCAGTGGCGCAACCCGTGACTGCGTCGGAGTTTGATTTCTCAGTGGTGCTCTTACAATGCCGCTTACCAGTCAGTGTTGCTCTATGTCGGGGACAGTGAGCTCAACTATGTCGCACTTTTGTCCAGCGTCGCAATTTATTTATTTTTTGAAAATTCTTGCGAGTCAAATGGTCAAGTGACGGAGTTAGAAATTCAAATTTTTGGGTGGGAAGACTCCAACATTACACTTTGAGTTTCTAGTGGCGCTATATGGCGACGCTGAAGAGCCAGCAGTGCTAAAACAACGATGCTGAGCTCTCAATGTTGGATTTTTTTTGTGTATGAACAAAAATGTAGAAACTTGTGAGAAAAGTGATTAAAAATGATATCCAACCCTCCTTCTAGTGCCAAATGTGTGAACCACAATCCAAATACCTGCAAAACACAATGAATAAACACATTAATTAATCAATTGCAAGCATGAACAAGGATTCCCCATGAAATCCATTTGTCAAAACCAAATTAGGAAGAAAACAATGAAAAACACAATGGAAATGACAAAACAAAGATTGAATCCTAATTAAATAAGCAAACTCTTGATCCCATGGGGGAATTGGTGCCAATTTGATGTGAAAATTGGCCCTTTCCCAACTCCTATGATGCAAACTTGATATGTTGATGAAGATTTGATCCACTTTGTTGATGTTGAAGAGTGCTCCAAGCTAAAATCTGCAAAACCTAGCTATGATTCAAGAATGATTGATGAAATTGGATAGATATTTGAGCATGGTAACTTTGCATAATTTGTGGATGATAAAATGAGGATATGAGCTCTTTACTTATAGAATATCAAGATGGATGAATGTCCAAATTTGAGCAATGTGGGACTAACATTCATCCAATGACAAGATGCCACTTGTCAATCCATGAGTGGATAGAGGATGTGCAAGATTTGAGAATTGTGCCAATAAATGCATATTTTTGAATTTCAAATTTATTGAAATGACTTGCAAGAGGGAAGGGAAAATGCAATAAATGCCACTTGGCTCAAGGAAAAGGACTTGTAAGATGAAGTTATTTTCCTTGTTGGATGTACATGTCCACTTGGAATTTTTGAATTCAAACTTGAAGGATATTCCAAAAGATGCCTTGTGAGGAAAATAGAGATTTAATAAATGAATTAAATCTATTTTCACGTGCAACTTGCAAAATCTAGAGGATGAGACATGATAAGAGATTAAATTAATCAAGGGTTAATTAATTTAATGAGGGATTAGATGATGTGACCTATTTGACTCAAATTTATGGATTTATTTAAATCAAATAAGAGAGGAATATGATTAGAGAATAATTAAATAAGGATTTTGATTTATTTAATTAAAAGAGATGGTGTTAGATTAAATCAAATAATGTTTTAATTTATTTAATTTAATAGATAGACTTTAGAGATTTAATCAAATAAAATTGATTATTTAATTAAATAGGGATAATTAGATTAGATGGATTGATTTAATTAACAAAAGGGAGTGACTTAATTAGATAAATTGATTTATTTAATTAAGAGAGGAATATTGATGAATTTAATCAGATAAGGGGATTTGATTAAATGGTTAGAGCGAGGGATGATTCAGGATGAAACGATGTTAGTAGTCAAGATCAGCTGCACAATGTGAATCTGTATATTTTACGTGTCTACAAATACCAAGCCTTGTCAACTAGACATCCACAAATACCCCAAAGAATCAACTCAAACACAATGCAACACCAAAAGAGATCAACCATTGATATGTGGGTCACAAAGGGATGTTCCATGAACATCCAACAAAACTTCTAGATACTTCTTTCATGCTGCCATGCCACCAATAACAACCACATACCAAACATGAATAAGATACTTCATCCTAGAAGCACAAAAGAAATAATCAAGAGATATAACATTATTAGAGCATCTTGCAAACCACTTGAACACATGAAAATTGAACTGACACTGCACAGAAAATGAGAGCAATCACCATGCCATAGAAGTAGAAACATCAATGTGGAGAAATGTGGAGCATTTTTTGGATCAATCTAGACAACCAACATCATTTCCAATCTTCTATAATTAACAAAAACCTACTCGAAAACATTGGTGACCTGAAAATATAGGAGTGCAACATCCACAAAACATAAACTCTGAATCCCAAACCACAAGACCATATCTCCAACAATGGAGAAATGTGGAGCATTCTCCCAAACAACCTTCAACATAATTTTTTGGAATTTTTTTTTTCAACAGCTTGCGGAGGCAAAAAATTTCTTGCAACAACACATACTTCATTAGGAGAAACAAGAGAGAGCATAGAACATATTGTAGACCATAACCAATCATTTCTCCACCATCAACATTACTTTTGATCCTCATCTTAATATATCATAATGATATAAGCTCTGTTGTCAAAAACTATACATAATACTTCTTTCATTATCATCAAACAAGGCATGGCATCCAACCATGAACATCAACAACACATAACCATACACAATGACAACCCAAGTTGAATGTTGTCAATAATGACAACCAATGCCAAACAAAAATGCAACAATCTTCCCAAGTGCTAAAAACCATGACAACAATACATGTAAGGAAAATTAGATGCGGAAACAACTCTCCTAACGTCAAAACCTCAGGGAAGAATGCAAAGATAGCTTTTAAAATTACAATTATAGTCTAATTAAGATGCACATGAAAGAGATAATAGAAACAAAGTATTTGAAACACACATGGACACTAGAATTACATGGGAAAACCCTTATGGGAGAAAAACCCACCACACCAAGAGAAGTCACTTTGTATTATAGTAACAAATAATTATGTAAAGAGTTTTGACTTATCTTTCTGATGCTAGATTATAGTAGCTTTCACAATGAACAACCTTGTTATAGAAGATTCATGTTACAGTCTTCACAAAATAGAAATCACTTTGAAACAATTCAAACTATTCACACAATTGTTCTTCAAACCAATCGAACCATCGAGCATCTGCAACTTCAAACTATATTCATGTCATTCCCTTTCTTTCCAACTTCCTCTCAGAACTGCCACAATGAACTATCTTCCAACGGTTCCCATTCAACTTCTCTAATTGGTCCACGAGACTCCACATAGGATGGTCAAACGGTTAAAAGGAAATCAAGTTGTGTTGGCATATTGGTGAGACACTAACCGTGTCTCCCCGATGCCAACACAGTCAACATTCGATATTGCCAAGAGTTCATCCTATTGGCAATACGTTTTATCGATCTCACAAGTTGCATTGACTTCAGTTTTCCTTTTGGAAAGACTATCGCTCTTCGGTGAGACCACATACTGATATTCAAAATCACATCAAAATGTCATACCGTCAGCAAAACATTTCACTCTTGCCAAGACCTCCCATCGAGTCTTCATGTTGCTCTGAAGCCTCAAGTCATACTGAACAGTCGGCAAGACTTCTTTCCATCGTTAAGACCTCACAACGAGATCTTTTGTGCTACCCCAAGTGTACACCATCGGTGAGACATTCCTTATCGATATAAGTCATACCGAACTCCAAGAATTTCTCCAAAGTCTTCAAACTAAACACTATCGGCAAGACATCCATATCGATAAGACTTCTTATCGAGCCATCTCATGTTATACCGATGTATATTTTCGGTGAGACAAAACAACTGTCACTAGGAGTTTATAACGAAACCTCTGAGTTACCCCAAAGAAACCAAGTGAATGCTATCGACGAGACATTCATATCAGTAAGACCTCATACCGAAACCTTAAATCTTTCCACCAAGTCTCTCTGATATACGATAGAATGGCCTATCGGCCAGAGATCTCCATGGGCGGTGAGAGGTTACAATGACTGCTTCTTGTCACAATGATAGCCTCCTTTAGTGAGACATAAGCATGGTCACAACAACCTGTACAAACCACAAGATCCAAAGCTGCTAATCAGCCAGACCCAAAGCATGTCACATTGACTTGGCTCCTATAGAGGTTACAATCTGTGATGATTTAGGCATATATTTCTAATAATCTCCCACTTGACGAAGATCACATAGGCACCTCCAGAGCACAACAAAAATTACTAAAAATAATGGGCACTAAAGCTCATTGAACTGGCACACCACCTGAACTTGTCCGTGCTCACTGGTTTCGTCAATGCATCTGTAACATTCTCCAAAGTATCAAATTTTTCCAAATTGACCTTTCCATCCTCCACCATATCTTGTACAAGTGGTACTATACATCTATATGTTTTGTCCTGGCATGGAAAGTAGGATTCTTTGCTAGACAAATTGCACTCTGACTGTCACAAAAATAAGTTATTTTCCCTGCATCAAAACCAATGTTAGAACACAAACATTTTAACCAAACTGCTTATTTACAGGCATGAGTAGCTGCCATGTATTCAGCCTCTGTAGTGGACAAAGCGACTACAATTTGCCACTTACTCATCCAACTCACTGCACCACCATTCAACATGAAAATGTATCCACTGGTGGACCTCCTGCTATCAATGTCCCCTGCCCAATCAAAATCCACATAGCCTCGAACACTGAGAGTCCTCTATGATTCAATCAAGTTCCCATGGTAACACAAAGAAAAATTTGAAGTGCCCTTCAAATATCTGAAAACTCTTTTCACAACATCCCAATGTGTCCTTCTAAGATTAGCCATAAACCGACTAAGAACTCCCACTGCTGGGGAAATGTTTGGAATTGTACAAAACATTGCATACATAAGACTGCCAACCGCACTAGCATAGGGTACACTGGTCATGTCCTCCATTTCAGTAAGAGATTTTGGACAGTCTTCAATAAATAGCTCTGTTCCCTGCAAGACTGGAACAACTAGCTACTTGCAATCATTCATGCAAAATATCTCTAGAACAGTCTTGATATACTTACTCTGAATGAGCCAAATTTTTCTACTATTCCTATACCTGGTTATCTCCATCCCCAAAATATACCTTGCTGCACCAAGATCTTTCATTTCAAACTTAGCAGACAACTGAGACTTAAGATCATAAATCATTAGCTTACTATTGCCTATGAACAACATATCATCAACATAGAGAGACATAATAAGAACTTGATCACTTTCATCTTTATAATAAACACAATGATCAAATTTTGATCTCACAAATCCCAAAGACAATACAAAAGTATCAAATTTCTGGTACCACATTCTAGGTGACTGTTTTAACCCATACACATAATTTTAAACTTGCAAACTAGTTTCCCTTTACCTTTTTCAACAAAGTGCTCAGGATGGGACATATAGATTTCTTCTTCAAGATCACCATGAAGAAATGTTGTTTTCACATCCATCTGTTCGACCTCTAAGTCATACGCTGCTGCAAATGACAAAAGAAATATAATGGACATCAACTTAGCTACAGGAGAGAAAATTTCCCTATAATCAATTCCCTCTACTTGGGAATAACCCTTCGCAACCAACCTCGCCTTATATTTTTCTACACTTCCATCCAGACCAATCTTCTTTTTAAATACCCATTTTCAGCCCACAACTTTTTTGCCTTTAGGCAATGGCACCAAACTCCAGGTGTCATTCTTTTCTAATGATTCCATCTCTTCATTCATGTCCTCCAAGAGTCTGAATCAGACATTTAAAATGCCTCCTTTACAGTCCTAGGCTCATCAGTGCTAGAAATTAAAGCATAGGAACAAGTAGAATCTACCAAAGAGAACCCATACCTATCAAGTTGTTTTCTTTCATGGGTTGACCTCCTCACTTGCTGAGGCTGAGGTTCTTCTTCTTCTTCAGAAATTTTAGAACTACTTGAGCTCTCCTTAGTTTCAGGTACATTTTAAATTTTGAATTCCTCTTTATCTGGTGTCAGAGGAATTTCAACTAAATCCTTATTGTTTTCTAACTTTGTCTCTGACTGTAGATCCAAGGTAGAAGGCTTTAGCTCATGAAATATTACACTTCTGCTGTATACAACCTTCTCTATATCAGGATTCCAAAGCTTGTATCCTTTTATGCCAACACTATAGCCAATAAAAATACATTTGATAGCCTTGTTCTCCAATTTAAATATTTTCTCATACGACACATGAGTATATGCCTCACAGCCAAAAACACGAATATGTCTTAAAGAGGGATTCTTACCAGACCACGCTTCCAGAGGTGTTTTCTCAACAAGAGCATAATTTGGAGAATGATTAATCAAGTAACATGCAGTAGCAACAACCTCAGCCCAAAATTGCTCCTCCAAGCCAACATTACTCATCATACTTCATGCTCTTTGCATCACTATCCTATTGAACCTTTCTGCAACTCCATTTTGCTGTGGAGTATAAAGTGTAGTCTTATGTATTTTAATCCCATTGTCTTTACAATACCTCTCGAAATCATCAAAAAAAAATTCACCGCCATTATCAATCCTTAAGCATTTAATTTTTCTTCTAGTCTGATTTTCTACAAGGTTTTTAAATTCCTTAAACTGACTGAACACTTCTGATTTACTTTTCAAAAAATAAAAAAATGTTCTTCTCGAATAATCATCAATGAACGATACATAGTACCTTGAATTAGACAAAGAAGGAACATTCACTGGACCAAATACATCAGAATGAATATAATCTAGAAAACTAGAAGATTTATGAGGACTGGAATAAAACGAAACACGATGCTGCTTTCCATATATACAATGTTCACAAAATTCAAATTCAAGGTTACAATCATCAAGCCCCTCAACGAGGTTTTTATTCGTCAAGGTTTTCAAACCTTTTTCTCCAATGTGGCCTAGCCTATGATGCCAGAGCATAGTATTTTCTACTGGAAGTTTAACTTCCATAGATTTTACACAATTAGGAACATTTCCCTCTTTTCCTCTATGAGTAGCCTTCTATGACTTTACAAAGACACTGTTACATTGAACAACATGTGCATCCAGCTTGTACAAGGTACCAATACGAGCACCCCTTGCTAGCACCATTGAGCCTCTAGTCATCTTACAACCATTTCCAAAGAAGGTGGCTTGCACTCCAATATCATTTAGCATACTTACAGAAAGTAAGTTTCAAGCCAGACCTGGTATATGCATTACATTATTGATTCCCTTCACTCTGCCATCGGGGATTTGGATTATGACTCTTCCAAGACCAACAATCTCTAAAGTTGAATCACTTGCAAAGTAGACCTTTCCACCATCCTATTCTTCATACTTCATGAACCAGTATGTATGAGATGTCATGTGGAAAGATGCTCCTGAATCAATTAGCCAAACATCATCTGATGCCTGTGTAGCCAAGGCTGCAATGAAGGCGTATCCATCACTGCGAGAAGAATCATTGTCGGAAGAATACTTCTTCTTTTTCTCCTCTTTACAATCCTTTCAGACATGACCAGGTTGCCCACAGTTCCAACACTTCACCTTGGACTTCTTGCTAGGAGACTTTGATCTCCCCTCTAATTTTGATTTAGATTTCTTGTCCTTCTTGCCTTTCTCTTTCGACCTTCCTCTAACAACAAGGGCCTCCTTCGCCATCTCAGAAGATTTCCTTCTCATCTCTTCTGATAACAAAGAATCAACAACATCTTCCATCTTGAAACTAGATGTTGTACTCCCAATATCCATCACCAGGTGATCCCATGAATCTAGAAAAGAACACAATATCAACATACAACTATCCTCTTCATAAATTTTCACACCAATAGATGTTAACTGTGCAATCAACATGTTGAATGCGTTCAAATGATTAGCAATAGACCCTCCTTCCTGCATTCTCAAAGTGTACAAATTCTTCCTTAGGAACAGTTTATTCACCAAGGACTTCCCCTGATAAATAGATGCTAGTCTCTTCCAAAAGGAAGAGGTAGTATTCTCTTCATGGACATTGAGAAGAATGGATTCTACCAAACAGAGCCTTATCAGCCCCTTATAATTTCTATCTACAAGGTCCCAATATTCTTGCTTCATGCCTGTAGGTTTAGTTCCAGACACAGCAAGCCACAGATCACGATCCACTAGGAGATCCTCCATCTTAAGTTTCTATAACTCAAAATTGCTGCCATTGAACTTCTCTATTTCAATCTTTCCTAATGTGCTAGTCATCTCAATCTATAATTAGAAATTGAAAAACTTCTACAAGACTCCCACTGAACATAAATGACACAAAAAACCCAACGTACCCACAAGGATATCACAACTGGCTAGGGTCTGATACCACTTGTAAGGAAAATTAGATGTGGAAACAACTCTCCTAACATCAAAACCTCAGGGAAGAATGCATAGATACCTTTTAAAATTACAATTATAGTCTAATTAAGATGAACATGAAAGAGATAATAGAAACAGAGTATTTGACACACACATATGGACATTAGAATTAAGTGGGAAAACCCTTACGGGAGAAAAACCCACCACACCAAGAGGTCACTTTGTATTACAGTAACAAATAATTACATACAAAGTTTTGACTTATCTTTCTAATGCTAGATTACAACAAATTTCACAATGAACAACCTTGTTACAGAAGATTCATGTTATAGTCTTCACATAATAGAAATTACTCTAATACAATTCAAACTGTTCACACAATTGTTCTTTGAACCAATCGAACCATCAAGCATCTACAACTTCAAACTATATTCATGTCGTTCCCTGTCTGTCGAGCTTCCTCTCAGAATTGCCACAATGAACTGTCTTCCAATGGTTCCCATTTGACTTCTATGATTGGTCCATGAGACTCCAAATAGGATGGTCAAACGGTCAAAAGGAAATCAAGCTGTGTCTCCCCGATGCCAACACAGTTAGCATTCTATATCACCAAGAGTTCATCCTATTGGCAAGATGTTTTACTAAGCTCACAAGTTGCATCAACTTTAGTTTTCCTTTCGACAAGACTATCGCTCTTCAGTGAGACCACATAACGATATTGAAAATCACATCGAAATTTCATACCATCGGCAAAATATTTTTCTCTTTCCAAGACCTCCCACCGAGTCTTCATGTTGTTCCGAAGCATCCACCAGTCGGTGAGACTCATCGCTTTCGCCAGGACTTCATACCGAGGTCCATAAGTCACATAGACATGAGTATTCATATCGACAAGACAATCGTATTTTGCTGAGACATCCTATCGAGTTCTTTATGTTACTCTAAAGCCTCAAGTCATAATGAACAGTTGGTAAGACTTCTTGCCATCGTTAAGACCTCACAACAAGACGTTTTGTGCTACCCCAAGTGTACACCGTCGGTGAGACATTCCTTATCGATATAAGTCATACCGAACTCCAAGAATTTCCCTGAAGACTTCAAACTAAATACTGCCGGCAAGACATCCATATTGGTAAGACTTCTTACCCAGCCATCTCATGTTATATCGATGTATACTATCGGTGAGACAAAGCAACTATTACCAGTCATTTATAACGAAACCTCTGAGTTACCCCGAAGACACCAAGTGAATGCTATTGGCGAGACATTCATATCGGTAAGAACTCATACCAAAACCTTAAATCTTTTGGTCAAGTCTCTCTGATATATGATAGAATGGCCTGTCGGCCAGAGATCTCCATGGGTGGTGAGAGGTTACAACGACTACTTCTTGTCATAGCGATAGCCTCCTTTGGTGAGACAGAAGCAAGGTCATAGTGACCTGTACAAACCACAAGATCTAAAGCTGCTAGTCATCCAGACCTAAAGCATGTCACACCGACTTGGATCCTATAGAGGTTACAACCTGTGATGATTTAGGTATATATTTCTAACAATACAACCAAGTGTTGACATCACAAAAAAATCCTCAAGTGTTGAAAACCAATGCCAACAATAATGCAACAATCTCACCAAGTGTTGATATCAATGACAACCAACTCATTAATGAAAACCAATGCCAAACATATAACAATCTCACCAAGTGTTGACATCAGTGACAACCAATGCCAACAATCTCCCCCTTTGGCATTGTTGGAAATGTTATCATAGAGATTGCAATTGGATGCTAAGTTTAAATGCTCAACAATCTCATGAAACATGGAAACATTGAAGGTGAATCTCCAGATTATGTGTAAGGAAAGATAGATGCGGAAACAACTCTCCTAATGTCAAAACCTCAGGGAAGAATGCAGAGACACTTTTAAATTTTTTACAATTACAGTCCAATTAAGATGCACTAGAAAGAGATTATTGAAATAGAGAAATAGACAAACACATATGAACACCAGATATATGTGGGAAAACCCTTACTGGAGAAAAACCCACCACATCAACTGAAGTCACTTTGTATTACACTAATAAATATTACAAACAGAGTCTGACTTATCTTTCTGATTTTGGTTTACAACAACATACACTATGAACAACCTTGTTATAGAATATTCAGGTTATAATCTTCACATAATAGAATTCATCCACTGATCATACAATCACACAACAATCCATCAATCAATCAAACCAGACATCATCTGCTATTCCAGACTATATTCATGTCATTCCTGTCTGTCGAGCTTCCTCTCAGAACTACCACAATGAACTGTCTTCCAATGGTTCCCATTCGGCTCCTCTGATTGGTCGACAACAAGCCACATTGGATAGTCTTCACTCGGTCAAAAAACTTCAATCTGTGTTGGCATGTCGGTGAGACACTAATCGTGTCTCCCTGATGCCACAAGACTTAACCATCGATGTCACCAAGAGTCATCCTTATCGCCAAAATGTTACATCGAGTCTAGAGAGCTATCGCTCAGACTTCGGCATGTCACCAAGATCTCATACCGATGATCATCACATGTATGGCTATCGCCAAGACTCATCGCTATTGGTGAAACATCATACCGAAGCTTCAAAGTCACACAGACGTGAGTTTTCCATTCAGTGAAACAATCATCTTTTGCCACGACATCACACCAATGTTCACTAAGTATCCAAAGTGTTCAACAGTTAGCAAGACTATTGTCCTTCGTTGAGAGATCATACCGAACATCTAAGACTCTCTCCAAAGGCTTCAAAAGAAATGCTGTCGGTGAGACTTCATTTGTCGTTGGGACTTCACACTGAAGTAAGCCTTTCGATAAAGGGTCTCCCTGATATACGATATGAATGGCCTATCGGCCAAAGATCTCCACTTGATAGGAGGTCATACCGAACACAACATGTCATAGCGATAGGATCATTCAGTGAGATTGAAGAAAGATCACAACGACCTGAACTATTCAACAAGATTCAAACTACTAGTCGACTAGACACAAAAGATGTCACACCGACTTGGCCCTTTCAGAGGTTTCAGCCTGTAGGATTGAGACACACATTTCCAACAATCTCCCACTTGACGAAGATCACACAGGAACCTCTAGAGCACAACAAAAGTACCGAAAAACATGGGCACTAAGGCCCATTGAATTGGCACACCACCCGAACTTGTCTGTGCTTACTAGCTTCGTCAATGCATCTGCAACATTCTCCAGAGTATCAACTTTTTCCAAATTGACCTTTCCATCCTCCACCATATCTTGTACAAAGTGGTACTGTACATCTATATGTTTCATCCTGGCATGGAAAGTAGGATTCTTTGCTAGAAAAATTGCACTCTGACTGTCACAAAAAATAGTTATTTTCCGTGCATCAAAACCAATGTTAGAACACAAATTTTTTAACCAAACTTCTTCTTCACAAGCATGTGTAGCTTCCATTTATTTAGCCTCTGTAGTGGACAAAGTGACTACATCTTGCCGCTTTCTCATCCAACTTATTGCACCACCATTCAACATGAAAGTATATCCACTGGTGGACCTCATGCTATCAATGTCCCCTACCCAATAAAAATCCACATAGCCTTGAATACTGAGAGTCCTCTGTGATTCAACTAAGTTCCATGGTAACACAAAGAAAACTCTGAAGTACCCTTCAAATATCTGAAAACTCTCTTTACAAAATCCCAATGTGTCCTTCCAAGATTAGCCATAAACTGACTAAGAACTCCCACTACTTGGGAAATGTCTGGTCTTGCACAGAACATTGCATACATAAGACTCCCAACCACACTAGCATAGGGTACACTGGTCATGTCCTCCATCTCAGTAGGATATTTTGGACAGTCTTCAATAGATAACTTCGTTCCATGCAAAACTAGAACAACTAGCTGCTTGCAATCATTCATGCAAAATCTCTCTAGAATAGTCTTGATATACTTACTCTGATTAAGCTAAAGCTTTCTACTATTCTTGTCCCTGGTTATCTTCATCCCCAGAATATACCTTGCTGCACCAAGATCTTTCATTTTAAACTCAGCAGACAACTGAGACTTAAAATCAGAAATTATCAACTTACTATTGCCTATGAACAACATATCATCAACATAGAGAGAAATAATAAGAACTTGATCACTTTAAGCTTTGTAATAGACACAATGATCAGATTTTGATCTCACAAATCCCAAAGATAATACAAAAGTATCAAATTTCTAGTACCACATTTTAGGTGACTGCTTTAACCCATACAGAGACTTCTTTAACTTGCAAACTAGTTTCTCTTTACCTTTTTCAACAAAGTGCTCAGGCTGGGACATATAGATTTCTTCTTCAAGATCACCATGAAGAAATGTTGTCTTCACATCCATCTGTTCGACCTCTAAGTCATACATTACTGCAAGTGACAAAATAAATCTAATGGACGCCAGCTTAGCTATAGGAGAAAAAATTTCCCCATAATCAATTCCCTCTACCTAGGAATAACCCTTCGCAACCAACCTCGCCTTATATTTTTCCACACTGCCATCTAGACCAATCTTCTTTTTAAATACCCATTTGCAGCCCACAACTTTTCTGCCTTTAGGCAATGGCACCAAACTCGTGTGTCATTATTTTCTAATGATGCCATCTCTTCATTCATGACCTCCAACCAAGAGTCTAATCATACATTTTAAATGCCTCTTTTACAATCCTAGGCTCATCGCTAGAAATTAAAGCATAGGCACAAGTAGAATCTATCAAAGAGAACCCATACCTATCAGGTTGTTTTCTTTCATGGGTTGACCTCCTCACTTGTTGAGGCTGAGGTTCTTCTTCTTCTAACTTTTAGAACTACTTGAGCTCTCCTCAGTTTTAGGTACATTTTGAATTTTCAATTCCTCTTTATTTGGTGTCCGAGGAATTTTAACTAAATCCTTATTGTTTTTGATTTTGTCTCATGCAGATCAAGGTAGAAGGCTTCAACTCAAAAGATTACACTTTTGCTATATACAACCTTCTCTGTATCAGATTCCAAAGCTTGTATCCTTTTATGCCAGCACTATAGCCAATAAAAATACATTTGACATCCTTGTTCTCCAATTTAGATCTTTTCTCATATGGCACATGAGCATATGCCTCATAGCCAAAACACAAATATGTCTCAAAGAGGGCTTTTACCAGACCACACTTCCAAAGGTGTTTTCTCAACAAGAGCAGAATTTGGAGAATGATTAATCAAGTAACATGCAGTAGCAACAACCTCAACCCAAAACTGCTCCTCCAAGCCAACACTACTCAACATACTTCATGCTCTCTACATCACTGTCCTATTGAACCTTTCTGCAACTCCATTTTGCTATGGAGTATAAGGTGTAGTCTTATGTCTTTTAATCCCATGGTTTTTACAATACCTCTCGAAATCATCAGAACAAAATTCACCGCCATTATCAGTCCTTAAGCATTTAATTTTTCTTCTAGTCTAATTTTCTACAAGGTTCTTAAATTCCTTAAACGACTGAACACTTCTACTTTACTTTTCAAAAATAAAAAATGTTCTTGAATAATCATCAATGAATGATACATAGTACCTTGAATTAGACAAAGAAGGAACAGTCACTGGACCAAACACATCAGAATGAATATAATCTAGGAAACTAGAAGATTTATGAGGACTAGAATAAAATGAAACACGGTGCTGTTTTCCATATATATATAATGTTCATAGAATTCAAATTCAAGGTTACAATCTTCAAGGCCCTCAACCAGGTTTTTGTTCTTCAAGGTTTTAAAACTTTTCTCTCCAATGTAGCCTAGCTTATGATGCTAGAGCATAGTCTTTTCTCTGGAAGTTTAACTTCCATAGAGTTTACAAAATTAGAAACATTTCCCTCTTTACCTCCATGAGTAGCTTTTTGTGACTTTACAGAGACACTGTTACATTGAACAACATGTGCATCCAGCTTGTACAAGGTACCAATACGAGCACCCCTTGCTAGCACCATTGAGCCTCTAGTCATCTTACAACCATTTCCAAAGAAGGTGACTTGCACTCCAATATCATTTAGCATACTTACAGAAAGTAAGTTTCAAGCCATACCTGATATATGCATTACATTATTGATTCCCTTCACTCTGCCATCAGGGAATTGGATTCTGACTCTTCCACGAACAAAAATTTCCAAAGTTGAATCACTTGCAAGTACACCTTTCCACCATCATATTTTTTATACTTCATGAACCAATCTATATGAGATGTCATGTGGAAAGATTCTCCTGAATGAATCAGCCAGACATCTTCTGATGCCTGTGTAGCCAAGGCTGTAATGAAAGCGTCTACATCACTCTGAGAAGAATCATTATTGGAAAAGTTCTTCTTCTTCTTCTTTTTCTCCTCTTTACAATCCTTTTAGACATGACGAGGTTTCCCATAGTTCAAGCACTTCACCTTGGACTTCTTGCCATGAGACTTTGATCTCCCCTCTGATTTCAATTTGGACTTCTTGTCGTTCTTCTTGCCTTTCTTTTCACCTTCCTCTAACAACAAGGGCCTCCTTCACCATCTTAGAAGATTTCCTTCTCATCTCTTCTGATAACAAAGAAGCAACAACATCTTCCATCTTGAAACTGGATGTTGTACTCCCAATAGCCATCACCAGTGATCCCATGAATCTCAAAGAACATAATATCATAGATCGATCCTCTTCATCAATCTTCACACCAACAGATGTTAACTGTGCAATCAACATGTTGAATGCGTTCAAATGATCAGCAATAGACCCTCCTTCCTACATTCTCAAAGTGTACAACTTCTTCCTCAGTAACAGTTTATTCACCAAGGACTTCCCCTGATAAATAGATGCCAGTCTCTTTCACAAGGAAGATGCAGTCTTCTTTTCATGCACATTGAGAAGAATAGAGTCTGCCAAACAGAGCCTTATCAGCCCCTTAGAATTTCTATCTGTAAGGTCTCAATCTTCCTTGCTTCATGCCTATAGGTTTAGTTCCAGACACAACAAGCCACAGATCACGATCCACTAAGAGATCCTCCATTTTGAGTTTCCACAACTTGAAATTGCTGCCATTGAATTTCTCTATCTTTCCTGACGTGCTTGCCATCTCAATCTATAATTCAAATTTGAAAAACTTCTACAAGACTCCCATTGAACATAAATAACACAAAAATCCCAATGTACACACAAGGATAACAGAACTGGCCAGGCTTTGATTCCACTTGTAAGGAAAGCTAGATGTGGAAAGAACTCTCCTAACGTCAAAACATCAGGGAAGAATGCAAATACTCTTTTAAATTGTTTACAATTACAATCCAATTAAGATGCACTAGAAAGAGATTACTGAAATAGAGAAATAGAAAAACACATATGAACACCAAATATAAGTGGGAAAACCCTTACGGGAGAAAAACCCACCACACCAAGAGAAGTCACTTTGTATTACAATAATAAAGATTACAAACAGAGTTCTGACTTATCTTTCTGATGTCAGTTTACAACATCATACACCATGAACAACCTTGTTAAAGAAAATTCACATTACAGTCTTCACAAAATAGAATTCATCCACTGATCATACAATCACACAGCAATCCATCAATCCATCGAACCAGACATCATCTGCTATTCTAGACTATATTCATGTCATTCCTATTTGTCGAGCTTCTTCTCAGAACTGCCACAACAAACTGTCTTCCAATAGTTCCCATTCGGCTCCTCTGATTGGTCGACAACAAGCCACATAGGATAGTCTTCACTCGGTCAAAAAACTTCAATCTGTATTGGCATGTCAGTGAGACACTAACTGTGTCTCCCTGATGCCACAAGACTTAACCATTGATGTCGCCAAGAGTCATCCTTATCACCAAGATGTTACATCGAGTCCAGAGAGCTATTGCTCAGACTTTTCCATGTCGCCAAGACCTCACACCGATGATCATCACATGTATCGCTATTGCCAAGACTCATCACTATCGGTGAAACATCATACCAAAGCTTCAAAGTCACACAAACATGAGTTTTCCATTCAGTGAAACAATCATCTTTTTCCAAGACATCACACCGATGTTCACTACGTATCCAAAGTGTTCAATAGTTAGAAAGACTATCATCATTCGCTGAGAGATCACATCGAACATCTAAGACTCTCTCCAAAGGCTTCAAAAGAATGATGTCAGCGAGACTTCATTCGTCCCTAGGACTTCACACCGAAGTAAGCCTTTTGGCCAAGGGTCTCCCCGATATATGATATGAATGGCCTACCAGCTAGAGATCTCCACTCGATAGGAGGTCATACCGAACACATGTCATAGCGATAGGATCATTCAGTGAGACTGAAGCAAGGTCACAACGACCTGAACTATTCAACAAGATTCAAATTGCTAGTCGGCCAAACATAAAAGATGTCACACTGACTTGGCCCTTTCAGAGGTTTTAGCCTATGGGATTGAGGCAGAAATTTCCAACATTATGGGCTGGTTCCCCTTTTGATCCCTCCTAGAAACTACTAATTTTGATAGGAAAAGGGATAGAAAGATTGCTTGGAAACTGAAAACTTCCCTAGGAGGTGATGCACCAATTGTTCTTAGATCTACTTGCTACCCTAAACTCACAATTAGTTTCAAACAAGAAGCTTTTGATTACTCACAACTCAAATCAGATCATGAAATACATAAATGTTTCATAAGAAGGCTTTAGTTTCAACATTTGCATGAAGGAAAACAAAGTTTCACAACTCCAATCAACTGTAAACAATCTAGCAGAACTCACAACCTACATTTGAAATGATTTCCCTTGCCTTAATACTATGTGAATGAGACATATTCAAAGGATTTGATAGATACAACGAAGTAAACACATCTGATCATTCATCTACAATACTGAAACAACAGATATCTAAGAAGGAAATGTTGCTTCTTTATTGAAAAATGAAAGGAATTGCTATTACCAGAATAAAATTTGAGTTACAAAGGCTTTTCTTAGCCCAAAAGAGCTTAACAAAGCTACAATACATGTTGAAGAAAATTTAGAACTACCCTAAAAAGAGACTAGCCCTTGCCTATAAGAAGAAAAAGAAACTTGAAGAAGTCTTGGACAGCTCTTAAGTATACTGAAAGTGAAGTCAAGATGTACTTGAGGCTGAACTCAAACAAATTGCTGCACCTCCCTTAAAATCAGGCTTTGATTGAAAAGTTGGCTGTCCCAAATTTCCTCTCAAAAGATGATTGTTTGACATCCAAATTTGAAACAAAAATCTCAAGGTCATCTTGACTTCGCTTTCAGTCTACACAAGAGCTGTCCAAGATTTCTTCAAGTTTCTTTCTCTTCTTATAGGCAAGGGCTAGTCTCTTTTTAGGGGGGAGTTTTGATTTTTCTTTAGCATATATTGTAGCTTTGTTAAGCTCTTTTAGGCTAAGAAAAATCCTTTGTAACTCAAATTATATACTACTAACAACAATTCCTTTCATTTTTCAATAAAGAAGCAACATTTCCTTCTTAGATATCTCTTGTTCTAGTATTGTATATGAATGATTAAATGCATTTACTATGTTTTATCTATCAAATCCTTTGAATATGTCTCATTCACATAGTATTAAGGCAAGGGAAATCATGTCAAATGTAGGTTGTGAGTTGTGCTAGATTGTTTATAGTTGATTGGAGTTGTGAAACTTTGTTTTCCTTTATGCAAACGTTGAAACTAAAGCCTTCTTATGAAACATTTATGTATTTCATGATCTGATTTGAGTTGTGAGTAATCAAAAACTTCTTGTTTGAAACTGATTGTGAGTTTAGGTAAACAAGTAGGTCTAAGAACAATTGGTGCATCACCTCCTAGGGTAGTTTTTAGTTTACAAGCAATCTTTCTATCCCTTTTCCTATCAAAATTAGTAGTTTGTAGGAGGGATCAAAAGGGGAACCAACCTATAATCTAGAGATTCACCTTCGTTATGAGAAACTCATAGGCTTGAAGGTGTTTCCATGTTTCACGGGATTGCTGAGCACTTAAACTTAGCATTCGGGTGCAATCTCTGTGATAATAGTTTTTGGCATGCCTAGTGGGATAGTTTGGACTCTCCTAGTCCAAAAATTTTCCACATAATTATGATTTTTGGTGTGAAAATTAGTATTTATAGCCTTTGGAGGTAGGATCTACACACACACCTGGTGACTTAGGGTACAAATATATTGGTTTTAATAGATCAAGTGTTGGTATGTTTAAAAAATCAAGGTTTTATTCTTATTTCCATCTCTTCATATGTGTAGAAATGTCAAATTTTCATAGTCAATATGTATACCCACCACTATACTATGAAAATGTTGTCCATGAGGCTCCTTATTAGCCATATCCAATTAGCTCCAATGCTAGTTTTGACCAAAATTCCAGTATCACAAAAAATAACCAACAAGTCTATCAATTTTACCACCCTTTCACCCCTGCTCAACCTTCATATGCTCAAAATGAATCCCAAGGCCACCATTTTTCCAACAATCAGCAGGTCTATCACCATAGTTAGCCTGAAGAAGTTCAAATTCCTGTAAATCAGCTGCAAAATAATAGTGAGATTAAGAGCATGTCGAGTGAGCTTACTGAAGACCTGAGAAACATCAGGTTAAATTTGGAGCAAGAATAGTTGGTTTGTCTAGACTATGAATGCCAACAAGAATATGATTATGATTGTTCACAGAACTATGATTATGAATGTCAACAAGAATCTGATTTACAACAAGAACATGAATATATCAAGCTTATCTTTAAGATCAACAATATGAGATGCAAAAGATGCAATTTGAGGAGAGTCTTGATCAACAACTTGCTGATATAAAAATGGAGATGAAGTTAAAACTTACCAAATAGGAGGTTCCCAAAGTCCAAATTCTAAATTTTAGAAAAGGTGAGTCTCCTAGATTTCCCCAAGTTGAAATTCCAAGTTTTAGAAGCTTCCCTTCATTTCAAGAGCTTGTTATTGAGCAAGAAGCTAGCTTGTTAGTTTTCCAAACCTATTTTTTGGAGAAGGAATTCCTATGTTCAATACACTATGCTTCATACAAGAGGAACCTATTCTTGAGTAGGTTCAACCTACAATACCTCAAGAGAAACATTTTCCCAAGCTTGTATAGTCTCTAGGGCCTCAAGAAAATCAACTTCCTAATCCAAGTATTATCAACCCATCCATAGATGAGCCCAATGATGTTTTTTTTTCCTCAAGAAAATCATATTGTTGATCAAGAGAAAGAAGTTTTTGTGGAGAAAAAAATGGGTGTTACACATGTTGTTATGCTTGTTCAAGAGGTCCAAAATGATAAGAAAAAGTTGCTGCAAGAGATAGAGGAGGTTGTAGTTGAGGAACAACAAATTCTAGATCAAGGAATGGCTGGTAGTTTTCAAGTTTTGACTGATTTATTTGATGAATTACCACTTTTTATGAATGATGAAGAAGATGAAACTCAGATCACAACCATGTCAACTACAGTAGAATAGGAATAAGTTCAAAATTTTGACGTTTGGACTCCTCAACAAAGTTGTCACAAGGTAAAAAATAGTCCTCTTTCAATAAAAACTGAAAAATGAGAATGAAGAAGACATGTTTTGGGATGACCTTGAGATTTTTGTTTCAAGTTTAGATGTCAAACAATCATCTTTTGAAGGAGAAAGCGTGGGAGAGTAGGTTGAAGAGGCAAAAGAGGGTGTTCAAATTCAAGATTTGACTGATTTATTTGTTTTACTTCCTTTATTTGTTGCTATTGATGATGAAAATGTATGTGAGCTAACAAAATTGACAAGCTGTGAATAGCAAGAAAATGAAAATGACATTGGCAAGGTGATGATCCATGAGCAGATAATTGAGGACAGTGTTGTTGAAGATGAAGATCTTGATATGCATGGTAGTATGGTTCAAATGAAACAAAATCGGGAGCAAGAAAAGGTGGTGGTTGGAATGAAAGTTGAAAAAGAAGAGGTCATCGGTGATAGTCCTAGAAGAAGCATCTCAAGGGGATGCCCAATCAGGCATTTTTCCAGACTAGAGGTAAAACATGAGATTGATGTTGAAAAATAGCAAGTTTCACCTACTTATGCACTCCAAACTAGCAACATTCTTGATCAAGCTCAAGGGGTAGGTAGTTTTGTCTATATTTTTCCAGAGGTTTTGTAGCAGTTGCTTGTGTTTCCAGCTATGTTGCATTTCTTTTCAATGGTTCAAAAGAATGCGAATCATCCCTTTTTCAGAAGAAAAGGAAGCTAGTTTAACCAATCTGTTAATTGATGGATTTGAGGTTTCAAGGTTGATTGGTTAGAGTAGGATAGAATAGGTTTTTTCATTTCTCCAAGTGCTTGGCACAAAGTTTTCAGTTTGTTAGTTTAGTTTCCAATTTTCTTGATGTTGTTCCATGCTTCTAACAATAGTGAGTTACAAAAAGATCTAAGTTTGTTACAGGTCATCCCTAAGACTCTATGCCCAATGGATATGCTAGGTAACTGGTCTATATTGTTTAGCAGGAAAACATCCCAGAGAGGTCGCTAAAATGTAGTCAATTTTTCCCTTTCAGTCCCAATAGCCTTCAAATTGACTATTTTCATTTGTCCATTGTGTTCAAGTGAGGTTTTGTCTACAAATTTCCTGAAGGAATTCATTTTGTTCTCTATAAACTTTTCAAAATGCTTATTTCATTCTATAAAAGGAGGGAAAAGCAATAGATAAATGATGCAGTAATTGTTCATTGTGAAGAACAGTTGTAGTTCCTTTAAGTAGGTATGATTGGAAGTTAATAAAGGGTTTTAATGCAGTCTCTTGAAACTAAATGTGAGAGGATCATGAAATAGACCCCAATGAATGGTCAAGAAGCATGGGAAAATGAGAAGCCATTGTACTACATCTCTAGATATAGCGGTAACATCTTTTGAAACTACATGTGAAATCCATTATGGCATTTTGGTTTACATCTTGAAACAAAGGGGTGCCCTGTTGCTTCATGAAGTGGTCAAGTCTATGTTCATTTTTTGAGGGAATTATTGCCATGCTTTTGTATATGCCTATGGATAAAGTTCATTTAGATTCTTCCAAAGACATTAGGTAATGCACTTATTAAAGAAATATGTCTACATGGCATAGTTTTCTCAAGCTTATAGATAACTTCCACAACAAAACAAGGAGTTTGAAGATGTAGGCTGATGTTGCTCAAATATTGTAGAAGGTTTTGAATATTCAAATGATAGTGATGCTAAGTGAAAGCCATGTATCATTACACATCTAAAGTTGTAGCTAGAATATGAGGGGCTTTGACCTGATAATCACTGGTTACTACATTTTTATATCTTTTCAAATGGAAAGCACAATCATACTCTAACTATTAAAGCTCAGGTTTGAGCGTGAAGGATGACAACAACGTCTAAGGTTCACTGGGACAAAGATAGTACAATTCTATGTCTTTATTGCATTTCAATGTAAAAGAATCACAACTCTTACAAAGAAAAATAAGTGGATGAAGCTATACTTAGTTATGAACATGCGTCAACCCTTATCATTTGACCATAAATCTAGTAATTTTCTCCAACTAAACCTCTAGTTCTCAATCTCATCGAGGTTGTGGAATCACAAAAACTACACTCTAGATTTTGACATTAAAGATGATGGTCTCGAGGTCATGCTTTACATGATAAGGGTTTTGCGTACTATTAGTCAAGTGCTCGTGCAACTATAGGAATGGGTCTATTGAAAATTAGACAGAGGGTGTTAACAATGTTGTGAAGAGACCGATCCTTCTACAAGTTTAGAGGTTCATTCTACACTAAAAGTGGAAGTAGTTAAGTCAAGTGCATCAAGTTCTTGTGCAAGAATGAAAACCAGGGCCATTGAATCAATATCACATAAAACTGATGAACAATAACAAGAAGAAGATAGAGTTGTATGTTGACTACTATAAACATCTACTTGATGCTGCCAAAGTTCATAGAAAAGTAGTAGAGTGTGAAGAGCAGCAAAGCCATCAAAAGCTGGGAGTAGCATGCCAACTTGTGTTGGATGATGAAGCAAAATGAAAAGATGACGAGGAATTGAAGGTATAAGGCACCATTGTGTAGTAGACACAAAAGAAGATCACAAAATAATATAGTAAGGACAAGAGTTTACAGAGGGAAGATTTATGATGAAAAGCCACAAAGGCACTAGTAGATTGTAGCTAGGGGATAAAAATGAAGCTCCCACATCATGGAATTTTTTTGTTGTTCTTTTGAAGGGCTTAGGTAGCATTGATTCTTCTTGCTTGCTAGAGGAATGGAAAAATCCAATAGATATGACAATAAAGATATTGGCATATGGGTGTAGCTATGACAATGATAAAGTGGAGGAGACACAAGAGGACTATCACAAGAAGGGAATTTTTTTGACAAAATCTCTTAAAGTATGATATACAGTACAATCATGAGCAGTAGTAGCTATAATGGAGAAATTCTAGAGTCATTGAAAGAGTAACCCCTTATGATTATTATAATCAAATACCATTAATAATAATGGCACTATAAAGAGACTTTACTAGTGATTTGTGAATCAAAACAATGATTGGTGAAATTGTCATGAAGTAGCAGTAAAGGGTGCAGCCAAGAGATGAAGATGCAGTCATAACACATTCAAGACAAAGGCTCCTTTCAAGATGAATAATGTAGTGGAGAAAATAGTAAAATGACAGTTGATAGTAATCATGCATTTACAAAGACCAATCAAACCATAGTGAATATATAAATGTCATAAAATAGAGGATAACATAGGTTTAGTTTCTATACTCAAAATAGAATACAGTTCCTTTTGTAGATAGTTTCAAGGTGGAATTAGTAGAGTCATGAAGGGGAAAGGACCCTAAGTGGTAGCTTTGAGAGCCTAAATGAGCAATGATAGGCTATTGTTGCACGAGGGATAAGGGGTCGACCAAGAAGGAAATCCACCTTTTAAGGAGGATTTTAAGGCACAAGGGGAAGTTTTTCATCTACTTTGAAGGCCCATATGGGTTATACAACAATAAAAGAGTGTATTGAAGCCATAAATAGCCAGTTCACCTTAGTTTTGACTTCTATTTCAAGGGATTTTCAAAGTTGTATGCCCTCATTGGTAGATCCATTTTTCTAGGAGCTTGAGAGTTTGGGACAACCAACTTTTCAATCAAAGCCTAATTTTAAGGGAGGTGTAGTAGTTCATTTGAGTTCAACCTCAAGTTCATCTTGACTTCACTTTAAGTCTACTCAAGAGCTATCCAAGACTTCTTCAAGTTTCTTTCTCTTCTTATAGGCAAGGGCTAGTCTCTTTTTAGGGTGGAGTTTTGAATTTTCTTTAGCATGTATTGTAGCTTTGTTAAGCTCTTTTAGGCTAAGAAAAGCCTCTGTAACTTAGATTTTATACTGGTAACATCAATTCATTTCATTTTTCAGTAAAGAAGCAACATTTCCTTCTTAGATATCTCTTGTTTCAGTATTGTAGATGAATGATCAGATGTATTTACTATCTTTTATCTATCAAATCCTTTGAATATGTCTCATTCACATAGTATTAAGGCAAGGGAAATCATTTAAAATACAAGTTGTGAGTTGTGCTAGATTGTTTACAGTTGATTGGAGTTGTGAAACTTTATTTTCATTTATGCAAACATTGAAACTAAAGATTTCTTATGAAACATTTATGTATTTCATGATCTGATTTGAGTTGTGAGTAATCAAAAAATTCTTGTTTGAAATTGATTATGAGTTTAGGGCAGCAAGTAGGTCTAAGAAAAATTGATGCATCACCTCCTAGGGTAGTTTTTAGTTTCTAAGCAATCTTTCTATCCCTTTTCCTATCAAAATTAGTAGTTTCTAGGAGGGATCAAAAGGGGAACCAATCCATAATTTGGAGATTCACCTTTGTTATGAGCAACCCACAGGCTCGAAGGTGTTTCCATGTTTCATGAGATTGCTAAGCATTTAAACTTAGCATCCAAGTGCAATCTCTGTGATAACAGACAACATACTCCTACTCACTCCCCCCCTTTGACATCAAGGAAAAAGGGCCACACACAACTGCACATTAAAATCAACAACACATACTATAACTTCAAGGACAAAGGGCCAAATATCTTCAATTGAAATAGCAACACATTCTCCCCCTTTGACCAACAACTTCACATCTTCAGACACCTATTCCAACTCCCCCTATCAACAACACTTATTTCCAACATCTGCAAAAATCTCCAAACTCCCCCTTACTACCAACTACCCCTGAGAGGTAGCACATATCAATCCGAGAAAAAAAGATATGACATGAAGTTATCCCATTGGATAGATGCACCATCTATGGATCTAGTTAGAACAAGGAGGGGCAATAACCACTAACATCTGTTGGAGATACTCAAAAGTATCCTTTGAAAGCACCTTAGTGAAGATATTTGCAATCTGATCCTTAGTAGGAACATACATCAGTCTGACTTAATTCTCAACAACCTTCTCTCTTAGAAAGCGATACTAGATAGAAATGTGTTTGGTTCTTGAATGCATCGCCAGATTCTTGGAAATATTAATTGCACCGGTATTATCACACACAATAAAGGAATAGATTCATTATAAACCACCTTTATATCCTTTAAATTATGCTCCATCTAAAGCACCTAGGTGCAACAAGCTGCAACAATATACTCAACTTTTTCTTTGGATAAGGACATTGAGTCTCGCTTCTTACTAAACCAAGAGACCAATTTGTCACCCAAGAAAAATTCACTTCCACTGGTGCTTCTCTAGTCATCCACATATCCTACCCAATCAACATTATTATAGGAACTCAAAGAAAAATTATCATCCTTCTTATACCATAAACCATAATTCGGAGTTCCCTTCAAATATTTGAGTATCCTTTTCACTGCTTTCTCATGAGATTGCATAGGATTAGCTTGAAATCTAGCAACAAAACATACTGCATGCATAATATTAGGTCTAGAGGCAATCAAACACAATAAACCTCCAATCATAGACCTCTAAAGAGTTTGACTAACCTCTAGAGACTCATCATTTTTGTTCAAATGACAATCGATCACCATATGATTACTTACTAGTTTATAATCTTCCATGCAAAACTTTTTCAACATCTCCTTTACATACTTAGCCTGATAAATAAAGATACCATCATCTAGTTACACAATCTGAAGCCCAAGGAAGAAATAAGAGTAACCAATCATAGACATTTCAAACTCCTTTTGTATCTCTTTTGCAAATCTCTTGCACATATCATCTCAACCAAATATGATATCATCAACATATACAACCACAATCAACTTGTCTTCTTGAACCTTTATGTAAAGATTACTATCTGCAATACCTTTCTTGAATCCTTGCTAAAGTAAATACTTATCCAACCGAGCATACCGAGCTCTAGGAGCTTGCTTGAGACCATACAAAGCTTTCTTGAGTTTGTACACCATGTCTGGATCTTCTGATAACTGGAAACCATCTGGTTACTCAATATGTATATATTCCTCTAGATCACCATTCAATAAGGTTGAATTGACATCCATTTAATAGACTTTGAAGTCCTTATGAGCAAGAAAAGAAAGAAACATCCTTATTTCCTCCATTCTAGATACCAGAGCAAAAGTATCCTCAAAATCAATACCCTCAACTTGAGAATATCCCTTACATACCAATTTGGCCTTGTTCCTTAAAACTTCACCATCTTCATTCAATTTGTTCTGGAACATCCACTTTGTTCCTACCACATTCTTATTAGTAGGTTTGGGAACCAATTCCAAAGTCTGATTCTTCTCTATTTGATTCAGTTCTTATTCTATTTCCTTTATCCAACCACCATCTTTGCTAGCATCAACAAAGTTATTGGGATCTACTTTTGATAATAAACACAAATTTACTTGCTCACTTTCTCTTGCAAGACTTCTCTTGGTCAACACACCTTCATTCTGGTCTCCAATAATTTGATCTACAAAATGATTTTCCTGAACATATTTTGTTGGAGTCTTGGCAGCCTTTACTAGTTATGGTTCCTTCTATTCTTTCTCTTCTTCTTCAATGTAGGGAGGCATATCAGACTCGTAAACCTCTGGTTCTTGTGAGATCTGACACAAATCTTCATCTGCCTTAATATTTGTGCTTTCAATCATATTTCCCAATCTCTTGTTGTAACATTTGTAAGCCTTGCTTCTGGTTGAGTAGCCAAGAAAGATCCCTTCATCACACCTTGAATCAAACTTTCCAAGGTCTCCTTCATCTCTCCTAATATAACATTTTTTGCCAATTTTTTTGAAGTATTTGATAGTGGGAGGTCTTCCATAACACAACTTGTATACACGTAAAATCGGTCATCACCTTTAATTAATTAAATACTAGCTATTTAATTAATATTTCGACTATGTATAAATAAATTCTCAATTTATTTATATTGTTCATTTTCTAAATTCTCCAAATCTAAAACATATTCTTCTAAATTAATTAAATAAACAAATTTCCATAAGATTATTTTATTTAATTAATCTTCACTAATCTCGATTAGGAATTTGAGCACATGTCTACAACTTTTTGTGCCACCTCACCAAGGTCACATGAAATTAAATAACTCTAATTTTTAATTAGAATTATCTTCAACTCATTTTAAAAAGCACATGGCTCATTCCTCACACACTTCCACCAATTTCAAAAAAACATGGTCTTTTCTTCCCACACTTGAGTCTTCCATCCAAATGGAATGTTGCCCATTGGTCAAGAGATTCTTCCATCCATATGGCATGTTGTCTTTGGTCAAGGGGACAACATATTGATTCTCTCCATCTTCACCATCCATTCTTCTTGTTCGAATCTGGACTATCAATTATTGCCACCTCACTAGATGCTTGGAAAAGGCTACAAATACAACCCTTTGGCATTGTATTTTGCATGTACATTTGAAGTAAAGTTATCACGTATGTTTATCGTTTGAGATTGGGAGCATTATGGAGTCTTATAGTTACATTTTATATCATGTTTTGCATCATAGTTAAATCTTAGACTAACACTTTGCTTCATAGTTGCATTTTATGTCATCCTTTTCATCATAGTTGCATTTTAGATTAGCATTTTCATAGTTGGAATTTGAACATATGGAGTATCATCTTAGTCTTTTATAGTTTTCATTTGAGCATATGTAGAATCATATATAGCATCATATAGATCACTACAATAGTATCCACCATCATTTTTCCATTCATCATAAACACCATCATCCATTGATCATGGCATCAATTATACTTTCCATCGTATAGTTGCATGTAGGAGCTCAATTGGCTTGCATGTTGAATACTAATCTCATTTTTAAAGTGTCATTCTAATAGAATTTGTGCACATAGAAATCTGATTGCTAAAGAGTTAAATGAATCTTTAAGAATAGAGGACAATGAGACGTTCTTGAAAGATTTGTTAAATTGTAGTTTAGAGTAGCTTCTTTGCTTTGAATCTTTAATATAATTTGTTTCATTAAGGTTTGTGGTGATAATAAATTTTCAAATTTCACACAGACACAAAATGGTGCCCACCATGGGGCCAGACCCTATTTCTAATAGTTTGCTAGAAAAATTCATTTAAACAGGCTGGACGTGAGGTTTTGGCGCAACCGTGGTTTCTTTCGACACATCTGGTAAATCTTTTGGCGCATATGAATTTTGTTTTAGTGCATTCAACAGATCTTCCAGCACATTCAAGGATTGTTCTGGTACATCTAACATTTCTTTCAATGCATCCATAAAATATTTTGGTGCATGCAGGGAGTATTTTAGTGCATATGGTCTTTTCTACAGTGCATTAAGCATTTGTTTTAGCACATTCATCAGTTTTTATAGTGCATTTGGTAGTTTTTTTAATGCATCATCAATTTTTTTAGTGCATTAAACAATTATTTTGGCACATTGCTTAGTTCTTGTAGTGCATCGGTGTTTTAGCGCATTGGGTAAAAATTGCAAAATCTGACAACTGATTTGTGTCTTCTACTTGTAGGTACTTTTATATGCTGGTCAAAGACATTTTATCAAACTACTGACATTTGCAGGGGTTGGAAGTGATTTAATTGTTTCCTTTTGGTTAAGTTAGGAACATAGCTTAATTAAAAGGTTAATGAACACCATGTCTTTTGTGCTTGATGGATGGTAGGCATATGCTCTCCCCTTAATTGGGTGACCAAAAAGCCAGACCCGTTCACTTTTTGTGTGCAAGTGTGAGTGGAGTATATAGCATGTGTTCTCTCTTTATTCATGTGGAATAAAGATTGATCGAACTACATGTATACTTGCTTACTTTTGTTTATCTTAGAGGGCCTTCCTTGTGGGAAAAATTAATCACCCAAGGGAATGACCCAATTGGTAACACGCTAAAGCCAAGTGACTTCCAACCGGGATATAAATGTGGATACTTGAATAAAGGAAATTATCACGAGGATAGTTTAAACGAGAAGGGAAACAATGGTCTCTCACCACATGGATTATCCACCATGAACAAAATGTCTGTACTAGAACCCTTGTTATAGTTTGGACAAATTTTTTTATCTATTCTTTTGTGCAACAACGGTCATTGCAAAGGCATCCACATTCTCACAGTTTTTAGTAGAGATGAGAAATATGCCATGGGAGATTCATGGGTATTGATGCTTGGCTGCCCCATAGAAGTGAGTTCCATGGAGGGGAGCCAGTGGGGTCAAGCATCTAGTCATCCACTAAGAATAAGTGTGGTTGGGGTAAAACCCGCATGGAATCCAAAAGAATATTGTCCTACATAGCCTTAAGATTGTACATGTTTGATGTATATTTACCAATGTGTTTTTAAACCAATTTCAATCACAAACATCACATGTTCAAAGTGGAAACCTTGATTCAGAAAATAACATTCATTGAAACAACCAACTATCTAGCTGGGAAATCCAAAAAATTAAACAAAATTCCAACAAACTGCGTCATTTCCCAAGTTTAGCGCATTTGCTTCATCTTATAGCGCATCTGTGTGTTCTTTTAGTGCATCCAACTGCTGTTTTAGTGCATCTATGCAAAACTCTGACACATTTGTCCTCTGTTCCAACATATTCAAGCAATTTGTTAGCACATCTGTGCAAAACTATAACACATACATCTTATGTTTCAGTGCATCTATCAAGTTTTCTAGTGCATCCAGACTTTGTTTTAGTGCATCCATTAAATACAAAAACCCTAAGAGTTAAACTTGTCTTTTACTTTGCAGTTTGGACCATAATTTAGAATTTTTTCAAAATCCAACACTTTTCTTCAGGTACAACAAAATCTAAGCATGTGTTTTATCAAATGATTTCATGAAAGATTAAAATCTGGAAACCAAATTCCAAAGTTCTTAGTCCAAGAGAACATCAAAATGGTCTCATGACACTCTACGAATTTAGAGAGAGGTTGGTCTTCAATTTATACAAAAGAGCTTCAAAGAACAATCCCAACTTGTACTCATTTTACTATTGTCAAAATCCAAGACTTTTCCAAAGATTTGAGTATCTCATTTAGGAAGAAAATTTGTCTTCGGTCTCACGATTTTAACCAAAATTTCAAATTTTTCTCAAGTCCAAAATCATTCCTTAGGTACCTTAGAATCTAAACTTGTTAAAATTGACCTCTACAAGTGGAATTTTCCAAGCTAAACCAAGATCTAACATCTCAAAGTACCAACATCATCAAATTTATCACACCTTTGATTATTAAGCCTAGTTTCATCATCAAGATTTATCCTCCTCTCATCATAAAACAAAGCTATATAATCAAATCAAACTTAGTCTCACTAGAATTTGTCTTTCTATTTGACTTAGTTGTAATCCTTGGTACTTTTCCAAAACTTAGATCAAAGTTTAGTTTAACCTATAACACTTGTATGCCCGTTCAAACAAGGTTACAAAAACAAAAACTCAAGGAAAAAGGACTCGAAAATCAAAACATTGAAACTCCAACCATCAAAATTAGAACCATTGAAAATCCAACAATTGAAAATCAAAACATTGAACCTCAAAGGAGTGAAACTCAAAACACCATGGTTGAGGTTGAGGAGAATCCTTTCCATGGAATCCACAACAATGATGGGGAAGAAGTAACCGAAGAAGATATCCAAAATGTTGAACAAGACCCCAACTTCCACAAATGCTTAGAAAATATTTTCCAAAGAAATGGGGAAAAATACTTTCTCATGATAGCTAAACAAGGTGTTAAATTACCTGACAACTTTGATGTGAATCAATTGAAAGCATCACCCAGAAAGCTTGAAAATGATCCTAAACAAGTGGTTGCTCACTCACCAAATGAAGAACCTTCAAAAAAAAATACTTGATATGCAAAGAGGGACTTCAAAATGATACTTGATCCAAGACATTTGTCCTTATCCATTTGATCAAAGTATTCACATGATACCCTTTCAAAAACATTGTGAGTTCCTAAAGTACGACAAATACAATGGAAAAACTAATCTGATAGACCATTTGAGATAATTTAGGACCATGAGTCTTGAATTTGCATATGAGGAAACATATTTGATGAGATTATTCCCAAGAAGCTTAGGTGGAAATTTTCTTGAATGGTTCTCCAAACTCACCCCACCAATTAACACCTCTAGGGAACTAGTCAACAAGTTCACCCAATATTCTTACAACATCCAACATGACATTACTATGAAAGATCTTTGTAACTTGAAACAAAAGAAGGGTGAATCTTTCCTTGTATTCTTGCAAAAATGGAGAATGTTGTTTGCACGATATTCTCATCCTGTACCCGAAAAGGAAAAGATAACAATTTTTACTGACAACCTCAATGACGAGATGAGTTATAGATTGGAATTGAAATGTCCCCCAACCTTTGAAAAATTGATTGAAAATGGGATTAAAATCGAAGATGCTTTAGTTAAGAGAGGAGTCATCAAGATATACAATGAAAAAAACTCATCAAACTCCTCCAACAATTACAATAATGGTGACAAACCCAAGTTTTGGAAATGAAACAAGAACATTGGAAACAACGATGGTGTAGTTGAAATTCAAAATGTAAAACCTGTATTCAACCTAACTACAACCATTGCCAAAACTAATCAAAACAACAATCCCCCCAACAATCAAAGCAACAACCAAGGCAACAACCAAAGCAACAATCAGGGTAACAACCAAAATGTCAACCAAAGCAACAATCAAGGTAATGTTGGATCTAGAACACCATCATATCGAGCATCCTCAAATCGAAGGAGGTTCACACCTTTTGGGAAATCACCATAATCAACATTAAAAGAACTTCTCGAAGATAAGGTCATAAGTCTACTAGAAGCAAGAAATAAGGGAACCACAAGTTAAACCCCCATGGTGGAATGAAGCCCATTTTCATGAGTTTCACTGCAACAAGGGACATAAAACCAACGACTGCATGCAGTTGAAACACTTGATACAATATCTAATTGACAACAAGATGATATTTGTAGAAGGAATCTAGATAAACAATGACCATGGGGAATTCAAGAACCCTCTAACCAAACTATGAGAAAGGAGAGTCCTCATCATCAACTAAAAAGGGCAAGAACATAAACTATGTCTATGACACCACAATTTTGCATATTGAGGTGGTTGATGATCTAACCCATGACAAATCAGATCCTATTGTCAATGATAACCCAACAAATGATGAAACCATGGGACATGAACAAAACATCATTGCAATTAAAGATAATCACCATAACCTTGACACTACCACACATCAAATCAATGTTATCAAAATCAGAGAGCCACAAGAAAACACACCCATCAATGCAATCACATGAGGACAAGCCAAGGTAACATTGAAATAACCTACCCCTTCCATGTCCAAATCAATTGCTATCCCTACAACCCAATATAACATAGTGGATTAGTTACGAAAGATACCCACACAAATATCCATATTAGAACTTCTCAAGATTTCACTTTCTCACAAGGAAATATTGGAACAAGCTCTAGTTGTTACCATGGTACCCAACAATCTAGAGGTTTTCCAATTCTAGACCATGGTGGGGCATTTGACTGCACCACATTGATTATCCTTTTTTGAACATGATGATGTATCTATCAATCATCCCCACAATGCCACCCTACACATTGAGGTCCTAATACACAAGCACCACATTAAACATGTCCTAATAGATGGAGGAGCTGGTCTGAATATCTATACTTTGAAACTTGTTCGTGCACTAGGCTATTTAGAAAATGCTATTGATGCCAGGAGGAAAATCACATTAAAAGCATATGATGATGCGGAGAGATCTTCACAAGGATTGATAATACTACCTATTCAAGTGGGACTAGTTGTTAGAGATATAGTATGCCAGGTGTTAGACAAAGAGTTAACCTACAACATACTCTTGGGAAGACCTTGGATTCATGACATGCAAGTAGTACCATCCACCTATCATCAATGTTTGAAGTTACCATTGAATGGGCAGGAAATAAATATTGCAGCCGATTCAAACAACTCCCAATATTGTAACACCCTCAAGACTACCCAAGATACTTTTGTACCACACGACAAGGAAGCTCCAACTCAGGGTTTATCAAATGATGGGAAAAAACTAAATTCCTTGTCAAAGTGGGTTGAGAAAAATGACTAATCAAAGGATAAGGATATCGGTGATGCCAATCCCTCAAATAAAGAAAGTACATCAAATCCTACTCCACAAAACCAGGAAGGTCAAATCAAATCATTATCAAAACAAGTTGCCAAGATCCAATTGAAAGACAAAGGCATGGGGGAATACTCATTTCAATAATCTTTATGTTTATCACAACTTTCATCTTCTTTGAAGTCATATGGACAACCATCAACATCTAGACAATAATCATCACAACCCACCACACTATTTGATGGAACCATTATAAGAGTAGACACATTAGTGGATGAGTCAGATGACAAGGAGGTTTTAAATTGGTTGTACAAAGATGTAGAATCATTGCAAGCATCCACCTCAAGTGTACAAACATAGCAGTATGGGAAAGGAAAGACAATCATGGAAAAGATGGGATATGAGGTAAAAGGTCCTATTGGTAAAAGGAAAGAAGGCATCATAGAACCAATACAACCTATCACCATGAAAGCCAAAGATAAAATAGGATTGGGGTATATAGGAGAATCCAGAGAAGAAACTAGACAACAAGTTGTTGAAAGAATCCTACAACTACAAGCTATTGATGCTCATGAAACTAATTGAAATGAGTATGAGTGGGATTCACTATTTGAAGAGTCTTGTCTTGATAAGGAGATTGATGTAGTCCAAAAGTATACACCCATATGTGAAGAGGGTCAAAGTTCAGGATATAGACCGCTTGAAATAGGATCACTATACATTGATGATTCTAGTGAAGACGATCAAACTCGAAGTGAAATGAATAATTCGGAGGAGAGTTACCTTATAGAAATTAATTTCGCTATTGGGAAATATGAAGACATTACCATTGGGACTCTTACTGCATCTAACTTTAGCCAATCTAACGAATCCTTACCCCTGGTACATCCTGAACTAATAGATTGGGATCAAACTAAGCCATCTGATACCCCCTCTTTTCAAACGATGAAGCCATTTTCAACTTCCTCTGTTTCATCAATCCCAAAATAGATTCCATCATTGAACATCATAACGAAGCTTCCAACCAGGAGAGTGTCAAATTTTTTAGCTGCAAAATGAATAATATAGGGAATAGATCTAATGGTGAAAATCATTCAATGGTAGTATCAGATCTAGAAAAAGGAAAAACAAAGAGCATATCCAATAGTGAAAACCTTTCTGAGGTGCTGAAGGATGGAAGATTTGACACACTTCCCAAATTTTTTTAGGAATGATCAAAAGTATTGGTTGAACCCACCCAATCTATCAATATTGGCAATGAGGAAACAGTGAAGACTGTCCATCTAGCAGAATCCTTGACAAATCAAGAAAAATTGAACTTCATCAAATTCTTCATAGAAAGGAAAATCAAATTTGCTTGGTCTTATTCTGACATGCTAGGGATTGATCCATAACTCATCATGTATCACCTATCTCTACCACTAGGAGTAAAAACGGTCATTTTTTTTAAGGAAAATGCATCCCCACATTGCCATATTGGTCAAAGTAGAACTAAAGAAGTTATTGGATGTAGGATTTATCAGACCTATCGACTATTCAGAGTGGATTTCTAACATTGTACCTATTTCTAAACCAGACAAAAGCATCAAAATCTACATGGATTTTAGAGATCTCAATAAAGCTTTCCCAAAAGATGATTTTCCTTGCCTAATATTGACATCATTGTGGACTTGACTACTAGACATGAAATGCTCTCACTTACGGATGGATTTTTAGGGTATGATCAAATCAAAATTGCTCCTGAAGATCAAGATAAAACTGCCTTCACATGTCCTTGGGGCACTTTCTACTAGAATGCCATGACATTCGGGTTGAAAAATGCTAGAGCCACATATCAAAGAGAAATGAACACCATATTTCATGACATGATGCACACTTTTATGGAACACTATGTAGATGATTTGTTGGAAAAATCCTACAACAGAGAAGGACACCTAGAAATTTTAGATAAAATCTTCACCAGACTAGAGAAGTTCAATGTTAGACTAAATCCCAAGAAATATGTATTTGGTGTAACATCAGCTAAAATCTTGGGGTACATTGTGTTGGATAAAGGAATTTAGGTAGACCTTGCAAAGGTCAAAGCCATCATGGAGATGCCTCCTCCTAAAAACATTGGCTAGCTCAGATTCTTGCAAGGAAGATTCCAATCTATCAGGAGGTTTATCGCATAATTGGTAGACAAGACCCACCCCTTCAATCACTTGCTCCACAAGAATGTATCTTTTAGATGGGATGAGAAATGTGAAGGAGCCTTCAATCAATTGAAATAATATCTAATGAGTCTACCTATCTTGATACCACCACCAAAAGGAAAGCCACTTTTATTGTATATAACAATAATTGAAATATCATAGGGAGGCTTGTTAGCACAATAGGATTCAACAGGAAAATAAATGGTGATATATTATATCAGAAGAACCTTAAATGGCTATGAGATCAATTACACCTTCATTGAAAAGGCTTCTCTAGTAGTAGTGTTTGCTACCCAACAATTACGACATTACATGCTCACCCGTACCATCAAGTTAATAGCCAAGATAGATCCACTAAAATACCTTCTTAGCAAAGCTAATCTGACTGGAAGATTGGCTATGTGGATCATGATGTTGAGTGAATTTGACATCCAATATGTTGATAAGAATGAAATAAAAGGAAAAGAAATCATAGATCAGTTAGCTGAAGCACCATTATAAGACAATCATCCCATGAACATTGAATTTCCAAATGCTAATGTCCTGATAGTATCCACACAACAATGGGTCTTGTACTTTGATGGTTCTTATACACAACACGGATCAGGAGCTGAAATCTTGTTTATCTCACCACAAGGACACACTATTCCCAAGTCTTATAGATTTATGTTCCCTTGCACCAACAACACAACCAAATACGAAGCCTTGATCATTAGAATCAAAGTAGTAGTTGAGTGGAAGATCACAAAGTTACATGTCTATGGGGATTCACAACTAGTCATTGATTAAGTAAATGATGACTATCAAACAAAGGATGACAAGTTGAATCCCTACAAAAGAATGGTTGATGAATTCAAAAAGTACTTTGTGGAAATGAGATTTGAATAGATTCCTCGAAGCAACAACAAAGTCGCTGATGCCATGGTAACCATTGCTTCTCTCTTGCAGATTCCAGAGAAACAATCTCGTTACAAGTTCATGGTGGAACAACTGTTCAACCCATCCTATGAAAATATTGAGTCCCAAGTTATCTACCATCTAGCTAAGGCTGACACTTCCCTCTACGGGAAAATCTATACATACCTAAAAGATAACACCCTCCTTCTCGACCTATCCCACAATAAAAAATGGAACTTCATTCGCCAAACCGCCTGACACACCCTTATCACGGATGTCCTTTATCGACGAGGTCTTAGTGGAACTCTCCTTCAATTTTTGGAATGTGATGAGTCTGAAATGGCTTTACGAGAAGTACATGAAGGTGTTTGTGGGACTCATTCAAGTGGTTTAACCTTAGCTAAGAAACTCCTCCATTTGGGATATTACTGGCTGACTATGGAGAGGGATTATTTTTAGTTTGTCAAGAAATGCCAAAAGTTCTAGATTCATGGCAATCTCATCCATGCACCAGTGCAGGAACTTCACCCTTTTGTATCAACATGGCCCTTTTGTTAGTGGGGATTAGACCTCGTAGGAAAGATTCATCCATCTTCGTCCAATGGACACAAGTTCATTATTACAACCACTGAGTATTTCACGAAATGGATTAAAGCTGTCCCTCTAACCACCATCACAAGAAAACAAATTTCGTCCTTCATCCTAAATGATATCATCTATAGATATGGCATCCCATAGTCCATCATTACTAACAATGGCTGACCTTTCAAAACTTAAGACGTTGAAGAACTTTGTGAGAAATTTCACATCCAACATCAATTTTCTATACCCTATTATCCTCAAGGCAATGTCCAAGAAGATGCCTCAAACAAGACTATCCTAAAAATATTAAAGAAAACCATCAAGGATGTTGGATGTGATTGACATGTGCAATTGAACCTTGCTCTATGGGCTTACAGAACCAGTATCCGTACCCTAACAAGAACTACACCCTATGGTCTAGTCTACGGATCAGAAGCCATTCTACCTATTAAGGTTGAACTGCCATCACTCCAAGTCTCACTAAAAGGGATCATCTCAGATGAGGATTACAGAGTGTATATGCATAAAACTGGTCATGTCTAATTAATCCTAGAATTTAATTAAATATTTATTATTTAATTGATTTCTCTAAAAGTCTTCTACATATGATTAAATTTAATTAATTTAATAATATTGTTCATTCACTTTATTCCTCCACTTTAATTAAATAAATTCATTTTATTTAATTATCATATTCTTAAGTCCACTTAATTAATTAAATAAATATTATTTTTTATTTAAATTAATTATCACCTTTAAGTTTAATTAAATATTTGATTTAATTGAATTTAATTTCCTTTCTCCTATTCAAATCTTTCTTCTAATTAATTAAATATTATTTAATTAATTTCATTTACGTGTCATTTCTTAAAAAGTTTAATTAAATATCTTCCATATCTTTTCAAAATCATAATTAAATATTTTATTTAATTATGAAATCCTCCATTATTCTTAAAATCTTGGGTAAATATTCTATTTTAAGAAAATCCTTCCATATCACCCCTAAATGAATAATGAATTTAATAATTCATTATTTATCTTCGAAATCTTTCCAAAATCTCACAAAAAGATGATTTTTACAATTCATCTTTATCATCTCATCTTATCTCTTTTTCAAAAAAGGAAATAGAGCTTGCTTTCTGTTTTCTTCTATTTCTCTCTCCAGTCTTATCCATCTTCGACCGTTCGATCTGCCAGGAATTTTCAGAGCCATTGATCACCTCTGTAGACACCTAAAAATGACCTAGGCCTGCAAGCTTCATTTTTACCACTTTCTTCCTAGCATAATTATGTCATTTAACTATGTCCTTGGTCCGACTATTGATTAAATAATTCATAATTATTTAATTAATTCATGTTAGTTATTCTTCATGATTATTAAATAAATAAATTTTATTTATTTATTAAATACGTCATTAACTGTCTAAGTCTTTCTTTAATTTATTTAATTCCCTCTTCTGCATTTATTATTTCTCAAAATCCATAATTTGAATTATTTTAATTCGAATTAGTAATTAATCTTCCAAAAATCAAGCAATCGAGCAGATTCTTGATTTTCCAAATCTTATCTTCAGTCCACATCTTATCTCTTTGATTTTTCGAATCTTGCAAATCAGGCAATCTTATCTTCTTGATTTTTCAAAAATATTTATTTTCTAATTAATTGTCTCATTTATTCTCCATCGTCGATCCAATTTTATTCTGACCGTTCAATTAAGGATTTTTCCCTAACCCTAATTAGGGATTCTTAGGTTTAATCTGGATCGTTCATTTCATCAATTTATCTCATCCGTCCATTCGAAATGGCCTTTTCTATAAAATGCCATCTTCTTCTCATTTTTCATACACACACACATGCTAACATTTTGCATAGTTATTATAGTCATTTAATCACTTTTGGCATTTGTTTTAGACATAGGCATTGGCAATAGGCATAGGCATTTAGATTTTGAATAAATCCTTCAAAACTTGCTTTAGTCTTGTCATTTGTCATAATTGCTCATACACGAATCTGAGGGCAACATTTTATGCAAGCTAGGAGGTGTAACGAAGGTAAAGCATGGAAGATGAAGATTTCTAGTAACATTGTTCCTTTTATTTTCATTTTATTTCCTTTGTGCTTTGTTACTTCACTAGATTTTTAATGTTTATTGATTAACAATCTAAAAATCTAATTTTCCATTGATACAACCTCAACCAATTAGAATCCTTCAAAAACTCTATAAATATCTTTGTGAATCCAAGCATTGGTTACACCTACAACTTATAATGCATACAAATTATATATTACTTGCATTCTAGCATTCTAGCATCTTTAGCATTGTCATTATCATCTTTAGCTTTCATAGTATCGCAATCTTGCATTTTTATAATCATAGCACATTAATCTTAGCATAGCATTTGTATGCATTCATATTCAATCTCATTCTCTAGGAAGACCGTTTGTTGAGCCTAACCCAAGATCTGAGAGCTAGCTGGAATCAACAAAAACACTGGAGATAGAGGACGATAGGATGACATCAAAGACAAAAGAAAGAGTTTGCGTTTATTTTCATTTAAATTCTATTTTAATATAATGTTCTATCAGTGTGTTTGATTTACTTTTAATTCATATTTATCACACTTTAAAATCGATCACACATTTTTGGCGCACACTGCGAGGCCTTGCCCCATTTTTAACGTCTATTTGTAGGTTTTTTGATAGGATTTTATGTGCTGGAATTTGGATTTTTGGAAAAAATTTCTGTTTTAGCGCATCCGCGGGTTTTTGTAGTGCATAAAGGGTTTCTTTCAATACTTTTACAGGTCTTTTGACGCATCCAGGAACTGTTTTAGCACATTTAGGGAACAAAACGATGCTTATAAGGAACAAAATGGTGCATACACTCAGCTCAGTTTACTAAAATTTTTGCTGCATTTTCTCCTAGCACATTTAGTAGTTCTTTTGGCGCATTTAGGACTTTATGCAGTGCTTATAGGATCTATTTTAGCGCATTTACTTGTTTTTGTGGCACATATAAGTGATCTTTTAGCGCATGCAGGTTGTAACTAAACAAGGTTATGAGTTTGATGCCTTCCGCAGACAAAACCTTTTTTGATTTAAGAAGAACCAATCTAGGATAGTCACATCTGGTTTTTAAAAAGAAGCAAGCCTAGGGTAGACATGGATTAAAATGAAGCAATCTAGGATAGTCACCACACAATGATTTTTGTAGTTAAAATTGAAAAACTTGTTTTTGTGAAGCAACATCTTCACATAGATTAGATCATTGTGATTTGGGCTCTAAAAAGAACATTGTCTACTATGTTTGTGGCAATAGGTCTATGCTCTCCCCTTAACTGGGTGATCAAAATACCAGACTTGCTTGTTACATTTCTGCAATTTCTAATGCTTTATTACATCTTGTAGAGGGCCTGCTCTTGTGGGAAACAATACTCACCCAAGAGGAACGACTCAAGTGGGTTCAAGCCAAAGCTAGGCTATTCCACCCCACTATAAAATTTAAAGTGAATTTGGGGAAACCCACTTTTGCTGGTAGTGTGCAAGATAACCATACCCAAATCCTTTGTTCTAAAGGTTGGGAGGTCTCCTGAGGTATTTTATTATTACCGCACTGAATGGAAACCCTTACTAAGAACCTAGTGTAGTAGCCAACTGAAGTCAGTTTCTGAACATCCTAATAATCATAGTGCAAGGGGAGGGAAGAATCTGCCCCCAAGACAATCACCATATAACTGCCAAGAATCATTTGTTTAGGGGATCTGATATCCACTTCTGTCACTTTGAGTACGTGCCTGGAAAATAAAAAAACACGGGTGCCCCTTCGGGGGTGACACGATTGTGTGAGTCGACACGATTCTAAGATGTGGGTTGTGGTTATTATGATGCCCTACTTGAGTACTAAGAGTGAGTCTGCCTGAATTGTCTGTTATGTGTGAAACCTGTGAAAATAGTTTTTGAATTTTTTTTTTGAACATACACTTGATGTTTAGCATAGGGCTTAAAAAAACTATTTTCAGAGTGTTTGTTGTGTTTTCAATCACATTAATTCAGACAAAGGAACATCCAAAATGAACATGCAAAATTTCAACTAAAAGCTGTTCAAAACTGTTTGAAAACCACTTTGGGAAAAATGTTTTAGAGCATATAGGACACAAAGTAGTGCATATAGGGTCTATTCTAGTACATTCACTGGCTAGTTCAATGCTTTTAGGGTCTGTTTTAGTGCATAGACTGAATATCCTACAAACAGTTTCTGTCATTGTCAAAGCATTTTTTTGTAGCGCATATAGGACACAAAGTAGCGCATCTAAGGTTTGTTGTAACAGATTTGACTATTTCTTTGGTGCATATACCTATTTCTGCAACGCCTATAGGGTACAAAATAGCGCATCTATCACTTTTGTAGAATTTTTACTTTTGACAAATTTGAGTGTATAACATCTTTGGTCCAATAGCATCTTGACATTTATCCCATGCTTAAAGAGTGGAAATCAACCAAATTTGTCAAGAAATAGATTGTCAATAGGATCAAGAAACCTAAGAAACATTTAGGTTACAAGAAAATCTTGCAACGTAGAAAGTTTTTGTATAAGAGTCGAAATGTCTTGCTTCACTACCGTAAGTTTCTCCATAGATAACAAGATTTTTCTAGGGGGTTTACTAATGAGTATGCTGTAGACCCTTTATATTCATGAGCATATTTGTAGAGAAGAGCTCTATCTGAACAACACAATCACGGTCAGCCTCTTGAGTTCAATTATCTACCACAACCTTCTATTGAATATTCGACACATCCCAGTCAAGTCCTTCAGTGATCTTAAATTAGGCTATTTTGATATACTTATCATTTAAAAAAAAAGGATCAAATCTTAAAAAGTGCACCTTTCAAACAAATTTTTGATTATTTGATTCAACTTCCCCAACAAGATTCTGATATCCTTTATCATTGGAAGCCACAATCAAGAATTAGGAACATCTTTTGATCATATCATAATATTTTCATCTTATCAAATCAAAATATCATCAGTTGTGCATTTATCAAATTGTGATCTAAGTCTAGAAGAACGTTTCAAAATCGTATGCCTATTTTTACAAGATCTCAATATAATAAGCTAAAAGAGGATATTCAACAAGAAGATCATACTCGAAGAACTCAATAAGAAGGTGAGACTAGTAACACCCTTTATAGTGTGAGTCATAATCCCCATTTTAAAGATAACATGGGTGAAAGAGAAAAAAATACATTCCCTTTCGACAAGGATGTGAGAAAAAATCCTGTAGATAGTGATGATGAACGAGATGAAGAACGTCTTAGATAGGCTGAATAAGATCCCAAATTTCACAAAGTCTTAGAAAATATTTTGGAGCGTAACAAAGAAAAATATTTTCTATATCTAGCTGACAAAGGAGCTAAATTACCCCATGATTTTGATACTGAGAACATAAAGAGTAATCCTGATGAAACACCCTTGTCTGATCTTAGTGCATTGACTCAACAAGTTAAAGCACTACAAGGACAAATTAAAGATCTACAAGGGGGAGCCACAACAAAGACATACGCTCTTGATGACATCTGTCCTTATCCTTTTGACCGACGTCTCAACATGATCCCATTTCCCAAACATTGTGAAATCCCAAAGTTTGATCATTACAATGAGAAATCAGATCCAATTGATCATATTAGAGACTTTCAAAATATGACTTTAGAGTTTGCTCATGAGGACACATACTTGATGCGTTTGTTTCCTAGAAGTCTTGGAGGCCAATCTATGGAATGGCTATAAAAAATCACACCGCCTGTCAAGACATTTGAGGAATTGATTAATGATTTCATATCAGAATATTCCTACAACATACAACATCAAATAACCATGATTGATCTTTGCAAGGCTAAACAAAAACCTGGTGAACCATTCATCACATTTCTTTAGAGATGGAGAATATTTTTTGCTAGATATCCACACCACATTCCTGAAAAGGAAAAGATCACCACTTTCATAAACAACTTAGATCAAGAGATGAGCTATCGTCTTAATCTCATTGTCCTCCCTCTTTTCATAAATTTATTGAAAATGCCATCACCATTGAAAGTTCCTTGGTCTAGAGAGGGATAATAAAAATTGATAAGGACAATCCTAGCTCATCAAATCACCACAATGACAAATATAAGTTTTGGACTCGCAACAAAAACATGGTGAATGATGTTGTTGTAGATGAAAATCATGTCTCAACTAAGCCATTTGTTCTTAGTGCTTCTCACAACAATAACTATAACAATGTCAACTCAGTCACAAATCGGGGAAACAATCCTCCTCCGAGGAATAACCTGAATCAAATTTCTACTCCCAATCAAAGTTACCATGGAAATGATAACAACAACAATGCCTTAGGAAATACCTCGAACAAAAATCCACAATGATCTTCATTCTTCTCTAATAGAAGAACTTTTACTCCACTGGGTCAATCCTTAGAATCAACATTCAAAGAATTGATGGCTAAGAATGCTCTTGTTTTGCCACCTCAATGCAATTTTGAACCCAGTGTGAAGCCTCCATCATGGAATGATGCATACTATTGTGATTATCATCAATGCAAGGGCCATCACATAAATAATTGTCAAGCCTTGAAAAATAAAGTCCAAGACTTAATAAAAAATGGCACCATCACAATAGGACACCAACAATCAAACAAAGACCACCAAGCATTTCACAACCCTTTGCCCAACTACCAAAAGGGCGAGTCTTTGGGAAAAAGTGTGAATCATATTAATGCTCATATAATCAATCATATCTACACTGATGACGAGCGGGTCAATGTTATAAAAGTTAAGGAAAAGATGGAATATAGAGAAGTCAACACAACAACAAGAGCACAAGCTAAAGTTGTCTTAAAGGGGGCTTATTCAAAAACCAATGTACCCCTACCTCAACATCAATATGACCTAGTCAATCAACTTGGAAAAAATATTGCTTAGATTTCTTACAACTCCTGAAGGTTTCCTGAACACACAAGGAAATTCTAGAAAAGGCCCTCGTTGAAACAACCATATCCACCGATCTAGATGTGGACATATTTCAAGCCATGGTGGGACACTTGTCCTCACCCACATGCATCTCATTCTTCGAAAAAGATGAAGTTTCCTTGACACATCCCCATAATTCATTTCTATACTTAGAAGTTATGATCCACAAGTTTTGTGTCAGATGCGTCCTAATAGATGGAGGTGCTGGTTTGAATATATGTACTATGAAGTTAGTTTGGGCTTTAGGATTTTTTGAGGACTCCATTGATCCCAAAAGAAAGATTACTATTAAATCCTACACTGATGTGGAAAGGGTGTCCAAAGGTTTAATCATGCTACTAGTCAGAGTGGGACCTGTTATCAAAAATACTTTCTATCAAGTGTTAGATCGTGATCTTGCATACAACATCTTATTGGGTCATCCTTGGATCCATGAAATGCAAGTTGTCCCATCCACATATCATCAGTGTCTTAAGTTTCCTTATGAAAAATAGGAGATTACAATACCAGCTGATAATTCAAACAGTCAAACTTGTGCCAACATCAAAGCTATTCAAGATACTTTGGTTCCCAACAATTGAGAAGCTCCTGCTGATACTTCTCTCAAAGTTGATACACAAATCAATCAGTTAGCCAAAAGCTTTGAAAAGAAACTACGGTTCAAGGAAAATGGAGTAGGGGAGTACTCTCTCTATCTTGTGAACCTACCTATATCGCCTCGGTCACATGGACAACCCTCTATTGCACAACAAAAAATATCTATAGCATCCACATCAACACAACCACCAACAAATCCAAATACAAAGTTTAATGGATGATTTATCAAAGAACAATTCCCTATGGAAGATTCTGAGGATAGAGAAGTTTTAAGTTGGCTCTATAAATACGAAGATGAAACAGTTCTTAATATCAAACTACCAATTGATCAATATGGTAAAGGATAGTCAATCATGCAAAATATGGGCTACGATGGTAATGGTCCTATTGGAAAGAGAAAAGGAGTAGTTGAGCCTATTCACCTTCCAGGACTTGCTGAAAAAGATAAAACATGACTAGGATATGATACTAACTCAAAAGAAAGAGAACCTAAGTAGTTGCATGATACTGTCCTCACATTGCAAGAAGGGTCTAATACATGGGCAGTCTGTTTGACAACAATTCAGAATTTCATGGATAATAATTCTGACACAGATTCTGGTGAATATGAATGGGACACCATACACAATGATGAGTTTTGGAGGGACAAAAAGGTTGAAGTGGTACTGAAGTACACCCCAAATCTAATTGAAGGTGAAGGGTCAGGGTCCCAACCGTAAGAATTCAGACTACAAGGTGACTATGATTCTAGTGATACCGAGTCAGATTTAATCGAACAAGATTATCATAATAATAGTACCATCATTGATTTGCCTCATACCTCGCATCCTATAGACAACTTTGTTATGAACTTAACCATAGCCGATCTCATGCAACCCAATGACCCACTACCACTGATCCATCATGATCTCATTGACTGGGATTCATTCGGACCTATCGATCTACCTATGTTCCCAAGCGACGAATCTATCATGAACTTCCTTTCCACAAATGATACAAATAATTATTCCACTAGCAATTTTTGACATAGAGTCGTTAATAAGGAGAGTGTCAAGTCTCCTAGCTGCAAAAATAAAAATAAAAAAGAAAGATCTAATGGTGAAAACCAGAATCTGGCATGTTAGATCAAACAAAAGATAAAACAAAGAGTGTATCGGATGGTGAAATTTTTCTTAAGGCAAAATTTTTCTTAAGGCACCTAATGATGGGATAATTGACACTCTCTCAGAGCATTATCATGAGTGATCGCATATCTTGATTGAGCCTACAAAATTAGTTAATCTTGAAACTTCAGAAAAACCAAAGATTCTACAGTTAGTTGCATCAATGATAGATAAAGAAGTACCTAAATTCATGGAATTTCTCAAAACAAATCAAGTCAAATTTTCCTAGTCTTATGCATACATGCCAAGTCTTGATCCTAATCTTACAATGCATCACTTGTTCATCAAACCAGGAGTTAAACCGGTGAAACAAAAACTCAGAAAGATGCATCCTCATGTTGCACTATTGGTTAAAGAAGAACTCCAAACACTCCTTGATGTGGGATTTATAAGATCAATTGACTATGTCGAATGGATATCCAACATTTTTCTGGTATCCAATCCCAACAAAAGTGTCAGAGTGTGCAAAAATTTCATAGATCTTAATAAGGCATGTCCTAAGGATGGCTTCCCACTTCCAAGCATTGATAATATAGTTGATCTAACAGCTGGCCATGCCATGTATTCACCAATGGATGGTTTTTATGGTTACAACCAAATCAAGATTGCACCTGATGACTAGGATAAAACAACGTTCACATGTCCATGGGGAACTTATTGTTGGAATGTCATGCCTTTTGGTCTAAAAAATGCTGGGGCTACTTACCAAAGAGCTATGACTACAATTTTTCATGACATGATGCACACATTCATGGAAGATTATGTAGATGACATATTGGAAAAAATCATACACAAGAGAAGGACATCTCGAAGTGCTATCCAAAATATTTGCAAGATTGGAAAAGTTCAAAGTTCACCTCAACCCCAAGAAATGTGTTTTTGGGGTCACATCTGGGAAGGTCTTAGGATGCATAGTATCAACAAAAGGAATTGAAGTAGACCCTGCCAAGGTGCAAGCAATCATGGAAATGCCTCCACCAAGGAATCTCAGTTAGTTGAGGTCATTACAAGGACGACTTCAATCTATACGAAGGTTCATTGCACAACTAGCCAATAAAATCCTACCTTTCACACATCTATTGCATAAAAATGTTCCTTTCAAATGGGATGACAAGTGTGAAATGGCCTTTCAATAGATCAAATAGTACCTGATGAACCCACCAGTTCTAGTACCACCAAATCCAGAAAACCCTCTAATCTTATATATTGCCGCAACAAAGACATCTTTGGGGGAATTATTAGTACAAGAGGACTCTACAAGAAAAGAACATGCCATTTATTACATCAGTGGAATGCTAACGTGTCATGAACTTAACTACACTTTCATCAAGAAGGCTTGTCTCACAATAGTGCTTGCATCACAAAATTTTTGACACTACATGTTAACTCATATAATCAATCTTGTTGCAAAGATTGATCCACTCAAATATTTGTTAAGCAAAGCTACATTGATAGGATGGCTAGCAAAATGGGTTATGATCATAAGTGAGTTTGACATTCATTATGTTGATCGTAAAGCAATCAAAGGGAAAGTTATCATTGATCAAATAGCTGAGGCACCACTACAAGCATATCATAACATGCACATTGACTTTCTAGATGATGATGTCTTCACTGCAGAATCAAAGCAACCTTGGTATTTATACTTTGATGGATCTTTCACTCAACACGGATCGGGGGCAGGCATACTCTTTGTCACCCCTCAAGGAAATACCATTCCGTGGTCATATCGGCTAATGTTTCCATACATTAATAACATATCCAAATATGAAGCTTTAATCACTGGACTCAAGATAGCATTGGAATGGAGGATTACAAAACTACAAGTTTATGGTGACTCACAGTTAGTCATAAATTAGATCAATGATGATTATCAAACCAAAGATGACAAACTATTGCCATATAAGAAGATGGTTAACGATTTTAAGAAGTACTTCATAGATATCAAGTTTATACATATTCCAAGACTTGATAACAAAGTAGCTAACACCATGTCCATGATTGCATCATTGCTACAACTCCCAAAAAATTAGGCTTGCTATGAATTTCTAGTGGAACAATCATTTGCACCTGCCTATGACACACCTGAAAGCCAAATCATTTGCCACTTAGTAGGATCTGATTCACTTTGGTATGGAAATATTTATGCCTATCTAAAAGATGAAATCTTATCACTTGACTTATCCCATAACCAAAAGCACAATTTCATTCGCCAATCCTCTCTCTATACTCTTATCACTAACACCGTTTATTGCCACGGTCTTGATGGTACTTTACTTCGATATCTTGAACATGATGAATCTAACAAGGCTTTACAAGAAGTTCATGGTGGCATTTGTGGTACTCATTCGAGTGGACTAAACTTATCCAAAAAATTGATTAGAATGGGTTACTACTGACTGTGGAGAGGGAATCATTCACTTTCATGAAAAAGTGCTCTAAATGTCAAATTCATGGGAATCTCATTCATGCTCTTACATAAGAACTTCAACCATTCACACCAACTTGGCCATTCTCTCAATGGGGGTTAGATTTAGTTGGCAAGATTCATCCCTGATCATCACAGTGACAAAGTACTTTACCAAGTGGATTAAGGCAGTACCTCTCACTAAGGTTACAGGAAAACAAATCTCATTGTTCATACTCAACTATCTCATTTGTCAGTATGGAATTCTCAACTCCATCATCATAGATAATGGACGTCCATTCAAGAATCAGGATGTTGATGAACTTTGTGAGAGATTCCATATTCAACACAGATATTCAACACCTTACTATCCACAAGGGAATGGCTAAGCAGAGGCCTTGAACAAAATAATACTAAAAATATTGAAAAAATACTATGAATGATGCAGGAAAGGATTGACACATTCAACTTAATCTCACATTATGGGCCTACAGAACTAGCATCCGAACACCAATAGGAGAAACGCCATTTGCTCTTGTCTATGGAGCGGAAGCCATTTTGCCACTTGAGGTTGAGATTCCATCACTTAGAGTATCACTAAAAGGTTTCACAACAAATGATGAATACAAAGTTTCTCAACTGCAAGAGCTGGAAATCCTTGATGAGAAGAGGCAACGAGCAACTGATCATTTGAAAGCATATCAACAGATGATGTCTCATAGTTATAATCACAAAGTCAAGCCATGTACCTTTTAGGTTGGTGATCTTTTTCTGAAGGAGAACCCATGCAATCAGCAAGACAAAGAGAAGAAAGGTAAGTTCAAACCAAATTGGCTAGGTCCTTATGTGGTCATCACCGTATACGGTTCAAGAGCATACAAGCTATCAATTCCAAAAGGGGACTTGTTTGACGAACCTATCAACAACATGCACCTGAAAAAGTATTATGTTTGAAGCAGTTATCATCATCAAAAAATGTCCTTAAAAAATCACAAAATAATAGCAAAAAAAGTCTTGAAAAAAATCAGAAAACAATAGAAAATGTCCTAAAAAAAAAAAGAGAGCACAAAAAGTCCTGAAAAAATCACAAAAATAGTAGAAAAAGTCTTGAAAAAATCATAAAACAGCAGAAAATGTCCTGAAAAATAAAATAAAATAAATTAGAAAAATCGTCATAGGGTGAAAACTTGGCAACACATAGTAGGGAAAATACAAAAAAAATAAAAAAGAAAGTAGAAAAATGCAATAAAAACAAATAGTGAAAATTTGGCAAATAGATGCTATTTGTAGCTCTCCATCTATTAGTTCATGTTTTGCACTTAACTTAGCCGTCATTTCATGCATCTTTCCATCATCTTATGGCCATACCAACATCATACTGTCATCATTTTCCTAGAGCGATAATGTCTTACCATGGCTTGATCATTGTACATATCTATTTCGGCAAGTTGTGTCAATACTGGGGGAAACTTTGACAATACTAGGAGCAATCAACTTTTAGGTTCTACCAAAACAGCTAGAAAATGACATAGAATCCAATCATGCAAACAAACAATCAAATGCTATGAACAACTATTCAATCATTGATCCATAACACCACAATTTTCAGCTAAGTACCATATCATGACTCATATCTAGATGATCTAAAATCTGAATAATGTTTGAAATAGAAGTATTATATTTTGAACAATGGTCATTTGACTTTTTGATATCATCTCTTTGGAGCACACTCGATGATGTTTTGAACTAGAGTGGCGAGGAAAGAAGAGGATTTTTTCTTTGTCTACTATCTTGAGGTTAACTATCACTTTGGTCCAAATATGTCACGAGACATGATTTCTACAGTCTATCATTGATGACAGTTCCACATTTACATCAGAAAATGGTTAGTCTTTGTCTATTTATTCAAGCAATGCTTAGGTCAACTCAGTTCAATTATACCTTGATGCTTGTGTTCAATTGCTATATCAAAAATCATGAAAGTTGTACTCAGGTCATCATTGGTGCTAATTTACCCTCTGATGCTTTTACATACTTCCAACATTTTAAAATGCTCTATGTTGATTCACAAAAGCTAACAAAATGCTCAACAAACGGTTAGTTTCATTTAGATCAATCTACATATCTACGTATTGGATTTGCATCAGAGTTTTGAAAGGATGAACAAAAACACCAACGACTATCATGTCTCTTTGGAGTTTTTATGGAGGACATTCTGACATTTGTTTCATCATCATTTTTCATCCTCATTTCATGAAACATTATCATTTCATCTAGGTCCTGTACATATCATATAGTTTAGCATTTATCCTTCATTCTCATATCATTTCGATCCTTTATCATCTCATATCATTATTTTTTTCATTAGGTATTTTCATATCACTTTCATTTTCATATTATCTATCGTCTTCATATCATTAACATCTTACTTATCATTTTCATATCCATGTCGTTTTCATTCTATACGATTACATACCATTTACCCTCTTCATTTTTATCACTTCATCATCATTTTGTCATTGTTTCATTTATCATTTCATTACATTTCATTATCATTACATTTCATTATCATTATCATTATCATTATCATTTCACTATCATTTCATCATCATTGTGTCATTGTTTCATTTATCATTTCATTACATTTCCTTATCATTATCATTTCACTATCATTTCATCATCATTTTGTCATTGTTCCATTTATCATTTCATTTCATATCATTAACATCTTACTTATCATTTTCATAGCCATGTCATTTTCATTCTATATGATTACATACCATTTACCCTCTTCATTTTTATCACTTCATCATCATTTTGTCATTGTTTCATTTATCATTTCATTGCATTATCATTTCATTACATTTCATTATCATTATCATTATCATTATCATTATCATTATCATTATCATTATCATTATCATTTCACTATCATTTCATCATCATTTTGTCATTGTTTCATTTATCATTTCAATACATTTCTTTATCATTATCATTTCACTATCATTTCATCATCATTTTGTCATTGTTCCATTTATCATTTCATTTCATTACATTTCATTACATTTCATTACATTTCATTACATTTCATTATCATGTCATTACATTTCATTACATTTCATTTCATTGCATTTCACTACATTATCATTTATCATTTCATAACATTTGTGCTTTATCCTCTTCACTTATCATTTCATATCATTTTCATTTATCATTATTTTTTTTTCACTTACCATGTCATTTCATTTATTATTTTCATTTATCCTTTCATTACGGTTATCATTTATCATTTCATCATCATTTTGCTATTCCATCATACATTTCATCATACATTTTTACACTCAATTATCATTTTTATATCATGCCATTTTTCACACAACATTTGACCCATATCACCTATCATTTCATATCATTTCCTCTACATATTACAAATTCATGATGCAGTTCATAGACATAAACTCCATTTTCCATCACATCATTATTTCTTGCATTTGAAAAATCCAAAAAATAAAAGTTTCATACATACATTACATTTCCACATCATTTGCAAACACATTACAAGCATTTCAAGTATCCCATTGAATATTTTCATTAATCACATTATAGGTCATCCACTTGCATGACATCATTAGTACGCATCATAAATTATCATCATAAGCATATCATAAATTATCATCATAAGCATATCATAAATCATCATCATGAGCATATCATAAATCATCCTGCATATCATGAGAAGTCATCAAATCATTAACACACATATCAAAATCCATCCCATCACACATACATATCCATATCATAATCACATCAAAGAAACACATCATCAAAACTCATCGCCGCTTTATATCATCACTCATCAACATAAATACAAATGTCCAATGTCCAATGGAACTAAACATGTTACAGAGATACATGAGATATGATAAAAAAATATACATGTTCAAATACATCAATAAAATCCTGAATCAATAGCTCAAGGCTAGCTGGTGGACCCCCCTGATGGAGCTGGTCTCGAGGATGATGGCCTGCCACTTGTCCCTGCATCGGGATCTCGTCAAGGCCCTATAACTCCTCTGCTCTATGTCATTGTATGTGATCTACTCCTAGTCCTGCTGTGGGACTGTGGGAAAGGCTCTCTGCGCTAAGGATACAACTCCTCATATTGAACTCGGTAGTACTCAACCTCCCTAGCCATGTCAAACCCCTCTATAATGGCCTCTCGTAATGATGCACTCTCAACAGTGCCCATAAGTCTCTATGCCACACCCTCTGCCTCCACTGCTTGCCGTCTGAAAGAATCCCTCTTTTCTATCAATTGGGCTACCTGTGGGTCCGGGGTAGGAGGAGGTACCTATATCTATGCCTGTACCTATGCATGCACTTGTGTCTGTGCCAGCTGTGCTACCAAACCCTAAGCTTGAGCCAAATAGCTCTGCAATTGCACCTGCTGTCCCTGCAGTGTCTGAACCTAGGCTTGTAGTGTGTCTATAATAAATGGAGTATGACCTATCAAAAATCTAGGTATACCTACAAATGGAATTTACAAGGGATTTGTGTCCCAAACATCACAATCAGTATAGGGCCTCCATATCACAGTATCCATGTCATCCAAGGTCTGTCTCCAATACTCCAACTTGCCCAAATTGGGCTGGACAAGTGCAAATGAATAGGCATATGCATATGGCCTGCTTGGCAGCCTATCTCTCAAACATAGTTGTCTAGTCACAATAATATTCTCCCATGCCCAGATCTAGAGCAGAGTCACACCACACGATAAACTCAATGATCTTCTGTATATTACCTGGTGCAGGTCATGATACAAATGTCCTAGCATGCAACTCCCCCAGGCATATCTCCTTGTTTGAACTATCATCTGCTCAATGATCCTCCCCCATCCAACTGATAGCCCCTTTGACTGGCAATCTGAACAAAGGATGCCTCCAATGAAAGCACCCAACACTGTAGGTAAGGCCGGATATCCTCTAAAGTCTTCCCATGACACCCAGTTCCCTGCTATATGTGCGTCTCTGAACACTCTCCTAAGGGAATTTGTCCCACCCAACTCCAAGTGTGATCATAAAACACAAGGGAACCTACCACCAAGATCCCCAAAATCCTATATACATCCTCTGGGGTCACCGTCAGCTCACCAATCAACAAATGAAAAGTGTTATGCTCAGAATGCCATATCTCTGCTAACGCGATCAACGGTCCCTTGTTGACCCGAATAGGAGGCATCAACAATAAAAATCCCAACCCAAAACTCACTATCAACTACACATCGACAGGTGTCAAATCTTGAATCCTATCCCAACTCGTTGGGAAGCGCTCTCTAATCTAGAGGTTTTAGAAAACCTCCTATTTTTGGTCATCACAAGGACAATCAATCAGACTCATATCATCAACTCATATCAAAGCAATCTATCTACCTCAATCAGATTCATATCAAAAGATCCATATCAATCAAGGGACATCAAATATCATATCATGTGACCCATATAAAGTATTCTATCTCAGGAAATCATATCAGGCCATCAATGCAAAATCTATCTATCTGCACATCAAATCAATCTAGTCTATCATCATTTACTATTTGTTTTCTATCACAGGAAGAAAATTTATCAACAATCACAATCATCATCCTATTTGTACTTCAATCATGAATGTAAATATGTTTTCACTCAAATCAATCTACTATTTGTTTTCTATCACAGGAAGCAAATTTATCAGAATTCATATCAATCATCTACTCTTTGTTTTTGATTCTTTTGGAAACAAAATTATCGGCTATCTACTCTTTGTTTTATATTTCGGGAAACAAAGTTATCAATTTATCAAACATGATGACATGAAAATTTTACTATCTTTTGACCAAGGAAGCAATAATTCATCATTATTTTCATCAGAACAACATTCTGTCTAAATTTTCCTAAAAGTGCCAAAACCCTAAATGTGCTACAGTTTCCTCCATATGCGCTAAAACCTCAGATGCGCCATTCTATGGTCTAAAAGTGCTAAATCATATCCTGTATGCACCATTTCCCTAGATGCGCTACAATCCTAAACAAATGTGTCGTTTCATCTACTCTATGTGCTAAACTGCGTGAAACCTAAAAGTGCTATTTTATGACCTATATGCGCAAAAAAAAAACTCAAATGCACTATTCTATTTCTAAAAGTGCTAAAATGACAAGTTCAAACCTAAATCCACGCTAAAATCATTCAAAAATTGATTCAAAATGAAAAATTTTGATTCAAAAAGGTCTGAATTGACTCATTGATGGTCTATACGCAGTTGGTCGCTGATATCAGTGGGACCCCTCGAATCTGTCAGTGATAAGGGATCTCCATCAGGCCAAGTGACCGTTAGAGCAAAAGGTTTCTAAAAGTCAACAAGTGAAAATGACTTGCCTTTTTACCTTTTTACCTTTTAAGGGTCAAACAAAGTGGGTTTTTGGTGGCAATTTTTTTTCAACTGGGGCATCTTTTTCATCAATTATCGAGAGCTAAATCACTGCATCCCTTTTATCATCCGAATGTTTTCTTATCATCATTGATTTATCTCCTAAGGGGGCATCATTAATATCAACATCATCAAATAGCAGAAACATATCAGAGTCAGATTAGGGGCATATCAGTTAAAATTTTTCCAATGAGGGGCAAAATCAAATGTGGCAAAATTTCAAAAGTGGGAATATTTTCTTTGAAGCAATATGTTTTCACACATCACTTCAAAGAGGGACAAAATGTATATGCATAAAATTGGTCATGTCTAATTAATCTTGACATTTAATTAAATATTTATTATTTAATTAATTTCTCTAAAAGTCTTCTACATATGATTAAATTTAATTAATTTAATTATATTGTTCATTCACTTTATTCCTCCACTTTAATTAAATAAATTCATTTTATTTAATTATCATATTCTTAGGTTCGCTTAATTAATTAAATAAATATTATTGTTTATTTAAATTAATTATCACCTCTAAGTTTAATTAAATCTTTGATTTAATTGAATTTAATTTCCTTTCTCCTATTCAAATCTTTCTTCTAATTAATTAAATATTTTATTTAATTAATTTCATTTACATGTCATTTCTTAAAAAGTTTAATTAAATATCTTCCATATCTTTTCAAAATCATAATTAAATATTTTATTTAATTATGAAATCCTCCATTATTCTTCAAATCTTGGGTAAATATTCTATTTTAATAAAATCTTCCATATCACCCCTAAATGAATAATGAATTTTATAATTCATTATTTATCTTTGAAATCTTTCCAAAATCTCACAAAAAGATGATTTTTACAATTCATCTAAATATCATCTCATCTTATCTCTTTTTCAAAAAAGGAAACAAAGCTTGCTTTCTATTTTCTTCTATTTCTCTCCAGTCTTATCCATCTTTGACCGTTTGATCTGCTAGGAATTTTCACAGCTGTTGATCACCTCAGCCAATTAGAATCCTTCAAAAACTCTATAAATATATATGTGAATCCAAGCATTGGTTACACCTACAACTTATAATGCATATAGATTATAGATTACTTGCACTCTAGCATTCTAACATCTTTAGCATTGTCATTATCATCTTTAGCTTTCATAAGTATCATAATCTTGCATTTTTACAATCATAGCATGTTAATCTTAGCATAGCATTTGTATGCATTCATATTCAATCTCGTTCTCTAGGAAGGCCATTTGTTGAGCCTAGCCCAAGATCTGAGAGCCAACTAGAATCAACAAAAACACTGGAGATAGAGGACGATAGGACATCAAAGACAAAAGAAAGAGTTTGCATTTATTTTCATTTAAATTCTATTTTAATATAATGTTCTATCAGTGGGTTTGATTTACTTTTAATTCATATTTATCACACTTTAAAATCGATCACACACAGAGTGTCTAGACTACAAGAATTAGAACTATTGGATGAGCATCGACAACAGGCTATGGATCATTTGAAAGCATATCAACAGAGGATATCTAGAAGCTACAACAATAGAGTCAAGCCTAGAGCATTTCAGGTTGGCGATTTAGTCTTGAAAGAGAATCGCCATAATCAACGAGATCGAGAGAAGGGGAAATTTGAACTTAACTGGCTAGGTCCCTTTGTTATTATGTCAGCCTTCAGATCAAGAGCATATTAGTTGTCCACACCAAAAGGGGATTTTTTTGATGAACCCATCAATAGCCTGCATCTCAAGAAGTTCTACACTTGAATCATCTAGTGCATCAGAAAAAGGTCCTAAAAAAACCAAAAACATAAGAAAATGTCCTGAAAAAATGGTTGCCTTAATGAAAACCTGGCAAATAGGCATCTTGGTAACAAAAAAAAAATCATTAAATTTGAAAAAGTGCAATAAAAACAAGTAGTGAAAATCTGGCAACATGCGCTATTTGTGATAGGTTAGCTTTTCCATCTATTTGAGCATGCCGAATATTCACTTTCACCATTCACTTTCACCATCCATTTGCATATCCCAGAAAAGCCTCGTGTACATATCTTGGCATCACAGTCATGTCTCACCCTAGGCTGGGGATAAAATCCTGAACCCACCAGGGCAATAAACTTTGAGCTTGAACCAATAGAAAAACATCAGTAATACAACATCACCTAAAGCAATAATCATAGTGTCATTCAACATTGAACATCATAATCACAAACATGAACACATCAACCATTCAAATCAAATCACCAAATAAATCAAATCAACAACAAACTTCAAATGGATGATGTTCTTCTGAATCATGGGTTTATCACGTCACACTCAAATGTTCAATTGTTGAACTTTGATTTTTGTTATCATATCTCTGGAGCACCTTGATGATGTATCAAACTAGAGGAGCCAGGAAGGAGTATGATTTTTCTTTATTTTCTATCTGTGAGTTGATCATTATTACTATGCAAATTGTCGCAGGACGTGCTCTACAAAGTATCACTAATGACATTCTGAATTTGCATAGGAAAATGGTTAACTCTTGTCTGTTTACGCAAGTAATACTTAGGTCATCTCAGTTTAATTATACTTAGATGCTTGTGTTAACTTGCACTATCAAACATCATGGAAGTAGAACTCAGGTCATCATGGTCTAAATATATCGTTGATGTTTGTACTCACTTTCAGAATTTTAAAGGTCCAATGATGATAAAGAGCACAACAAATCAGCTATTATGAATGAAAAATTTTTCATACGAGATCTGTATGGCTAAAGTAGATTGCATCCATGTTAGTTTGCATCTGTATTTATGGGATTTCCAAAGCTGCAACAATGATGTTATTTCTTGCACTAATGGATTGAGTACACTTGACATTTCCAAAAACACATCATTCTCATTTAGTTACATATCACTTGCATCATCATTTGCATACATTAAAAAACATTACAACATCATTCATCCATCCATGCATCACATCATAATATTTGCATTAGAAAACACAAAATGACGTGCATCACATCTCATTTACATAATCAAAATCATTTCATATAGTGGCATTAGGAAAGTGGCTCACTAAGCTTAAATGAGTGAGTCTCTTCCAATTTCTAAAAGAATTGGGAAATATGTCAAGTTTTGTGAAGCTTAATTTAATAAAGAATCAACTGATGGCAATCTTCCCACAACTCTTGGAAGTTGTATAGATTCACTCATTTAAGCTTAAGACCCCAGGACACAAAAATTTACATTACATAATCATATAATCATCACAAAGCATCATAAACATCATTTACACAATCATATATCTCATTATCATTACATCCATACATAATCAATATGAACATCAAGCATCATCACATACCATTTGCATAATCAAATCCATCTCATATCATATCATCTTTGCATATATCACAAAATTGTCATATCTTATCAAATCCATCATGCATTATCATATCATATCATCCTTGCATATATATTAACATCATCATTACATACACCATCATAGAATTAGGTACCATCACACAAATTCATTCATTCATTCCATCCTTTATTTGGATAGGAAAAGTGCAAAAAAAGAAGTCACATACATTACATACCATAAATAAAATCCATCACATGCATCATATAAGCATCATCCATAAATCATAATAGAATCATAATACATTTTTTGTATCATCATATACACATCCATCACATATCATATCATTAGGATCAACATCATAAACATTGAAATTGACTGCATCCATCACATATCATATCATCATTTTCATATAGAATATCGCATAACATAAATCATAGAAATTAAATGCATCCATAGCATGTCATAATCATCATAATCATCATAACATGGAAAGTAAATGCATCATAGACATCTATTATCATATCAACACATGGATCATAATCATCACCGCATATCATATAACCTCAAAAATCATAATGTCAAAGTGTACAAGGATATCAAAAGTATGAAAAGATACATCACTATCAAAAAAATGGTTGTGTATCATAAAGTATGAAAACAAGAAGAATATCATCAATGTCTAAACTGAACAAAAGGTGTATAAATTTCTGGAGAGTGCATCAGAGAACCATAACGGGAGCTATGTTGTGCTCCCTCCATATGGTACTGACATCACATGATCAGGATCAGTGCCTCCCCCTGTGCCCGATGGACTTGCCCTAGGATCTCTCCTATCTCTAGATACTGGCTGAGTGACATCCACACTCATAGTCTAAGACCAGGACCTACCAGATTGAGACTGTGGAAAGCTCTCTTGTAACTCAAGAGGAACCACCTCATGATATTTTCCCTTGTAAAACTCAGCCTCCTAAGCGGTGCCACAAATCTCTCTAAGATAATCTATTGTGCTCATACCTGCGACTGCCTATTGTAACCTCTCAGTAATGGCCTCAACTTGCTTTGCTCATAGTATCAAGGCATCTCTCTCAATGGTCAATGCAGACATCTAACCCTACACCTGTCCCTGTCCTACACCTGTGACTGTATCTTTGCAAGCTATCCCTGGAGAGTTTTCACCTGCTACCTACTAACATCCCTCTCAGCTGTAATAGTTCGAACCTATCCTTGTGCCTATGTCAAAAGAGCCTATATCTGCACAAGCTATCCCTGTAGTGTTTGTACCTATACCTGTAATGCAACAATCTGTTTCTACTACTACTGAGATGGCACTCTGATCTCTACCCGCTGTTGTGATGAGCTCGCTAATGATCGCCTCTTGTGAGGCACACTCATCTTTGCAACATCAGGACCTGGCCCTGGTCCACCTCCATCTCCACCATCACTCTCCTCATCATTGCCATCGTTACTACTCTACTCATCCTCAGACTCCTCTCCTTGCTCCTCCTCAACCTCCTCTCTTTGTCACCTCCGCCCATGACCTCTTGCCTCTACCTCTGCTAAAAATGGTGCCAACTCATCTGGAATGGTAATCCATGGGAACATATGTGTAAGCATATAAATAACATAATCCTCAGATATTGAGGCATCTATAATCTCTGGATGCACCTCTTAAATAATCATTGGCAATCCCTAAAAATTCTCAACTACTACGTCATGAGACAAGCATGACCCCCACTATGTCACATCTTGTTGCCATCATGCATAATGGGCTACCCCCTGCAGCATGGGCTGAACTCAACCATATTGCCTCATAAATCTCAATAACATAAATCTCTAAATAATAAAGTGAGTCTAACCAATCAGATACATCGCTTGGAATAAATATTAAATCTTTGTGTCATCCTTGGGCCATGACTCACAATCAACATATGGTCTCCACACAACACCCTCCGCCAATATTCCAAGCTACTCAGCTTGGGCTGAGTAAGTAAACCAACATAAATATGAACATAGGGCCTCAGAGCTGGCCTTTGTCTGTCTCCTACTGGTCGACTGATCTCTATATGCTCCCAGGCCCAGACCTAGAGCAATGTAACTCCTGCTGAAAGACTAGCCCCTCGAAGGTACACCACCTGATGCAAATCATGATATAAATGTACAAGCATACAACAACCCCATGCATATCTAGTCCTGTGAATGATCATACTCTCCAGAATCCTGCCTCATCCAACTGAGATCCCCTTTGATCTAAAATTAGGACAAATTAACCCTCCAATAAAACTGGCTAGAACAAAAGGAAAAGTAGCATATGCATCGAACATATCCCTCCAAGGAATCTCATAGCCACATATGGTGTCATCCTAGAATACTCAGTGTAGTGCATCGATACCACCCTACTCCTATGCATCATATATCACCAATTCTCCCACCATCAGAATTCGTAGAATCTGATATACATCATTAGGTGTAACAATGATCTCACCAGTGGGAAAACGGAAAGTGTTATGCTCACTGTGCCATTGCTCAACCAAGGATGTCAATAATCCCCTATTGATATGAATCTAGGGCATATCGATGAGAGACAACAAACCACACCGAGTAATAATGGCTGTCTCAGGCTATGTCAAATGACAAATCAAGTTGCATGTCCTCAGGAACCTCTCTTTGATCTGTAGACTAGTCAGAGGCTCCTATCATCACAAAATCACAAGTTAGTCAATTGATGAACCAACATCAACCAATGTCAATCAATCAATCCAAATCAATCAACCTATCAATCTAATCAGCTCTAGTGAGACTTTGATAAAATATCATGAGCATCAAATCAATCCTAACCTCACCTATCATGAGGTTTATCAAATCAATCCTAACCTCACCTATCATGAGGTTTATCAAATCAATTCTTACCTCACCTATCATGAAGTTTATTAAATCAATCCTTAACTCTCCTATCATGAGGTTTATCAAATCAATCCTTACCTCTCCTATCATGAGGTTTATCAAATCAATCCTAACCTCGCCTATCATGAGGTTTATCAAATAAATCCTAACCTCACCTATCATGAGGTTCATCAATCGATTCAACCTTGCTTATCATGAGGTTTATCAGATCAATCAACTTATAATTGATCCTTTCCTATCATGAGGTCAATTATCATCATTATCTCATTGAATTTCACCTATCATGAGATCAATGAGCATCTAACCTATCAAAATCATCAATCATCATCAAATCATAGACTGACGCGATCAAACATCATTGACATCAAGGACTTCAATCAAGAAAATCATAAATTTTTCCTAATCTTCCAAAATAGTGCTCCAATGCGCTAAAACACTCTATGCGCTAGGGAAATACATCTATGCGCTAGGGAAATATATCAATGTGCTATAATAGACCTTCAATGCGCCACTCTACCCTATGTGCCAGAACATTTCATCAATGCACTGAAACAGAGTCCCGATGCGCCAAACTGCCCAATTTTCTGTCCTATTTAATCAATGCACTAATCTAATGACCCTATGTGCTAGAATACTCTATGCGATAAAACAATTCATCAATGTGCCATTTTATGTCATCTATGCGCTAGATTAACTAATTCACTACTTCACCTAACCTATGCACTAAATCGCTTTACCTATGTGCTACAAGAGATCATGTATGCGCTATTTTGGTATCCTAATGCGCTAAAACAATAAAAAACTGAATTCAAACAAAAAAGGGAGGGAAAAAATCAAGGCACAAAATACGAGATGGTTTTTTGGGGCACTCATTGGAGGTCCGTACGATGTTGGATGGTTGTGCTGCCTAACTCACTTGAATCGGTGCATGTGATAGGGGATCACCATTCTTCTCCAAATGCTCAACACTCTCACTCACAAGTTTCAAAATCACCAAATGCACAATGAACTTTCTATTTCACTTTTTAACCTTTTAAAGGTTAATTAAGTGGCATTTAATGGGATTTTTTTATTTTTATTTTTCAAAGGGGTTGTAATTAATCGGATTATCACCTAGTGGCTTATATATCATTCGGGAGATAAATCGTTTCTGACACGTAAAATTTTGAGATCATCATCAAATCATCGTCAAAACATAAGTTTTTAAAAAAAATCCAAAAAATTCTCAAAATTCCAAAATTCACCGATTTATCTCCTGAGAGGGCATATATTCATCATCACCTAAAAATCAGCGTCTGGGGCATCAATTTTTCTTTTCTTTTCTCAACATCAGCATCCAATTTTTCTTTGAAGCAACATGTAAACACATTACTTCAAAGAGGGGAAAAATGTATACACCTAAAATTGGTCATCACCTTTAATTAATTAAATACTATCTATTTAATTAATATTTCAACTATGTATAAATAAGTTCTCAATTTATTTATATTGTTCATTTTCTAAATTCTCCAAATCTAAAACATATTCTTCTAAATTAATTAAATAAACAAATTTCCATAAGATTGTTTTAATTAATTAATCTTCACTAATCTCAATTTGGAATTTGAGCACGTCTAAATTTTTTTGTGCCACCTCACCAAGGTCACATGAAATTAAATAACTCTAATTTTTAATTAGAATTATCTTCAACTCATTTTAAAAAGCACATGGCTCATTCCTCACACACTTCCACCAATTTCAAAATCACATGGTCTTTTCTTCCCACACTTAAGTCTTGCATCCAAATGGCATGTTTCCCATTGGTCAAGAGATTCTTCCATCCATATGGCATGTTGTCTTTGGTCAAGGGGACAACATCTTGATTCTCTCCATCTTCACCATCCATTCTTTTTGTTCGAATCTAGACCGTCGATTATTTCCACCTCACTAGATGCTTGGAAAAGGCTATAAATACAACCCTTTGGCATTGTATTTTGCATCCACATGTGAAGTAAAGTTATCATGTAGGTTTATTGTTTGAGCTTGGGAGCATTATGGAGTCTTAAAGTTACATTTTATATCATGTTTTGCATCATAGTTAAATCTTAGACTAACACTTTGCTTCATAGTTGCATTTTAGATTAACATTTTCATAGTTAGAATTTGAGCATATGGAGTATCATCTTAGTCTTTCATAGTTTCATTTGAGCACATGTAGAATCATATATAGCATCATATAGATCACTACCATAGTATCCACCACCATTTTTCCATTCATCATAAACACCATCATCTATTCATCATGGCATCCATTATCCTTTCCATCGTATAATTGCATGTAGGAGCTTAGTTGGTTTGCATGTTGAATACTAATCTCGTTTCTTAAGCGTCATTCTAATGGCCTTTGTGCACATAGAAATCTGAGGGCCAAAGGGTTAAAGGAATATTTAAGAATAAAGGACAATGAGATGTTCTTGAAAGATTCGTTAAATTGCAATTTAGAGTAGCTTCTTTGCTTTGAATCTTTAATATAATTCATTTCATTAAGGTTTGTGTTGATACTAACTTTGCACATTTCACACACACACAGACAACTTATAAGGGGTCTTAGTGCTATTGACATTCAGTTGGACTTTGTTAAGTAAATAGACAATAGTGTGAACTACTTCCTTCCAATACATATTAGGTAGATTAAAATATTTGAAGATGGTTCTAGCCATCTCTTGCACACTCCTATTCTTTCTTTCCACTACCCCATTCTGCTAAGGGGTTGTAGGAGCAAAAAAATGTCTCCTAATACCATGATCTTCATAAAAAATTTCAAATTCATTTGAAGTAAATTCACCTCCTCTATCTAATCTTAAGCATTTTATCTTAACATCCATCTCATTCTGTATTTTTGATTTGAATATTTTAAAGTTATCAAAAGATTATGATTTATCTCATAATGATGTAACCCAAGTCATTCTAGTGTAATCATCAATAAGTAACATGAAATACCTTCACCTTGTTGACTCCTTGTTCTTGTAGGTCCACAAAGGTTAGTGTGAATCAACTCCAATGGTATTGTAGCAAAGCACTCCTTGCTCTTGAAACTTGTCTTTGTTTGCTTTCCCATTTGAAACTCCTTGCATAAATTGTTTGTAGGCTTGGTTATCTTAGGCATATCTCTCACATCATGAGAGGAACTGATCTTTAGCATATTGTCAAAGTTGATGTGTCCCATCCTTTTGTGCTACAACCAACACTCTTTGGACTGAGCCAATAATAAAATTATTTGATTTGGCTCCTTTAGATGATAGACATTTCCATTTTTCCTACTTCCTTCTACAACTAATCTTCCATACCCTGCTTTTCTTATCTCATAACCATTAGCATGAAATGTAATATTGTATGCTTTTTTGCACATATGAATGACATTGAGAATATTATGCTTCAAAATTTTTATATAGAAGACATCCTTAGTTTTTCTCTTTCCACCAATTTTTATAGCACCCTTTCCACGAATTTGTGTTGAATCATCACCACCAAACATAACAGCTCCACCATTAACCTTTTTAAGACCGGTGAACGTTCTCTTGTCACCCGTCATGTGGTTAGAACAACCTTTATCAATCAACAAGGCATTTGATTTGTAACATGCCCATTTTTCAACCCCACACTTTTACCATGCTTTTATCCTTAAGTAAATAAGATTACGTTTCCAACACTTAGCAATAAATTTTTTCTTTTCATATACAAGAATAATATGCACATTTGAAATAACTTCAGTACAAACTTTTCCAATGCATTATATCAAAGTATTGCAACTTTTCCAAAGTAATGAATACATAGTATATGATAACATAATATCATTTTTTATTTTACAATCTTTCCATGATAATGGATACAAAATACATAAAAAAGGCTTCACAAAGCTTACTAGCAATAGATGTACAAATAGTCTTGGAAATCCCCATCCAAATCTTGGTCGCCAACTGATGAAGAGAAGGATCACTCAAGCACTTTTCTGCCAACCTTGGACTAATTGTGTTCCCTCACACAACTATATCAAAGTATTACAACTATTCCAAAGTAATGAATAGATGGCCCTACCCTTCCTCAAAGGGATTGGTTTGGTAACCTCATAATAAATATTAACCTTTTCTGAGCTTGGTGTTGTGTCCTACATATAGATCTATCACACAATGGCTACAACCTACACATATGACTTTCCTAGACTAGTATGTAAACCTGGATCACAGTGACTGACAGTGTAAACAAAGGAAACTTACACTACTTTGGCCAAAGTATTTCATTCCCTCATAATAAGTGGACATCATATATTTCACCCACCTTCCTAGCTCAATTTATATTGACCATTTAGCCTGAAGTTCTTGAGTTAAAAAAAATTGAATGATAGGAAACATAAATGGGTAGGTAAACTTCAAGCATATGATTATGATATTGAATATGTCAAAGGGAAAAAGAATATTATGGCGGATCCAATCTCTAGGAGAACCACTCTATGTCATGTGTCCATCACATCATTATATTGGAAGGAGTTGATCATGGAGGAATATGCCAAGGATCCTTTTGCTACTAGAATTATGGAAGGTGCAAAAAAGGATGACTCGTATGTGGTGTTGAAAGGTCTAATTATATTCAAGAATAGAGTATTCCTAGTTTCCAAATCCAAGATGAAGGAGAAGATACTAGAAGCCTATCATAATGCACCTATGGTGGGGCATCCTGAATTCTACAAAATTTATTAGTAGATCAAAGAAAGGTTCAATTGGAAGGTCCTTAAGGATGATGTTCTCTCACACATCAAGGAATGTGTCACAAGTCAACATAACAAGGGGCAACAAGAATTTTCAATTGGATATTGCAACCTCTTCCCATTTCAAAACATAGATGGGAAATTATCTCCATGGATTTCATCAACAAATTATCCAAGGTGCAAGGAAAAGACTATATTTATATTGTAGTGTATAGATTGACTAAGTATGCTCATTTCTTTTCCATCTTTATGACTATAAAGATCTACAGGTTGCAAAAATATTCTTCAAGGAAGTTTTTTAGCTACATGGGCTACCCAAGAACATTGTAAGTGATAGAGATAGCTAGTTCCTCAGTGATTTTTGGAGAGATTTTTAAATTTTAATTGGAATTAATCTCACTCCTAGCACTAGCTACCATCCACAAACTATTAGGCAGATTGAAATTGTAAACAAATGGGTGGAATGTTATTTGTGGAACTATAGATCACTAGTCAACAATCTGCATGGATCAAGTGGCTTCATTTGGGAGAGTATTGCTGCAAAACCACTCACCACATGTCAATTGGCATGTATCCTTTCAAATATCTCTATACTATAGAGAATATCAAAATTGATTACAAAAAGGCTCATTGCCTAAAATAAGGACTCACTGTCTAGACTCATTGTCCACAGGGCTACAACCTGGAGGGGTCATGCCACAAAGATACAAAGACAAAGAATACTTGTTACAAAGACAACAATCCCAATGCAACAAAGATTTCACCACAATCACTGATCAACTTTCATGAATGATAGAGTTCACCTTCTGCTCACTGCATCCAGAAACTCAGTGTTAAGCTTCACACTAAACAATCAAACACTTAACTCACACACCTCAAGAATAGCATCAAAGTCGCATTTTCTCTTTCAATTATCTTCCTTATGTTCTTTTGTACAATTTATATCACTAGCACATTCTATATTTATACTATCTCCAACCTTGAAAAGATACAAATTCAGCCATCCAACTTCAAATTTAAATTAGGTCATTGTCAAAAATCTTAGAGTGGAATTAGAATGAGGGTGAACCAAACACACGCTTCAGTAGGACCCATAATAGATCCAACACACTTCATTAGCTTTGAAAGTAGTGCTTGACACACGGTCGGCCATACTAGTGTAGAACACATAGATCAATTAAGCTCAATATAGCCAAATGCCAAAAACAACTTCGATAGAACTAGGGAAACACAACTCTTGAACCATAGGCCATAATATTTCATCAAAGAGAAATTTGGACCATCAACAATTCTCCTGAACCTCAATCAACACACAAAAAAACATAGTTCACAAGCACTAGAACCAACAACCTTCTTTTAATATAATTTTCTCAATATCCTCGACATATACAATCAACAAAAACTAGTAGATAACCAACTGACCAGTTGACATAACCAATTGACTTGTTGACATCAATGAGAACACTTCATTCCTTTTCCATTCTTGCAACAATCTCCCCCTTTGTCATTGGTGACAACACATGATGTGAAAAACCATCAAAGACACCGTACCTATTCTGAAAATACTTCTCAAGATTTTAATTTTTGTTTCTCCCCCTCAAAAGATCATCTTCCTCATTACCTGTTTCCTCTTATTAAATTTTCACATGCTCTCTCCCCCCCTTTGAAATCAATGAAAAAGGAAAAAGATTTGTCCATTGAAACTTCCTTTACATGAAAACAAAATACTCATAATGACAACACTTAGAAAATTTGCCTACTCCCCCTGAGGGAAGCCACAAACAAACATCAGTCCAAAAGATAGAATCATGAATTCACTAGGATGATGCATCTCCAAATGAATCTTAGTTTGTAAAAGGAGGGGAAATAAATTCTAGCTTATCCCAGAGATACTCAAAAGTATCTTTAAGAAGAGCCTTTGTAAATATATCCACAATCTGATCTTTTGTTGAAACATACTCAAGCTTGACTTCATTAACCATAACCTTCTCTCTTAAGAAATGATACCTAATAGATATATGCTTCATTCTCAAGTGTGTCACAGGATTCTTCAAAATGTTAATTTCACTTGTGTTATCACAAAATATAGGAATAGGATCATCATGTAGCATTGTGATATCTTTCAATGTCTAGTTCATCCATAACACTTGTGTATAGCACTATGCAATAACAATATACTCAACTTTAGCAGTAGAAAAAGAGACTGAATCTTGCTCCTTACTCAACCATTCCACCAATCTACATCCAAGAACGAATGCACCACCACTTGCAATTTTTCTATCATCTATACTTCCAACCCAATCTACATCTGTATAAGCACTGAATGTAAAATCAATATCTTTAGGATACCATAATCCATAATTAGGAGTGCCTTTCAAATATTTGAATATTCATTTAACTGTAGTAACATGTCTTTCCTTTGGATCTTCTTGAAATATAGCCACAAGACAAACCAAATGCATAATATCCGGTCTAGTAGCAATCAAATACAGTAGTCCACCAATCATAGATCTATACTTGCTTTGATCAGTCTTAGGTGAATAATCACCTTTTCCCAACTTACATCTAGTCACCATAGGAGTACTTACTAGTTTGGAACTGTCCATACCAAATTTTCTCAACATTTCTCACATACTTAGATTGTGAAATGAAAATTTCTTTCTGTATTTGATTAATCTGTAGCCCGAGAAAGAAATTCATCTCGCCAAACATAGATATTTCAAATTCTTTCTGCATTTCTTCCACAAAAATCTTGCAAATTTTTTCATTTCCTTCAAAGATAATGTCATCAACTATACCACTACAATCAAGATTTTGTCATTCTTAGTCTTGAAATACAAATTATTGTCTATCGTACCTTTGTTAAATCCTTGCTGATTCAAATACCCATCTAACTTTGCATACCAGACTCTAGGGGCTTGCTTCAGTCCATATAAATATTTCTTCAATTTTCACATCATATTCAGTTGATCTATTAATTGAAATCCTTCTAGTTGTTCCATGTAAACCTCTTCATCTAGCTCACCATTCAAAAATGTTGACTTGACATCCATCTGATAGACTTTGAAATCTTTGTAAGCAGCTAATGCCAAGAAAATCCTTATAGCTTCCATTCTTGCTATCAGGGAAAAGTTTTCCTGAAAATATATACCTTCCACTTGTGATTAGCCTCTACATACAAGACTTGGTTTGTTTCTAACAACTTTCCCATTCTCATTCAGCTTGTTTTTGAATACCCATTTTGATCCAGTGATATTTTTGTATGTCGGTCTTGGAACCAATTCCCAAGTTTGATTCTTTTCAATCTACAATTTTTTTTCTTTCATTGCTTCCTTCCAATGTTTATCCTCGTAGGCTTCTCTTATTGACTTCAACTCAATTTCAGAGAGTAGGAAAACATTTACTTCAGTAGCAACTTTGCTTCTAGTCAACACACCTTTTGTCTTGTCTCCAATAATCTGACTTTTTGAATGATTCATTTATACATATTTAAGTGTTCTAGGGGACATTACCGGAGCATATTCTTCTCTTTCATTATGCTCTTTCTGCTCATCTCTATCCTATTATTCTTCAATTTCTTCTATTCTTGCACAATCATGTTCATCAGACACATATCCATCAATATCAATAGAATTCTTCACTATTTCATCAAACTTCAGATTCGAGCTTTCCACAATCTTCCTCAATCTTTTGTTGAAACATTTGTATGCCTTTCTTTTAGTAGAGCAACCAAGAAATATTCCTTCATCACTTCTTGCATCAAAATTTCCCAAGGTTTCCTCATCTCTTTTGATGTAGCATTTTCTTTTGAATAACTTGAAATATTTAACTGTAGGAATTCTTCCATGCCATAGCTCATAGGGAGTCTTCATACTATTTTTTTTTGCATGAACTCGATTGAATACATATACAACAATGTGAATAGATTCTTTCCACTAAACTTCGAGTAATCCGGCTTCAGTGATCATTGACCTAGCAACTTATTGAATTGTTCCATTTCTCCTTTCAACAACTCCATTCCATTGAGGAGTTCTTAGAGTAGATAATTGTCTCTTTATTCCATTCACTTCACAAAACATATTGAACTCATGGGAGGTGAATTCACCACCTCTATCATATCTCAAGCATTTTATCTTTAAATTCACTTCATTTTCAACCATAGCCTTGAAAGCTTTGAATCTATCTAATGCTTTTGATTTTTCTCTTACAAATGTAACCCATGTATATCTAGAATAATAATCAATTAAAAGCATAAAGTACCTTTCACCAAGTAGGCTTCACACTCTCATAGGACCAAAAAGATCTGTATGAACCAAATGAAGCAATGTAGTAGTAGATTGTTCCTTTAATCTGTAACATTTTCTTGTCTGTTTCTCGAACTGGCAATTTCTGTAGATAACATTTACAGGCTTTGTGATTCTCGGTAAATCTCTCACAGCTTAAACATTACTAATCCTTGCTAAGTTACCAAAATTCATGTGACACATTCCCCTATGCCATAACTAGCTATCATTTATCAGTCATAAAACATCATCCATCATCATCTTTAAGCTGATAAATATTCCCTTTAGATTTATATCCTATAGCAATCAAAGTTCTAGATCCTTTCTGAATCTCACACTTCTCATCCTTAAACACAAGATCATATCCCTTTTTGCACATTTAACCAATACTCAAAAAATTATGCCTTAAACCCTTAACATAGTAGACATCATTAGTATGATGATTGTTGTAATATCTAAATGTTTCCCCTATTTTAAACAACTAAAATGCAATGGAAAAACACAAAGAAACGCCTCAAGATTAGCCTAAGAAATTTGTTAATGCAAAGAGAAAAAGTGGAAAATGATTACAAGTGGTTATACCTTCTCTTAGCAGCTGAAACTCCTTGGTTGGCCCTTGATTTTGGATTACTTTGTATGCTATTTGAATGGCTCTTGATGTGGCTAAATGTAAGATTTAACTATATGGTTGGATGCAAATGAAAATAGATAAATTGGATGGTTAGATGAGTGCACAAAATGACAACATTTAGTTGAAAAATGACTAAGTGTTAGAAATACCTTAGAGGAGGGGGTATTTATAGAGAAACTTGAATTCTCTAGAGAATTAAATGGTTGAGATTTATCCAACAAGGCCAAGATGAAGGGCTAATGTGAGTTGAGGACTCACAAGTCCTCACATCTTGACATGTGGAATGTGAAGTGGATAAGGGTGAGATGATGTGTAGGTGGTGTGGGAGGGAGGTACATGATGTGGAGGAAGGACAAGTACCTTGGGGAGTGAGAATATTTCCTCAAAAAGGAACTTCTTGTCCCCAAATGAGAATGAAAATGACATTTGAAGAATTTTGGAATTCTTCAAAAATCTCCATGGGAAAAGAGAAAGTGGGTGGAGAAATAAATGTGAATTAAATTCACATTCCTAAGAGAATCTAATGGATAAGAGAGGGTCTTAAAAAAGGTGGGAATTGGTCACATGTGCATGATGTGACAAGTCAAATATTCTAGAAGCCTTGGAAGGATAAAATGTGAATTAAAAATTCACATGGGGAGGAGAGAGACATAGGATGAATAGAAGTGAATTAAAAATTCACATAGGAAAGAGGGTCAATGCCAAGAAAGGAAAATGGAAAGGTTGACTAAAAAGTGGTGCTAAAAGTGGCTAATGATTTTGATTAAAGTTGTGCAAATACTTGATTATGATAATTAATGGAAGATTAGAGACAAGTGGAAAATGTAGGAGGATGTAACATTAATCTTTGATTAAGAGGATGCACATCCTAATTATGAATTAATTAAATTAATTCAAATTAGAGATGGATTATAGAGGATGTGATAAGGAGAGAGAAAAAAATAATTTTAAATTGATTTTAATTCAAAAAGATTAAAATGACTAAATTAAATAAATTGATGTATTTATCTAATTTAGAGAGGAAAAAGGTACAAGATAAATTGTTTAATTGTTAAATTAAACACTTTAAGAACCTTATGTGGGAAGTGTAATATTAATTAATTAAATAAATTAATATTGACATAATGGATGAATAAAGAGGTAAATTTGATCATACAGGAGTGATCAAATTTTGGTGTCTACATTTTGCCCCTCTTCGAAATATTGTTAGAATAACAATGTTTCAAAGAAAAATAAAATGTCGATGATGAAGAAAGTGGTAGGGCCTAATGCCCCAGTATGAAAGAGGTTGAATGAGCTACCCAAGTGGATGAAATATGAGAGGGATGCCCCAGTGAATGCCTCAAAGGGATGGAGGGAAAATGATAGGGTATGCCCCCTCGAGAGGGCGGTTGGGGAAGAAAAGGGGGAGGCCCAGATGATTTCTCAATAGAAAGAAATGGAAGACACCATTGGATAGAGCTCAAAAAACTAGGCAACTTTGAATTTTGAACGGAGTTGATTGGATGCATGGTTTGTAAATGGCGGCTCCAAGAAAGAAGGGGACTAGTTGGGAAAAAAAAGTTAAATAAAAGGTAAAAAATACCTTTTAAAAAAAAGGGGGGAAAAAAAGGGATAAAAGGTAATTTGAAGAATTACCTTGGCTCATTGTTACTGTAGCAGTTGAGAGAAAAGGAGAGAAGAGGAAGAGGATAAGGAGCAATGATGTTGCAGGATTATGATTCAGAGATCATTCACCGGGCGGACGAGGTACATAGACGCCATACCCATTTTGCGGTGCCCCGCTAGGTGAGTAATAAAAGCCCTATGGCATATTTTAAACATTTAACATGTGTTTTAAAAGAGTTAAGTAAAATGTAAAATGTGGGTTTTGTTGGCGGGGTGGAATTAAAAAATGGGTAATTTTTAGTTGGGCGAGAAAAGGGAGGAAAAAGGGGATTTAGAGGGGGGGCGCAGAGCAGCTAAGAGGAAAATTCACCCTAGACCGAGGAAGATCAGCTGCATAGTGGGGAGAATCCACCTCGGCGTAGGATGGAGTCACCCCGGCTCTGGGCGCAGCCGCCCCAGATGAGGGTGAAGTCGCCCCGACCTAGGGCAGGCTCGCCCCGGCTGAGGGACGAGTCACCCTGGCTCTGGGCGTAGCCGCCTCAGATGGGGGCGAAGTTGCCCTGGCCTAGGGTGGGCTTACCTCAGCCGAGGGTGGAGTCGCCCTGAGCTAGGGCGGGCTCACCCTAGTTGGGGGTTGAGTTGCCCCATCTTGGGGTGGGCTCGCCCGGGCCTGGGGCAGGGTCACCCCCATCTGGGGCAGGTACGCCCCGACTTGGGGCGGAGTCACCCCAGCTCAGGGCAGACTCGTCCTAATGCGGGGCGGGCTCGCCCTGACCCTAGGCAGATCTGCCCCAACGCAGGGCGGGTTTGCCTTGGCCCGAGGTGGACTTGCCTTAATGCGGGGCGGGCTTGCCCTGACCCTAGGCAGATTTGCCCCTACTCGGGGCAGGTTCGCCTCGGCCTGGGGTGGACTCACCCTAACCCGGGGTGGACTCTCCCCAAGGTGGGGTGGGATCGCCCCAACCCTAGGTGGATCCACCCCAACTCAGGGTAGGTTCACCTTGGCCCGGGGCAAAGTCTGCCTAACCAGGGGCAAGTTAGCCTTGACATGGGTGGGGCTCAACTGTTTAGGCTAGAAAGACAAGATTGCCCTGATGAGGGAAAAATGGGGATAAAAGAGAAAAAACATAAAGAAAAGAGGGAAGCAAGAGATGTCTCGAGGCTGGGAAGATGGTGTACTGATAATCGGGTAATGTGGATGCAGAGTTTTGTGTGGTTACGGACACATGAGCGATGGTCAGAGGTATTGACAGTGACTGTAGCAGCCATGACTAACGTCAATCACGTGGCTTTAGAGCATGCGGGTTTATTTCACTTTCTATAGGTGCTAGTGATTAGGGTGCATTGAGCGATGCTGATGACCTTGATAGAGAGATGGAGCTCAGAGACATCGATATTTCATCTACCGACGGGGGAGATGATGGTGACACTGGAGGATGTATGGCACATTTTGAAGTTGTTGATAGCAGGGATATTGGTTAGTGATGTGGTATCAAGAGGGGCCAAGTTAGATCACACTATGGCAGTGTTATTTGGACACGATGACTTGCCTCTACAAGGCCAGCAGTTGGATCTAGACAGATGCTTGATAGTGGGGTTACCACCCCTACCATTATTTTTAGGTGGTCTGATCAGTGAGATATTGTTACCAGATTGTAGCAGGTGGTTCTGCAGTCTTCAGTACATGTAGGCGATTCAACTTATTGTCGAGTGGCGTGAGGGACAAATCTCGTGGGGTACCTATGTCTTAGCCCAGTTGTACAGGGATATGCATGTGATTTGCTATCGAAACATAGTAAGTTTGACACACACGACCCTTATACAAGTGTGGACATGGGAGCATATTATGGTGACTAAACCTATTATGTTAGAGAGGGAGATGAGGATGATAGGGAGCTGGTGGCATGGGGGTATGGAGAGGCGAGGGCCTAGATTTTTTGATATAGGAGGTCAGGAGATATGGAGGGATGGAGGAGGGTGATGAATATTTGTAGGAGAGAGACATATTATGGCAGCCATATATGTATCGACACTTTAGGGGATGGAGGGGGGAGGGGGAGAGGTAGAAAGGGTATTTTATGAGCCAGTGTGTCCTGATTGGGAGTCTGCCCTGCATAGTGGAGATGCATCGACCAAACAAGGTGGTGAGACAGTTTGGGCTGACACAGGATATTTTGGCTATGCCGATTAGGTTTCGTTGACTCACCAGAGAGTGACCATGGGGGCCCGTGTTTAGACCAAGGGAGGCTAGAGTGGCGTGGGTGATGACAGTGTAGGTACCCTACCCCAAGAGATGTGTTGGAGTGGAGTATGTAGGAGTGATAGTACGATATGACTGGTGGTTGTGCAACCACTGATGGGAGAGGGCTACACCACTGGTGCCTATTGTAGAAGCCCTATGATTTGGATTAGAGGATGAGCACCGGGGGGTGAGAGATAGGAGGAGATAGGTGCAGAGGGGAGGAGAGGGGATGGAGGTAGTGGGATAGCTAGAGAGGAGGAGGAGGAGATAGCAGGATTCATGGATGAGAGAGAGGCAGAACGATAGGAGGGTGGGATAGGCCCAGAGCTGGATGTAGGAGAATAGGATGAGTTAGAGGTGGAGATGATACACATAGTGGAGGGTGGAGTTGTTTAGCAGAATGGTATAGGAGGTATGATACAATGGAGGAGAGTGTTGGTACGAGTTGGGTAGGGGGAGTGGGGAGGGGATGGACAACAGGATGGAGGCCAGGAGGAGATGGAGGCAAGGAGTTAGCCAGAGAGGATAGCAGGTAGGAGATGACTGAGGAGGTTGCAGACCATGACAAAGCAGGAGGGGATGGGAGGGCATGGACAATAGGATGGAGCCCGAGAGGAGATTGAGGCTAGGAGTCAGTTAGAGAGGATGGAGAGTAGGAGACGACGAATGGGGGGGGAATTGCGGCAGGGCAGGGGCGTCCCATTGCAGAGATAGGGGAGAGCGAGGATGAGGAGCAGCCAGAAATAGGAGAGATGATGAGACTGATGAGAGTGGGGAGGCATGGTTAGCCACAAAGAGTTCGGGTCTGCCCTACTATGGAGGACTTGGAGATATAGCAGGAGTAGGAGGGAAGGGGGGACGATGATGCTATGGAGATAGATGGAGATGCTCCGAATATGGATATTTGGGATGCAGAGCCATTGGCGGTGGTTCCTATCATTACCTTGGGGGATCTTATTTCTCAGTCGAGAGACACTGTGGGGAGGCTTTAGATTACAGATGAGAAGTTGAGGATAGCGGAGACAGAGGTGATCAAACTCAGAGTCGAGCTATCGAGAGTATCGGTAGCAGGTTAGAGAGATTATGGACTTATGGTTGACCTCTTAACCACATAGGTAGAGGTGATGGGGAGGGATAGAGAGAGATTGTAGGCTATCATACAGGGGATATGAGTTGAGTTGGTTGCTGTCAGTTGGGATCATGACAGACTACAGGCAGAGACTATTTTATTATAGGCTAGGGGGGAGTCAGAGGGGATGCCAGATCATGTGTCGCCAGGTAGTGGGAAGCAGGTGGATGATCTTTGGTGGGAGTGAGATGAGCTACAGGATAGAATGCATTGTTTAGAGTAGATAGTTAGAGATATGGGGTTGATGCAGGAGAGAGAGAGGTAGGCGAGGGAGCAGGCTCGTATTATGCAGGTAGAGAGAGATGTAGTGTAGGCACAGGTTCAGGTGCTAGAGGGAGAGAGGGATGTGGTGAAGGTGCAAGTTCAGGTGCTGCAGAGTGAGAGAGTTGGTAGAGGCACAAATATAGTCTCTTTAGAGGAGGAGAGAGGAGGCAGTTTTAGAGGTATCATCATTGCAGATAGAGTGAGATGCAACAGTTTTGAGAGTACAAGAGCTTTAGAGGGACAGGGATGGAGTGGTGGCTCAGTCACAGGCCACATAGAGGGAGAGATATATTGTAGAGATACAGATTCTAAAGCTATAGGAAGAGCGAGATGCAACAGTGGCTCAGTCACAGGCCGCACAGGGGGAGAGAGATGCTGTAGAGATATAGATGCAGACATTGCAGGGAGAGTGAGATGTAGTAGTGGCTCAGTGGCAGTTAGTGTAGGTCAGTGATGTGATGGGGGTAGATACATAGGGGTTATAGGGGGAGAGAGATGCAATAGTGGCTAGAGAAGTGGCTACCAAGGAGATGAGAGATCGAGTTCAGGCAGAGATGGCATAGTTATGACTATCCCAGAAGTCCTAGGAGTAGGAGAGGAGATTGATCACGAGAGATCAAGATAGATATTGTTAGGAGTGGAATTCTGCTCAGGTTCAGGTTGTTGAGTGAGAGGAGAATGTGAGGGAGGCATGTTTTTGGATGGCCGCGTATTACCATGCAGCTCCCGACCTGACATAGCGGATGTTCCAGTATGTTCGACAGACAACACAAATTCCAGTGCCATCCCAGTCGTTGGGGATGCAGACCCGAGGTTATAGTGATTCATCAGGTGTTTCACCAGGCAGGAGATGAGTACCTGATTCACCATAGAGATCAGATGTGGGTATCTCATTTGGGAGATGACAGGTTATTGAGTTTTTGACAGATGTAGGGTGGATGGATAGGCCATAGTAACAGTAGTCATTTACAGGACCTTGTGCTGGTATTTTGATTGTGATGATTTTTGTATTTGATGGTTATAGACATGATGATATTGATGACATTATTATGAAATTATTATGATAGTATTCATGTGGTAGTCATGATTTATGAGACGTTCTTTGGACTTTTGATATATTTATATATGATTCATGAGAGCCCTTATTGACACCATGTTCATGCGTTGGATAGATGATCGTGTTTATGCATTTGTGGAATATGGATGATTTTATTAATGTAGATACTCACATGGTGATATGATGTATGCATATGTTATATCTATGATGACTTATGTATATGGATGCCTAGTTGATTTATTGACATGCATGTATATGTGTATGATGGATTCTGTATGAATATTTTATATATGTAGGATGTGATGTATTATGAGTCTGACACTTTGTGATGCAGGTGGTGATGTATGTGTGGTTAATAGAATGAACCTAATATGTGATAATGCTCTTGTAATTTATAGTGAATTAATAATGAAAGGAAATAACACATGGTCATAAGCGTCAATAAGAATTGACATGATAATGGAAGATGGGTATGTAGTGATTGTGAAAAATGGGTGTAATTTGTCACCTGCCAAAATTTTTTAGTATCCCGAGAAGAATGGGAGAGAGTGGGATAAAGTATTTGCACAACCAAAATCATAGGGTGAATGCAATGCAATAGATGATGAAATGAAATCCTAATATGAGTTGCCATCTTTGGAGCACTGATTTTTGCTATAGCATAAGACACTAAGTGCCAAGGTATAAACAACCAGGGCGAGTTAGTGGCTAATGCATAAAACAAACACATAAACAAGAAGGTTACCCCAACACCCCAAAGTAGTGAAAACTTTGGTCGGGCCAGACATTGGGATAACCACAAGCACAAAGGGATGGCCCAACGTAACACAAGATCATAGGGATCTTGGTGGGTACTACGTGGGATGAACCAACATACAAAAACAATAAAATATCAAGATACACCCCTATGTGAACCAGCCAAAACACACCATAATATGATAGATTATGGTGATCCCAACTAATTGTAATAGGAAGCTCAAAATAATAAACAAAAACCAAAAACATTAAGAGATCACAATCAAATTTCAAATGTCCCTTGCCATAGGATCAAGAGGATGGATGGGATTAATAAGGTCTGTTAGGAAGGATGCATCCTATTGATATTGATGATGGTTACTAGACTAAAAGATCGATATGACACAAGATATTCAGAACCGATTGGATTAGCAGACCTCACTTGTTAACAAATAGCTAAATAAGGGAATAGCTTGATGCCACAACACAAGAAAGATGAATGAAACATCCTACAGACCTAGGGGCATGGGGGTTGATCAAAGATTAGCCTTGCCTACGTGAAAGCGCATAGCCCTCGTAGTTCATGAAAAGACTATGGATAAAGTAGAAAGAAAACCATGGTGACTGATGATGAATGAAATGATACGCAAATGCCCTAGGCTAGGTTCAAAAGTGAAAAGGAGGTGATGAAGAAAGTTGATGGATGACCATCACAGGATGGTCAAAAAGGCCTTGGGGGCAGATCAAATGATCAGCCTTGCCTACGTGAAAGTGCAGGGGCAACGTAGTTTGACTAAGGATGAGAAAAACCAACGTGACAGGATGAGATCTAGATGGAAACCGACACAATGGATGATCCTATGTGATGACACAAATCGAACGATGACGAGAAAAATGACATAAGCTTAGAGTGGGATACTGAAAATCTCAGGATGGGGGACAACCTAAACAGATCGTCCAATGCTCAATCAAAATATACCAAGCGGTCAAGAATGGGAGGGATGAGGATGATAGTGCGGATGAAAGCATAAAATAACTAGGATGCCAGGTAGGTAATGATTAAGCCCTCTACGAGTGACACCTGTTACCAGGTTTTCACCACCCACACTTATCCAAGGCACCACCAAAAGGTGGTTTTCACCATAGGATAGATTTATTTCTCTTTACTATTTTTTAGATTTTTTAGATTTTTTATTTTTTTTGATTTTTTCGATTATGTGGGGTTACCAAGCGGACTTAGGTGTAGAACCTCTTCAGATGCATGATATTGATGGGTTTTTTCGAGGGGCTCTCCTTCAAGAGTGGTTAGTCTGTATGCCCCAAATCCATATTTAGCAGCTATGATATAAGGCCCCAACTAGTTTGCCTCAAATTTTCCCTTTTTATCACAATCTTGTTGAGTGCGTTGGTTCTCCTTAAAAACATTATCACCAACCTAGAACTGTCTTGGATGAACCTTTTTATTGTAATTACATTTGAGGTAGTTTTGGTATGCTTGTAGATGATCATAGGCTTTGATTCTTCATTCATCAAGTAACTCCAATTGTGCAAACCGTGCAACACAAGCATCCTCCTCGCTAATAAGGTTCTTCAAAGAAATCCTCAGTGATGGGAGCTCAACTTCAATTGGAAAGATGGCTTCGGCACCATACACTAAAGAATAGGGGGTGGCACCTGTAGGGGTGCAGATGGACGTGCGATATGCCTAGAGGGAAAGATGAATATGGAGGTTCCAATCTCGACCAGTGTTATTGACAACCTTTTTGAGGATGCAGATAAGGGTCTTGTTGGTTGCTTCTGCCTGACCATTACCCTGGGGGTAATAAGGTGTTGACCAATGATGCTGGATGTGAAAGGTTTCACAGAGGTGTTTCATGGCTTGGTTTTTGAAGGGTTTTCTATTATCAGAGAGGATGGTGGATGGATACCATATCTACAGAGAATATGGTAAAGGATGAATTTTGAGATTTGAATACCGGTGATCTGTGAGAGTGGTATTGCTTCCACCCATTTAGTGAAGTATTCAATGGCAGTAATTATGAATGTATGGCCATCAGATGATGGTGGGTGAATCTTTCCAATCAATTCAAAACCCCATTAAGAGAATGGCCATGAAGCTAGGAGGGGCTGAAGATCCTATGTTAGAGCATGAATCAAATCTGCATGTTGTTGGCAGGGAAGGCACTTCTTCACAAATTCAAAAGCATCATGTTTTAATGTAGGCCACTAATATCCTGCTCAGAGAATCCTTTTGGCCAGAGCCATACCATTTGAGTGAGCCCCACAAACACCACTATGTACCTCCGTTAGTGCCATGTAGGCTTCGATCTCATTCAGACACCTAAGGAGGATTCCATCATACCTGCGACGATAAAGTGTATCATCGACAATGATGTATCGGGAAGAGTGATGAATGAAGGATTTGCATTGATTACGTGTAAGATCTATGGGTATGATATTATCATGGAGATAGGTATATATGTCCTAGTACCAAGGGGAGGCGGGACCTACGATATCGCACACCATATCAATCTCAGGAATATCATACATTGGGATTAAAAGTTGTTCGACAAGGAACTCACATTCTGTCTGATCTTTAGGCATGCCAATTAGGGAACTGATAGTGGCTATTGCATCTGCTGCTTTATTCTGTAACCTAGGAATTTGGTCAAATTGTATGGAGGTGAAATATTTCTTGAAATCATCCACCATGCGTTTATAGGGTAACAACTTATCATCCTTTGTTAGGAATTCATCATTAACTTGCTTGATGACTAATAATGAGTCACCAAAGACTTTCAAGTGAGTTATATGCCACTATTTTGCAATTCAGAGGCCGGTGAGGAGGGATTCATATTATACGATGTTGTTGGTATACAAGAATGCTATCCTGAATGATTTTGGAATGTAGTCACCTTGAGGGGTAACTAATAAAATCCTTGTGCCTGATCCATTATGAGTGTATGAGCCATCAAAATACAGTGTCCAAGGTGGTGCTTCTGTAACTGTGTAAACTTATTCATTTGGAAATTCAGTATCCAAAGGGTAAGCATCTACTAATGGTGCCTCTACTAATTGATCAACTATGACTTGCACCTTTATGGATTTCCTCTCCACATACTCTATGTCAAATTCTCTTAGGAGCATGACCCACTTGGCCATGCGGCCGGTCAAAGTGGTTCTAGATAACAAATACTTCAGTGGATCAATTTTAGCAATTAATTTGAATGGATGGCTGAGCATGTAATGTCGAAGTTTCTGTGTTCTGAAGACTAGTGCAAGGAAGGATTTCTCCATAGGGGAGTAGTTTAATTCATAGTCGACCAATGTCTAACTGATGTAGTAGATCTCCCTCTCTTTCGATGATTCATTATGTTGTGCCAACAACTCCCCCAATGCAACTAAAGTGGCAGAGATATAAAGCAGGAGGGGTTTCCCTAGAATAGGTGGCATCAAGATCAGTGGATGAGCTAAGTATTATTTGATTTTATCGAAACCTGTCTGAAACTGTTGGTTCCATCGAAAGGTGAAGTATTTCTTCAGAAGATGAGTGAATGGCAGACACTTATCTGCATGTTGGGCTATGAACTGATGGATGGATTGCATCTTCCCTTGGAGGCTTCTCAAATATTTCAGATTATGTAGGGGTGGCATGTCCAAAATAGCCTTCACCTTGGCAGGATAAACCTCAATACCCCTTCGAGAGACTATGAAACCCAAAAAATTTCCTGACGTGACATCGAAGACACTTTTTTGGATTTAGCTGCAACTTGTAATGTTCCAACCGTTCAAAGATTTTTTCAGGATGGTAGGATGTTATTCTCGGGTTTTGGATTTCCTAACAAGTCATCGACATAATCCTTCATGATGATATGGATGAGGTCATGGAAGATGACCATCATTTCCCTTTGATATGTTGCCCCCGCATTTTTGAGACCAAAGGGCATAACATTGTAACAGAAAGTACTCCAAGGTGTTGTGAAGGTGGTCTTGTGTTGGTCCTCAGGTGCAATTCAAATTTGATTATAACCAGAGAAGCCATCCATAAGGGATAGCATCTCATGTCTTGTTGTGAGGTCGACCAACATGTCAATGTTAGGCAGAGGGAAGTCATCTTTTGGGAAGGCCTTGTTAAGATCCCTAAAGTCTGTACAGATCCAAATGTATCCATTTAGTTTGGCAACTGGTACTATATTGGAGATCCACTAAGAGTAGTCAATTGGTTTGATAAAACCTACATCTAGTAATTTCTCCAATTCCTTCTTGACAAACAATGCTACCTGTGGATGCATCTTGCGGAGCTTCTGTTTGACAGGCTTGGCATCTAGGTGAACGTCTAGATGATGAGCTACTAAGGTGGGGTCTAAGCTTGACATGTCTGAATATGCCCAAGCAAAGTTAATGACTCCCTCTTGGAGTAGCTACACAATGACTGGATACTCTTGCTCTGAGAGTGACTTAGCTACATAGGCAATCTTAGGATTTTTAGCAATACCCAAATTAACTTCTTGAGTCTCTTCGATTGGAATGGATGATCGAGCAGATAACTGGGTTCCCACAAGGGGAAGATGAACATCTCCATCCTCTGGAGCCTCTTAGAGGTTTTTCACCATCGAATGTGTCCTTTATTTTTACCTTTTCAAGGTTAGGAAGTTCCTTGGGGAGGTTTTCACTAGATGACCACTTTTTCTTTTTCTTATTCTTATTTTTGCGACTGGAGTGTTCATCCTCCCCCAATCCCATGAGGTTGACATATGTATCCGTAGACATATTCATAGGTGTGCTATTACATAGGTCCCAATCAATAAGCTCAGGATGGCGAAGGGATAGGCTAATGGTACAAATGGATAGGCATTCAAACATGGATGATAGGTCGGTGTGATTGATGTCATCGTATGCACGTATGATGGATTCCTTCTCGGGTATTTCTTCCAATGAGCTATCATCCACAACAACACTATTGGAAGTATTAGACAATGTTGCGGGGCCTTTCTACTTTTTGTCATATCCGATGCCTATGTTCTTTGGTAGCTTTGATGTATCAATAGGCTGTAACCGCTCCTGTTCTTCTTTACCTAGGCCCCTACCTTGGTAGTTATATTTTTACGTAAACTTAGCTGACCAAGGATATGCTTCGTGAAAGTATTCTTTTAGAGGAGGATCTGGTTGGGGTTATTCTCGATAAACCCATTGAATTATATCCTCTTTTGGTGCATCTATCTTGATACTAGGGGACCTAAAAGTGGTGGTAGGGATGTTTTTACCACTGAAAGTGACAGTCTTGTCTTCCTTTGGAGTAGCATGTGAAGGTTGACTGTAGTCGTACGGTGATGGTGGCATGGTTGCTACATTGAGAGCAATATGCATTTCGTATTCACCACACCCTTTGCCAATGATCTAGACTTTTGTGACTGTAGGATCAGTGGTGGAAGATGGAGTGGTTGTCATGGTGGAGGGTGGATTAACGGATGATGACTAAGATGCCCCCATTTCGACCCTGAGACAATAATGTAAATGGGGAAATGACGCTTCTAAATCACGACAATATTCAAATGGTTGGGGGTCAGCATAGATGGTGACTTCTTGTCTGTTGACCAAGAATTTTAGGCACTAATGGTACGTGGAGGGGATGACTTGCATAGCATGAAGCCATGGGCAGCCAAGGAGGAGATTATATGGTAAGTCCAGATCAAGGACATGATAGGTAGTGTACTGAACTACAGATCCAACTTGGATAGGAAGACTAATAATTCCTTCTGAATTTCTTTCTGCATTATCATAGGCCTTGATCGTGATGATTTGATTACTTAAATTTGCTTGAGTATATCCCACCTATTTTATGAATTTCAGAGTACGTAGATTGAGGGTAGAGCCATTATCTACCAAGACCCTTTTTATTTTATGGCGGGTGACTAGGACTTCAATATGCAAGGGATGATTATGATTAGCATCAATATTCAACATGTCATTCTGGCTGAAGTGCAGCTGATAAGATAAAGCCAGGTGTCGTACCAAAGCTTGGAATCGTGTGGGGTAGATGTCATTAGGTACATGGGTTTCCTACAAGGATCTAATGAGGATTTCTTGATGTACATAAGAAGACTTAAGCAAATCCAAGATGGAGATATGAGCAGGGGTCTTTCCTAAGTGATCAAGGATGTTGTACTGAGAGCTTACAGGAGTTGATTGGGTGGGTACAGAGGCTGCAGGGACAGTGATGCGGGCTCATTGTGTAGTAACAACACACTGAGGGTCTTTGGCTTTGACATGTATCATAGATACATGGGGTTCTACCTACTCAATGTAATGAATAATACCCTCGTAATTGAGAGGTACATTCTTATAGCTTATGTTATTCATGTTGTTGTCTTGGGGATTGCTGCTGGAGGTGCTCGTTCCTTGATTATGGTTTGGAAAGGAATTTTGATATATCTGCAATTGAGCATTGGACAATGAAGCTTGATTGGTGAAAACCTTGATATCTCCTCGATCAATGAGATCTTGGACATGGTTTTTTAGACTCTGACACTTATTCAAAGAGTGTCCTTTGATTTTATGGAACTCACAATATTCATTTTCCCTGAACCATACAGATTTAGGTTTGGATTCGTCAAGTGGCTTGGTGATAGGATATGTGATTGGATAGTTGATCTATAACAATTTATTGAAGATGACACTCAGGGGTTCTCCTAATTGAGCATACTAGCGTTTAGTGTTCCCTTGGTTGTTTTGATTTGACTGTTGAGAAGGATGAGGTGCCCCCTGTGGTACATATATGATGTTAGGTACAAATGATTGTTGTCTCTAGGATGTATTAGCCACTTGGACATGTTTAGTATTAGTGACGCCGTCATTCACTGAGTTCTTGTTCTCTTTCCAAAAACACGGCTTGTCATCGAATGCCCTTTCCTTGTCCTGGTTGTGTATCTTGATGTGCCCCTTGGCAACAAGGGCATTTTCAAGGATAGGTCCCTTTTCCACTATCTTCGTGAAAGTGGTGACATAATGTAACCTAAAATTATGAGCCATGTCACGATGAGAGGTCTCCACGAAGAGGGTGACCATGTCCTCCTATTTTAAAGGGGTTTTCATTTGGCTTGCTAGTGCACACCACCTTTGAAGGTAGCTGGAAAAGGTTTTCTCCTCACGTTGTTTCTGTTTGAGGAGATCTAAGGTGTCAGTGTCTTTCACCAAATTGAAGGAGAAGTAGGAGAAAAAATTTTCTGACAAATCTGCAAAAGATTTTATGGACCCTCATTTGAGGATCATGAACCACTCTAGGGCATTTCCTGTCAAGCTTCATGTGAACAGGTGCAAGAGATAGTTGTCGTTGTGCATAACCTCTTGCCACTGGGAGTAAAACTAATGCGAGTGGGCCTTAGGATCCTTGTTCCCCCTATATCTGTCGAATTTTGGTACTTCAAAATGTTTAGGGAAGGTGATCAATGAGATGGAGGGATCAAATGGATACGGGCATGTCTTCAAACTTGAATGATTGTTTTTTAGTCCCAACTTGAAGATCTTTTAGAGCGGATTTGATTTCTAACAGATCTGAATTGACTAGTGGCAGGTTGGATGGATATGGATGGTAGGATGATAAAGGATCCTACTAAGAGAGCGTTGGAATGGTGAGGTATGGATTTTGGTAGTGGGATGACATCCCTTGCTAGTAAGCTGAAGGATTTTGTTGGTGCGAGGGTTGTTGTTGTGGGGTATAATACAGATTTGTTTGATACAAGTGTGAGGTAGACTGCTGAGGAGCTTGGATGGGATGTTGTAGATTAGTTTGTTGGTGTTGAAGGTACTGTTGTGATTGTTGGGAGGACACATAGGGTGGTTGTTGATGGAATTGCTGCTGATTATGATAGTAATAGTGCTGAGGAGGTTGTTGTTGTGATGTCAACTACATGGGACGAGATGGGATGTTGTGTTGTGGTTGAGCCTGTGGACATAAAATGGATGCGAGGAATGGGGATATGGTCTGAGCGATAGGTCAGGATGGATTTCCTTGAAATTGGTATGGTGGTTGTTGTGAAGAAACCAAAGTGTTATGCAGGGGTTGTTGTTGATGAGGTGGATGAGATAACATTGAGGTGTTTTGTAAAGGGGGTTGTTGGGTACCACCCGAAACATTTGGTTGGGATGTGCCTTGTGGAGGTAATTGAGGTTGAAGGTTGGATTGATGAAGCTGTTGAGATGTATATGAAAATGGTGGTAGATTTGTGGCCCCAGGAGGTGGAAGAAATGCAGTAAAGGGGGTGCCCCCAGTGTGGACGAGAGGTTGATTCGAAAGAGGTGGTGTTGTTAGCATTAATGGCGTAGGTTGTGGAACATTTTGTGGCATACCATAGGCAAAAGGATTATTGGGATCAGGTACTTGAGGACCCCCCATAACTGAGATTGGAGTGTGTGGGGGGTGGTTAACATGATAAAGAACAACATTGCCAAATTTAGGTTGATGCCAACCCTCAACTGGAGGAACATTAGGGATGTACGAACCTTTTGGTGTATTTTGTGAACCTTGGGGTCTATTAGATGTGGCGCTCCTATATTTGGATAAGTCAACACCTGATGGAGGTTTGACACCCTTTTCAATTAGGTGGGCCAAGATTTCTTCCCCATGTTTTTTGAATAGACGGTCAGTCATTTGTACATTGACAGGATTACTGAAATGTTCCTCAAGCATGAGTTCGGGTTGATTAGCCATACTCTCTTCACCATGTGGTGAGTTGTTTTGATTTTTAGTGTTGGAGTGTGATGAAGTGCCATTATAAGGATCTTGGGGGATGTTAGGATCTTGAGCAACATTCACACCATTGGTAGGGTTTGTGTTGTTATTAAGATCTTGAGACATGTTTGCTTGGGAATTTTGACCTTGTTGATGTGCCATTTGTTTCTTAACTTTTGACCTAGTTTGAACGGGCATACAAATGTGCTATGGGTGGATTATAAAGATGTCTTTGATGAATGATTTGATTGTGATTGGATGAGATGGGATTTGGATTGAATGAGATGGGATTTAGATCTGTTTTAGATTGGATAGATTGGATTGGATAGATTGGATTGGATTGTCAAGATCAATAGGATTGTGCTGATTGATTAGGTAATTGGATAAGTGACTATTTTGATCGAATGATTGGATGGGTATGATTGTGAGGGACCCTAAATTTAGTAAAAGAAAGTTACCCTTAGTGACCTAGAGCATCGATTAATCAAGTGGATGATCACAACACCGAATCCACCTCAAGATATAAATAGATTGATTTGGGCCGAGGATGATAACTTACGACATCGAATTCACCTCAAGATGGAAGTAAATTGATTAGGGTTGAAGTTAATGACTATTAATTGAATTCAAGTGCTAAGGTCAATTTGGGTACCCACTTTTTTTAACACAAGGTTAAGGTGATTTGATTATGAGTGGTGTTTATGAGGTACAGGTTCGGTGATGCAAATGATAAAATTTTGATGAATCAAGTTCACTAGGTGATGATATCAAAAAAATTAAAATGAGTGGATGGATTGGGGATGTTTGGGATAATAAATGGAGATTTAGAATGGTTAAACGTGGGTTTTGGGGGCTAAACGAAGATTTGGAATGATAAAATGGAGGTTTAAAATGATCAAATGGAGGTTTTCAGAGGTTTAGAATGAAAAAATGGAGGCTTGGGATGATGAGATAAAGGTTGGGAATGATTAAATGATGGTTTAAAGGCTAAACAGATCCAAACAGGGTGATTTCGACAGTTCACGAGGGAAAATTCGCCCCTCTGCAATAACCAGGAGGGCGTAATCGCCCTTCTGCAGTGAATCAAAGGGCACAATTGCCCTTCTATAGTAAATCAAAGGGCGTAGTCGCCCTTCTGGAGTAAATCAGTGGGTGCAATCACTCTTCTACAGTGAACAGGGACTTGGTTTGATGAAAATGATTATGGCAAGGACTTTAAAATGACAATAATAAGGCCAATTCATCAAAAAGTTTATTGGATTCTCACAAGAAAACACTTTGAAGAAAACACAATCCTATGATTAATGTTAAGGGTATGGCCAATGAAGTCTTAATCTAGGATGCACAAGGTATCTAGGGAATCCTTGATATACTCTCAGTACGTGAGGCACAACCGTGAACACTAGCCCCTCATAAGTGTGAGTCGGGAACCCCAGCAAGATACTAAAGGGTTCAGACCAACTATTCACGTCTATCTAGGTATCACCCTAGCTTCGATGCTCTACCAATTATGACATGACTAGATTGGGGTACAAATTTCACTCTCCCCCCTTTATATACCCCACTGGTACGCGTGGTTGGAATCGCCCCTTGGGGTGATGAAATCCCCAAGCAGGTTCCACTAGAAAGAAAGCACTAATCATTTCCAGCTACTCCCCAGGCTCACACGAAGTGGAAGGTGAAAGTGAAAAAAAACTAATGCCCCCTTTGGGTAACACAAAAAGATAGACATAGCAAGCAATGAATATTACTTCCCCCATTTAAATTATGTTCTTATATTAATGAAAACAAGGATAGTTTTAAAAGTCTGAGCTAATGGATGGCCCTACAAGCAAATGTTAGTTGTTTTATCCCATGTTCTTTGCCAATTACACAAGAATATGCTGCAAAATGTAAGAAAAAACACAAATATCCTTGCAAGAAACAATGCTAGGGGGTTAGTACCTGAAAACAACAAAAAATAGGAACAAAAATGAAACTAAAATGGTAGTTTTACCTTTCAAAATGTGTTGTTTTAGGGCATATTCACCCCTCTACAGTGCTAATACGAGGGCACAATCACCCTTTTGCAGTGACCAGGAGGGCGTAGTCACCATTCTATAGTGACCAGAAGGGTGTAGTCACCCTTTTGCAGTAAAAAGTTAGCACAAAAATTTCAACCAAGGGGTGTAGTCGCCCTTCTGCAAAAAAGTGTTAGCACAAAAATTTCAACCAAGGGGCATAGTTTCCCTTCTGTAGAAAAGTGTTAGCACAGAAAGTTCAACTAAGGGGCATAGTCGCCCTTCTGTAGAAAAGCGTTAGCACAAAAATTTCAACAAGGGGGCGTAGTCATCCTTGTGCAGAAAAATGTTAGCACAAAAAGTTCAACCAAGGGGCGTAGTCACCCTTCTATAGAAAAAATTTAGCACAGAAAGTTCAACCGAGAGGCATAGTCGCCCTTCTGTAGAAAACTGTTAGCACAAAAAGTTCAACCAAGGGGTGTAGTCACCCTTCTGCAGAAAATTTTTAGAACAGAAAGTTCAACCAAGGGGTGTAGTTTCCCTTTTGTAGAAAACATTAGTACAAAAAGTTCATCCAAGGGGCGTAGTCGCCCTTCTATAGAAAAATGTTAGCACATAAAGTTCAACTAAGGGGCATAGTCGCCCTTCTGCAGAAAATGTTAGTACAGAAATTTCAACCAAGGGGCATAGTCGCCCTTCTGCAGAAAAGTGTTAGCACAGAAAGTTCAACCAAGGGGCGTAGTCGCCCTTCTACAGAAAAGTGTTAGAACATAAGGTTCAACCAGGAGGTGTATTCGCCCTTCTGCAGAAAAATGTTAGCACAAAAAGTTCAACCAAGGGGCATAGTCGCCCTTCTATAGAAAAATGTTAGTAAGCTAAAAATCCAGACAAGGGTGTAGTCGCCCTTTTGTAGTGAAACAGAGGGCATAATTGCCTTTCTGTAGTCACCAGGAGGGCACAATCGCCTTTCTGCAGTCACCAGGAGGGTGCAGTCACCCTTTTGCTACATATTCCTGCAAACATCTCAACAACAACAAACGTGAAATTGAGGAACCCGCTTGTGGGTCCCACCAGGCATGCCAGAAATGTGATATCTAAATGTTTCCCCTATTTTAAACAACTAAAATGCAATGGAAAAACACAAAGAAACACCTCAAGATTAGCATAAGAAATTTGTTAATGCAAAGAGAACAAGTGGAAAATGATTACAAGTGGTTATACCTTATCTTAGTAGCTGAAACTCCTTGGTTGGCCCTTGATTTTGGATTAATTTATATGCTCCTTGAATGGCTCTTGATGTGGCTAAATGCAAGATTTAACTATATGGTTGGATGCAAATGCAAATAGATAAATTAGATGGCTAGATGAGTGCACAAAATGACTAAGTGTTAGAAATGCCTTAGAGGAGGGGATATTTATAGAGAAACTTGAATTCTCTAGAGAATTCAATGGTTGAGATTTATCTAACAAGGCCAAGATGAAGGGCTAAGGTGAGTTGAGGACTCACAAGCCCTCACATCTTGACATGTGGGATGTGAAGTGGATAAGGGTGAGATGATGTGTAGGTGATGTGGAAGGGAGGTACATGATGTGGAGGAAGGACAAGTACCTTCCAAGTACCTTGGGGAGTGAGAATATTTCCTCAAAAAAGAACTTCTTGTCCCCAAACGAGAATGAAAATGACATTTGAAGAATTTTGGAATTCCTCAAAAATCTCCATGGGAAAAGAGAAAGTGGTTGGAGAAATAAATGTGAATTAAAAATTCACATTCCTAGGAGAATCTAATGGATAAGAGAGGGTCTCCAAAAAGGTGGGAATTGGTCACATGTGCATGAGGTGACAAGTCAAATATTCTAGAAGCCTTGGAAGGATAAAATGTGAATTAAAAATTCACATGGGGAGGAGAGAGACCTAGGATGAATAGAAGTGAATTAAAAATTCACATAGGAAAGAGGGTCAATGCCAAGAAAGGAAAATGGAAAGGTTGACTAAAAAGTGGTGCTAAAAGTGGCTAATGACTTTGATTAAAGTTGTGCAAATACTTGATTATGATAATTAATGGAAGATTAGAGACAAGTGGCAAATGTAGGAGGATGTGACATTAATCCTTGATTAAGAGGATGCACATCCTAATTAGAGATAGATTATGGAGGACGTGACAAGGAGAGAGAAAAGAAGAATTTTAAATTGATTTTAATTCAAAAAGATTAAAATGACTAAATTAAATAAATTGATGTATTTATTTAATTTAGAGAGGAAAAAGGTACAAGATAAAGTGTTTAATTGTTAAATTAAATACTTTAAGAACCTTATGTGGGAAGTGTAATATTAATTAAATAAATTAATTTTGAAAAAATGGATGAATAAAGAGGTAAATATGATCATACATGAGTGATCAAATTTGGGTGTCTACACTTGCCATCAAAACTTACTGAACCTATCCCACAAATTTTAGCACTATTATCATCTACAAACATAACTAGATCTCTATCATATTTTTCAAGTTTCACAAACTTACTCTTGTCACGAGTCATGTGATGTGAACAACCACTATCAACTACCCAAAAATTCTTTTCTTGTTTAGCATGTAGGGCAGAGATAATTGTACCTTCATTTTTCTCCTTCTCCTTCTCCTTCTCCTTCTCCTTCTCCTTCTCCTTCTCTCCTTCTTTCTCTTTCTCTTTCTCTTTCTCTTTCTCTTTCTCTTTCTCTTTCTCTTTCTCTTTCTCTTTCTCTTTCTCTTTCTCTTTCTCTTTCTCTTTCTCTTTCTCTTTCTCTTTCTCTTTCTCTTTCTCTTTCTCTTTCTCTTTCTTCTTCTTCGAAGGATTTTACTTTGACTGCCTTTCTAAATTAGTAGAAGTAGGTTCATCTTTAATAGCTAGGAAAAAGCATTCATTGTCATCTGGATCTTCATATTTTGAATCTTCATTTGAAATACTAGCATTCTCATTAACATAGTAAGCTATGTTAATCTTCTTTCCTTTCCTTTCTTTCTCATATCTTTGTTTATTCCTTTTAGCTCTTTCCAGACACTTTGCAACATAATGACCAATCTCTCCAAAACTAAAGAATTTAGAGGGAAATTTACCTTCATACTCACTAGAGCCTTTTCTCAATCTTCTTACAAAGTTAGCCTCAATTTCTTAAATGTTCTCTTCACCCGGATCTTCAGTTCTTGTAGCTTTAAAAGCAGTTTTTGTCTTGCCTTCACTTCTTAGATTCAATTTACTCATTTCATAAGATGTCAAGAATCCTAACAGATCCTTAGTACATGTCTTGTAATCTATAGTTTTCTCAATAGCACTCACCTTTTCATTGTAAGCATTAGGAATATTCTTGAGAATTTTCTTTACAATTCTGGTTTCATCTATAGTAGTGCCAAGAGATTGCATTCTAGCCACTACCTCATCTAATCTTTGTACATAAGCTTTAACATCCTCATCTTCGGTCATATGTAAGAGATCAAACTGTGTTTCCAAATTCTATAATTTTGCTTCTTTTACCCTATCATCACCATCGTGTACTCTTTCTAAAGCATCCTAGACTTCCTTAGTTGTCTTCAAATTCTGAACCTTAATCAACTTGGAATGTACCAAACTATTCTTCAAGATGAAATTTTCCTTGTTATTCGCTTCATATGATTTAATTTTCTTAGGTGTACTCAGACCATTTGCAAGAGGAGTGCAGGGATTCTTGTAAGCTTTCTCAACATCAAATCCACAATACTCCATATATTCTTCCATCAATACTTTCCAGATACTATATTTAGTTCCATCAAACTTCGGATAATCAAAGACCACTTTTTTAGCCATCCTAGACATTCCTCAAGTGGTTAAGATCTTCACCAAGGAACCTGGCTCTGATACCAATTGTTGGATAGGAAAACTGAGAGGAGGGGGTGAATCAGTTGTCATAGATTATAACCTTTAATTCAATTACAAGAATTGACACATAAATTGATTAAGCGATTAACCATCAAAACCAATTACAATAAGGATCACTGCCAGAGATAAGGCTCATTACTTGAAATATGGATGCACTGTCCACAAGGCTACAACTTGAAGGAGTGACTACCACAAAGATACAAAGAAAAAAAAGAAGACTTGTTACAAAGAGACAAAAATTCCAATGCAATGAAGATTCCACCACAATCATTGATCAACTCACATGAATGATAGAGTTTTCCGTTTGCTCACTACATCTAGAAACTCAATGTTAAGCTTCACATTGAAAAACCACACACTTAACTCACACACCTCAAGAATAAAATCAAATTAATGTCTGCTCTTTTACTTATCTTCCTTCTTTTCTTATGTACAATTTGCATTGCTAGCACATTCTGTATTTATACTATCTCTAACCTTGAAAAGATACAAAGTTAGTCATCCAACTTCAAATTCAAATTAGGTCAGCACCAAACATCCTATGGTGGAATTAGAATGAGGGTGACCCAAACACACACTTCACCAGGATCCATAATAGATCCAACACAATTCATTAGCTTTGAAAGTAGTGCTTGAAACACAGTCGACCATACCAGTGTAAATCACATAGATCAATTAAGCTCAATACATCCAAATTCCAAAAGCAACTTCAATAGAACTAGGGAAGCACAACTCTTGAACCATATTCCATAATATTTCATCAAAGAGAAATATGAACCAACAAAAATTATTTTGGACCTCAATCAACACACAACAAAACATAGTTCACAAGCACCAAAACCAACAACATTCTTTTAATACAATTTTCTCAATAACCTAGACATATACAATCAACAACAACTAGTAGATAACCAGCTGACCGGTTGACATAAATGACAACACTTCATTCCTTTTCCATTCTTGCAACACACTTAAGGATCAATTATGAAATGCTCAGAATCAACAGAAGGTGTATGAAGATAGGAAGTGCATAGAAAGGTCATTTCAAGTAGGGGATATGTTATTTATAAGGTTTCAACCATATAGATAGTCTTCCATCAAGAAAGGTGGAGTAGATAAGGTCAAGCCGAAGTTCTATGGGTCATACAAGATATTATGGAAGGTTGGAGAAGTTTCTTGTGAGGTAAAGCTTCCAAAAGATAGCAAAATCCACAATGTTTTTCATGTTTCATGTCTCAAGAACGTTTTGGGATTGAATATATCTCTTGTAGTTGAGTTACCACCATTAGATGATGAAGGAAAACTCGCTCTCATTCTAGAAGTTGCGATTGACTCCCAAGTCAAGGATCTAAGAAATGAGAGCATAACAAAATATCTTATTCATTGGAAGAATTTTCCAATTGAAGATGCTACCTGGGAAGGGCATACAATTATAGATCATCCAAATTTGCATTGCTTGAGGACAAACAATTTTGGGAAGGGAGAATTTGTCATGTCCCTTTTTCTAGAGAGACAATTGCAAAGTGGACTATGAGAATCTTATCATATTTCTTCACAAAACACCCTTCTAGTTGGTGGTTTGGAACATATCATCTATAATAATGACCTCACATCATATCCAAATCTCAAGGAAAAAGGATCATATACCAAAAATATATCACCATCATAAAATTTCAAGTTTAAATTCATTGTACTAGAGCAGGCGGTTTCAGGAATCCTGTTGTATTCCTTTGCAGGAGCACATGTTAGCTTGTGGTTTGGAACATAAAAAATATGATGAAACTTGCACATCATATCCCAATATTAAGAGGAATGGATCAAGAACTAGAAATATATTGCTATCAGAAGATGATTGCACTGGGCAATTGGCACCCACATTGATACATTTTGGTATTTTTTTCGATGACAGGTCGTCAGAATTTCGACGACCTATCATCGAAAAAAATACCAAAATGTATCAGTGCCACTTCAACAAGCTTAAAGAATAAGACACCTTTGGATCATACGATAGTAATTGCAAAGTTTTAGGAAGAAGGGAAGGGCCAGGGAAGCACGTGGATAGGTCTGGAAGATGAAATACTAATTACAAAATAATCTAGTTTGGCCTTAAGGCTGACCTAGTGTAGTATGTGAAATTTAGATTCTAGGCTTTGGCACCATTTTGGCTCAAGGCCTACCTATTCCTTGAGAGAAATTGTTAGCCAATAAATGTAGAGAATCAATTCATCTATTAGGTATCAAATTATTATGTCTATTTTATGTATTTTAGAACAATTTTGTTCTAAAACATTTAGATATGGATGAAAATGCACAGGAGTCTGTAGTCATTGGATGAAAATCCAATGATCACTAGGATCAAAGGATGAAACCCCTTGGTTCCCAAGGGCATTCTCATTTAGGGATTGCATTTGAGCTTCAAAGAATTTATAAGGAAGTTAGTGTTGAATACACTGTAGTGTTCATATATTTTAACTTGACCATTCCCATTTGTAGATTAAACATCACATCACATTAATTGAAAAAAAAAATTGTGGACAATGATTTTGGGTTGCCTACACTTGCTTTGCTCCTTCTAGGTTTTTTCACCTAAAAGGAGAGAGGAAATGGGGTCCAAAATGCAATTGTCTACACTCAAATTTAATGTGTATGAGATGTTTTTATGTCTAATTAAAATTTACGAATGCACTGATCTAAAAATGGAATGATCTAATGATGCAAAACCTAATAAATGTGAGGTGTTGGAAAACACAGTGTGATATGTAGAAAGATAAAATAAATGTAATAAATGACAAAATAAAGATACAAGACAAAAAATATGCACCTGCAAATTGATGAGGAGCTCATTGGGGATTGTAGAGACCTCCGAAATTTAGGAATTTTTGATTTTTGAGTCAACTGGGACACTTACGCTAGGTTGGGTGATAGTCTCAGATCAGAGAAACTGTCCAGAAAGCTATTTCTGCCAAATGGGTGTCTGAAAATGTAAAATTTTTTGAAAAAGAAGTGCACTGTGGGTGACAATCCACTTTGGATTTTCTGCTAATCTGAAAGTGGAAAAAAAAACCCACAACCTGCACTTTGCTTTTTAACAGAAATCTAGATTTGAACCTTCGAAAAACCTTACAAAATAGAATATATTTTGACTTCTAATGGGGGGTTTGCCTTGGCCAAACCCCTAGTTGGTATTTAAACTTTGTGAAGAACAAAATCTGCATAAAACCCTAGCCTTAAGTGTGTCTAAGACTAAGAAAAGCTGAAATAAGGTAAGATCCTATTCTAATGTTCTAGAATAAGATAAATGAAGTGGCACTTGAATGATGCAAAACTTCAATGCAAGAAACCCTACAACATTTCAAATGAATGTAAATGACATATAAAATATAATGCAAACCTTAAGTCTGAAGATAGGAAGAAAATGGAAGATGGAATCACTTTGAAAACAAGGCATTAGGTGTGATTTGATGGCTAGTTGCATCTCCTCAACCTAGATTTCTCTATGATTCACCATAGGAATCCATGATCAATCCTTTTCAATGTGATATCTTGAACAAACAGTGAGCTTGGAGACCTGCAAAAACCCTAGTTTGCTACCTGTAAGCTTCAACTTTGCTTTAGAAATGCTATTGAATCTTCTTGTGAAAGATACTTTTCTCTTGACTTTTGATTTTTGCTTTGTAAAAATGACCAGGAGATGTGAAAAATGACCTAGAATGTGTATCTATAGGAATCAACACCTAATTTTCCCGTTATCTAGACCTAAGAGGCCGACATCCATTGAAAAATTTAATTAAATTATTGAAATTCCCTCTCAAAAGTGGAAAATACCCCAAAAGGGACTAAGTTGCCGCCTTGGGTGACTTAGTCCCACAAGGGATTTTTTAGGAGGTTTTCACAAAATTTGAGTGGTATTTGTTAGGATTTAAGTGGTTTTTGAGTGAAATAGGCCTTAAAGTCCAAAATCATGAGCATTAGGGGTCTATAAATGCAATGTTTAAGGGGTGATTGATGCAAGGTGTCTAAAATAGGACCTAATTAGGTCACATATTATACTTTCTACAAAGGAGTACAATTTTTGTGTCCACAGTTAGCCCCCACTTTAGCACCCATATGACTCTACGTGCATATGTAAGCTAAATGATTCTAAATAGTGCACTTTACTTCATAAAAGGATACTCATTCAAAAGATGGGAGAATGAAGCCCCCAATGTAGTTATCTACAAAGTCATAGCATTAAGAACTGCATCTTGCAAGAAAAATTTGTTAGTTATCCAAAAATCCTTTTGCTTAACTTCTAGAAATCAAATTCAAGGGTAGATGTATGCCCACCCTTGATTTTGCTTACCTTACGGTGGTGGAATCAAGGTAGCAATCTATCCACATCAAACAAGAAGCATCATATCATAGGACATTTCCAAGTACCATGTCATGTAATGATAGACATTTAAGGATGTTGAGTGCAGAATCATGATTCCAACACATCAAACAACATCGAAAACAAAGTTCCCTAGCTCCCGTTATGTTGTTTTGAAGAAAAAATACTTTATTAATTTGTAAGATAGAAGAAACCCTAATCTAATGCACAGTAAAAAGAAATGAAAATAAGTTAAAAGAGATAAAGGAGAGTAATTTTCCACTTACTATTTCATTTTACCTTCTTGTAGCTAGAGAGTGATGAGTGAGACGAGAAGATGTCGAGTAGATGGGGATACACACCTGCACGTTTGGACATTCTTCAGGATCTGGTGGCATGCGGTGAGTGTCAACATGAGGTGAGTTGATTTTGGAACTTTTTCTTTGTGATTTTGCAATGATTTAATGAATTTTTATGGATATCTAGGTTAATTTAGGATCTTGGGAAAAAAGTTCACAAAGTGTCACCTTTTTTTGTGAAGTGTCCCATTTGTTTGCAAAGTGTACATTTTGTTCGCAAAGTGTCCCATTTCTTCACAAAGTGTCCCAAAAGGGTTGTAAAGTGTCTAGGGCCCTTAGAAAAGCACACTAGATGGACTTTAACACACTTGCATAATAAATAATGTAAAAATTGAAGATATTAGATGAGTTTTAGAGCATATTTGTGTAAATTGGGTAGGTACCCACCAGAGCACGATAGAGATTAGGGGGAGACAACTAAGCTTCCTGAGAGATCTGGATCCAACACTATTAGTAGAGGAGATGGAGCATATTCAGGCTGTGGGAATCTATTGGGCATATCTTATGCCTCCTATGAGATACTACAACGCCATGCTGATGGCTCTTTACGAGTGTTGGAATGCAAATACGTGCACTTTTCATCTACCTACTGGAGAGATGATGATCACATTGGAGGATGTACATCACATTCTCCATGTGTTGATTCGAGGAGAGTGAGTAAATTTCCGTAAAGACCATAGCTTCCAGGAGTAGAGGGTCAATTTACAATATTGTTTAGATGGTCTAATTCATGATGCATGAGTTAGAGGAAAAATTAATTTGTGTATGCTATTATATTCACTGACACAAGTGGTTTGATGGATTATGATGCATACTATAACACTAGTTCTTGTCCTTGATGGTTGGAGTTGGAATCTCGAGGGAGGGAAGAGCAGTGGATAGTATATGCCTTGGGTTGGTGCATATTGGCACATTTATACTATGGTCTTGGGAAATTTGTTTTCTAAGAGGTGGATAGTATGGTTCACTGGACACTTCTACAAATGTGGTGTCTAGAGCATATTACATGTACTAGACCAGTTGGTTATCCATGTGCAACAACAATAGGGTATCCTCAGGCTTTCAACTATCCCCTGTGGTGACTATGGCACTATGGTGATTTGCATTTTTGGAGGGTATGATTTGACTAACTGGATGAGGATGAGGTCCTTTGGAGACCTTATCAACTAAGATTGCAGTGGCTAGATCATACCAGATAGTTGAGGAGGATGTAGATGGATAGATTTTTGGTTGGTCGACATGACCATGTAGTACGACCATTCTACTATGATCGGGTCATGCGACAATTTGGATAGGTACAAACACCACCCCAGGCACAATCATCTTTTAGGAGATTAGTGCAGAGTGCCCAAAGACCGGGTGATATAGTGCAACTCACTCTCGAGTATGTAGATGAGAGTGAATCTGACCATTCTAATCATGACTAGTTGTCAGTCTCCGATTTAGACGATGTCGGTGCCATAAGAGAGCATGAGGAGTGGTAGGCAGTGACACGACCAACACTAGTATTCCTGATGGATGATCCAATGGGAGATGTAGAGCCACTACCAGATGATGGAGATGTGTAGGAGGATAGGGCCTAGGAGACACGCTATAGGATTACCAATATATTTACTGATGTGATTAATGATGAGTATGATGAGGAGGCAGATCTAGATTATGATGGCCAAGAGGGAGCGAAGGATGAGGAGCAGTATGAGGAGGAGGAGCCACCCCTGAGTGAGAGTGATGGAGGAGTAGCTGAGGACCGACATGAGTGGGGAGATTCTTGATTGTGGAATGTTTCTACCTTGCAGTAGTGATGAGAGATTGGCGGGAGTTCTACCATCAGGGTTCTATAGAGATAGTACCCACATCTATCGACGAGGAGGAGATGGATCCTAATTACGTGCCCCCACCTATCATGGAGGAGGAGCTAGAGTCACTTAGACCTTTTTTGAGGCTACAAGAATCTTATCAGAGCGTGAGGAGATGACTCTGACAATCCAAGGCCGTAGGACCATTAGCTCAGACTCCAACAGAGGTGGAGAGATTACATGTAGAGATAGCACGACTATGGGAGGAGAGGCATGTGGTGCATGGGTGAGTACAGGGTTTGGAGTATGCACTCAGAGCTGGTGTGTCATGATTATAGTCACACATGACTGTCTCACTACATCTGGGTACCAGATCATGAGCACCAGATCTCGAGGGGTCTAGTTCTCACAGACCTTGGTGATGTTGTATATTATAATGATATGTACATAAAAAATTGGATATATATATATATATATATATATATGATCAGTTTATGTTTTATGATTTATCTGAATGTGTTGTAAATGTTAAATGGCAATGTGATTAATTAAAGAACCTGTGCAAGATTAATTTAATTAATGTCTTCATGATTTAACAAAATGTATGTGATCTAAATAAAACATATTGCAGTCTCATTTTAGATAAAACACGATTATTAAATATGTTATGCTAAATTAAATATAACTTTTCATAACACATATGATGGATTTGAATAGCATGAAACCTTAAGTGATTATAAATAAACACTTTAGAGTTCAAGATAGACATACATGTTATTTTTTAAGAAAAAAGCAATATAAAAGTATATAGGATAAGACCCCATAACTTTAACAATACTCCTTTTTAGTTCATACTATTCAAAAGGGATTAGACAAAATAATGATGCAAATGTGCGACATTGATAGGTTCCTTAATGGGCGTTCCATCGAGTTCGGTTAACTTGTATGTACCAGCCCTAAAGGTCGTGTCAATGATATAAGGTCCTAACTAATTAGAACTAAATTTTTCACGTTCATTTGGGTTGACATTAATGTTTCACTATTTAGCATATAGAACCAAGTGACCCTTTTGGAAGGATCGAGGAATAAGATTAAGGTTATAATGATTATGTTTCCTTTTGTAATAAGCTTGAAGATGTTCAAGAGCATTAATACACTGTTCATCAAGCATCTCCAACTGATGTAATTGTTGTTTTTGATAATGTGTATCGTCAAAAAGTCCTTGAAGAGCCACTCTTAATGTAGGGATTTCTAATTCTAAGGGAATGATTGCTTCACTACCATAGACCAAAGAATAAGGTGTGGTCCCTATGGAAGATCAAACACTTGTACGATAAGCCCAAAGTGCATAATGTAATTGTGTGTGCCAATCCCTATGATTCTTATTAACAATTTTCTTCAAGATTTGTTCAAGAACTCTATTAGTTGATTCAACTTGGCCATTAGATTTTGGATATTAAAGGTCTCTAAAAATTTCTTCACATCATTACTCTTAAATGGTGTACCATTATCAAAAACCATTATCAGAAACTAATGTGGAAGGAAGTCCAAAGTGAGCAATAATGTGTTCTAGAATGAAACGACAAATCACTTCAGTTGTTGTAGATTGAAGAGGAATGGCCTCTACCCATTTTGTGAAATAATTAGTAGTAGTGATGATAAACATATGTCCATTGGAAGGAGGTGAAATTTTTTCTATAATTTCCAACCCCCAAACCACAAAGGGCCATATTAGAATTTGAGTTTGAATTTCACTAGTAGGAGCATGATGCAAATTACTATGTTCTTGAAACTTATGACACAAACATAATTAAAGCAATCACGTTCCATGTGGTGCCAATAATACCCTATATGGATAAGTTTTTGAACCAATGTTTTTCCTCCAAAATTTCCACCACAAACACCTTCATGGGATTGGTGAAGTGCGAGAGGGATTTTGAAGTTGTTCAAACATCACAATAATATACCATTAAATGACCTTCAATATAGCACATCTCCAAGGATGATATATTCAGATGCAAGCTTATGTAAACAAGCACATATATTTTTAGTTGTTGGCTCGGGAAAGGTATCACTTTTAAAATAGTTGAATATGGCATCATACCATTCACTCGAGTTTGCTTCATCCATTGTTAGAACCTCCTCAGTCTTGTCATCAATCGAAGGTTTCATAATAGGGTGAATTGTGAATGTGAAATATTTTGAAGGATCTTGGGGAGAAATAAGAGAGGCAACACTTGCCATTTCATCCGCAAGCTGATTATCTTTTCGTTGGATATTATCAATGGTAAATGTTTGAAACTTCACTAATAGATGCATGATAAGATCTTTGTACTTGGATAATCTATCATGTTTAGCTTGATATGTTTCATTGATTTGTTTAATGACTAATTGTGAGTCACCAAATATCTTAATATCTTTGACACCCATGATTAAAGCGGCACACAACCCAACAATTAATTCCTCATATTTAGCTGTGTTATTCATACATAGGAAATTAAGTTGATACGACAAGGGAATAGGCTTTCCTTGAGGCAGAACTAAGATTAATCCAACACTGAAGCTTGTTCTACACTTGGATCCATCAAAGTATAGTTCCCATGTAGAAACACTTGTTGTCAACACACTATCATTAGGAAAAGAATCATTACCTAGTAACGCAAGAGGTGAAGGAGCATCAGCTAAATGGTTAGTCAATGCTTTCCCTTTAATTGATTTTTGCAAAACAAACTTAAGGTCAAACTCAGTCAACAACATAACCCATTTAGCTAAGTGTCTTGATAAGTCCATTTTGTGAAAAAGATGTTTGAGAGGATCAAATTTTTTCATGACTTGTATTTCAACATTTAGTAAATAATGTCGCAATTTACTAGTAGAAAATACAAGGGCTAATTTTTTTTTTTGATTGGGGAGTATCGAGTCTCATAATCGATTAGAGTTCGACTAATGTAATAAACATGATGTTCTTTTCGATTATTGTCTTTTTAAGCTAACAACGCTGCAAGAGCATGGGAAAATGCGGCGATGTAAAGGATGAACGGTTTGCTTGGCATGGTAGGCTATAAAATAGGTGGAGTGGAAAGGTATTATTTCAAACTATCAAAGGCCTATTTACAATCCTCATTCCAATAAAAAAGTACATCCTTCCTGAGGAGATGTGTGAAAGGTAATGTTTTATTGACTAGAGAAGCTACAAAATGACAAATGGCTTTAATTTGTCCTTGTAATGTGCATAATTGAGAGATGTTCCTAGGAGGTCACATGTTCAAAATAACATCAATTTTATTTGTATCCACCTTGATGCCTCTGTGAGATATGATAAACCCTAAAATTCTTCCACTATCTACTCCAAAGACACTTTTTTGGATTTAGTCGCATGTATTTTACACATTCGTTCAAAAATATGGTGAAGGACATTAAAATTGTCTTGTCATGTTAAGGATTTGGAAAGGATATCATCAACTTAATCTTCCAATATTTTATGTATGTAATGATGAAATGTCAATGTCATTGCTCTTTGATATGTTGCACTTGCATTCTTTAGTCCGAAAGGCATCATAACCCAAATAGTTGTGAATGTTGTCTTGTATTGATCTTGTGGGTTGATAATTATAGAAATAAAACACAAAATAACTGTACAGAAATAGAGTAATGACTAAAGCTAATAGTAATTATAGAAATAGGAAATAGAATGCAAAAATAAAAAATGCAAAATTTGCATTGGGACTAAGTCGCCCAAGGTGGCGAATTAGTCCTAGTAGGGTAATTTTTTGAGTTTTTTTGAATTTTTGGATGGATATGAATGTGTCTTGGATAGTACCATACAAATCTATAATGTAAATGCAAAATTTCACTATTATGCAATGAAATGGAATGCAATAATGCAATCTAAAATGAGCTTTTCACTAGTGCAGTTTTAAAAACCCTAGGATGCAATTTAAACAATGCAATACCTATTGAAATGCAAATGAAACCTAGGATGCACTTAAAATCAGAAGTAAATATGTTCAAAAGTCAGGTTCACAAAAATTTGGTCAATGATTTTGGGTTTCCCACACTTGCTTTGCTCCTTCTAGGGTTTTTCACCTAAAAGGAGAGAGGAAATGGGGTCCAAAATGCAATTGTCTACACTCAAAGTTAATGCGTATGAGATTTATTATGTCTAATTAAGATGTACAAATGCACTAATCTGAAAATGGAATGATCTAATGATGCAAAACCTAAGAAATGTGAAGTGATGGAAAACATAGTGTGATATGCAAAAAGATAAAACAAATGCAATAAATGACAAAATAAAGATACAAGATAGAAACTATGCACTTGGAAACTAATGAGGAGATGACTGGGGATTGTAGAGACCTCTAAAATTCTAGAAATTTTAATTTTTGAGTCAATTGGGACACTTATGCCAAGCTAGGCGACTTAGTCCCAGATCAAGGAAACTGCCCAAAAGCTGTTTCTACCAAATGAGTGTCTGAAAATGTAAAAAAATATGAAAAAGCACTGCATCGGGACTAAGTCACCACTATGGGTGACTTAGTCCACTTTGTATTTTCTACAAATTTGAAAGTGGAAATGGAAGCCCACAACCTGCACTCTACTTTTTGACAAAAATATGGATCTAAACCTTAAAAAAACCCTACAAAACAAAAGATATTTTGATTTCTAATGGGGGGTTTGTGTTAGTCAAACCCCTAGTTGGTATTTAAACTTTGTGAAGAACAAAATCTACATAAAACCCTAGCGTTAAGTGTGTCTAAGACTAAGAATAGCTGAAATAAGGTAAGATCCTATTCTAATGTACTAGAATAAGATAAATAAAATGACACTTGAATGATGCAAGACTTCAATGCAAGAAACCCTACAACATTTCAAATGAATGTAAATGACATAAAATATAATGCAAACCTTAAGTCTGAAGATAGGAAGAAAATGGAAGATGGAATCACTTTGAAAAAAAGTCATTAGGTGTGATTTGGTGGCTAGTTGCATCTCCTTAACCTATATTTCTCCATGATCAATCCTTTACAATTTGAGATATTGAACAAAAAGTGAGCTTGGAGACCTACAAAAACCCTAGTTTTTTGCCCTTAAGCTTCAACTTTGCTTTAGAAATGCTATTGAATCTTCTTGTGAAAGATACTTTGCTCTTGACTTTTGATTTTTTCTTTGTAAAAATGACTAGGAGATGTGAAAACTGGCCTAAAATGTGTATTTATAGGCATCAACACCTAATTTTCCCATTATTTAGACCTAAGAGGATGACATCCATTGAAGAATTAAACTGAATTGGTGAAATTCCTGCTCAAAAATGGAAAATACCCTAAAAGGGACTATGTTGCCACCTTGGGAGACACAGTCCCACGAGAGATTTTTTTGGTGGGTTTCACAAAATTTGAGTGGTTTGAGTGGTATTTGTCAGGATTTAAGTGGTTGTCGAGTGAAATAGACCTTAAAGGCCAAAATAATGAGCATTAGGGGCCTATAAATGCAATTTTTAAGGGCTGATTGATGAAAAGTGTCTAAAATAGGACCTAATTAAGTCACAGATTGTACTTTCTACAAAGGAGTACTATTTATGTGTCCACAATGATAAATGAAAAAATGCACAACATAAGGAAACCAAAATTTTTACGTGGAAAACTCAATGAGGGGAAAACCATGGTGAGAGTTAACTCACAATATATTAAGCACACTGCTTACAAAAATTACAATGTTGTTTAAGGATCACTGCCTAAGGACTTGTAGACTAAGGAACACAACCTTAGGGAAAGATAAAAGGACTTGATGAGACTCACTATCTCAAAGTAGGATACATGAAAATTATAATGAGAAGCATGAACATGAATTGGTTATGAAAGAAGCATCCGATATATGGTGATGTTGCAGCCCCTTTTTCACACAATTATTCCATCATACAAACTTCACACACTTCATCTTCAAAATACTCCTCAATTTCAATTCACCATTCACTAAATACTTTCATAAATGATTTTGATATTCTATAAGTATACTTTGCAACAACTCAAAACACCTATTAGGTTAGCTTCCAAGATGACCTTTGGAGGAAACACATGATACTACATAGGCCAGATCCAAACATATACAATATGTAGAGAAAAAAAGTTGTGGATCAACACATGGAATAATAGGACCAAAAACCATCTCAACACATCCTCCAAAGCAAGATTAATTAATCAGGACCAACCGTAGACAAAGAAGCAATCCTATTGGCCCAAACAATGACAAGACCACAAAAATTGCCAAGTGTTCAACTTTGCACCATCGAGGAGAGACAAAAATACTTATACATACCAAGATTAGAATAATGTAGACTATACATAATATCTCTTCAACCTTCTCCTAAATAAATTGATCATCATATGCTGGCATAAGAAGAGAAGCATATTGAATTGATGAGAACATAGCATTTCAGATAGACTTCAACACTTCAAAACATAGGATGTTGCATTTTTGTACACCAAAACATATGAGACTTGCAAGGATAAACCCATAAACATTTTTGAGAATATTCCTAAGTCCACATGACCACATCTGTCTCACTAGAGGAATATGGAGCATTCCAATAGGCCTTTATCAACATTTTTCTTTACTAGAGCACAAACTGGAACTCTGTCACTTATAAATTTTCTTGTACAATGTGTAATGACATGAATTCTTGGATATAACACCTTCACATCTCAACCATATTATCTTTTGAACCACAATACAAAATATTTCTCTATGGAGGGATGCAAACCAAAATACCATGACTTTGTCATAGAGTATATACTGTGAATTCCTTAGAAAATCTTCTGCAACTTGTCTCAATATGTAGTACACTAAATATGAATGACATCAATGTAGGCATGTAGGAAACATATTGTAACAAGTTTACCTAAAACTGCATCACACATAGACATCAGACATACTATTCATCCATTGTTGACTATATCAACAGATTTCTCTGCACATCATCTCACTTTGAAGTGCATTCATTTGGAATCAATGACAACACATCTTGAGTTGACATCAATGACAACACATCTTAAGTTGACATCAATGAGAACACACATTAACAACAACCTCCCCCTTTATCATTGATGGAAACACCCATATATCTACAATAATTCTCTACCCCTTTGACATCAAGGGAAAAGGGAATGGTATCTTTTACTTTTATCAAAAAATTGTATCAAATCCCTCTTACTGTATGATTTCTACAAATAGTACTCCCCCTAAGATGGAGATTCCCCAAAATAGATGCGATGTACAAAAATATTTTCAACAAAAGCCCAAAAAGATACAACAATCCTCTATAAAACTATAGAAAGATAAAATTTTCTTGTCTATACCTTTGCAACTTCCTTAGAAGGTAGAATATTTTTATAAATTACTTTAAGTTATACCAAATTTGCAACCCAATTTTATTTTTTTGAGGTGAGAATGTGATTTTGACATTCAAATTGCATACATAAGTCCTCATCCTCATCCACACTACCTGGAGCCTTCTTCTATTCAACCCCTTTTGCTTTAGCTAATAACCCAGATAATGAAGCAAGTCTCAAATTGAATTCTTTCCTTAGCTAACCAAAATCCTTTATTTTCTCTCTCTAGTCCAGAAGCAAAGACAAATGCAAATGAAGATTCTCTATTTGAGCTCTAGTTTCCCCATCCTTATCCTTTAACTGATCATATATCCCAACCATTTGAGTAATCTGTGAATCAATGGATTCAATCTAATCCTTGATGCTTTTAGTGGAATTGGGCTATTTCAAAAAAATAATGATAAAGAGTAGTAACTTCATCCACACATTCATTAAACATCTTTATATTTTCTTGTAATATGTTGTATGCATTGGCACATAAGTCTGATGCATCAACCATTCTTTTTTCTTTTATCTTTCTTAGGGAATCTTTCTTTTCCTTTTGATCCATGTGAGAGGAATGATCTGTAAAGGAATCTATTAAAAGTTTTTGATTCAAAGGTAAGGAAACATCAATGTTTACCTCTAGTAAACCTTCCTAGATAATATTTATTTCATCATCAACTAATTCAATTTTATTCATGTGTTCCTGCAAAATATCCTTCCTTACGGAAGAATTCAAAATGTCTCCAAGTTGTAACTTATGAAGGGGAGAAATGAGTGATAAATCAACTTGTCCCTCATGAGTGTGAATGTACATAAGTTGGGGTGTTACACAAGTTGAAACTGTATTTGCATCCCTAGTAGGTCCTTGACCTATGTCCACAAAAGCATCTTGCCTCTCAACTATCTTCTCCTTTGCACCCTCTTTCCTTTGCTCATTATTCCTTGAATTATCTAGAAGAGTAATACTATTTTCTTTATTAGAATCAATGTTCTCCAGAGTAGGGACACTCACTTCACCTTGATCTCCTATACATTGTGCACCAGTATTCACTAGAGAAGCAGTTTCCTCATTTTTCTTATCATTTTTCTCTTTTAAATCACCATTTGTCACATTTCCCTCAAAAATTGAAAGATATGTCTTGAGTAGAAACATTAGGTATATCCTGCAAGATAATGTCATCTAGAGGAACTTGATCCTCAGAAGTCACCTCAACCTTCTTCATTTCTTTAAGGATCTTGGCTATATTTTCTTCTATCTCTTGCTCTTCTTCTTTTTCTATCTCCATGATGGAGACTACTTGCATTTCATACACACCAAAGACACCTTCTTGTAGTCCAAAAGTTCCTTGTACTTTTTCTTGATTAGATATGATTTTATCATTTGTATTTTTTGGATTAGGCACTTGTGGATCAACATCAACTTCACAATGCAATGCATTAATGATCTTCTTAGTGGAATCTTTAGTCTCACTTTGGATCTTTCTTTTGAAATCTTCATTCATGCTCATCAGCAGATCAATTCTTCTTTTATTGTGGATCTCCTTGGCTTGTCTCTGAAAAATATTTTATTTTTCTTCCTGAGAGACAAAATATTGCTCTATGAAGGGATGGAGACCAAAATACCATGGCTCTTTCATAGAGTATAAACTGTGAATTCCTTGGCAACTCTTATGCAACTTATCTCAACATGCAATACACCAAACAATAATTATATGAATGTAGGCATGCACAAATCATATTGGAACAAGTGTACCTACCATTGCATCACACATAGACATCAGACATATCACTATTCATCCATTGACTGTATTGTTGACTATATCAAAAAATATCTCAGCACATCATTTGACTCGAAATCACATTCATTTGGCATTAATGACAATACACATTTCCAATAGTTAGTATTATTATTTTTGCAACATTGCATATCATTCTGGATCAGTTTTAATGAGTTGTAATTGATATATCATATATGTATGAGATTCTAAAGTTTATCATTACACCAAAGAGATCTATGTGTTCATATGTTGTTTTTCATTGAATTCAATCTTCAAATTAGTCTCTATGTTGGAAGTTATATGTTAGGGACATTACACAGTGTTATCTTGTGGGTGTGCTTTGTTATTCTTTTACATTTTTTATTTTGAATACTTTTTTTTTATTTGTATATCATGAGGGTTATGTGGAATTGATATATTATGGTTTTAATTTTCTTTCATTTGGTATCTAAGTCTAGTTTGCAAGTTTTAAGAGGATACATCTTCTTGGTATTGTTAACCTTTTGTTTGAGTTAAATTTATGTATAGTTAAATCTATGGTCATGTAGGAAAATATTGAAGACATTTCAAGGTTTCAAATGTGTTTGAATATTTAGGCGTTTTAGGTCCAAGGTTTCTATTGATTTGGAAAATGAGTTTTTGTGAGTTTACATTTTGTGAGGGTTTTAGAGGAGAAGTTTTGTATATGACCTCATGGGACAAAATAAAAATCACCATTGCATTTGGTAGGCCCTAAAACCTATGGATCAATATAAAAATCAATATAATTTGCATTCAGAGAAAAAATGGTAAATTTTGAGGGTTTGACCAAGATTTGGGTCAGACGAGTCCATATAGGTGTTAGAGTAATCATGCATTAGCTAATAATTAATTAACCTTTAATTAATTATTAGTCCAATTTATTCTCATTCACTTAACCTAAAATTAGGAGTTATTTATTTAGTTAACTAAGTGTTTTTATGTTAACTAAAGTGAGCAATTATTAGGGTTGCTCCTATATAGCACTCAACCCTCATTGTATTATACTCTGGAGATTTACTCTCAAACTCTCAACTTTTGAGGGCTCTTGTTTTCCTTGAAGTTTCTTGAGGTTCATTCTATACTTTGTTTTTTTTGAGGAATATTGCATATATTGTTTGCAGATCTCTTGCATGGAAGGTGTCTTTGTTCGTTGTTTGATCCCATGGCTCGTGGTTTTGTGTTTTTTAAACAATTCTAACATGGTATTAGAGCCTCGATTCAGTGAACCCCTTCTCGATTTATGAGGTTTTTCCTTCAACTACGGTTACAAGAGAAAATTTGAAATTTTCTTTGTTGTTATTTTTTCTTTTTCTTTTTCTTTTCCTTTTTTTTTTTTTTTTTGCCTTTTTTTCTTTTTTGCTATTTTAAAAGCAAAACAAAAAACAAAAAACAAAAAAAAAAAATCTGCCACCCTAGGTTCATATGGGAAACTAGTGCCCAACCCCTGGGGGGCTAAAATAAATTGTTTTTTTTGCAAAATAGATAGAATTGAGAAAATGGGCATAAGTTTTCACTTGGGTATCGAAATTGGGAAAACAAGATATCATTGGAAAGATGGTTCCAAGCACTATCCAATGGTGCTGGTTTTTTTCTCATTTTTTTTGCATGTACAACTTGTTGAAGTCAGAGGTACTATTTTTAGTCTCGACCTGATAACTTTTGACTAGTTTCTTTGTTTTTCACAATTCTAGTGGTGTTGGAATTGTCTTTCAGATCTCTTCATAGCCACCCATCTAATTTTTCTAGATTTCTCTTTAGGTACATTTTATTTGGGTTTTTGTGTTTTCACATCTATTGAATTACTTGGATGTCTTAGCTCTTGAAAACTTTTAATTGGCATGGGATGACTCATTTTTGGCCGTTCTTTATGTATTTCTAGTATTTTGTCCAATTTGGACATTGTAGACATCTTTTTCATACACATTGTTTTTTGTAGACACATTGAGATAAAGTACCAGTCTAGTGTATATTTCTTGGGGATTTTACACATCTTAATGTGCCTTCTGTATTCGCACTATGATATAATTTTCCATGGGGGGGTTGATGTTTTCCTTTGGTTTTCCATCATATCTTTGTCAAGTGAGTATGCCTTCCATGATAGTAGTGAATCCTTGTGATTATTGCCTCATGCGTGTGTGCCTTTAGTTTGCACACCCTTTTATTTACAAGTTGTTTCTCCTACATACACTTCTTGGTTTCACACAGTTTTAGTATACTTGTCATGGCTATCCCTTTTCAACATTATGGGGGGTGGGTTCTACTATTGGTGCTAATGCTTCCTTGGTTTCACATTGGAATGATCTACATATCTAGTTCTTGTTTCTATGTACTTTCAGATGCAACGTACATTAGTGGCTGGTTACATGCATTTTAGTGAGATGGATCATTTACCAAATGGATAATCTTGCATTCCTAATTTTGGAGGTTCTTCATTTCAACACCATATCAGTCATCTTTCAAAAAAAGTCTACAACTTTGTGCTTCTATGATGCTCCACATGTTCTTTTTCAGGACATTGTTTGGTTGGAGGATTCTTAGTCCTTCACACCATGATTTGGAGGCTTTTCAATCCTTCATTCACATTTCTCTCTTTTGGAGAAGAGTTTTTCCCATGTAATTTTCTCTTTTTTCCTTCAGTTTTGAGAGATTTTTTTTTGTACATGGGTACCTCACCAAGCCTTGTTTGTCAGGACCTGTCATGCATTTTGTGTTAGGGTTTTTAGCTACTCCCTAAGTTCATCTTAGGGGGGGGGGTGTTAGAGTAATCATGCATTAGCTAATAATTAATTAACCTTTAATTAATTATTAGTATAATTTATTCTCATGCACTTAAGCTAAACTTAGGAGTTCTTTATTTAGTTAACTAAGTGTCTTTCTGTTAACTAAAGTGAGCAATTATTAGTGTTGCTCCTATATAGCACTCAACCCTCATTGAATTATACTTTGGAGATTTACTCTTGAACTCTCAACCTTTGAGGACTCTTGTTTTCCTTGAAGTTTGTTGAGGTTCATTCTATAGTTTTTTCTTGTTTGAGGAATATTGCATGTAGTTTTTATACATCGCTTGCATGGAAGGTGTCTTTGTTCGTTGTTTAATCCTATGGCTCATGGTTTTGTGTTTTTTCAAAATTCTAACTATGAGATGAGGATTGTTAGTGTGGGTTGATTACGCTTGATCCATGATGAATCAAAGCATAATTTATCCACTAAACCTCAATCTACCAAACAAGATCATTCAAATTGAAAAGTTAAACTAAGCATTTATTGAAACTGAAAGTTACAAACTATAAAATAGTTAAATTCCTACTCTAACCTATTTGAAACTTGTCTTGTTTTGGAATTGGTGTTGTGTTGATGTGGAACAACGAACCTTTCCCAATCCCATGATTAGTGGGCCTATTTCTATCAATTCTATGGAAGAGAATCGATGAAACTATTGTGATAAATTGATGAAAACCTGATTTATGCTAAATTAAATATGATGCAAGCTAAATTAACATGATTTTATGCTAAAATTGATCTAATTATGCAATTTATAAGCTAATCTAAGCTAATTCTAAGCTAAAAGATGGAAACCCTAATTTATAAACAAACTAAGATGGATACATGAAAGCCATTAATGGATGTGTTAAGCTATTGTGCAACTAAAATGAACTAAATTAAGCTAAAAGTGAATAAATTGAGAGTGTGAGTTTGAGTGAATTCAACAACATGACTTTGCAATTGAAAGATAGATCCATTTGTCTCCAAATAGTGCTTTATTTATAGGAAATAAAATGAGAAATGGAGGGTTGAGATCAAAAGATCAATCAACGTTCAAATATGAAAGGAAGAAGATGCATGGATCATGGATTCTCATCAACGGATGAGAATGCATGAGGGGATTTAATCAAGGGCTCACATTTTCTTCAAAAAAACACACTTTTGACCTGCTCACACAGGTTAAAGGTGACTTGTTCAAAAGGTTAAAGGTTAAAACTTGCATTAGAAGCTAAGTGAAAATATCCCTTTTTCAAATGACGGAGGAATAAGAATATTCCTTGGAATATTCATTTGGGTGAGGATAAAAGGCATTTTGCATATTAAAAATAATTCTTAATTGTGCAAAAAGGGATAAGGAATATTCCCTTTTTAGAAGAAAATTAGTTTAATTGCTAATTAAACAAGGTTTAATCATGCAATTAGGGGATTTGGAGGAATTAAAGTGATATTTATTAAATAATTTAATAAATGGGTGGGGGAGAGATGAAATTAGGGTTATTTAATTAAATAAGATGGGGGTTGGGGCCCTAGCTCAGTTGGCTAAATCTTTCTTGTTGCAAGAGGTTGGTCACGAGGTCTAGTCTCCCCCACCCCCGTGGTACAGAAGGGCATGTCGTGCCAGTGTCGCCGGTCATGTTAAAAATTTTACCACGTGCACTTCAGTTTATAGGGGGTCGTGCTACCCGATTCCTGCAGTCTAAAAATAAAAATAAAAAAATTAAATAAGATGACTTAGGGAATTAAATTAAATGTTTTGATTTATTTAATTTAATGAGATGAAATGTTAGCGTGAAGGGGGAGTGAATTAACCTAAATTGATGAATTAGTTTAATGGAAAAAAATGATGCCATTAATTAAATTAGCTAGGTTAATTTAATTAATTAAGTGAAAAGAGGATGGGTTTAAAGAGGAATGATGTTAGTAAACCTGTTTCGATTGTATGATATCATTTAGGAAATTTTTTAGTGTCTACATTTTTCCCCTCTTTGAAGCGAGGTACTTGTTGCTTCGGTTCAAAGAATAACACTCTTTAGACTAAAACTACTGCTTAAATAAAAAAATATTTTTATTTTTATTTTTCAGATGCCCTAGTGGAAGGATAAAGTTAATTCCCCACCCCTTCAAGAAATCGGGTGAAAATTTTGAATTTTGGGTTGATTTCTCAATAAAGGTTAAAAGCTACCCCAAGGGTCCAGAAAGGCTTCGAGATGCAAGACTTATGCAAAAAATGAAAAAAATGATTCAAAATTAGGTTTCGTTTGGAAAAATTGGTGAAAATGATGATAAACCCTAGCTTGATGGTGAAATTAGGCAAAACAACCCTAATTTTTTAGCATAAATAAGCCAAGAAGGGTCATTTTCAATTCATTTGCGCATTCACACTTGAGAGATTCTTGTTATTTTGAGCTTTGAACCTCTGACGAAATGGCGCAATAAGAACTTCCCAGGAACATCTCTAACCAAGTTCGAGAGTATTAGCAGCTTCCAGGCGTAGGACCACCGGTATATAACTCCAAACTTGATTTGAAATTTGACTTTTTTGATGCATTTATTACGCTTTAAAGTTTAAAATTTGGTAGCATTGCTATATAGCGACACCCATTTTGCGAATTGGCAATGCCCAAATGAATTGTAGTGACGCATATGCATATGGCGACACTATTCATGATATAAAATTAAGGTTTCTAATTTTAAATTGTGACGCATGCTTATATAGCGACACAGTTGCCGATTTAGAAATTAGGGTTAGGGTTTCCAAAGTCTAAATGCCAACACCCATGTGTTTGGCGGTGCATGTTGCGATTTGTAATTTGAAATTCTTTCAAGCATCACAATTTAAAATTTAAATATAGTGACACTATTGCAAATAGCGATGCTATTGTATTTTTGAGCTTAAAATTTCAAATTGAGTCAAATTTCCTTGATTTCCTGACGTCATGCACTTCGTGGGTCTAGGAGGTCATGCCACCATTGATGTCACGTGAGCACATTCCCACCATTTTGGAGAGATTGGGCAATTCATCAGAGTTACACTAGGAGCACCTAGGAGAGATTGACCTCTGGTATGTTGCATATGCACCCGTCATCTGAACACATTTAGCTATGATTACTGCTTTGTACAAGAGATGACATAGTGAAACTTCATCATTCTACATTCTAATAGGCAAGGTGACAGTGACCTTGGAGGATGTATGGCGTATTCTACATTTGTCGATACATGGCAATCACATGATCTATGATGTTGATGCTAGACTTGATGTCTGTCACGAGGTGAAGAAGCTTGAGGACATTGCCTTAATGACATCACAGATTGATGTCAAGATGTATAGAGGTCACGTGCCCACTTTCAAATTGATCATTGTAGCCATTATTTTAGGTTTGGTGGCTCTTGACAGATGCAACGGAGGGTTCAACCTAGGATGGGGCTTGGCGTGGCACCAAATGCTTCATAGGAGGACACTTTTTGCATGAGGGCCCGTGATGCTGGTCTCACTGTATCATGACATGCACGACTTCATTCACTATGATGGGAGAGACATTGGTGTAGGGGTGACTCTGCTTCATATTTGGGTGTAGGAGCATATCACCATGGTTTGATCGATTGTGTAGATGGTAGACATGGGGCCAGATGATCCTGTGATCTAGTGGTTTAGAGGTGCAATTACATTGAGGCACACTGGACATATTGGTCTCTCGTACTGATGACGGGTTATTGATGATATGAAAATTTTTCGATGGCACCTGTGGCTATAGATGCCACCATGGTATGATGATGTGCAACAACTGTAATTTTCCAAGTAGATCTGATATATGTAGGATTGTGAGCACACCATTCTTGAAAGACATTTACTAGACAAGGTGGCTCGATAGTTTGGGGAGCTACAGGATAGGCCAGATGACGCTTACGGGTCCATTTTTGCTAGGTCAGCTTGAGAGGTTCCCACATGGGGATTGACCATTTTAGCTCTGGAGGCAGTCAATAGTTTCAGACAGTTAGCGGATCTGCCTTGGGCCTATGATCAAGGTCAGGCGGTAGCATAGACTATGATGCTTGGTTTGCACCTTCGTGGTGTTTGACAGATCTAGCGAGTGCTCCTCCACGAGGGAGACCCAAAGGAAGGGTGCTAGAGGTAGAGGACAAGGATAGGGAAAACAAGATGGCCAGGATGGGCAGGTTTCATGGGCTTCATCGGTTGGACAACAACCTCCATTTTAGCAATAGGTAGTGCTGCCACCACCACCAGATGCTAGAGATGCATAGATACAACAACTATAGTAGCAGGTGCAGATTTTTACTTGTGAGCAGGATCAAACCCACTAGTAGATTTTGACTATTACTATTGAGGGAGACCAGCCATGAAAACTGGTTGTGGGCATCACAACTGAGAGAAATTAGGCATTACAACAGGTTCAAGTCATGACCATAGAGAGGGATCAGGAGGTTGCTCGACACCAACAGATAGAGGCTATGATGGTGGCCACACATGGTAGGATTGTTTCAACGAGATTATACAGAGAAGTCATGATAGAGGATGCATATTACAGGTAGCATTACCACCAGGATGTACCGTAGGTACTTAGACAGCCTAATTTTTTGCAGCATAGTGATGCACGACTGAGAGCTAAGGATTAGCCTAAGAGGTAGGCCGAAGAGGGTAGCAGCCATTAGGGCTAGCTTTAATGTATAAACACTTTTTTGTTTTTGTTACCCCATTCTTTACCACAGATATAGATTCATGGGATCCTTTCTAATAACCTCATGGATATTGTACTTAGTATTGTTATACATACATTGATCCAGATTTTGTACTGTGACATTCATTTTTTGATATATATATGATATAGATACAAATTCTATATGATACGATGTGCTCACTTTATTTCATGTTTATGAATGCATATGATATGAGATTATTATAGTTGATGATGGATGGATTCACTTTACTTGTGCCTATGTGATATGCGATGATCATGATATGGATGGATGCAATGTTATGTTATTTTTGAGTATCTTTTCACGATATGCCATGGAATGAATGATATGTGATGCAAATTTTATGGATGCAAATGATGTGGATGCATTTATTTTTATGTATTTTCTATGCATTTTATGGGATGCTCATGTATGCATATGGATGTATGAATGCAAATGCTTATGATATGCAATAATTTAAGATACTGATAATAACAAATCTATACTATTCATCACAACCCAAATGATAATGCAAAATGTATGATGTGATATGTAATGATTATGCTAATGGATGTTTTATGATTATGCTATGATTATGAGATGCATGTATTCTGATGGTTTTTGGATGTAGGGTGGATGCATTGATGATTCTTTTGTTGACTATCATGATACCAAGTTAGTGTGAAGAGAAGATAGAAGAATAAAGAATGAATGACCGTTGATTTCAATGATTGCTTCAAAAGATCCAACAAGTCCATGATCCATCGAGACTTTATTAGAATGGTGACGAGACACGTAAAATGAGGATGAAATGTAGGATGATGAGTTGCTCACACTTCGAGATTGATATTTTTGTCATTCCTTATTATTTGATATAACACATAGATACGATGCATCAAGGTATTAATAACTAGGACAACATTGTATCTAGTGTAATGGACTTTGAATCGAAAAATAGATAGGATCATTCTTGTTCACATCTTGACATACTGAAACCTCATTAGAATGCAATTTAGAAGCTTAGAATATATTGGACCAAAGCATACACAATACTCAACAACATACTCCAAAAAAACTTCTTACACACAACTAAGCAAGTATTCGCCAAGATTATTTTACAAGAGTATCCACAAGCACAACAAACGAAAGATAATGATTGATGCCCCATTCATTTCTCTCTTAATCATTTTTTTGATAGACATCATCGAGAGGTCCTTGGAATGGGTCATTAAGATAAATCATAAGAAAAGATCAAAGACAAACAATCAATGTTTTCTATCTCTTTCCTATTTTAGTTTAGCTAAGGTGATATCTGATATTGATGTCCATCACAATAAGGATACATCCTAGGACATGTTGATAAGAGGTTGTTTGATGTTAGGATGATGATGGTAAGACGAGTTTTGACGTAAACTTCACTGACACATTTACCTATGATTTAGACTTTAGATTTTGACAATTTGGTTTTCACTTTATGACTTGCTATGCTTGTTTCTATTTATTTTGGCAAAGGCTGAAGGTGACGATTGATTTATCATGGGTGAAAGTTTATTGCAGGTGAAAGCGAGATGGGATGGATGGTTTTGAATTTTCTGGAATATTTTAATGTTTTTGGTATTTTGAAAATGTTTTGAGGTTGCTTTTGGTCTTTTTTGAAAGTTTATACGAATGTTTAGGATTTTCATATTATATGAGGCTGTTTAGGGTTTTTTAAATGTTTTCTATTGTTTTTGGATTTTTAATTTTCAAATGTTTTTGTATTTTCTGGTCTTTTGAATGTTTTGGGAATTTTATGATATTTGGATGTTTTTGTGTTTTCTGAGATATTTGGAGTTTTTGGATTTTTGAGAATTTTGACCAAGAACCTAACCTAAAAGACCTATCCTAGGGGTCTCGGGGGTTAATCAAAGATAAGCTTGCCTATGTTATACACGCAAAGATCACATAGTTCGACTGACTCAACCTATTAACAAGATGAAGATATGAATAGTGATGGAAAAGTTAGTTTATTATGACAAACTCCCAAAGGACTAACCTAGGGTGTCTTGGGGGCACATTAATGATGGACTTGCCTACATTCAAGCTTAGAGACAATGTAGTTCGACAAGGGTACCACTTTTTGGATTTTTTGATGTTCGACCTTTTTAGGGTTTTTTGATGTTTTTCGGATGTTTTGGATTTTTCCTTTACAATTTTCTGAATGTTTTTGGATTTTAGATGTACAGGATTTTGTAAATGTTTTTGTATTTTTTGATCAATTTTTTTGGTGTTTTTGATGAGATTTTGAGGCAAACGATACCTAGATCATGATGTCGATGTCACGTTGTGAGATATAAGACATGGATCAAGAGTTATTTGAAAACAAGAGTGCAAGAACCTACCCCCAGTGCCTAGCAATGCTTCATAACTTGATGACAAACCAAGATAGGTAACATGTATATGTGAAGAGTTCAACAAATTTTTATCATGCTAGGTATGGGCTATGGGACTTCATGAGATAAAATGGTAAATAACTTGTCAAAAATTTTCCATGAGTAGAGTTGAAGTATACCCTGAATCTTTGTCAAGATCAGGATATAATATAATATCTAGATAAATTTAGATTCGATGAATGGAGGGAACATTGGATTTATAATGACAAGGATGAGATGCTTCTATCTGAGAAGGATCATATAGACGCTCGATTCTACTCATGATGCCTACTTGACAGGTTTTCACCATAATACTTTCCCAAAGCGCCACCGTAGTGGTTTTAACTAGAGGATGATTTTTATTTTTACTATTTTCTTGATTTAAAAAAAAAAAAATTCTCATTTTTTGATTTTTGAAGATTTTATGGAAATGCTAGCCTCATGTTGAACCACCTGGTGGTACTGATGTGGAGGCCACTTCCATAACATTCCAACGATATCCTACTTGAAGAAGCTGCTTTGCTAAGATATGAGCACTTGAATGCAACCTTGAAGAACTCTGATATGCCTTATGGATACCAAAATTAACCTTGTCTATGTGCACACATCATGATAAAGTTCCTTCATAATCCTTATGATGAAAAGTAGCTTCCAACACATGGTCAATGTGAGAATTGGATATCATGAATGGAGTGGACAATAACATGCATGAAGGAATATATGATGTATTGGTTGATAGTTTGGAACCTTTGACTCTCCAAACTTGGGGAGATGAGTGATGATGGGTGGGAATGGAGGTTTTCATGGAATTAGGACCAACCACTGGATATACTTTGTTCCTTACTTGAGAAGCTTGCTTTTGTATTTGAGGACTCTTTTGATGGATATATTTCTCTTTTTGATTTTTCCCCATTGTTTCTTTGACTAATGGAGTATTAGAGGGATGATTTTATTTATTTTGCTTTGGTATCCATTTGCATTTGCTTTGTCCTTTTTGATTGACTACTTTATTTGCTTTGATGATCTTCACCTTGCTTTGATAGGAATTCTTCTTTTTATGTTGGTCCCAATTTGTGTATGAGATGATGGGTGAATGCCAACTCATGATATGACTAGTTGTAGAGTTGACACCATTTTCATCATAAGGATTCTTCGTGCCCCCATATGTTGATTATTTTTATAGAAAAGATTTCCCTTGACGTTGTGAAGGTATTATCAATATCTAATCCTTTTCCCTAATAATGTATCCTCTGATCCATAACCACTGAATATGACTTGTCATGAACACATCATATTGCTATGGGTGCCTATTGTTTAGGAATATGAACTATTTTCTTTGGTTCTATGGCATCATTATATGTTGATACTGCTTCAAAATATGTTGGTGTTGATTCAAAAGATGTCGATGATGCACAATCATTGTAAGAATTAATAATCTTGACTACTTATTTCTCTTATGTAGAAATATCAAGAGTGGGAGACTCTTGTATTGGATGAAGAACGTTTATATGCTCATTAGAAAGAAACATCTCAGGAGTGATATCAGGAACATCTTTGGAGTTTAAAATGGTTTGGAAGATGTCCCTTAGTTCTTTGTGAAATTTTGGGGATAGGGGTTCTTGATCTTGACTGATTCGGAATAACTTTCGTTATCCTCAAGAGCCTCCTCTTGACATGATCCTTGGGTGGATGATATATCATCGGTAAAAGACTCTTCACAACATTTTATGGGTATGGGTGCAATAAGGGATATTTTTGGCTCATTTGGAACTTCTTCAACATGCCCAATCATTGAGTCATATGTGGGAGAGATATCACAATCTGATATCCACTTGATGTCATTACGATATAAAATAGTTCTAAACACTATTGATTGGTTTGGAATTTGTTTTAAAATAGTATCTTGATACATATCTAATTCCTCATAAACAATGTAAACATGTCCCAACGTGGTATCCTAGGTATTGTTTGAAGTTGATGCCTTTGTTGAATCTTTTGTTTTTCCATGATCAGGCATAGGGTTCATGTAAATTTTCAGATTTTCATTCCCAAATTTTTGATCGACCTCAATGTCTCTTTGTTCAATAAGATCCTCTATTAGATGCTTGAGCCTAATTTTTTTTTGTGTGTTATGACCTTTGTACCAGTGAAATTCACAAAAGTGATCTTCTCTAAAGCTACGAGGTTTGTTTTGTGGCTCTTGATAGTTTGAGAAATTTGGGAGTGTGATAAGGTTAGACTATATCAACCTCTTCAACACTTCTTCCATAGGTTCCCCTAAGGCAGTGAATTATTGCTTAGGAGTATTGTTTGTTCTCTGTTGTCCATGTTGAGTGTTTGTAGCATTGATTATTTGATTGTTTGACGGTGATGTGTATGGTTGTTGTGTATTCATGGTTTGGGTGTTTTCTTGTCTAGGAGCGGTTAAGACCACCTTTTCATCAACAACACCATCACTAGAAACATTCTTGTTCTTGGCCCAATAGTGGGGATTTTCATTAAAACTTGTGGATGGTTGGTTGTTTTTATACACTTGTATGTTTCCCTATGAGATTAGGGCTCTCTCAATGTTAAGGACTCTAGGGACAAGCTTTTCATAAGATGTGATGCATTGCATTTTCAAGTGGAATGACAGATTTTCAATGATAATGCCCACTTGTTGTTTGTTGGGAAGTGGCCAATTTCTTTTACTAGCTATTTGTCTCCACCATTGTAAGAAATTAGCGAAAGATTCCCCTTTGTTTTGTCTAAGAGTGTATAGTTTTTCTAGACTTACGTCCATGTCAAGATTGAAGGAGAAGTGATCTATGAATTTATCCATGATTTCTTGAAAAGTTTTGATACTGGGGGGTAGTTGAGAAAACCAGTCCATGGTTAGGCCTATCAAGCTTTATGGAAAGAGGCGCAATCATTGTAGGAAACTTCCATACACATGACATTGAATTCTTTGATGTGGTCTATAGGATCTCCCCCCCTTTGTATTTATTGAATTTGGGGATATCAAAGATGGGAGGGAATGGTACCATTGCGATGTTTTGGTCAAATGGATATGGACATAGGTTTTGTGTATGGGGCTTCTTTGTCTTGCCTATTCAAAGGTCCTACATTTCTTGAGATAGTACCTTAAATTGTGATGATAGATTGTCTTGTGGGTTTGGTGGAGGAACATATAGTGGGATTGTGGATGGGTTAAATGGAGTATTTTGATATGATAAGGTGTTGTATGGGGTGTATGGTGGTGTGATATTTTGTGATGGTGATTGTGGTATTGATGTTTATGTTCCTAACATGTTTGGATTGGCGATGTTCTGTTGAGGATTATAGTAGGAACTTGGTTGTTGTTGTTAGGCATACTGCTGAACTAGTAAGACTTGTTGTTGTTGTTGCTATGCCATGAGGGCTTGCTGTTGGGCCTGCTATTGTTGTTGTGTTTCTAAGGCTAGTTGTTGGGATTATTATTGTTGTTGTGCTAAAGCTACTTGCTGAGCTTCATGTTGTTGTTGTTGTTGTGCTAAGGCTGCTTGCTGAGCTTGATGTTGTTGTTGTGCTAAGGCTACTTGTTGAGCTTGATGTTGTTGTGATAAGGTTTCTTGCTAAGATTGATGTTGTTGTTGTGCTAAGGATGATTGATGAGCTTGATGTTGTTGTTGTGCTAAGGCTGCTTGCTATTGTTCTTGTTGTTATTGTGCTACTCCTTGTTGTTGGATAGCTTGCTGGTAAGCTTTTTATGCTTGTTGTAAAGCTAGGGAATGTGGTTGCAATGTAAGATCACGTGGTTGGGACATCTGTGATGAATTGGGGATGTTGATGTTTTGAGTGGGTAGCAGATTGATGATGAGAGGTGGAGGGTTCCCTTGATTTAACATTCCTTATAAGTTAGTAGATGAAGATGGAGGAATGTAAGTTTTAGGTCCTGATTGATTTGGTACGAAAAAGGGGATAGTGAGGAATGATGATGTTATTAAATTTTTCAATGGAAATGACACACTAGGACCTTTAGTCCATTGATTAAAAATATCTCCTTGTCCCATGTCTCGAGGATTTCATTGTGCCAAAGATGTAAACGAGGGATTTGGATGAGGTAAATATGCTTTGTGAAACTAATGGTATGGATGAACCCAAAAGAGCGTTGGATAAAGATGTACCTCTTTGTGTTAAGGGTTGGCTTTGTGGTATGGTATTTACATTCCCTTGTGTGCTATTTTGAGATACTTGGTCTATAATACTTTGCGTGATGGTGGGAAAACTTGTGGTAGTCATGGGTGCAAATGAAGAAGGGTGTCCCCAATATGTCAAAGTGGTTGTGGAATAATGAAGTTCAAGAGGCATGTATGGCTATTTAGGATCTTTGGGAACAAGAGGAGCACCAAAGGTAGGTTTCCAAGTGGTTGTTGGAGGTGGGGGATTGGTGTCAAGGGTGCCCACAAGTTTACTGCTTTCAAATGGAAGAGTTAGACCAAAGTCTTGGGCAAGACTAGTTGCAAGACTAGGAGTAAATGTTTTATTTAGCCCTAGTGATGGATTTGTGAAGCTTTGTGTCAAGTTTTGCACAACAAAGGATGGGGAAATTTGAGCTACATTTTCAAAGGCTTGATGTTCCATAATTTACTCCCTAGTAAGTTCAAATGGATTATTCGTGACATCTTCGATCTCATATGGTCCTGAAGGAGATGACAGTTGTTGTGATGGGGTAATGTGACTTCTAGGATCAAAGTCTAAATGATTTAGATCACTTTAGGTAAATGTAATTTTGGTTTTCTCCATGATTCTCTTGTGTTGTGATCTTGTCTTTACCATAAATTTTGTGTCACCTATGGGAGAGTTGTGTTGTGATTTGTGATGTTTGAACTCTCTAGTTGACTCAAATCTAGGTAAAAGGGACACTCTAAGTCTTTTCGGAGAAATGATGATAATGGGGGGTGAAAATATGGGTGATGTGGGAAGTGATCTTTGCAAAAAATTTGGGACAACACTTTTCACTTAAGTTTTGATGTTTTGATATTTTGATGGTAGGATAAATGATGTTAATGAACTTAGAAATATTTACGGTAGAATCATGACCTTCAAGATAAACTAGTTCAAAGATGATAACTAACTTAACTAAGTGCATGGAAAATGATACATTTCACATACAAAGTAGCTAAGTTAGAGGTTGGTTTGATTTATGTTTAAGTCAAAAGATAGTGGTGTATTCAAAATTTTGCAAAGTTTGGATGAAGTGAAAGATGAAATCTGAATGAAGAGGTGAGTGAGATGTTTGACCCAATATTTACTTTAAAGTGAAACTTTTTTTTGACAAGACCAAGGTAGTGAGAATGATGCTATACCTCTAAAATTTTCAAATCCTAAAGACCCAATATTTATTTAGATGAGAGGATGGATGGGGATGTTTAGACTTGTTCGGTTCCTCCTAGCTCAAGCATAAAAGTTTCTTAACAAATGGTAACAATTGCAATAAAGTATTGAGGCCCACTTCCTACTAAACTGTGAACTACAATACCTGCATTTTCTATGACAGATGGAGATCTTCCCCTATGGATTTTGATTGTGTGATGGATCATTTAGAGGAGTTCAGTATCATGAAAGAGACAAATATTTTGACTCCAAAAGAATGCATATAGTTTTGGATTGTTTCTTGAAATGCGTCTGTAGAATTTTGCTACCAAATTGGCTCTATTATTGTGAAGTGTTAAAAGATATTTCTTGAGAGATTTTGGAATGAGATGCCTAAGTCTAAAATGACGACATGTAGACCTTACTTTAGGGATCCTGATTTTATGTGAGATCATGTAGAAATAGTTCAAGTTTATGGAAGAAAGGAAAATATTTATTACCACATGGATGGTGGTAATGTGGGCCTTCTAGCCTCAATATCAGCTTGTTCCTATTCTTTGTCTAAAATGGTTGTTGTGTTTCTCCACTAGGTATTTGTTTCTTTTGTTTCAAAAGTGAAGCTTCTCAAACTGCTAATGAGATCGATTTGTTCTCTGTTAATGAGTTCAAATTTTTGTTGAATTATAGCACCTGGAAGATCAAGTTGTTCAATGGGATAAATCAGTCTTCAAATAGTCATGTGGGGTTCATTTTTCAATTCATCTTGCTTAATGAGTTTATTTTACCACAATCACTTGTCTGGATTAAGTTTTCAAACTAAATGCTTATGTCAAAAAAACCATAACTTTCACAATGTCCATTTTGTGAGAATCATGAGGTTGAGGCCATAATTTCCTATGTTGTCTTTGGAAAATATGGATTTTGACATAATTCAAGATATTTAGAAATCTCTAAGGATAGAATCCTTAGGACAAGCAACAATATTAAGACTTTTTTCAAGAGGTACCCATATTTAGGCCAAAGTGTTTGAAATTTTGAGAAAGATAGTGAATGTTTATTTTTGCATCATTTTTGGAACAAGCAAAGTATTAAAATTGTTAGAATCCAAGATCACCTGCATGCAAGATGGATACCTGTCACATGCAAAAGATATGAAGAACCGAAAAAGATGTTCTCTGTAAACCTCTCAGTAAAAATGCATTAAGAGAATCAATGATTACAAAAGTGATCAATCCTTATGAAGGAGATCAAGAAACCCTAAAATGAAACCCTAGTGTGCACACTTAATAATTAATAATCTAAGTGGTATTAAGTGACTCCAAACATAATAACTAAACAAAGATGAACTTAGAAGAAGCTAATTAGAGATTTGGCGACACTAGCTCCCCTCCATGACACACACTTCTTCTGGAACCACCAAATCTCAACTAATCCTTAAAATTGATGGAGATCAAAATCGATTGGAACAACTTTTCTATTTCTACAAAGATATTGAATAGCACAAATGTGGGGATGGCTTCAAAATGACCATTCTTGGACCAAAAAATATTAAGGATGCTGTTGGCTTCTAATACAAGGGTTCATAGTAAAGGCTTCATAGTTTAGGGGATGCAATGAATAAATTCTATCTGTAAGAGGTCTCCCAACCCTTAGAACAAGGGCTTTACACATCATAAAGATACTAGGGGAGAGCTATCATTTCTAGGGTATCGCTTCCCAAAGTGAGCCAAAAATAGATCTTGTAGAAAAGATGCAAACCCTTGCAAAACTTATCTTCAGATTAGGTCAGCTCTGATACCATGTTAGAATCCAAGATCACCTTGCAAGATGGATACCTGTCACATGCAAAAGATATGAAGTGTTCAAGAAAAATGCATTAAGAGAATCAATGATTACAAAGTGATCAATCCTGAAGGAGATCAAGAAACCCTAAAAGGGAAACCGTAGTGGCACACTTAATAATTAATAATTAATTATTAATGTGCCTAAGTTTAGCTTAAGTAATAAAGAGGAATAAGTGACTTAATTAATTAATCAATGTGATGTAATTAATTAAGCATAATAACTTATTACTCTAACAAAAATGACTCACAATCGTTACAACCCTAGGTTAAAAATTGTTATATTTGTTGAGTCCCCTCTTGGATTTCTCCAAACACTAAACAATGCGAACAATTAGAGATTTGGCGACACTAGCTCCCCTCCATGACACACACTTCTTGGAACCACCAAATCTCAAAATCCTTAAAATTTGGAGATCAAAATGATTTTTTCTATTTCTACTATTGAATAGCACAAATGTGGGGTGGCTTCAAAATGACCATTCTTGGACCAAAAAATATTAAGGATTGTTGGCTTCTAAACAAGGGTTCATAGTAAAGGCTTCTAGTTTAGGGGATGCAATGATAAATTCTATCAAGAGGTCTCCCAACCCTTAGAACAAGGGCTTTACACATCATAAAGATACTAGGGGAGAGCTATCATGTATCGCTTCCCATTGATCACAATTTTCATTACAACCACACATTTATATTGTGGTTTGGAAGAGCTTGGCTTTAGCTTGTTACCGCTTGGGTTGTTCCCTCCCTTTGAAGTAGGGAGGAAATCCCTCTAAAGGTGAAGAATAGCAAGTAAGTACATCCATAGTTCGATCATCTTCATTCGTATGAACAAGGAGAGAACACACGCTATGCCTTTTTCTTACACTCGCAAAGGGGGTTCAGTTTTAATCCAAATTGAAAGATGCAGGTGATTATACAAAGTGTTAAGAATTTTTCTATTTCTCAAGGTCGCCAAATGGTGCGAGAGAGTTGCATATGCATTCAATAACAAAAGTTTAAATCACAAAACATAGCAAACAGTTGTAAATTTTAACCCCTCAAAGCAGCGTTGAGTTCGTTTTAAGCACCAAATGAAATGTTAAGTTTCCTTGTTCAATTTTAAACCCAAATTAAAATGATGATGTGAGGGTTCAATTTTAATCCCATTTGTGTGTTCATTTTAAACCTAAAAAACAATGACGAGGGTTCAATTTTAGCCAACTTTTAAAATGAATTTTAAGCCCAATTGAAAGCTAGTTGGTCCTAAGATTGTAAGTTTTTAAAACCCAATGGAAATTTAGTTGTCCTAAAGCATAAAGAAGAAAGCATGAATGTTGGGTTATAATTTCCCCAAAGCGTTAAACTCTTGTTACAATCATAGAATTTAAAGATAGGGAATCTTTCTTCACTTTAGCTCCATTTCTTTCAACCTACAAAACTTTGTTAGTCTAACAACTAGAACATAGTCAGAAGTGCATTAGTGGTCAGATAAATCAAGGAAATTAAAGCACATGTCAAAAAAAATGATTGTAAAATTTCTTACCCTACTTGGGCATTGTTGAGCACGATATCATCACAATTTGAACTTTGGGCATTGCTCTGGTTAAAATGGGTGTTGCTCTGCAGCAAAAATAGAGAGCATGATAGCATCACAATTTTGTCGAGCGTCATTGAACACGATAGTGTTGAGTTTTGAAATTTGGAGGCGTCGTCGTTTGTAGTTTTTGATACCTCTATATTAAATCAACGTCACCATATTTAAATCAGCGCTGGTGTATTTAATTGGCATCAATGTTTCAAATTGCAATGGCATTTCTATATGATGACACTCTTCAAAGTGTGTCGCTATTTATGATTTGGGTGTCACTATATCCTGTAAAACAAGCACAAAATGAAATTCGAGCTAAAAAATGGTTAAATTGATGGTATTCCCTTCTTATAGCACTAGAATGTGAGACGAGGATTGTCAGTGTGGGTTGATTACACTTGATCTATGATGAATCAAAGCACAGTTTATCCACTAAACCTCAATCTACCAAACAAGATCATTCAAATTGAAAAGTTAAACTAAGCATTTATTGAAACTAAAAGTTACAAACTATAAAAATAGTTAAATTCCTACTCTAACCCATTTGAAACTTATCTTGTTTTGGAATTGGTGCCGTGTTGATGTGGAACAATGACCCTTTCCCAATCCTGTGATTAGTGAACTTGTTTCAATCGATTCTATGGAAGAGAATCGATGAAACCATTGTGATAAATTGATGAAAACCTAATTTATGCTAAATTAACATGATTTTATGCTAAAATTAATCTAACCATGTAATCTATAAGCTAATCTAAGTTGATTCTATGCTAAAAGATGGAAACCCTAATTTATAAACAAACTAAGATGGATGCATGAAAGCCATTAATGGATGTGTTAAGCTATTATGAAACTAAAATGAACTGAATTAAGCTAAAAGTGAATAAATTGAGAGTGTGAGTGTGAGTGAATTCAACAACATGACTTTGCAATTGAAATATGGATCCATTTGTCTCCAAATAGTGCTTTATTTATAGGAAAGCAAATGAGAAATGGAGGGTTGAGATAAAAAAGATCAATCAGTGGTCAAAGATGAAAGGAAGAAGAGGCTTGGATAATGGATTCTCATCAACGAATGATAATGCATGATGGGATTTAATCAAGGGCTCACATTTGCTTCAAACAAACACACTTTTGACCTGCTCGCACAAGTTAAAGGTGACTTGTTCAAAAGGTTAAAACTTGCATTAGAAGCTAAGTGAAAATATCCCTTTTTCAAATGATGGAGGAATAAGAATATTCTTTGGAATATTCATTTGGGCAAGGATAAAAAGGCATTTTGCAAATTAAAAGAAATTATTATTTGTGCAAAAAAGGGATAAGGAATATTCCCCTTTTAGAAGAAAATTAGTTTAATTGTTAATTAAACAAGGTTTAATCATGCAATTAGGGCATTTGGAGGAATTAAAGTGATATTTATTAAATAATTTAATAAATGGGGGGAGAGATGAAATGATATTTAATTAAATAACTTAGGGTTATTTAATTAAATAAGATGACTTAGGGAATTAAATTAAATGTTTTGATTTATTTAATTTAATGAGATGAAATGTTAGCATGAATGGGGAGTGAATTCATCTAAATTGATGAATTAGGTTAATGGACGAAAATGATGCCATTAATTAAATTAGCTAGGTTAATTTAATTAACTAAGTGAAAAGAGGATGGTTTTAAAGAGGAAACGGTGTTAGTAAACTTGATTCGAGTGTATGATATAGTTTATGACATTTTTCAGTGTCTACACTAACTATTAGAATTGGCTATGACTACCAAGATCTTGAGGCCAAATGGAAAGCAAAAAGAGAGAATATGCATATGAAAATATGATTCAATTGATATGCATACAATGTAGTAGAGTCCCCTTGGTTATATAGCCAAGGTGAGATACAAGATGTGATAGGATTATGACAAGTGTCTTAATCATATGACATGAGACAACTTATCACACTTACCTAGGTCACATGTGAAACAAGTCAAAAGATAAGATAACAACTAATGACAACTAACACCTTCTAGAAAGATTCCTTCCTAGGACCTAAGTAAACTTAACACTTAAATAAGTCCCCTAGTAATGAATTAACTAGGTACAATACTTTATTTACACCAACACCCCCCCTTATGTGCAACTTAGGGAATAACATATTATGCAAATGACACAAATATGCAAATATGGGTCTCGACTACTAGGATATGTTAGGTACCCATGTACAAATGCAAAATAAATCTCTTACAAAAAGAGAAAATGAGAAAACCCAGTGGGACAAAAATTCTCCCCAAAATAGAGATGAAATACAAAAAAAATGCTCTCAATGAAGAATGAGAAGGCTGAAACCCCATGTGAGGAAAAAGACCCTCCATAAGAGAGAAATAGAAGAGAGATGATGCATCCCCCCCTCAATGTTGAGTCTCCTGGTAGAAGATTGACATTGAATGCTAAAGATGATCCAATGTCGTCGAACAATGTTCCTCCCCTTAGCAAGAAACAAAACCATGGATGTATGTAGGATTCCAGGAATATGGATTATGGATGATGTCTTTGAAGCTTTCTCAAGTGTCTCCATGTCGATATTGAAAGTTTCCACACTCAAAACAGATATTCTAGGCCACATTGCTGAAGAGGACAATCCAAAATCTAGTAGAGATGAATGTAGAACATGATCCAAAGACAATGATATCCCGTTTGAAGACAAAGAAGCATCATCCAAATTTTGTCCAAAAGTATCCACACCGACACGAAATTGTAAAGAATGATCATGTAGAGAATGAACAAGAGGGTTAAATTGTTCCCTCACAAAAATTGAAGAAGGATCTTCTCCATCAAAGAGAAGATAAATGTCATCAATGATGTCTCCCAAATCTGAAATATGAGACTTCACAAACAAGTCTAAAATACTTGTCAAGAAGTCATCACAAGTAGCCAAATATGAAAGACAATGTATGTCTTGTTGCACTAAATCACAAAGAACCAAAATTGTGGCAACACAAGCATCATCAACTGCAATAGTAGATGGAGGAGATGAAATGCATGGCTCAAGAATTAGATCTGATGTGAGTACTCCAAAGTTCAAAAATCAAATGTCTCCTCTGAATCATGGTTCATACTAGAAGTGTGATCAATGACTGAAGGAATAATGCCACCATTAGAAGAAAAATATACAAAGGTATATAACTGAAATGAATGATCAACTATTGGGTAGTAGAAATGATCTCTCTAGTCTCCAAGTCTCAAATGATGACTGAATCAGGTTTGAACTCCACAGTTCTCCCATCTCCACCATGTGTAATTTGATATATCAAAAAAAGATTTTTCATCAAACAAGGAACTCAAAAAACATCTTGGAAAGTGTTGTCCCCAAAAATAATATCTCTTCCCAATTACACTCATGTATGTATTGTTTCCTATCAAAATAGGAGACATAGTACAAGGCTGAAAAGAAGATAATATAGATTGCAAAGATTCCATATGATGAGATGCTCTTGAATCTAGAATCCATCTCCCTGATCCATGACCTGAAAGAGCACAAAGAGCTTGTCCTTTATATCTCTTGATGTAGATGCTTGACCTTTGTACTTTGAATATTTTGAAGAAGAAGGAGAAGAAGGTGATTCAGACATTCTAGAAGGCAAATCAATGTGATTCCTTTTGAGAAGATTTTCCAACTCATCAATATCCTTCTTATAACAATATTTTTCTTCTTGCAATATGCACAAGTAGGCCTCTCCTTCTTAGATGATTCTCCTTTTGAGTGAGTGAATTATGATTCTTTATTTGGCTTGTTCTTTTTCTTCTTTTACTTCTTATCAATATTCACTAATTCTTTCTACACCTTAGACTCACTATCCAACAATGCTTGTGACTTGGAAGACTTGATTAGACCCATGTTCATTAACTTAGCTTCCTCTTGAATTAGGAGATTTGAAAAGTTATCAAACTTAGGATCAACATATGATGCTCCCATAAAAAGTCAATGGGTATGAAAGCTAGAAACAAACACTGAATACTCAGGACCAAGCTTGGATTACACATTCAGAATCAACTGTAAATCCTCTTATATATGTTGCAATCTTTCAATTGTGTTCTTAATTGCTTAACTTTGGAGATGTAGTCTTGGATGTGGTCAAAACATTTTGGATCAAGATTCATCAAATCATTATCAATCTGATATCCCCTAATCTTATCTGTTTTACCATACAATTTTTAAGAAGTCTCCCAAGACTCTTTAGGTGTTTTGCATGATTCAATATGAAATTGCAAATCAAATGAGACTAATGAACATATGCATCCAAGTGTTTTCTCACGATTAATCTCCCATCTCGCCAATTCTTTAGCATCAATAGGTTGAGAAATGTTTTCCTTTAGATAGCCTATTAAACATTTTCCCACGAGATAGTTCCATACTAATTTTCTCCATGTATCATAATTATGTGGGGTTAGGAGTTCAATTTGAGATTTCCCCATTGCAAGAGCACAAATCAAGCAAAAGAATGAAACCAACCACTAAAAGATTACCCCAAAAATTACTTAATCATGAAACCCCCCAAGCAATATCTAATTTGTGAAACTTTATACTTAGTGCATTTACAATTACCACTTGCCAAAAATAGCAAAGTGGTCTTTGATCTTGGTACATGCAAATGCCAAAAATGGCCATAGTCTCAAAGTAAAAAAATTATAGTTGATGAGATCAAAATTATTAAAACACTAGAAAGTACACAAAAAATTATGCACTTTAAAAAAAAAAATCACCCAAAAATGTTACCATAGAAGCAATATATAAGCTTCTGAAGTTCCCAAAATGAGGATGAAACAACAACACCTATAAGAATCTGAAATTTCTAGAAAAACAAAGAACCAAAATCAAAAATTTATTGCACCACTACAAAGAGCACAAAATTCTACCCCAAATTAAAAAAAATCTTGAAAAAATGATTCAAAATGACTGAGTTATGGGCCTTCGAAGTTGGACTGCAAAATTGAAAACTCCATTGGTGAGGGGGGAATTTTTTTTTCTAGAAAATGTTGATGTCACCCTTCACGAGCTTAAAATTGATGTTCAAATTACCTTCAAATGTTTGCAAGAGCTTAATTTTCACAGCTAGAATCCCGTCGTAGGTTGACTTGATCAAATGAATATTCTTCTAGAGTATTCATAGAATCTTCCTGGCAAATATTCTTAGATGCCGCCAGTTTCTAAGTTTGATTGCCAAATTTTTTGTTGGGCCACTAGGAGTGATTTGACCACCCAAATAAATAAACTCCACTGGATTTTTCAACTGTTGACCAAATTTTAAAGTTTTCACTGTTGAATGTGTGAAGGTGGCGAGGGCCATGGTAGGTCGCTCAGGCATTGCCATATGGCATGCTTTGTGTTGCCTGTGGTACTACCTGGTTGCAGTACCTTGCAATTTGTAGTACCACAGACTTAAAGTCTGCCTTTTGATTTTTTTTACAATAAAATTTTCAAATAAATTTTCAATGGGTTGAAAAGTAATTTTTCTAAAATATTTTTCAAAAATTTTCAAAAATTTATTTATTTATTTTTTGAAAAAAATTGTACCATCAACCAGGTATTTATGGTGTTTGTACAATCGAAGGAGGTGAGATTTTTTCCTCAAGCCCTGGGTGAAGTATTTGGATTTTCACAATTTGATAGTCGATCTTAGGGTTTTTGGCCCTTCTCGAGAATGATGGTAGGGTTGGATTTGACCCAAAATGCTCCAAAAATGCAGCTAGCTTATGGATTTGGCAACCACTCTTTAGCTTCAAACCATCATAGATTTGGCTTCATATGTTTGATTTGGATGAAACAAAAGGAAAAATTGACTATCTCGAACCTTCCAGGCGCAATGGTGAGCTTATATTTGCACCAACAAGCTCTTATTTTAACCTACAATAAAGAGCCAAGAATGAAAGCCCCTCAAATCTAGTATTTATATCAAGTTTTTTTGATTCTCCAGATCATCATATGATGCAAGAGAAGAGCATACTCAACTGTTCAAGATTTACCAACTCTCTTCAATTTAAAAGACTATCCAATGGCACCCAACCCGCTCTGATACCATGTTAGAATTGGCTATGGCTACCAAGGTCTTGAGGCCGAATGGAAAGCACAAAGAGAGAATATGCATATGCAAATATGATTCAATTGATATGTGTACAATGTAGTAGAGACCCCTTGTTTGTATAGCCAAGGTGAGATACAAGATGCCATAGGATTATGACAAGTGTCTTAATCATATGGCATGAGACAACTTATCACACTTACCTAGGTCACATGTGAAACAAGTCAAAATATAAGATAACAACTAATGACAACTAACACCTTCTATAAATATTCCTTCCTAGGACCTAAGTAAACTTAATTTAACGTGTAAATAAGTCCCCTAGTAATGAATTAACTAGGTACAAGACTTTATTTACACCAACACTAACAATAGGCATATTGTAAGGTCCAAAATTTTTATGTCTAGAATTATTCTTCTAATAGAATTCATGTTGTTATATGGTGTGATCAAAATGAGGTTGAGATACATTAATTGGTTAATTTTGTGTGATGATGAGAATACTACTAAGATTTACTTATGCTATTTTTCCTAACACTTATATCATGAGTAAGTATTTTAATTGTAACAATTATGTGTGTATTCAAACTAAGATTGAAAGACTCAATATTTTTAATGATTTTAAAAATGAATATCTAAGGTATTTTGTATTTAAAAATTAGGGAATAAGTGGATGTTTTAAGTTGTGATAATTGTATGGTTATTTGATTTAGGGAAGTTTTTTTTTTATCATAGAGATATGAATGAAAATACCTACTCTAGGTGGATTAGAATGATGGTTTTGTTCTCATAGTCATAGTTGATATTCTTATTTTGATATGAATTGTACTAGTTATTATTTGATATAATCAGATGATTTCCTTTATGTGAATATGCAAGCATATGTTATCAAGATAAGATTTAATGGATTAAATGTTCATTTGTGGAGGTTTATAAATTATTCAAATTCTATGCGATTTAGTGATTATCTATTGAAAACATGGGTTTGGAAAGATATAATTGATTTGATACATTATTGTTATAATATGTTTAAATTTGATTACTAATGCTTTAGCTATTATCATTTCTCATGATATACTAATATTTATGTTTCAAGTGATCAGGTGAAATTATGAATGAAATTCAAGGGTCACATAGCAAGTTCTATATGTGTTATTTTTTGTGGCTATTAATCTTAATTCGTTTGGAGGAATTAAGATCATGTGCTATATGAATGTATAGTGGTGTGAATATGTTGTTTTTGTGGTATAATTTATTTTTTGATGTCATTTTTTTGTGAGAAAACTATTTCTTGTATCCTCGTGAGTTGTTTTCTAGTATATCCCTTTTAGGAGATCTATGTGGCTTTTATGTGAATTAATAAAGTTTTTATAATCTAAATATGACCCTAGGTGTTAGGCATATGGGAGAGGGTATATTAAACCTTTAAAATACCTTTTAATATTTTTTTAAACACCTTAACATTCTCATTTCAAAAGGATGGAGAAATGGGGAGTTAGTTGGTGGTTGGGGTAGTTAGGAGAGGAAGTTTCTCCCCCTTTCTCTATTTACATCTCCTTCTTGAGTGGAGAGCTTGGGATTTTTATTTTCTATAAGATTTTAAATTTATTTTAGAAATTATTTTAGAAGGGAAATTTTCAAGGTGAGAGAGAAAAGAGAGAAGGGTAGAGAGGAAAGATTTAAAGGAGAAGGAGGCTTGAATGATCTCCATCAATTATACCAATTTGGATAGCATATCAAGGTAGGATTCAACCCTCTTGTTTGGAATTTGAAATATTTTTGTAAATGTTGACATCGAGTGTTTTCATTTCATATGATTGTTGTGGTAAACTGTGAATCTTTAAGTGAAATTATGTTATGATTTGTGGGGTTTTTGGGTATGAGTACCCATAATGTTTATTTTGGATATGAACATACTCCCTTGTGTTTAATAAGGAGGAATAAGAGAAGTGTGAATGGTATAATGTGTATAAAACGATGCCAAGGAAATTGGAATATGTGTGTATTAAATATTATATGCAATGAAGAAATCTTATCTCTTAGTGGTAGAGTTCCCATTTTCCTTATGTGGGATTTCAAGTAGGAATCATTTGTGTGAGTGTGGTTTGAAATGGGATGTTGCATTGTGTAAGAACTTGTATTATTAAATGTATTGTGATATATTATTGTTTAAAAAATTTGTGTTAAATATTGTATGAAATGGGAAATGTATGTACACCCTTGAATGCTATGTGACCCCTAGCTTAGTGGTAAGTTGTATTCAACCCTATAATCAGGTGGAGAGCCCATTGACCTATGTTGTTTTTTTCTTATTAATTCTACTTTTTTGGTCCATGTATTAAGGAGGAAGATTATCTTAAGATCGCCAAATTTATGGCCTATAAAATAAGGTTACATGTTGATTATAGTTCATTTTGGAAGATTCAAGAACTCATTGGATAAAATGTGTGATAGGGTATTGAAGAGTTAACTAGAAAATACTTTATTTTTTCAATTGTGTAAAAACATAAATACACAAATGTTTTGTTCATTTATTATTTTTCTTTATGGCTATAGAAAGGAAATAGATAAATTGTTTTTCCAAAGCAGATAAAGTTTAAATTAGTAGTTATTATATAAAATGGGATAAAAATATAATACATATTTTGGAAATAAATTTAAGGGGAATTAGGTTAATGTGGGTAAATCTTCTTTCACTTTAGCAATAGGGTATAAATAGAATTAGATAATGATGTACAACAAAATTTTAATCATTCTGTGTTCTAGATTTTATTTTGAAATTTGTATTGGCTAATATCAATTTTAAAAATTACCTTTATTTTTTTAACAACCCATTTCACTACTATACCTTCATTATTATATAAAATGGGATAAAAATATAATACATATTTTGGAAATAAATTTAAGGGGAATTAGGTTAATGTGGGTAAATCTTCTTTCACTTTAGCAATAGGGTATAAATAGAATTAGAAATGATGTACAACAAAATTTTAATCATTCTTGTTCTAGATTTTATTTTGAAATTTGTATTGGAATACAATTTTAAAAATTACCTTTATTTTTTTAAAACCCATTTCACTACTATACCTTCATATTATACATTAATAATATAAATTTATTTATTTATCATTAATCTTTGTAAAAATAATAAGCAATATGTATGTATGTATGAATGCATGCATGCATGTATGTATATATATGTATATACATATATATGCATATATATTATATATAATATATATAATATATGTATATAAACTTATATATAATATATGTATATAAACATATATATAATATATGTATATAAACATATATATACATATATGTATGCATATATACTAAATATCAATGGGCTTAGTAATGTAAATATATATATATATATTATATAATATAAATATATATTTTATATATGTGTTTGTATCATATATATTATACATAAAACATTTAAGTTTATATATAATATAAATTAAAAAAATAAAAGTTATATATATATATATATAACATAAAAATTACCATTTTCATGGCTATGGCTACAGATATATACATAATGTATCTTTGTGTTCAAAATTTTTCAAAGGGTTGTTGACTTAAAATTAAATATATAAAAAATTGAAATACTATCACGTCCCACACCACCAAACCAGCATGCCCAGGGTTACCCCTAGAAGACCCATCTGTATTGATTTTGAAAACACCAAGAGGGGGAGGGTGCCAACGACCCACCCTTGAAATCTTCCACAAAGGGTGCAAACACCTATTTCTGAAAAAGTTGTGGATCCATCCACCTACTAGGAACAAGAGCATTCCCTGGAAGAGGAAAATTAAACTAGTTACAAATATCAATCTCCTCGGGAACAGGGCTTGTTGACGTGCGTTTTGGCACAACAACATGCAAACATAATACTGCTACTTTGTTTCTCCTGAAAGAGAAAGATGATCACATGGATATCTCAACTCCCAAGGTCTATGTAGTTGGTTCTCAACTATGCTAATGTTGCTCAATTCGTCAATGTAACAGTAATGTTCAAGGGGCCTGCTGGTGTTGGGCTTTTGGATCGTTCTAAGATCAAGCATGAAATAAAATCTAATTTAACTGGGGTTTTAAAGAAACACCAAAAGATAGATCAGAGCTTGAAATAGAAAAGAACAATAGTTCATCTAATCTTAGCCAGACTTGTTAACTTCAAGGAATTGTAAACTAAAACTGTAAAACAAAGTAAACTTGTGATTGACACACAGCCTCTTTCATTCATAGTGCTAACTCGAATAACATATTTTAAGTTACTATTTAAATTAAACACAAAATAACATTTCATTCCTTCAAGACTTCACAAATCAAATGATCAAATTAAGACATGTATCATTCAGGAACACAAAATAAAGTAGATTAAACTCTGATTGCTTCTATTGTTATTAAAAATAGATAAGCAATATTTACAAAGCTAGCACAATCACCAGTGTATAGAGAATCTATTTCTCCAGATTTTTTCCAACTACACTAAGAGAACTTGGAAAATACATTACAGTATGTACTTAACCTAACTGCTAATAAGAAGACAAAGGGAACTCCCACTACAAAGAATCGGGATGCAGGTATGTCTTCTCTTATCGACTTTTCTTTCTAATTTCTAACTCTTCTACTCTTCTATATCAATTCTAAAAGTTCTAACTCTAAAAATTCTAACACTAGAAGTTCTAACCGCAAAAACTCTAACCTTTACAAAGAGGAAAGAATGCCTTTATAGAAAGTGTGTACCAAAAGAATGCGCTGTCCCCAGCACTAGGGATTTACAAAAATATCTGCTTCCAGGAGAGTCGGCTCTCAGACCTTTCTAAGGAAAGTCAAAATTGCATTCAAAGCGGAGCCCTACTATTCATATTGCTAAAAGGTTGTTCTGGGAATGACCTTAGATCTTTTGCAATTGCAACATTTACTCTTTTGTCTCTATGTCCATCTTTGAACTGCATCAAGGATGCCTTGAATGCCCCAAGATATCTTCATCAATACTGATCTACCTCTTTGCCAATAGTCACTACAATTGTCCTATGAGTCATAGTTTTTTCCTCTTCCCTTCAACTTCCTTTCTATTCTGGACTTCTCTGTACGTTGATTGTCCTCTGGAAGCACCATCGGGCCTCCCTGTAGATTTTAGCATTACACCTGAGCCAATCCATAGCCTTTGGATCTCAGAAAGAATCCATTTCGCTTGCACTCTATTGGTCTTCTTGCACAGGGATGGTCAATCAGTCAATCTTCTTCTGATTGGAGGAATAGAGGCCACACAGGATTCCTTGGTGGTCAAAGGTGGTTCAAATTGAATCACATGTCGGTGAGACACTCATCATGTCTCCTCGACATGCGATTATCACTTTTATCAACCATCAACATAACATTAGAAAGTCAGCAAGATGTTTCGGCAAGCTACAGAAGTCATATCGAGCTCACAAAGACCATCGGCAAGACCTCCATTGGTCGGTGGGACATCTCGACGATCCCCCGAATCCTCCGATGAGCTCTTTTTTCATGTTGGGGAGACCATCGCTTGTCGCTGTGACCTCATGGTGAAGTCTTCTTTATCTCTCCCCAAGCTCTCTCTTCTTCTTCAGGCTTGAACTCCTTTTTCCTTTCGGCAAGACTTTTCATGGTCAGGGAGACCTTTTACCAATTTCCTATTTTCTTGTCGGGCTCCCTTTGTATTTGCCAGACTAGCTCCCTTCGCTGAGACCCTATACCGAATCCACTTTACTTTATGTCGGCGAGACTAAGTCCCCTCGCCAAGACATCTTGGTGAGCCTTCCTTTCTCTAGCGAGCACACCCTGTCAGGGAGACATCATCGGGTCGGCAAGACATCTTACCGACCTCGTTCAATCCGCTTAGAGTCTCCTTGAGTTCCTTTTATTCCCATGGGCTTGGTCTTTTCAACGTGACCTCCTCATGTTGGTGAGACTTCTCGCTGAGAGCGCTATCTTTTGGCGATCTCCTTTTGTTTCGGGGGAACACCGCTCAGTCACCGAGATATCTTAGCGAACCCAGATCACTATGTTGATGCTGCTTTTGTCATTGTGATGTCACCTCTTCAGCCATACATTATGCCGAAGGTTTTATCCTTTGCCGAATGCAACTCCCTTCGGTGAGACCCACACCAATTGGCCAGACCTCCTGCCGAAGGCAAAATTATTGTTGACCTTAGACCTTTGGTGGGACCCTTCCCTGTTAGCATGACGTTCCATGGTTGGGGAGACCTCTCTTTGAACTCATTTCTTTTCCCTGAGACATCTCCATCGGGGAGACTTCTTGGCAAAGCCACTTTGTTTTGCTGATACTGCCTTACTTTGACAACAATTCACCCCGTCGGTGAAACATCTTACCGAAGCCACCTTGCTCTTAGTGAACTTCCTTCATGTTGCTGAGACTTCCCTCGGTCGGTGAGACTTTACACCGACCAAGGCTTCCTTCGCCAAACTTTTTTGTTGCCGAGACTTCCCTTGTGGTCATACCGATAGACCCCCCCCTTTTTGTGCCTTGTGGGCATGACCAAATGTATTCGCTAAGACCTCCCTCCAAAGGAAAGTCTTTCGTCAAAAGGCATACCTTTATCAATGGTCGATGAGACATGGAGAAGTCGTTGAGACTTCTCCCCGAAGGAAATCTCCTTTTGTCGATAGGAGATGCCTATTCGTCGGGATGATGACCTTTGTCCTGTTGATAGTTGCCTGCATATAAATTCCACTTGCTGTGACATCTCCGGGGTCCTACCGACTATTGCCTTAGCTGATTTTTATGACCAACTAGACTGGGGAAAGCATTCCAAGTGAAATCACTTGAGAAATATTACCATGTGTGTGGCCTATTCCTGCAAAACAAATGCTTCCATTAGTCCCCAATGAATATAAAGTATATTAAAATAAAATATCCATTGTTTATGATTATTTCATTCAATTTTCAGCAAGAAGGAAACCAACTCAAGCTGAGACAAAACCAGAATTAAATCGGATAGATCAAAAGTCAAAATTAGGAGGAAAGCAAAAGAATTCCAAAGAGGAAAGGAAGTAACCAAAAGAAAAAGGAAACCAGAAAGAGAAAGGGAGACCCATTTTGTTCCAACTCAAAATGGGGGTGGTTATGCAAGGTATAACAAATGGCGACTCGACTAGGAAAATGGTTTAACCATTTTCAAGAAGTTGAAGGCTTCAACTACCCAAAACTCCTAGCTGATGACAGACACAACTCCAGTTGGGTCAGTTTTAACAAGCAAGGTTGAGCTAGAATCTCAAATGTAATCCAATAGTAACTAGCCTTGAATCTATGTGTGTGCTTGATAGTGTATCATCTGTTCATAAAGTTTTCTCTATCTTTCAAGCAACAATGTGCAAGATTTGAGCTACATGAGTTGATTCCTTTTAGCTGTCATGCAATGATATCTTGGACATTGCTTCGCTTCTAGTCAGGTGTCCATAGCCCTGGTAGAGATATTGGAATCATCAATTCATATTGAACTCTTTTTCTTTAGATAATTATTTTCTTTTCTCTTTTTTTTTTCTCATAGAGTTTCAGATATTTCATTTAGTTCTTTTTCAATATGTCAGATGTTTAACATTTGATCTGGATTGAAAACTACCATGGACCTCAAGACAACACTTGGGAATCAGATTTTTCACTCAAATCTTGCAACACCATAGTCCTAGGACAAATATACCCTTACAAGAGGAGATGTTATTAATGATTTGTGAAAGATTCGGAGGAGCTAATGAAGGTTACTTACTTTGCACCTTGTCTTCAAAACTCTCACAACTCTTATTGACAACAAGCATGAAACAAAGAGTTTAGGACAAAATCACCCAATCAGAAAGCTTGAAAATACTTAAACCACTTCTCCTTGTGACCATAGCATACTTCAGATAATAACCCACAATTTCAGATGGAAAGGATAGATCAAACCCAAAGACCAAAACAAAAACAAAAACAAAAACCACATAACCAAGGAAACAAAAAGATAAAAGGAAAGACAAACAAACAACCAGCAAACTATTTATAGACAAAGAGTGAACTACTTACACAAAAAGCAACATATTATTTACAAGCAGAAACACATAAACAATTTACATAAATACAACTTATTTACAAATAGGAGACAAACAAATTACTTACATAAAGAACAACGAATTATCTACATGCAAAACAGAAATTAACAAGCCCTATGACTCAAAATAGTGCTTAAGAAACTTTCCATTAACAAGCAATGGGATAGGTTCTCCAATTAGAGTACTTAGTCAGAAAGCATTTTCCCCTAGGATCTCAATAATCTGATAGGGACCTAGCTAGAGTTTATCAAATTTTTGGTGGCTTCCCTTCTTTTCACTGGCTTTATCCCATAGCAATACTAGGTCAGATATCCTAAAAGCTCTAATTTTGACCCTTTTTTCAAACCAACGTTTGACAATAGCCTGGTGCCTAAATAATTGTTGCAATGTGGCATCTCTTTGTTCTTCTAATTTCAACAAAGTAGCTAATCTGACTTCTATCCTATTGTCATTAGAGTAGAATTTCTACATGAACTCAAGGATAGGTATTTGCATACGGATAGGAAAGACAGGCTCTTGGCCATATACCAGCTTGAATGGTGAGGTGTTTAAAGCAGCCTTAATCCTTATCCTATTCACCCATAATGTGAATCTCAGCTGGGTATGCTATTCCCTAGGGTTATGCTCTAACAGTTTTTTTATTACCCCTAGAAGGTTCTTATTGGTTGACTCTACTACTCCATTTCCTTGTGGGTAATAATTTGAGGAATACTTCAAGACGATTTTGTGCTCATATGCCTAAGAAATAAATTCGGTAGAAGAAAAGGCAGAGCCATTGTCACATACCAGAGCAAAGGGTACCCCAAACCTTGTAGTGATGCACTCGGTGAGGAACTTGATCACTACCTCTATGGTGTTGTTCTTGCAGGGTATAGCCTCTGTCCATCTTGTGCAATAATCAGTAGCAGTCAAGATAAACTTGTGTCTTGCAGAAGAATTTGGGTTAATCACCCTAATAAAATCTAGTGCCCATTGGGAAAATGGCCTTATCTCATAGATGGGCTGCAAAGGCATGGCTGAATGGCGTTCCCTTGGTGCAGAAAACTGACAGATGTGACATGTCCTCACATGTTGATGGGCATCCTTAAACACATAAGGCCAATAATAACCAAATCTGAGGTTCTAGTGCACCAATGAATCTGCAAAACCATGACCTGTGCCATGTTTCCCATGAAACTTAGAGATCACATGTTGAGCCTCTTGATGATCAAGGAATCTTAGGTATACTCCTTCGAAATTCCTCCTTTATAGCAACCCTCCTTTGAGCATGTAATGAGAACTCTTCATTCTTAGGGCTCTCTTGTGAGTGGCATTCATTCCTTCTAGACATCTATTGTTGAGCATAAAGCAAATGGTATAAGCATACCAGGGGTCATTGGAGAAGGATTCGGTTGTGTATTGTTGACAGATGATGTTGTCTCCAACATTCGCCGTGGACTAAGACAATCTTGTACCCCTGACTAGTTTCATCAGGTGTATCTCCAGATCGAATTCTTGTAGGATGGCCATCCATTTGCCTCTCCTTTCTCCCAGCTCACTCTGCATCAATAGGGACTTCACAGCCGCGTCAAGAACTACAACGACAATTTGACTTCAGAGAATGTAATGCTAGAATTTCTTAACATCCCGAACCAGCATGAATGGAGAGCTCATGAATGCTTCTCCAGAGGTGGATATTTGTGTAGATGTCTAAATTTGGACACTTAATTTATCCAAATTCATCCCCTTTCGTCTTATTTTCGTTAATTAAGTAATACTGCTATTATTTAATTAATATCTTTAATTCTGCCAAATCCCTAAGGTATTTAATCAATAATACCTTATCTCTTTAATCCTCCTTCATCAATTGAATTAAATAAATATTCCATTTATTTAATTCCTTCATGTCACATCCTCCATCATTTTTATCTTATCTTAATCCTTCTTCTAATCCCATCATTAGGATGTGCACATGCCTAATCCTTGATTAGGATGTGTCACATCCTCCAACTTTTGCAAGTTAGCCTCTAATCTCTCTTAGCCACCTAACCATCCTCTAATCCCTCACTAACTAGCCTAATTAACCTCTCAAGGAATTTTTAATTCCTTTTATTCTTTCAAGGAATATTAAATTCCTTTTCTCTTCCCCATGTCTTTTATGACGTGTCCTTGGTCAACCCTATTAAAGGCTTTCTCCTCTTGGACAAGGCACTCCACTTCCCTATGTGAATTTTTAATTCACCTTTTAATCCCCCAATGCATTTAAGGAATTTTAAATTCCTTCCCTCTTCCCCATGAGAATATTTGAGGAATTTTTAATTCCTTACATGTCCTCTCCCCCACATGAGGACAAGTACCTCCTTTATGAGGAGATCTTGTCCAATCCCAAGGTACTTTGTACCCCCCTCCATGTCATGTCCTTCTCCTTCCACCTCATGTCCACTTCATCTTTTAGGGCTATCTCACATGCCACATGTCAAGATGTGAGGGCTTGTGAGTTCTCAACTCACCTTAGCCCTACATCTTGATATTTTGGTGGCTCAATCTTGACCCTCCATTTCCCCTAGGAATTCTCAAAATTCCCATAAATACCCCCTCTTTTCTCTTATTTGGGGGAGATCATTTGTGCTAACCAAACTCTTGCAGTTTTGTTTCTCAACTTATACTTAGCCATTTTTCTTGTTCTCATCCACTTGCACTCATCCTCACATCATCATCTAGTTTGCACATCCTGCCATCCAAGGAGCATACACATCAAAGATCGAAGGGCCAACCAAAGGATCGATTCGACGCAAGGTATAGAGTTCCATTTTGTTGCTTTCATCTTGTGTTGTTTCCAACTTAGGCTAATCTTGAGGTGTAGGTTGTTTTTGTGTTTATTTGCACTCTTTCACTTGTTGCTTGTTTTCTAACACCCACATTCGACCTATCACAATTTGATTTCCATGTTTTTGAATGGAGAGCTCATGAATGCAATCGGCCTCTCCTTTGCCTCTCCTTTTTTGTTCAGTTAGAATAGTCGCGCATGAATGCTCAGAGTCAAAAGAGTAAATGTAAAATAGTCTAAGATAGTTGGTCTTGGTGAGCATAGGTGCTTTTGAGATGGACTGCTTGACTTGTGAGAATGTAGCCTTTGCTTCCTCAGTCCACTCTATCTTGGCGTCTTTCTTCATCATCTCATTCAATGGTTTCACGATTTCAGCAAAGCCCGTAATGAACTTTCTCACAAAGTTGATTTTCCCAAAGAAAGACCTCATTTCCTTTCTGCTTCCTGGCCAAGTGATCTTCAGAATGGATTCAACTCGATCTGGGTCAATTGAAATCCCTCTTTCAGAAATTATGTGTCCCAGCAGCTTCCCTTCAGAAACCTCGAACACACATTTTTTTGGATTCAATGAGACTCCATACTAGATACACCTCTCAAGAACTTTGGCTAAGTTCGCAACATGATTCAATCGGTCCTTGGAGAACACTGTCAGGTCATCCATATAGACAATGATGCACTTACTGATTAGGTCCTTGAATGCTATGTCCATGGCACGCTGGAAAGTTGCTCCAGCATTTATCAGACTGAATGGCATCCTCCTACACGCGAATGTTCCCCACTTTGTAGTGAAGGCGGTCTTCATTCTGTCTTCACAGTCGACCATCACTTGGTTATATCTAGAGTAACCATCCAAGAATGATATCATTTGAGATCCATTGACAGTCTGTAAGACCTCATCCAGTGAAGGTAGTGGATAGTTATCTTTTTCTGAAGCCTTGTTCAGATTTCTGAAGTCGACACATAACCTGATTTCCCCGTTCTTCTTACGAACTGGGACTAAGTTAGCCACCCAGGTTGAATGGCACATAGGGAAGATTATTCATATAGAGAGCAGCTTCTGGACTTCCTTAAGGATCAATGGCTCAATCAAAGTGTTGATAGGGCGTTGTTTTTGTCGAAATGGCTTAGCTTCAGGCTTCAGGGGAATAGTATGAGTCATTATAGTAGCATCAAATGTCTTTAAGTATTCATATCCCCAATCAATTACAGAAATATCTTTCTTGAGTTCCTTTAATATGTCTTTCTTGATTGATTTGGGGCAAGCCTTCCCTATGTAGACATTCCTTTCAAGGCCAGAATTGGCCAGGTTAACTGTCTCATATTTGCCTCCCTTTTCTTCAGCTAATATCTTCTCTCAAACCCTTGGAACTGAGTCAAAAATTCTCTCCAAGGCCACCATTCCCTTAGGAATGTTATTATTCTTTAAGTTAAGAACTCCTTCTGTATCACATTCCTCAAGGCTCCAATCCCCTTGATCTCTGTTGGACTCATCAATAATTTTCCCCTCAAAGACATCTAAGCTTGCTAAGAAAGCTAGAATATGTCAATCGCCATCAAAGACTTGAAAGTTTGTGATGTTGTCAAGAATTGTAGGGATATAAATTAATTCCACTGAGAATTTCTTGAGGTTAGAGCCTTGCATAGGTTCCAGGGTGCTTGCAGCAACAACCAATGAATCAACTATTTGATTTTCTTCTCTAGGGATTAAGCTAATCCCAAAGGCATCAAAGTCCTCAATCAGGTTCCATACTCGATTTCTGTAAGCTACCAGCCTTCTGTTGTGACATGTATATTGACTACGCACTTGCTTGACAACAATTTATGAATCTCCCTTGACCATCAAGGCTGTAACTTTCTTCTTATGTGCAAACATCAATCCCTGTTCAAGAGCTTCATATTCTGCCATGTTATTGGTGCATCCAAATTGCAACCTATAAGAAGCAAAGAAAGTTTTTCCTTTGGGGCTGGTTAGTACAATACCAACACCACTACCTATCTTAGATTTGGATCCATCAAAGGTGAGGGTCCACAATTGATCAGGGGTTGGAGTTGATTCTTTTGAAGTTTTTATGGGTGTTTGATCTAGATGAGTCACAATTGGGGCTGCTTGATCTTTTGCATCAGGTATAGGGAAAGGATACTCTATAAGTTCTTTAGGTATGGTTCCCAATTTTGGTTTAGTTACATCATCTAACCTGTGGCTATCCTTTTGATAGTCATTTGTGCTTTTGGTTAACCCCTTGGGTTTTGGTATATTTGTGGGTGAAGGAGTGTCAAGCAAACCTTGAGGTTGTTCCTTATCAATATGTTGATTTGGACATGTGTCTAGAGTAGGTTTGATCTAAGAAGGAACCTTGGTTGAAGGTATCCTATCCACAGTTAACATGGTTGCTTCTTTGGCCTCAAATGAGAAGCGGTCTGCAATGGTCTCAGGGCAACTTGTGTTAGCTTCCCCAGCTTGGGAAACATGATTTAAAATGTCAATACAAGGTTGACAAGTCAATTCAGAGTGGCTTTTGTTATGTACCCTGCACCAATTAGGGAGCATGAGACTCTATAGATCGGTATCTTCCCCTAAGACCAGTTGGTCTTGTTACGGATTTTTGACTAATGCCTGCTGATTTTCATCAATCGTAAGATCAAGGAGCTTTTGTATGGGTAGTTCTTTAGGATTGAGAACAAAAAAGGTTAAAGCTTCTTCTCTTTTATAAACACCCATCTTAGTTTTGAAATAGGCTACCTCATTGGGACAATCATATTCAGTAATGATATGCTTGAGGCGAGGCTCACTTTCAATCCTAATCTGAGTAGGAATCCCTCTCCATGGCAGCCACATATGTGAAAAGTCAAGGGAAAGATATCCCCTTATAATTTTCATCAGATCTCTACTCAATAGCGTACCATAGGTCTCGGGAATATCTTCCACTTGAATATCTATGTTGGTTAGGATCCTAAGATCTGATCCTACTTGAACATGTATGTTTCTTAATTCCTCTACTACGTTAAATTTTGTTTTGTCAAGTTGGATGACCTTGTTAGTTTGGACAGGGTCCAACCCCAATTTCTTACATATAGAATATGGCATGACATTACCTAAAGCCCCTGAATCTAACAAATAGTTATGTAGATTCTTCCCACAAGTTCTTAAACTTAGGAGAAATGGTGGGGTACCTACCTTATTTCTGTACAAGGTTGCATTCATGTCCCTAACAGGTGTTGCCTTGTTCTTTCCTTTTGATTTGTCAGCTTGGTCCAAGGATTTTAGCACTATCTCCCTTTGAGCAGGGCACCATTTTAAAATATCAAAATATGACAACGAAGTCTTTTGTTTCTGCATCTCAGAAACAATGTCAAATTTTGTACTATAACTTGAATTACTTTTGAAAACAATAGAGGAATTACCCTTGTTATGAAGGTTAGGCGGGCCTTTTGGTGGAGGAGGATTATAAAAACACTTTGATTTGGAGGCACCATGTGATTAGGAGGTGCTGATGTAGTGAATGGACCTTTATTCTGATTTCGCAAGAAGTGTCCTCCTTTGGCCTGAAAGGCTTGGGCATCATATGAATCTTCCTCTGGTTCATTCTCCTCTTGCCTTGGGAATGAGGACTCTTCTTCAAAGAGGTCATAAGCCATTGTAGTATCCATTGAGTCACCTCCTTTGTTTGAATTCCCCTGGAATGTGTGAGCATCTTCGTGTGCCATCTTGACAACTTTCTCCATCTGAGGGAAGTTTATCTTAGAATGTGTTGTAGTATCATGCAGCCTACACCAATTAGTCATGAAGTTGAGGTTAGCCACGTTTGCAGTATGTGCTCTCTCCTCATTTGCTTGATAGTTGTGAGAGACTCCACCATTATTGGGCCCTATATTCCATTTCTTGTTGTTATTTGTCCTTTGGTTATACCCTCTATTTTGGTTTTGGTACCCTTGGTTGGAGGAGTTTTGGCCTTGATAACCCCTTTGGTTGTAATTGTTATGATTCTGATAGTTACCTTGATTGTTTTGGGAGGGGTTCAATCAAAGTTGAACCATGTCATTGGTGACTTGGGACAACGTTTTCTTCAAGGTTTCTACCTCATTTGTAAGCAGGATTGTTTTCTCACTCTCCACATTCTTAGCAGCAGGTGGTTGACCACCATGATTTGGTGTTCCAATTTGGTTCTAATGACCATGGGAACTTTGAGGAAGCTGTGATTATTGAAAGAAATCAGGAGTTCCAGTAGAAAAGAATGGGATAGGAGGTTGAGTTTTCAATTCAGATATAGGCCCATAATGGGAAGGAGACATTCCTAGGACAGTGTTGAATAGAGGAGTTGGGCTATGCATTTGATATCCTATCGAAGGGAAACCTCCTCCTAGGCCTCCTTGTTGAGAATTGATTTGTTGCTGCAACTTGATAGCTAGATGATAGACTTTGGATAGAGAATCAATATCAGCTGATTGATAAGTCCTTTGCAAGAACAAGCCAAGCAAGGGATCTATAACTCTAAAATATGCTAGAATGGCACTATTCTTAGTGACTAGATAGGGATCTTGCAATCTCCTATACATTCGCTAGAATCTGGTATTGAATAAAGGCAAGGATTCACCTGGTTCCTTCCTGATGGTAGCAAATTGATGATATAAAAGAGTTGGGTCCACATAAACCCTAAACTGGTTGATAAAGGCATTTTCCAAATGTTTCCAGGTCAGAATGGAGCCTTCAGGGAGATTAAGGTGCCAATTGTATGCCATGTCCCCTAAGGAGTAAGGGAATAACCTACAAACTACATCATTGTGGGCTATCTTAGCTCTAGTAAAAGCATCCTTGAAAGCTTGTATGTGCTCCTCAACACTTCTTGACTCACCATGAATGTACTTGGGGTAGAATTTATCAAGGTTCTTGGGAATATCGTGAAAACCTCCAGGAATAGTCCCCAATGGAGAGGGATTATTCTGAAAGAACATCATTAGTGGGGGTGGTGGTGGTTGAGCTAGTTGTTGTATGGGTTGAACCAGTTGTTGAATAGGTCAAACCATATGTGATGACAACTGAGGTGGATTGGATGGTGGATTGATGAGTACCCACTAGGGTATTGGTAAAAATCCTAGTGGAGTGAGTAGGGCTGATAAGGGTGGTATGATGGTGGCCCCAGTTTTGTGAACCTTGTGTCTTGTTGGGGTCTTGAGTTCTATCAATGGTGATGGATTTTCAACTGATCAAAGAACTCTTCGGGACCTTTTTGGTGAGAAAAATTGAGTGTTATCCAGCTTTCCCTTCTAGGCCCTCCTTCTAGCACCAATCTCTGTTGAAGTGAATTTGGAGAAACAACATACAAATAGAATATTGCTACTCTGTTTCTCTTGAAAGAGAAAGATGATCACATGGATATCTCAACTCGCAAGGTCTATGTAGTTGGTTCTTAACTGTGATGATGTTGCTCAATTGGTCAATGTAACATTAATGCTCAAGGGGCCTATTGTTGTTGGGCTTCTCGATTGTTCTAAGATCAAGCATGAAATAAAACCTAATTTAACTGGGGTTTTAAAGAAACACCAGAAGATAGATCAGAGCTTGAAACAAAAAAGAACAATAGTTCATCTAATCTTAACCAGACTTGTTAACTTCAAGGAATTGTAAACTAAAACTGCAGAACAAAGTAAACTTGTGATTGACACACAGCCTCTTTCATTCACAGTGCTAACTCGAATAACAAATTTTAAGTTACCATTTAAATTAAACACAAAATAACATTTCATTCCTTGAATATTTCACAAATTAAATGATCAAATTAAGACAAATATCATTCATGAACACAACATGATGTAGATTAAACTCTGATTGCTTCTACTATTATTAAAAACAGATAAGCAATATTTACAAAGCTGGCACAATCACCAGTGTAAAGAGAATCTATTTCTCCAGATTATTTCCAACTACACTAAGGGAACTTGGAAAATACATTATAGTCTGTACTTAACCTAACTGCTAATAAGAAGACAAAGGGAACTCCCATTACAAAGAATTAGGATGCAGTTATGTCTTCTCTTACTGACTTTTCTTTCTAATTTCTAACTCTTCTACTCTTCTCTATCAATTCTAAAAGTTCTAACTCTAAAAATTCTAACACTATAAGTTCTAACCGCAAAAACTCTAACCTTTATAAAGAGGCAAGAATGCCTTTATACAGAGTGTGTACCAAAAGAATGTGATGTCCCCAACACTAGGGTTTTACAAAATATCTGCTTCTAGGAGAGTCGGCTCTTAGACCTTTCTGAGGAAAGTCAAAATTGCATTCAAAGTGGAGCCCTGCTGTCCATATTGCTGAAAGGTTGTTCTGGGGATGACCTTAGATCTTTTGCAACTGCAACATTTACTCTTGTCTCCATGTCCATCTTTGAACTGCATCGAGGACACCTTGAATGCCCCATGATATCTTCATCAATACTGATCTACCTCTTTGCCAGTAGTCACTACAGCTGTCCTATGAGTCACAATTTCTTCGTCTTCCCTACGGCTTCCTTTCTATTTCAGACTTCTTTGTACGTTGACCGTCCTCTAGAAGCATCATCGGGCCTCCCTGTAGATTTGAAAATTACACCTGAGCCAATCCATAGCCTTTGGATCTTAGAAAGAATCCATTTCGCTCGCACTCTGTTGGTCTTCTTGCATAGGGATGGTCAATCAATCAATCTTCTTTTGATTGGAGGAATAGAGGCTATGCAGGATTCCTTGGCGGTCAAAGGTGGTTCTCATTGAATCGCATGTTGGTGAGACACTCATCGTGTCTCCCCGACATGTGATTATCACTTTTATCAACCATCAACATAACATTAGATAGTCGGAAAGACATTTCGGTGAGCTGTAGAAGTCACATCGAGCTCACAAAGACCATCAGCAAGACCTCCATTGGTCGGTCGGACATCTCGGCAATCCCCTGAATCCTCCGGCGAGCTCAATTTTCATGTCCGAGAGACCATTGCTTGTCGCTGTGACCTCATGGCGAAGTCTTCTTTAGCTCTCCCCGAGCTCTCTCTTCTTCTTCGGGCTCAAACTCCTTTTGCCTTTCGGCAAGACTTTTCGTGGTCGGGGAGACCTTTTACCGATTTCCTCTTTTCCTTCCAGGCTCCCTTTGTATTAGCCAGACCAGCTCCCTTTTTCGAGACCCTATACCAAAGCCACATTGCTTTACGTTGGCAAGACTAAGTCCCCTTGCCAAGACATCTTGGCGAGCCTTCCTTTCTCTAGCAAGCACACCCTGTCGGGGAGATATCATCGGGTCAACAAGACATCTTACCAACCCTGTTCAATCTACTCAGAGTTTGCTTGAGTTCCTTTTATTCCCTCGGGCTTGGTCTTTTCAGCGTGACTCCTCATGTCGGTGAGACTTCTCGCTGAGAGCACTATCTTTTGGCGATCTCCTTTCATTTCAGGGGAACACCGCTCGGTCGCCGAGATATCTTGGAGAACCCAGATCACTATGCCGATGCCGCTTTTATCATTGTGACCTCACCTCTTCGGCCAGACATTATGCCGAAGGTTTTATCCTTCGCCAAATGCAACTCCTTTCGGTGAGACCCATGCCAATCGGCCAAACCTCCTGCCAAAGGAAAAATTATCGCTGACCTTAGACCTTTGGTGGGACCCTTCCCTATCAGCATGATGTTCTGTGGTCGGGGAGACCTCTCTCCGAACTCGTTTCTTTTCACCGAGACATCTCCATCAGGGAGACTTCTCGGCAAAGCCACTCTGTTTTGCTGATACCGCCTTACTTCAGCAAGAGTTCACCCCATCAGTGAAACATCTTATCGAAGCCACCTTGTTCTCGGTGAACTTCCTTCATGTTGCTGAGACTTCGCTCAGTCGGTGAGACTTTACACCGACCAAGGCTTCCTTCGTTGAACTCTGTTGTCGCCGAGACTTCCCTTGTGGTCATACCAATAGACCCCCCCCCCCATTTTGTGCCTTGTCGGTGTGACCAAATGTATTCGTCGAGACCTCCCTCCAAAGGAAAGTCTTTCGCCAAAAGGCATACCTTTATCAGTGGTCAGTGAGACATGGAGAAGTCACCGAGACTTCTCCCCGAAGGAAATCTCCTTTTGTTGATAGGAGACCCCTAGTCGCCGGGACGATGACCTTTATCTTGTCAATAGATGCCTGCATATAAATTCCACTCGTTGTGACATTTTCGGGGTCCTGCCGATTGTTGCCTTAGCTGATTTTTATGACCAACCAGACTGGGGAAAGCCTTCCAAGTGAACTCACTTGAGAAATATTACCATGTGTGTGGCCTATTCCTGCAAAAAAAATGCTTCCATTAGTCCCCAATGAATATAAAGTATATTAAAATAAAATATCCATTGTTTATGATTATTTCATTCAATTTTCAGCAAGAAGGAAACCAACTCAAGCTGAGACAAAACTAGAATTAAATCGGATAGATCAAAATTCAAAATTAGGAGTAAAGCAAAAGAATTCCAAAGAGGAAAGGAAGTAACCAAAAGAAAAAAGAAACCAGAAAGAGAAAGGGGGACCCATTTTGTTCCAACTCAAAATGGGGGTGGTAATGCAAGGCATAAAAGGGCCACCATCAAAGTCACACTTAGCTAAAACAGTCTCCCAAATAAAATGGAGAATTTTCCACCACACATGCTAAACAACTAACCTAACATCTTGAAAAATCTGACGATTTCTCTCTAGCCGGATATGCCAAATAATAAAAGAGGTCCCTAAAGACCAAGAAACCTGGAGAAAAGGGGTTTGAACTAGAGCCTGACCCCAACGGTCCCAAAATTTAGCCAAAGAAGAAACATGCCAATAGGGACGCTTCCAACAATCCCACCATAAGTGCCAAAGCCTCTTAAAGAAAGAGCACTAAAAGAAAAGATGGGAAGCAGATTCCTCATTATTACAACAAAGAACACACATAGAAGGCCCACAAAAACCTCGCTTAATTTAATTTTCCCAAGTAAGACACTGGTTTTGTACCACTAACCACAAAAAAAAATTGCATTTCGGCCAAGAAAATCTATTCCACACATGTTTCCACCAAGGCACCTCTTCACCCCCATACAATTGATGGACCAATTTCATGTAACCAACAACAACAAAGTATTTTCCAGAAGAGTCAGTCCCCCAAGCTAAAATATCTAGACCAACCAAGGAGTTACATTCCCGGGAGGCAAGAATATGAGCCAGATCCCATTGAGAATCATCTAAGCCCCCAAGCGGCCACTCACCAGGATCCTTCCATCTATAACCAACAACTGACCCAAAATTTTTGATACTCTTATCATGCCCCACCGTAGTCCATAATACTTGGTAGATTTATTGGTAGGTGTCCATGGAATCAAAACCTAGTAGGCTTGATAGAGGATTTTGACCAACATGGCCTATAGTGTTATCACATCACTAACCATAAGTTTTTATTGGCAAGTGTGAAAATTCCATGCTATGTTCTAGTGGGGCCCATTGACCTTATCCCCTAGTTGGGATGACTGAACCTTTATCCTCTTATATGTTTTTGAGTTAGGAAAAGAATTGTGATGCTTTCACACCATTAATGGGTCACCAACCTTTCATTAATGCACTCTTTAGCACCACTCTAGTGGTGCCAACATATTTTTCTACCTAGATGCAACCATTAATAGAGAATCACCCCATCACCACATAAATAATGTTGAGTTAATTTTGATTTCAAGGCCTAAGCTATTTTTATTTTTAGGAAGCACAAATTTTACCCATGGTATCAATTTTTTTGGCTTTTTAGAGTCAATGTAAAGTTATTTTTGAGTATTGTTTAGTGATGTTAGTATTTTTTCTTAATTTTATTATTTATGATAAAAAAGTATAATTGGAAGATGTTTTTTGTCTCATTTATTTGGCATGTCATATCTTGTGCCTATGGTGTCTAAATTTGGACTTCTTATATGTGAAAAAATAATTTTCTAGGTTATTCATAGTTGATCAACTATTTAGTCACTTGGTGGACTTTAAGAATTTTATTGGACATCTTTTCATTTTGAGGACGTGAATGATATAAATGTGTGAGATTATTTATCTTGATTTATTGGGAGTTTGATACAAATACATTTAGGGTGTTGATCATGATGACATGAAGGTACTTGTATGCATGAATTTTTGGCATGGCATGGTCATTTATGTGAATACATAGATGATGGTGATGGATTGATTATTAGATTATAAGTGGTGGTTTATCTTCATTTTTTAGAGATCATGGTTCTAGTTTACCCATTGTGAGATATTGGTGTTTCATTTTAGTATTTTTATTGTGTGAGGGTCATGTGCTATTTTTAGTTAGGATACAGGTATCATGATTTTGAGTGTAGCTTGGTACTATAGATTAGTGGGATATTTGGTAGTGATAGATGATATTTTTTAGTGGCTTTTGGTATCATGACGAGATCTTGGATTCTATCTCTTGTATTAGTGAAATTTCATTGAAATATGTATTTATATTGACAAGGGATGCTTATCTTTATGCTATTTGGAGATGTTGACAACTTGTTACCATGGAAGACTCTTGGAGTCTTCGGTTGAGGTGTTACTTATTTTTTTCAATTAAATTATAGATGATATTTGGTTTAGAGGATGGATATTATTGTACCATAGTATAATCTTGATTATTTAGTTTTTATGTATGATACATGTCCTCTTGAGAGAAAATAGGTTAATTTGAGTCATGATATTTACGAGAGATGTTGATCATGTAAAGATGATGTGTTATTGGTTTATGTAATAATAATAAAAATGGATATTTTGTAATTATTTGTGGTAATTTATTAGATGTGTGTTGTGATCAATTTTACTTGTGAGATTTTGGTTGTCATTGTGGTGTAGTTATATTTTGATTGGGATGAGATGATTAGTTTTACACCTATAATTCATTTGGGTGAGGATAGATATCTCTTATTTTTTTGGATCCTGACTTTAGACAATTACTCTTTATGAGGTTTCAACAAGAATACCAAGGATCCTACACCTAGAGCTAGATGTAAGTTTAGCATGGAACTAATGAATAGATTGCTCATGGGGAGATTCATTGTGGCATAGTGTATCTTAGGAGGAGCAATATCATTCTTAACTCTCAATCTAATCAATAGAGAATAATATAATAGGTTATTATGTTTTAAAGAGTACAAGAGATGGTTAGTGGATTTAGGTATATTCCCTTGTTTATGGAATAGATTTGTTGTTTTATCTTCCTTTATCTTGAGAAACGTACATCCTAGTTGGTTCATTGATATATATGGTATGTTTAACCTTGGGGTATAATGGCTGCATGTTGAGGAGGGTTTTATATTTAGGGCTTTGGGATGGATATTTTACTCATTATAGTTGTGGCACATTTGTGCTAGTAGGAAATGGTTTTGATTTGTAGGTTTTTTCTTGATGGTCTAGTACTTCTTTCTAAAGGTTTTATTCACATGACATTAGAGTTGAGGTTTGTATGGAGATATTATAATCACTATATTTTTGGTATTTTATTATTACTACATTAATTTTTAGTAAGAATATAAATGCTCTTTAATTTCCATCTTTTGTGATGTGGAGATCTTGAGAAATTTATGGAGATTAATGTTGAGACAATTATTTTTAGTGGTTTAGTTTGTAGGTATGTGTATCAATGAATGTTCTTTCACACTATGTGAGTGCTATTGGTAAAATTTGAGATGCTTTGATTTATTTTATATTTTGAATTACTTATATAGTGGGAATTTTAGGGTGGATATATGTCCTTTAATGGATATTCTCCTTATATTGTATGTTGAAGGTCTTTAGGATTTTTGTGTCATGTCTATGTGCTTGTTACTTGGGGGGGCTTCTTTGTGTAGGATAGTGTATATAAAATGGCTTGTGATTATGGATTGGGTTGTATATGTGGATAGAAAAAGGTAAACCTATTACCTATGGTGATGAGTGTAACCTATTTTTAAGGTATAGTTAGTTGGATGCATTAGCAACTAGTTATGGTTGCTATTCTAGCTATTGGTGAGTTTTGGTAGCTACTCAATTTGTTACCATTGGATTTGGTGTTTTTTTATAATATGAATTTGGGTTAAGATCCATTCATGTTTCTATGTGACACTTCATGTGTCATCACCTTAGATAGGTTTGTATCTTTCATGCATTAACATGATGGAGGGCGAGAGGGTTATTAATTGAGATAATAATTACCTTGGTTGTTGTTACAAGTATCTTGATGGATCACATGAATGTTTAGATGGTACATGTCAACTATAAGGATTGTTCAATTGATGATTGAGCTTAATTTTAATCCTTTATGCAATAGATACAAGTGGGAGAATGTTGGAAAAGGTGTGTTGTACACCTTATAAAAAATAATAATGTTAGTAATATAAAATAAATATTTAATTATGGTGAATCTAGATATTTGGATCCCATTTAGGATAGGCATTATTAGGGTAACTTATATATTTTATTGGATATTGGTTAAATATTTAATGTGTGAGTCATAGAGGAAAAATATTTATCTAAGAGTCACTTAAGACAAAATATTTTTGAGGTCATCATTTAGTGAGCTCATGGTTTTGAGGCACATGTTTTATGTAATACCACCTAGTGAATTTGTGCAAGATTGTCATATAAAAGTAAGCGTGCATGAGTAGTTGTTAGGGTTGGCTAGATTGATCATTTCTTGAAAGTTGTATATGTGACTATAGGAAGCATGGATTGGGATGTGTGGCTACATGATTCTCATTTACTTGTTCACATGGAGAAGTGCAATTGGATTTCTTGATGCTTTAGAGGCCTTGTATAAAGTGTATTGTAATCTTATTATTGAGATAATATATTGAGTTACATGGGTATTTTTAGAGGTTAGACTTTTCCCAAAATCATTTTCTCAAGGTACTTTTTTATTTTATCTTGTAGTTTTATTCTATATAATTAAAACTTAAAGCATTCTAAAACATTAAATACATATTTCAAAGTTATAAAATTAAATGGACTCTAAGTTGAGGCCGAAATTAAACATAGACAATAAATGTGTAAATCAAGAGAAGGGAGAAGAGAGTATGTCTATTTCTAATGGTTGATGAATATATTGGTAGTTATAGAAGGTTAGAAAGAAAGATAACACTATTGGAATCAAATACTATTATATATGTTTTTTTGTCACTAGGGATGAGGTTGTAGGTATTATTGTCATATTAGACATGGTCCTATTTGTTTCGTCAGTTATTTGACTAATTCACATGTTGAAAGATTATACAACTATATTAGTGTCCAACTAGTGCATTTCAATCTTGCATGGTCATGATACGATCCTTTCTAACCCATGATAAAAAAAATGTAAACTTTAACTACACCTTATGCACTTGCACCTTATAAAAAAATACACACTTTCAATATTATATCTATTTTTGGGGAAAATGGTGCATGTGACACATTCAAAGATTTGACCCATTCAAATCCTTATAGTGACTTACTAGTGATGTTGAGAAAGATCTTAGAATGTATGAGAATAGCACCAAGTGCAAGAGGTTGTTTGTTGCTACAATAATGATGATCTAACATTAGAGGCCATGTTGTATGAGATTGTTGTTGCCTATTTAGGTAGGTCCTTTCTTGGATGACATAAGTTCTCAAGTGTGTTCCCTAGTCCCTTTCTCATATTTTCTCTCTTTATGTTCAATTTTCAATTAATATTCTTTTTATAAATAACCCTTACCATTTTTAATTGTTGGAAGTGGATTCATGTTTTGAAATATAGTTTTTTTAAAAGTTTGGTTGTAGAAAACTAAATTTGAATCTGGAAGACATGAACATAAAAGATCCTATCTAGATTAAAAAAAAATACTAATACATAATATAAATTTGAATAAAACTAAAATACCAAACAAATACAAAAATAAAAATCATACTAAATTTTTATCTCTACACCATATAACCTAAATTGAACCAAATTGTTTAAACATACTCCAAACCTTTCCCTAAAAGACACTAACCATGAATGAAGTTATTAATGTACTTATAGAAATCATAACAAGGACAACCACATTGAAATGAATTACATAAACACCTAAAGCCACGTTCCTCATTAAATAGGACATGGGCTATTTAAACTCATGTGATGTACATTTATGGCTATGTTACCATTTTTCTTGTGGGGGGTACATATGAAGCATTCATAAAGAGGAAAGCGTAGAGATTTTGAAGTGCTTCACACCACAATAAAAGGAGTGGTTGGAGGAGGTGTGAAATGAAATATCTATGGTATAAAAGTACACCCAAAAGGACAAATAGAATATAGACAAAGTGGTATTGCTTGGTCATGGCATAAACCCATGGAAGAGACAATTCTCATATGATGTGGATGTGCACATGACAAGCAATTATTGATGTCATAAGATATGCCATTTCATGCAAAATGTAAGGGGACAATAATAAGAATGACCTTAGGTAAGGGACAATAATGAGAATGCCATTTCTTTATTTATTAATCTTGTCACATGGCTAAGGGACAATAATGGCCATAACCTTTTTAAAGTAAATTGAAAATAAAGAGAGAAAGGTATTTAGTATAATGGTTAATCAAAGCTGTAAATTTTGTTGTAGGTATATATGTGTTGAGTTTGAGATTGGTATTTATAACATATATGAAATTGAAAATTAAAAAAAATAAAATTTGTTTAGTATTTTTTTAAAGGATAATGATAATTTTTTTTATATTGCAGGAATCAAGTAGATTGTTGGCATGGCACGTCCTATTCACCGCTAAAAACCGTCATAACAATTCACCACATGAAAAATTAATTTCATGAATTTTTGGTGGTTAATTTTCCATGGTGGTGAATTGTTGGTGGCTGTGAATTTTCTTGTGGCAAATTGCCGAAGTGAATTTTCCTAGAGTTGTCTGCAACATGATGCTTTAGCCAATCAAACTAGGTCCCCACCCCTATTTTTTAATTAGTTGTTATCATTGATAATTTTTAAATTTTTTTTTTACTTTCTTATTATTGTTTTTAATAATTAGATATGTAAATATTTTATTAAAAATGATTAAATTAGTATTTATATGAAAGATTATTGGATCAAAAATTTGAATTTTTATTATAATTTATGTGTACATTAAGAAAATATTAATCATGATTTTTTAATAATACAATACAAAAATGATATTATGGTTCAAGTATTTTAAACATTTATTATCAATATAATGTTGATGTGATTCATGAGAAGTCATATCATCATTTAAATATTATTTTAATTGTTATGACTAACAAGTGTTTAAAGTATTTATTATTAACCCATTTTTTTTGTAAATTGATATAAAGTTCTATATCATCTTAACATCTTTCATTAATTATTTATACTAAAAACTTTATACTAATAGCGTTATACTAATAATTACATTATCTAGTATTTAATATATTTTATAGTATTTAATATATATTAAAATATTTTATTTATGGATCTATCTAATTTATATATGTTATGTAATTATATAATATTTGGTTGTTATTGTTCATAAATAGAATATTCAATGTAGATTTAGGTAATTTGAAAATTATCATAATTAAAATCTTAGGAAATTAAGTGAACAATCAAAATATATATTTGTACAATACAAAATTTTCATCTTAGTTCATTTAATTCAAGCAAATAAATTAATTAAATTTTTGTTTAGAATAAAGTTATTGTTCTCATCATAAGCATCATTTTTGGTTAATTTTAATTAATTATTAACAATTATAATTTTAACATGTTGCAATGACAAAAAAATGTAGCTACATGACACTTGTTAATAATTGTTTGTTTAAAGGTTATATTCTATATAGTTTTAATACCCAATTTAATTGAGAAACAAAGAAGCATAAACTTTAATATGGGTTACAAAAGATTGATCTTAGTGTAGCCAAAATACTTGATAAATAGATCATTAGTCTTGCTTCATACTTTTTCTTAGAATTTTTATTTTGAGAAGTATTTGTAACTAAAAATAGTTAGGAGTAATTAAATGGTCTTTAATCTATTGGTGAAATTGAAAGGTTCACAAAGAGTTCACCATAAACCAAATCTAATTGAATGCAAAAATAAAAAATAAAAGACAAGACTCATGTGGAGATATGGTTCAATATATACCATAATTATAAGTAGATGAAGAAGAGGGTAAGTTATGTAATAAATAATATTTATTATTTTAATAAAAGAAATAACTAGGAGTATGATATATCATAATGACATGAAGTTGAGGAAGATGTTTTCAATTTGTATAAGAAGTGATATTTTGTTGAGAAAAAAATTGTAAGTTATATAATAAAAGATATTTATTTTTTAGTAAAATATTAAGACTATTGAGTAGTAATATATTATAGTTATAAGAAGTGGAAAAAATATTTGTATTTTACATAATTAGTGGAAATTCAATTAATACTTGTTAATATGAAGATTCAACTTTTGTATTTATGAAGTTAATTTTATATTATCATAAATTATATATTACAATAAGATTATCAAAATATAATATGTTAAATTTGAAGATATTTAAAGATGGAGACTACATGTTTAAATGGAAAGAGTAAAATTTATATTTTAAATTTAAATTAAGTAAAAATGGATTTTTTCTTAGAATAATTTGTATAATTGATTTTCTATTCAATAGTGATAGAAAATTATTTTTATATTTTTATATTTTAATAAATAAAAATAAATTGATATTTTAGTCCTTAATAAAGAAAAAATATTAAAAAGAGATTGAGGAGAGAAACAAAATAATAATGAAGAGGATGTGAAACATATCTTAATACTTATCAATTTTATTTGAATTAAATATATATATATATATATATATTAATATAAAAAAATATTTTTTGAATTAGAATAATATCAAATTATTAATATGAACAATAAATTATTTTTAGTTCATATTTGTTGATGGTGTTTTTTGCACAGCAACAACTCAAACACAATACAATATTCTATCTCTCTTGAAAGGTAATCTTCAACAATAAGTTATCAAAAATCACCCCAAGGTCTCTCGGGTGTCAGGTCATGATGATGCATAAACAACTCAGATGATATGTGAAATGCTGGTAATCACAATCGGACCTTACTACAAGCAAACTGTATTTTCCAATTTATCAGATCTTGCAATATGATGATCTCAGATTCTAAATCTAACTAGATAATAAAGAAACAACAAAAGATAAGGGTGTGAAGTTATGATAAGATCTATACTATTCCTAGAATGAACATGCAAATGACAGATATCTGGAATGGACCAATCTCTAATAACCAATTCTTGCTTAACCCACAATGCGATATCACAAGAAAGGTGCAATCTTCTAAGGTATATAGATTTTCAAATCATAGATATTCATCCACAATCGAACTAGGCACAAATGAATGTATGGTCCAGGTTGACTTCACCAGCCTACTACAATGAGATAGTTACTGGGAGTATAGACCAGAGATTGCTATGAACATTCCAAATATGAAATCATGAACATCATCCACCAAACTAATCCAACTCCAAACGTTAAATTCTAAATCTTTAAGCAATTTGAAAGATGAAACAACAGGAACCATGCAAGATAAACTAACACGAGATTTCACCAGAAAAACCACAATGTCTTCAATTGTATTAGATCACCAAAGTGTTGCAACAATTCCACTGTTTTGTTACAATATTTGCTTCAAGAAATTGACTTCTACTTTTACTACTAAATGCTCTAACTCTTTTCTACTCTAACTTGTCTCTAATTTTTCTCTCTAGCTCTCTACAATGAGGCAAGGATGCCTATTTATAGCAAGTTCTCAAGACATGTCAGCCTAACCAAACATTTACAAAATATATTTTTCCCAAAACAAGTCGGCCTTATGAATTCCAAAATAAGGCACACATTAAATGCTGAAACATTATCAAGGTCGGCCTTAGACACATTCCCCAATGTAGCCCAGATCAACACATGCCCTATAATAACAGGGAAGCACAAATCTCAAAATGAACATTAACTACCGCCTCCCTTATCTTTATTCTGATCTTGAACCTTCAAAAAAAATTTATCCAACTCAATAACAGGTGGCAAAGGCAAAACCCTAAGTCGACATTCAATGGAGCCAATCTCCTCTTTTGATTGTTTAACAACTTTATTCTAGTCGTCCTTGTGATTTTGGTACTTATCCATTACTGCCAAGTAGGTAGCTACATCATCCAACTGGTGTCCTGTTATGACATTCTCAGAATTTGGGGCGTATACATCATGCCACCATTCCCTTAGTTGTTCCAGGTTCAAATACTTAGGAGCAATTTTCCTCCTGCCAGTCATGATCTCAAAAAATGCAATGCACCCCTCATAGACACCAGTTAAATCACCATCTATTAATTTCTTTCATTTTTGAATCTTCCTCATGGCCTTTTGCCGAATTTGCAAAGCCTCAAACCATTCCCAAGGCTCATTAAGTCTAGAGGAAGGAAGAATCCCATCCGCAGCCAATTGATCCTTGCCATATTCTATGACCACTCTGGATTTCTGCAACAAAAGGTCAATGTCCTCCTTATCCTGGGATAACACATATTCCAACAAGTCCTTAGCTCTGACTGCATCTTTCCCAACTGAAAGGACCTCCTTAATTGCATTATCTCCTTTTACTTGCACATCCTTCAACCAATCCACCGCAGTCTGAGTAGAAGTCTTCATCTTTTCAATCTCAGAAATAGTTTCCTTGGGCAAGAAACCAGGAGTAATAGAGGAAGAGGGGTGGAGAGATTGCAAAGGCTTCATTACATCCTCCAAGCACTTCCTAAGCCTCTCATTTTCCTTCCTAAGCTCATGTTTGGTCTAAGTTTCTTTCCTTAGTCTCCTAATTATTACTGTACTAGACCCCTCATACTCCTCAATGTCCTGTTCTACAGAAGTTGGCCCAAGGTTGATGGTCTGCACATTGTAATCCTTTCCGGTGACCTCTTCTTTACTCTTATCAGTAGCAGGAGTGGTAATATGGATAACTCTGTTATTCACTTCATCCCTTTCTATTCTTGAAACTACCTTGGCCGCCTTCATCTTCTTCCCTTTGCCAATCTTGGATAACATCTCATCCCAATCAAGGGGAGTGTCTTCAACAACAACTTGTTTCTTTCTTGTAATATCCTTTTCTAACCAATTTGGGACAGTAGGTTCCACCCAGATTTCATCTATTTTTGCCTCTTCATGCTTTTCCAGTGTTTCATCCTTTCCTTTCTCAGGAGACTGTTCACCTTGATCACCTACTTCAGGTTCATCTTCTTGCACAGGCGATGGGGTTTTAACAGGGATATTCTCCTTTTCAGGTGATCCATTTCCTTTGCTATTTTCCAGAGAATCCTCATATTGCACTAACGGAGAAGGATGCTTTTCTTTTTCTTCAACTTCAAGCCCCGCTGCTGCACCAAAGAGTTCTCCCTCCTTGAATGGCTCTGTCTCTCCACTAATTTCTTGTTCTTGATGTGCTGTTTGCTCAGGTACACTAGGCGAAGGGGAAGTAGCCCTAGGTTGCTCCACAACTGGTGGCTTCAGAGAAGAGTCCATCTTTTGCACATTCTCCTTAGGAGATGGAGTCCTTGATCTCCTTGAATAAACTTTGGGTTTTTCTCCCGAACTTTCCACATCAACCACCAGAGTCTCATCTTTAGAGGTATCCTAACCCTTCTTCTTTGAAACCCTAGTTGTCCTTGTCTTCTTTGGTGGTGGAGGAACATCTTCTTCTTCTGGCTTTTCAAATCCTTCCTCATCAGAGGACCTGCCTATTTTCAAAGCTCGACTTCTTTTCTTTCCCTTTGGTTTTCTTTTCTGTTATGGATCACTTTCTTTAGGGCCTCTGATTTTGATTTTGAAGGGTGAGCTCCTTTTAGTTTTCCCTTTGGGGTCATCTTCCCCAGATTCTTGTGAAGTGGACATAGGATTGAGATTTACCATCAAATTAAAGGTATAGGGTACCTTCTCACTTTCCAACTCCCAAACCTTATGCTTCAACCATGAAGTAGTAAATCTCATGATAGGGGCCATTAGGTCTTCCAACTCAGTGACCTCATCATCATTCCAGCTTATCTCCCCAATTGATCTGTCCTTAACAGACTCATAGGCATGATCTTGCACCAGGTTTCCATCATCCTCTAGCTAGTCAGGGATTAACTTGACATTGTATTGCCTAATTACATCAACAAGAAGCCTAGAGTATCTTTTCTTCCTTGCCTCAAAATCATCTTTGATATTTTCCCAATAGACTTCTAGGTCATCCTTGTGGCGGTATTCTTTGGTGGCCTTTTTCTGCGCTTCCCCGATGATATCAAAATTTGTCCTTTTGGAGTGGAAAGAAAAACCATGAGCTGCCAATTCATCGCCTGTTGTGTGTGCTAATTGAATGGAAGGGCACACCTCTGCTACGCCAATTCCAAGAGGGAAATCCCCACCAAAACCTGTTTTATGCTTTTCCTTTTTAACAATTGCATCAAATTCACATATCTGTCTCACAACTTCCAGTAACACAATATGATCAGTAGGGTACCTAGGTAACTTGTATGGAGCAGCCGGGCATCCGTCAATTCTAATGTAAGAGAAGGTAGGAAACTAAATGAACTAGGCTCCGTATTTCTTTATCAACTCCTTCGCCCCATCTAACAATCTCACATGCTCCACATTTTGAACCATCCTAGTGATATGCATTGTGAATGCATCATTGGCTCTTCTGTAGTTCTGATGTCCTAAGTGTAATTCTAGGTATATCTCATAGACTATATTTTTTCCAAATGTCCCATGTGGATTCAAACCCTTGTATGGGTAGAATCTAGCCAACACATACATTACATAAGAAGACATGGTGAACTTCTTTGTTTCTAGGACATCCCTCAGCTGTCTATCAATTACAACACTGATAAGTCCTGCCCAATGGTAATTGGTTCCTTGTTCAATTTTGTTGATCACATGGACCATCCAGTTTTCCAACACCCCGACACTTCTCAAACCTGCTACCCTACTCAAGAATGTGATTGCATTGTATATATCTGACTTGAATTTAATCCTATGCAATTGCTTGGGCAGTTTGGAGTAGTGTGACTTTGGCTTCTCCAACCAGGAATTAATCATTTGTTGAGCTTTGGTGGGATCATTCTCATAGTAGGTTCTAGCTAGATCCATGTTTAAGGCGCACACAGAAGGAAAATCCGGCATGTCGAAAGCTTGAGCAATAGAAACGGGGTTGAAATTTTCCAAGACTCTCCCCTCTGTGCTAACAACCCTCTGTGTGTCAAAATCATATTGTCGGGCACACTCAAGTATTAACTTATAACATTGAATTGTAGGAGGGAACCCTGCTACATGAGTTAGTCCATATTTCATCATTCCTTGCCTCAGGATCGACAGATCCTTATGAGCCATTCTTTCTTTGAATTCCTCATATCTCCATGCTCCAACGTTAGTGTCCGAGACCTCAGACCACAAAGAAGATATCTTGCTCTCGGATAGCTGACTCTTGGTATCCAATCTTAATCTTTCTGCCTCTGAAATGGAAGACCCTTCCGTATCTCCCTTAGATTTTCTTGCAGTAGACTTGCTTGATTCAACCTGCATTTACAAAAGGACATCATGAGTATCCAATTATCATACATATTCCAATCCAAAGGTTAGCATAAAATCATATAAATCCATTGAGATCCATCACAAATCATCAATCCTTGGAAATCTGGAAAAATAAAGCAATCCGGGAAAATGAGGTAAACCGAGAAAAACTAGTCGGGGCAGAATTTTGGAGAAATCCGACCCAGACAGATTCCTGCCGCCAAGACATCATTTGCCATATAAATCGTTAGAATGGGCAAAGGGTTATAAGAGTATCATGAAATTCACCCATTAGCAACAAGAAATCATCATTTAGCATTTATTCCATTAATCCTATCTTCAGGAAATCAAAAGAAATGAAACCAGACAGGAAAACCAGAAAAGTTAGGACATGACAAATTTCCGTGGACAGTTCGAGACTCCAGAATTTTCCATACTTCGCGAAATTGGCCAAAACCAGGAAAATCTGGGTGCGCAGGAATTCCGCGGACACCTCAAAAACCCGACAAAATGTTAACATGCAAACCATTAGTCAAACGATCATGTGAACTTCTCTACTTGGATTATAATGGTCCCAAAATCAATGTCAATCAACAAATTCATAATTCCCATGAACTTGAATTTCAAAAGACCTCTGAATAACTAGTCCTCAAGTTGAAACAACGATGCCCTAAATCCCATAACCAGACCTCCACCATGAAGGCCCAAGTAAGCTTAAAATTTCAAAGAACACTATCATTGAGACGATCAATCGAAGCGCACAGGGATTTCCTTAAGGTATGAGCAGGTTGGACTGAACATAAATCATGAAATCGTGGTAACCCCACTAAACCTCAAAAAATTTGGGAAAATGAACTGAAACCCCAATCTCCACAAAATATAGCGCATGGCGTGCCTAGGGGCAAAGTCCTATTCAGACGTAACTACAAAGATGCATCCGACACTCAATTGATAAACAAACACATGCATAATGGGAATGATGAAATCGAGGAAAGATGGGTCAAACCCTAGCCTTACAAATACACAGTCATAATCCAAGTAAAAGCCAACCCAAAAAACAAAACGGTTACCAATCGACCTAAAAAGATTCAATTATCACACAAACAGATGGAAGGGCTAGTCACAACTTACCATGGATCAATATGGATGAGGCTCGAGCTCTAAGAGGTGACCGCGAAACAAGTGTGCCCTAGCAACAAGAATCCTGACACCAGCGCCCAAACTACTCACACGCAAATAGCTCAAACCCAACGATCGAAGCTTGAATGAAAGCTCTCAATCGCCAAAGCAGCAAATAAGTAAGCAATGGTATCAAAATGATGCCCCAAAAGACCTTAAATCCACCCATAATCGCATCTAAGCAAAGGTACTTCGAGCATTAATGAGCGACAAGACATGTCTGGAAAATCCGGAAACCCGAGCCCAGGACAGAATTTTGGAAAAAACCAAGACACACGGAAATCCAGATAAACGCGAATTCCGTGGATACAGCAGAAACTAGGATTTTAACGAGGTTCAGGATTTTAACGCAGTCCGGGAAAATCCGCCAGAACCAAAAAATCCCAGAGTCAAGCAGAAACCCAGATTCGGAAGAATAAGCAGAAAACAGACAATGAATCAGAACCCAGAAAGTCCGCCTGAGCCGGAAAATCCCGGATTCGAGTCAAAACCCGGATTTTCACTAAAGGACAATTTTAACCAATTCAAGCCTCCAAGTAAGACTAAAGCCAGAAAGACCAACATTTCAAGACCTCGAAAAGACAAGCCCAATAAAACCCAATGTCTGGAGACATCCCAAACGAGGGTCCCTACTCCAAGTGGGGCGTGTGTGTAAAACTGCATAACAATATTATGAATTATTTATAAATTATTTTGATAAAAAAATATCATTAATATAATATTGATTTTTTATGAACATTGGATTAATATTATTAATATTAGTAAGGGTGGAAAGTGTATTTTTTTATAAATAAAAAAAATATTTTACACTATTGTGTGTGGTGTTTTAAGTATATTGTTCTAGCAATTAATTTTTTACACTCTTATTGACCCAAACTTAGTCCTACATTGAGAAAAATCATCTTGCCTCTACTAAAAACATTCCCAAATATCAAAATATTTATTTTATCAAGTTCAAGACTATAGGCATGCTTGACACACTTCATCAAATTTTAAAATTAATTAGGACCATATGATGACTAAGTCCCAAATAATTATTTGTTGATTCTCATGTCAAATAGTTCAAATTATGTTCCTAAGATGTATAAAAGGACATCACCCTTAGGTTATTTTTATCCATCCATCATTAGGATAACCCCCTCCACATCTATATTTCAAAAAATATCACTTAACTATACCTATGCCAACATTTAGTATTTTTGTACTAGTCATCTTAGTCACATCAACCCTTACATCATCAAATTCTAAGAACCTAATTCTTGCACTAAGTAACCCTTGCACCCATTGTAATTTTCTCATTGTATCATTTTTTAGATAGTGGTAGTGATGGTGTTATTAGACCCTTGGCCTTGGTTTGGGTATTAACCAAGCCTAGTAATGATAATACCACATAGGGGGGCCCATACTCAATAGAAACAAGATCTAGAATTATGAGGCGAATGATCCAAAAAGAGCATAAATTTTGTAAGTGTGAACCCAATAGACATTTGAACATGATTGATTATTGAAACAACACCACCACTTAACCAATGAACTATTCTTGTAATAGCCTTGCCCATTATATTTTTATATTAAGCACATAACATATTAATATTAAATTGTTGAACACTTACCAATTCATTGCATACATTGGTTGGCATGTCCTTAAATTTTTACATTAAGTGAATTGATTGATAGGGTTTGTTAGCAAGAGAAATGGGGAAGTACAGTTTGGAGATTTGTACCCTAGTATTTATTATGTAGTTTGTTTATACCCCAAAGGATACATTAAGAGAAAAAAGAATTTGCAGTAAGATTCTAGAAGGATTAGTGAACATGCATCATATCAACATTAAAAGAAACATTCATACATTCATTGTAAACACATATATAGATAACCCTTATAACTCCTTTATATTATATCAGAATCTCATACAATAGCAAGTCTTAGTCATTTCTCTATATCTATCATCCTATATGTTCTATATATGATTTATATTGCATATATACATGTATTCCTTTGAAGGGACATGACCCCTAACTACAACTAATGCTTTAAATTCCCAGTACTACAAACCTTTTTCGATAGCCTGCAGTAGGTTTTGATCCTATATGTGACTTGCTAACATCATCCCCCTTTTAAAATGATTTCTTGTCCTCAAGAAATAATGCCAAGTTGGTAAGGAGATGCATGTATTTTGTCTTCAGTCATGCCATGGTGGAAGCCTAATGTTCTTGTGCTTGGAGTAATGTCCCCATCCGTCCCTAGATTTGGGCCAATTCCATCTCTACCTTTCAAAGATCAACTAGAATTGAAATCTTCCATGTTATCTACTTAGCTTCTTTCAAAATAATTTGGAGAAGTCTCTATTCGTTACTAATTGCTTCCTGCAACTGCTTTATCTATTCTCTTACTTTCTCTCATTAGATATGGAGCTGTTGTAGTTGGTTATGAATATTCTCCACTTGATCCCTTATCACTCTGGATGGGTCCTGTAGAGGGTCATATGCCACTTGCGCTATTTGATCTTCAATTTGAAGCATTTGTGTGCAGAGGCTCTTTGTTCTATTGAGCCATTGTAGAAAAAATTGGTATAGGACCATGGCCTTTTCGATGTTATCTCCATTTTTTTATTATCTATTGTTCCAGCTAGGAGTGTGTGATAGCACATCTCTTTGTATACTCTTTCGTTTCTTCTTTATTAGCTCTTCTTGGTCCTCTTTTTGATGTTGGCCTTGGCAGAGGCAAAGTCCGCTTGTAGACTATCTACCAATTGCTTAATCTATTGCGGTAGTGAAGTGTCTTGCAGAAGATGGGGAATATTATTTTGAAGTGTGAGTACCACATCTTTCATTTGTTCAACATGTTGTACATGCTCGTTCAACAACTCTTCTTTGGTGGTAGCATGAAAGATGTCCCCTGATTGTATCTTTTGTAGGGTGAGACGTTGGATAAGTCAACCTGTGACCCCACCATCGGTACTTGTAACAACTACAAAGATGACACCATTTGTATTTTTTGTTGTTCTGCCAGGAAGTTCTTGATTGCAGAGATGACATCTGAGGGAGTGGATGTATCTCTGGAATCCTCCCTATTCTTCCCTTTGGGACTTGTTTTTTATCCAAAATTGGTCCTTGTATCTCTGGGAGTGTTGTCCTCCGGTGTTGGTCCTTCTACTTTCTCTTCATAGAGCTTTTGGGTGACCTCTTCTATCTCTTTTCAAATAGCCTTTGTGTTCTCTAGATTGCTCTCTATAAATCTATCAACTCTTTGTTTCGTTCAAAGCTCTTGGGCTTGTGCATGTGCCATTACTTTCTTTTTCTCCACCGTGATGTTTGGGCTAACTATGGAGATTGTTTGCTCCCTTATCTCCTTTTCTCTTCTCAATGCCTTCACCCTTTTCTCCCTTATGGCAGCAATTATTTATTCCAAAAAGTCTTTCATGGCTTCTTATAGCCCTTTATTATCCTCTCTTCATTTTTTGCATTGGATTCCCCATAGGTCTCTAGTATTGTCAGTAGCATGTCATGGTGGAGGATGAAATTTGTAGTGGCCAGTATGTTGATGAGCTCTTATGGTTGCTCCAAAGATTCCTGCGGTTACTCTGGATTTACTAGCAGAGGAAGTACTAGAGCCTGTTGTCCTCTTTTCTTCTCTTGAGAGGCTATAAGACCTCCTCTTCGCCTTCCAGTATATCTTCCTCCTCTGTCTATCACATGGACATCTGTTTAGGTCGTGTTTTTCTATCTCTTTTTGGTGGCCTCCTTGGGGTTGATATAGTTTGTGTGGAGGAAGTGGGTCCCTCAGAATGAAATTGTCTCGATCTTCTGGTTTATGGATTTGATGCGGAGGGTGATGTGGCCTTCTGTGTGAATCCCTCTTTAGAATACCCCACTGCTTGTGGAGTTTTTCTTTATTCTTTTCCAATTTCTCTCTCACCCCCTTCTTGTATATGCTATCCATTACCTCTTTGTACGTTCCAAATATTTCTACATTGGGGCCCTTTGGTTTTGTGAGTAGGGTAGCCACATCTGCATCCAATTCCTTTATAGTGACCTCATATGGGAGTTGCAAATTCATGCAGTCCTAGGGTATACGACCTCCATGTATGTATAATTTGTATCCACTAAACTTTTTATTGTGTTGATGTATTGATGTTCCGACTCGTAGGGGAGCCAGTCTCGAGCCTGCATTTGTTCCTGGAGACTTTTGAAAAATCCTCAGTATACCATGGTGTATGATTGCTTGTCTGGGGATTATTGTGCATTTTGCTTGATCTGTGTCACAACAGGGAGGTGCATTTTCCATACCTTGTCTTTGAAGTTGGGGAGATCATTCATAAAATAAAAAAGTAGGCATATAAGTAATGTGCCAAATCAAAAAAGATACCTGGATTTTTTGATCTTGTTAATATTCTCCATCAATTTTTCTCCCATTACTTCATAGAGGTTGAAATCTTTCCCTTCAATGACCATTTGGTATGCGGTATGGATAATTGTGGTTGTTGCAAAATCATCACAGTTTGCATAATATATTTTATAGGTGATACCCATGGTGGCGTACCAGACTGCCCAAACTGTCAAATGGGTGATTGCACATATATTCATACTTATTCCATCAAAATTTGCCTTGGTCAGTTTGGTAACATCTTCATTTTTAGTGGCATTTTTGGATGGAATGGCCCCCATCATGCTTAACCCAGTTATTGTGGGAATGGCTTCTTTGGTTATGTGGTATGGTTTGTCCAAGTAGATAAATTTGTCATGCACTTTGTTGAGTTCCAGACGTACCCATTCATGATTATTGCAGAAATCTGGGTATTCTTTCCAGACATTTAGATTTTTGAGCCCAACTTCCTTGTATTATGGTAGGTATCCACTCTCGTCTGGTGTTAGGAGGGTCCTGTGGAGCTTCTCGAGCTTGATATGATCAATTTCCACAATTTTCTTGTGAATGTATTTCCGCACATCTTCTAAATACACAACATTGATGGGTATGTTGGAGAATGCCCCTTCTTTGTTGACTTCCATGGCTTTGTATGGGTGTTTCTTATACTTTGGTCATAGTTTCTTTGAGATATAAATGAGAGTAGGAGTAGCCATTTTAGCATAGAGGGAATTGGGGAATTATGGGCAAGCTACAAAATGCTTAGAGAATACTTAGCATGAAATTAAGTCAAGAGCACAATTAGCTTATGTGAGGAATGAGGGTGGAAGTGGTATTATACATAGGTGGGTTAGTGGGGGTGTGAGCTGTTATATGGATGGAGGGGTGGTCGGGTTTTTTTCATTCACGGGTTTTCCTAGCCGTTTTATTAATTTGACAAGGTACGTTTGTTTTTTTTTTTTAATTTTCTAAGGTCTCAAGCTATGATACATAGTATACATTAGGCTGTTTTTATTTGGTTCTTTAAATCTACCAATAAGTGATAGTGTTTCAAACATGCACCATTAACGTGCCCTGTTATGAGAGTGTCATCCAGTTGTTTTAGCTTTACTGCTCCAGATTCTGTTATCTTTTGAATGTAATATGGTCCCATCCATTTGACCTTTAGCTTTCCTTTCTTCTTAAACTTGCTATCATATAACAACACCAAGTCCCCTATTCTAAATGTTTTCAACCACAAGTTTTTTCATGCCATGCTTTTTGTTTTTTCCTTTCTAATTGGTGGTTTTTATGCTATGATTCACCCAATTTCTCCAAATCTTATATCGTTTGCATTAAGGATTGATCATCCTCCAACCACAAAGTGAATGTAGTATGTATATTTGGAATAATGAAGTTCATTAGTACTGTGGTATCAATGTCATAAACTAACTGAAATGGGGTGAACTTACTAGTTCTTTTATAGGATATGTAGTAGGCCCAAAGTACTGCAAGTAACTTTACATCCCAATCTATTATGTTAACATCACACATCTTAGTTAATGCTTTCCAATATCTTGTTTAGGGATTCATTGGCCCCTTTAGCTTGCAGATGATATGGGAAATTCTATTATGTGTTATCATAAAATTTGAAGGAGTTCCTTTATCATCTTATTCACAAAGTGTTTACCTTGATCGCTTACTATACTCAAAGGGAACGCATATCTTGTAATGATATTTTCATATAAGAACTTTGCGGCAGTCTTTGGAATGCAATCTCTTGTTGGTTCTACCTCTGCCCACTTTATAAGGCATTCTACTCCTCTTATAATGAATTTGGATTTTAAATTATTTTCGAAGGGTCAATTGGTCCTATGAAGTCTCTTGCCCACTTTTCAAATGGATTTTGATTGCTAAAATTGGTCTAAGTGGCATTTCATCTCATGCGGTAGGTTTCCCTACCCTTTGGAAAATATCACATCCTTTTGTGTATGTTGTGGCATTTTTGTGCAAGGTTGGCCACCATAAGCTAGAAATTTTTACCCTTCTAGTTGTGGTTTCTTAATGTGAGAGCATCTTAGGTGAAAGTGCGATCAACATCAACCAAAAAAAGGAGTGATTTTAATAATTTTTGTGTGAGAAATAAATGTGACATTAAGACCAAAATATAGAATTAAAATAATTGGCCTTATTTTATTGATGCAAAAATTGTGGTGTTGGAGACAATTTAGGAGTTAAATTTTAATTTTTTTGAGGTTCTAAAAGGAAAAATCTTCAGATATGTCTTCTTGGACATGGGATTTGGGGGGTTACAAGTTATGACAGCTAATTTATTGTTCCTAAACTTTTTCATGAAGAATTTGGACGCCCAAGAGCAAGTGGTTTGGATTTTTCTATTATGGGGCTCCTATTTGTGAGGTAGTGGTTGCTTTTTCTTGGCCAATCATGGATGAAGGTTACAAAAAGATGCCTTTTCAAAATTTAATGATTTTTAATTCATTTTTGAAAGCATAAATTGTCCATTTCCAGGCATAGAAAATTGGGAGTTACAGGAAAGGTGTGGAGGAGTTAATTTATATTCTTTATTTTTTCATGTTGCTGCTAGATTTGAAGCTCATCATTATAAGGCATACACTTTTGTTGGGAGATGAAAAAGAATATGTTTTTGTAGGTTTGAAGAGGTATTTGTAGCAGCAAATGGATTGGAGAACCTATGGTTGAGTTTTAGCAGTGGTTTCAAGTGAGGATTTGCAAGTTGTAGGAGAAAAAAACTTGTGAAAGAAGATTGGTTGAAGGAAAAACTTTTATATTTGTTTCTTGTTGTTTCTTATTAGTTTTGTATAACATTTGTACATGAAATTAATTAGCATATATGACTGCAAATGAATGTATTTTTAGTTGTGCTTAATTGATCCCTTGTTATTGTAACAATTTGAGAGATGTTGAATGAGGAATATGAGACATTTCCAGCAGATTTAAGTTAATTTCTTGCATTATTTCTAAGTTTCATATATGTGTTGTGATTTTGAGAATGAGGTTTAGTTTCTACTTCATCATTTCTCCAGAATTATGGCCTTCAGTAACTCCTTCATGTGCTTCTTATAAAATTGATTTCCTCTCATGCTTTTATACAACTCTTCTCAAAATATCATCTCTCCTAAGATGTTGTAGCTCTCCTTGTACTATAGTGTATAGCACAACCCTCCACACTAGTGATTGTTTGTCTTGTGGTGAGAAGTCCTTGGGAAATTCTCCTATAGAAAGAAAAATAGCAATATATTCTAACTCTTTTGATACCACAGTAATGTGGAATATGTGTGTTCCAAGTAGCTCTTCTCCCTAGGCATCCAATTCTTCTTCAATTTTAATTCATGGCAAGTAATCTAGTCCTTGGTTATTCTTCTGAGTTTTACCATGATTTTAAAATCAAACTCCGAAAATAACAATAACCATCTAGAGATGCACCCATGGGTTACCAGTTTGTTCAATAGGTACTTGAAGGGTTCATGATCCATGAAGAAAGTGAATGATGTGGATAGTAAGTAATTTATGTATTTTTTAATACATATACCATAGCTACTGCTTCCCTTTCTGTAGTGGTATAATTCTTTTTTGCAGCAGACAACTTCCTACTAGAAAAAGCTATGGGATGGTCCTCAATTCCTTTAGGTTGAGTGAGTATTGCCCCTGTAGCTATACTGAAGGAATCTACGTGAACATGAAAAGGATTAAATTCCAATCCAAAAATATTAGAATTGGTGCTGATGGGAGGGGAAATATCCTATTTTTACCATTCCTAAATACCCTTTTCCCTCCATTTCATTGCTCTTTTCATCCTTCCTATCATTAATTTCCTTAGGAAAATAAAGATAATTAATAAATTGTGAAGTCCAATTAAAAACTACTAAATATGCTGAAAACCATAGAAATATTGATTTGTTTTGTTGGCCAACGTGGAAGGACATAACTAAGATGGAGTTGCAATTATCAAAGCGTGTGGGGAAGGAAGTTGATTACCAATTTTTGTTGAAATATTTAAAAATACTCTTTATTGTTTAAGTGTTTTATGGCCAATGACCTATGTTTTGTAATTATCATATTTTGGTTTTTGTTTGTTGATCGTAGGCTGAAACAAACCATTCTCATATCAATTTTTAGAATAGCTTAGTTATCAGACTCAATATATATGTGTGTATTCTTTACAAACAAATGATAATAGATAATATATGAACTATGTTTTTCTTTCGAGACTATTCAAGTAGTATTGCGTGTTTGCATAAGTAGTGTGGTGTAAAAAGGAAGATCTTATTTCATCACCAAGTGATCAAGGAGGCATGGCCCACTTCTTGAGTTACCCAACAATCTGTTCAATTTGCTTTTTTTTGGTAATGTGTAGTCTCATTCTTCTGTATTGTGATTTAATGTTGTTTGAATTAACCCTTGTTACATTATGATTGAATGGGATTAAGTGCTATTAGTTTTGAGTAAAATAGACAAACTGTTTATTGATATTTTATAGTGTTTATCTATTTATATGCGATTTTGTAGATTGTAACAGTTCTTGCCACAATTTTTGTTATATTTCCTATCACACTTTCTAGTGTAGCTCCCATCACTTCCTTTCACAGAACAAAAGTAGGAGAATTAAAATAGATTTTCATTTTAGATAATTCTTGTGTTCTTATATGTATATCATTTTCACTTATCTTGTTGCTTTCAGCCCTTAGGCATACAACCCAATGCCTTTTGTAAGTTCTATGTTCTCAAATTGACAAGGTACAAAAATGAACTACACGCCAATCTTTAGCCATAAACCTCAAGGTCATCCTACTCAAATTTGTCCCAAAATTTTGGCACCGTTGCTAGGGAAAGGCTTTAAAGGCCTAAAAATCCAATAAGTTAAGTTAGGACTAGTGCACTAAGGTGAAATTCCACACAATTGTCGACCTTTCTTAGGTGATTATCCTTGGTTTTCTTTGTTGTAGATCATATAGATGCATGAATCATACTAGAGATAGTAAAGGAAGGTTTTTTAAGAAAGATATAGGAAGTACCTCGCTAAAACAAGAAAACCCCAAAAAGGATTAAAGCCACTAAAAGTGAATAAACCAACAAAAAAGGAAGTAGTTGAACCCGATATTGAAAAGTGTGTAATCAAGTCCACTACTATTGAGCCTGATTTTGAGTCACCTCCTAGCACACAATAAGAATTACCTGAGACTCCAAAATATTCATCTAAGATTACCACTCTTGAGATTTCTAAACTATTTCAAGAATCCTACAGACTTCAAAGTGGTAAGTGTTGTGTGGTCTCACAACACGCCCCAAGACTGTAAGACTTGGGGACCCCAAGTGAAAACTAATGCTTATGGAAGGTGTTGGCTAGTTGGAAAGATCACCAAAATTAAAGAGAAAAGAGAAATCTTTAAATAAAAGAGTACTTCATAAAGCAAAGTGTTTTGGGTACTGGATACCAAGAACTGGGAATGTTAGAAAGGCAAAAGGTAAATACGAATGTTGACCAAAGTGTTCTGGTCCGATAGTCAAGGTCCAGTAAAGATGGAAGTTCCGGTGAAACCGAAGTCTGGGGATATCACGGGTAAAGTTGAATATTGGGTAACGATGCTAAGCAAAGTTTTAAAAATTTAAGGTTATCCAAGAAGTCTGATATTCCTGTAACACGGTAAATAAAAGATAACTGCACAAGAATTTGTGACTTTTCAGAAAGCGTATTATTTATGATGGATTTAGATGATAAAAATTTAATGATGGCTTTATTTACATGATATTTTTATAAATGTTTTTTTCAAAGGGATTTAATGAGTGGAATTTGTGATTGCAGGAGAAGCAAATTGTGATGCAGAGTTCAGGTATGGATGGTCAGGCAAATGTGAATCACAGATAGAATCATATCTAGATTGGGCTGCATATTTTGAGAAGTTATATGCAGAGGGGCTTGAATCCACTAAAATACCAGGGATCCCAGTATTTCACATATGGCAATAGAAAGTGCCAACCTTTGAGGAAGCTCATTCTCAAGAGTAGAAAGCTTGAGGTAGAACAAGAGTATAGGAATAGAATGGTAAACCAATTGTTCTAAATATATGGAAAGCTCCTACACACTATCTTAATTCAAGTTATTATCCTAGCAATAATAAAAAAATGAAAAACCTGAAGGACTTCAACGTGCAGATGAAGGTTGACCTTCGTTGACTTTATTTGCAATTCTCTTACTAGTCACCACTTTCCACATGCATTGATATGATTCATCCCTTGGATTTCCTCTCATGTATTTGTATTATCCTACCTGTGTCTTACTTCTATAAAATGCAAGGGGATACTTCTTTTTAAGTTAAGTTTAGAATTTGTGGATGTCAAAAGAGCGAAAACTTCTCTAAGTTTTGTTCTTTTTTGCTATTTTCTGAATCATTATGGACTGAAAACTTGTATGCACATAGAATTTAATCAATATCGAATCCAGTTTGATAGCTACCTATCTCATGTATTTTTGTAATTGGTTTTGTTAGTTTAGCCAAACAAGACTATGTGTTGTGTCGTTTAAGGGTGCATGCAGAATCTACTCGGTGTCCAAACATAAACCCCTTCTTTAAAAGATCACACCGTTTTATATGTAATTGTGAAACAATCTGGTAAAGTATAAAGTGGTTTTCTTTGATTTGATTAACTCTTGGGGCATGCGTGGAGAATAACCAGGAGAAATTTTAATTTTCAATATTTTTTATGCTTTATTTTAGATTAGATGTTTAAATTCTTGAAAATGTTTCAAAAAATAGATGAATGGATGGAAATTTATTGAAAATATTTCATTTTCTATGAAATTGCTAAATGCTTAAAGCTAAATCTACTTAAGTGATAGAAAATTTGTTGATGTTCATGAAATATTATTGTAAATAGATTTCGATTTCATGATATTATTTTATGATTGAGCTGGAAACCTGGTATCAAATGCTTATGATCCTAATTAACCATGGAACCCTTGAGATTAACAACAATATCACATCATACCCTGAAGTGAACCTAGTATGGTCAAGACCTGACTACCATAGCCTTGGGATTAAGCTAAGTCAACATTTTCCTATAACACAGACACCTTAGGTTGCCCTAGTTTAGTCTTTCAAGTAAATATAGATTCTTCGTGGTTTTCTCGTGAGGATTTTATCTGCACTGTTGCTATGAGTAACATCATCATCAACTGGAATTGGCGCTAGAAGGACGGTGGCACGAAATTTATATTGGTTCTGAGTTTAGGAAATAGCTTGTAAGGCGAAAGTCTAGTGCAAGCTGGTATTTCAAAATGGAAGTTGAAAAACTCAGAAAAATTCTTAATCATAAATTACACCCTTTGAGTTTATTCACTTTTGGTAGAGTCACCGAGTGTAGAATTCATGATACAACTGATCATGGTGAACTTGATTGTAATTTTTTTTTAACTAGGGTAAGTTTGGCTATGTGTAAGGTGATTCCATTAATAGAAGAAGTTTTAACTGCAAGAAGAAAAGGACTGTTAATGAGAAAAGAGTATAACCCTAATGGAATTGAAAATGTCAAAAATTTAACTAATATATCAAAATGGTTTGATAACTGCAATTATTATGAAGAAAATCTTAATGTTTTGTAGGAAGATAGGCAAGAATGCCGAGATTCAGAAACATCACATCAAAAATGAGGAAATGACATCGATGAGTCATCATTCTCTTTATACGTGGAAAACACAAGTGAGGAGCGGGAAAATAGAGAGGGAGACGCATGTTTTATGTTCCAAATTGAAAATTCACAAGCTAAAAAAGGAAAATTTCCTATTTTTTGCAAGATATAGAGTCTCAATTTCTTACATTTTTCTCTCTCTAATAACAATATAAATTGTGATATCACTTGGTCTAACAAAGTTCAAAGTGAAGACAAGACCGAAGACATGAAAATTTTTAGAGGAGAAGAAAATCAAGAAATGGACACAACCGTTCATGGAATTGAGTAGAGTAAAGAGGGAAACCATGAACCAGGGTTGAATGAAGGTAGAGTATTGCTTAATTAGAAGAAGTGTGTGTGATTGAAATTTAATGAGGTTATTTTCATACACATGAGCCAAGTCATTGGTAAGTACACCTTTGAATTTACGTTTGTTAAATGCAGAAAATTTAAAACAATTCATTGCTACAGTAGGACATTTGAAATTTATTTGAGTGAGTTCAAGGATAAACCTATTGTAATTCATACCAAAACAACAATGGAAATAGTCATTGAAATTAGAATAAATTGTTTTATTAGGGTTATTCGTTTGTTAGATTAGAGTTTTGGTTAGTTAGGGTTAGTTTGCTTTTTGTAGGGTTTGTACTATTTTTTTTTCATTTTCTTTGCTTTTGTTTTCTTTCTTTTTTTCTTTCCTATTTGGCCCTTTGCATTAGAAAATTCTACTTAACTTATCATACACATGAGAATTAATTCAAACATTTGTATCATTGTGCTGTGAAATGTAAAATGATAAAACCACACATAGTAAATACACACTTTAAAATGTACAAAAAAAGCTAAATATATATGCGTGTGTGTGTCACGTATACACATGGAAGTGTCAACATTCTTGCTACAAAAGATCAAAAAAGTAAAAAGAGGTAGTTGAGCTATAGATAGGAGTAGTCATTCAGTCAATCTGGGATGCCTCATCCATTAGGGCTAAATACCCTACGTAGGCAATTTCCTGGTGAGCTTCAAAGTCAGGAATATGGAGGTCAGAAAGGAAAAGCCGAAGTGGAACTACTTCCCCTTGTTCCAGGAACTGAGGAATATCATCCATGGAAGGAATCCCAATGGTCGCGTGTGCAACAAATTGGATAATATCTAGATCCTCCAAATATTTAGGCCGCACTATCAAATTTGCAGCCGAGCAAACATCTTCAACAGGAAGCCCAATATCCAGGAGTGATGCTACGAAGCGAGAAGCCAAGTAGGAATAGAACCGGTAGTAACCTCTGTATTCCACATATTTTTCCCCAAGGACTAAGCACAAGTTTGGCATAGTAAAACTGGTATTTCTAATGAAGAAAACATTTTCAAGCCTTTGAGTCATGATATGACCCAAGAAAACATTCTGAAGGAAAGAGAAGGTCAAGAAAATTGGAGTATTTATGACCTAGAAGAAAGCAAGCACTAGCAAACAATAGAAAATGCAAAACAAAATAAAGCAAAGTAAAAAGTGTGAAGAATTTGAAAGAAGTGCAAAATTTATAGAAAATTGTGAGGAAGTTATGGTACATAGTTTCCTAGATTGAAGTCTTGGAAATCGTAAGGTGGCAACCAAATGATTTTCTCCAAAGCGGAATGTTAAATCAAATTAATTTTTACACACAATTGGTGACAATTTACTTCAAATTTTCCCAGTAGAAAGATTGTGAATCAAGCAAGTTAAATATTTCAACATTAATGGTGGTCATTTCATTGTGTTTTTATTAAGTTGTATTAATAATGAAGGTGCCCATGTGTGTGAAGTAGAAAGGAAAATTAAGCCGGCGAGGCAACACACGTCATCACTTGGGAAATTTGAAAGAGATGATATGTGTGCATTGAGGCATGTGAATTTAATGCAGAATAATACGATCATGTTTAACTGTCATCATGACATTTTTTTGATCCATTAATGTGGTGTAGCGCCGTCAAATCGGAATTGCTAGCCAAGTATTTAGTAGTTGCCATAAAATTTGATCAAAAAAGGGTGTTAACTAATGGTTCTAAATTTAGATTTAAATTTGGTGATTAAATTGTTTATTGCTAAATTTTAATTTATGCATATTTTCTAACATAAAGTGAGTTGGAGTTAGCTAGGATTTGGCATAAAAGTGGTAAAGTTTAGTTGGAAATACACACCAACAGGGTATTATTAAATGAGTTTTTGGGAAGTAGTGAAACGATGAAGGGATTTGCATTGAATGAAAATAAAAAGGTAACCTTAACTACCATTATAATTCTCAACCTAATAGCAAGCTTCATTGCTTGTAAGTTGAAATGAGCTATCGATGAAATATCAAAAAAAAAAAAAATCAACTCTTTAGGCTATCCAAATATCTCTACCGGGGCTATAGACACCTGGCTGGTAGTAGAGCTATGTTTGGGGGAATTACAAAGATAACCTTTTCAGGGCTATGGACGCTTGACTGACAGCAAGGCTCTATCCTTGGTTGGCTTTGGAGGATTACCATATTATTTAGTTCAATGTCAATGAAATGATTTTTTTTAGTGAGTTCTAGAAACTGGAATTAGTCTAAGCACACATGGATATTTTTCGGAGGAATTTTACTATTTTTATGTCATAATCTAGGTAAAGGTAAAGAGTTATTGTTTTAAAATATGCATAAATTATAATTTACAATTGGTGATTTAATCTCAATTTTTGGTTTAAATTTGGTTTATTGGTTGCAAGTTGTTGTGTGGTCTCACAACACACCCCAAGACTATAAGACTTGGGGACTCCAAGTGAAAACTAACACGTATGGTAGGTGTTGGCTAGTTGGAAAGATCACCAAAATTATAGAGCAAAGAGCAATCTTTAAATAAAAGAGTACTTCGTAAAGCAAAGTGTTCCAGGTATCGAATACTAGGAACTAGGAATGTTAGAAAGGAAAAAGGTAATTGTGAATGTTGAGCAAAGTGTTTTGGTCTGATAGTCGAGGTCTAGTAAAGATGGAAGTTCCGATAAACATAAAGTTTGGGGATATCATGGGTAAATATGAATACCGAGTTCCAGGTATTGAGTAATGATGCTAAGTAAAGTTTTAAAATTTTAAGTTTATCCAAGAAGTCTTATATTCCAGTAACCCGGTATATAAAAGATAACTGTGCAAGAATTTGTGACTTTTCGGAAAGCGTGTTATTTATGATGGATTTATATGATAACAATTTAATGATGGTTTTATTTACATGATATTTTTATAATTAAAAAAAAAAAGGGATTTAATGAGTGGAATTTGTGATTGCAGGAGATGTAGATTGTGATGCATAGTTTGAGTATGGACGGTTAGGAAAATTTGAATCATAGATAGAATCATATCCAGATCGGGTTGCATATTCTAAGAAGTTATATGCAGAGGGGCTTGAATCCACCAGAATACTAGGGATCCCAGTATTTCACATATGGCAATAGAAAGCGCCAACCTCTGAGGAAGCTCATTCTCGAGAGTAGAAAGCCTGAGGTAGAAAAAAATGATAAACTAATCATTCTGAATATATGGGAAGCTCCTACACACTATCCCAATTCAAGTTATTATCTTGGCGATAATAAAATGATGAAAAACCTGAAGGACTTCAATATGCAGATGAAGGTTGACCTTCGTTGACTTCGTTTGCAATTCTCTTACCAGTCACCACTTTCCACGTGCCTTGATATGATTCGTCCCTTGGATTTCCTCTCATGTATTTGTCTTATCCTACCTATATCTTACTTCTATAAAAGGCTAGGGGATACTTCTTTTTAAGTTAAGTTAAGAATTTGTGGATGTTAGAAGAGCCAAAACTTCTCTAAGTTTTGTTCTTTTTTCTTGTTTTTTGAATCATTCTGGACTAAAAATTTGTATGCACATAGAATTTAATCAATATCGAAGCCAAATTGATAGCTACCAATCTCATGTATTTTTGTAGTTGGTTTTGTTAGTTTAGCCGAACAAGACTGTGTGGTGCGTTGTTTAAGGGTGCATGCAGAACCTACCCAGTGTCCAAACTAAAACCCCTTCTTTAAAAGCTCACACTATTTTATATGTAGCTGTGAGGTAATTTGGTGAAGTATAAAGAAGTTTGCTTTGATTTGATTAACTCTTGGGGCATGCATGGAGAATAACTAGGAGAAATTTTAATTTTCAGTATTTTTATGCTTTATTTTAGATTAGATGTTTAAATTCTTGAAAATGTTTAAAAAAAAAAGATGAATGGATGGAAATCTATTGAAAATATTTCATTTTCTATGAAATTTTTGAATGCTTAAAGCTAAATATACTTAAGTGATAGAAAATTTGTTGATGTTCAAGAAATAAATTATTGTAAAACTTTCGATTTCATGATATTATTTTATGATTGAGCTGGAAACTTGGTGTCAAATGCTTATGATTCTGATTAACCATAGACCCCTTGAGATTAACAACAATATCACATCATACCCTGAAGTGAACCTAGTATGGTCAAGTCCTAACTAATGAAGCCTTGGGATTAAGCTAAGTCAACCAATTTCTATAACACAGACACCTTAGGTTGCCCTGGTTCAGTGTTTCAAGTAAAGATAGGTTCTTCACAGTTTTTATGTTAAGATTTTATTTTCACTATTGTTGCGAGTAACATCATCGTCAACAGTAAGCCTTTCAAAAATAAAGAACCTAAGTTGTTTTCATATTTTTACACACCTTGGGCATCTAAACCATGGCTACCAACAATAACAATGGTGAAAGAGTATTGGCCAATAATAATCTTGTCACCTTTGAATTTTTGATTGCTCATCCAGTAGAAGATGCTCCCATGAAAATATACCTCATTTTTCTTTGCCTATTTTTTGAGGACTTCTATGGAAGATCCTGACATGTTTCTATTTAAATTTGATTTTTTATGTCACAACTATGACTACCAGAATGATTCTCAAAATCTCAAGCTATTTCTAGCTATGTTAAAATATGCAGCATATGATGGTTCATGGGCCTGAGGCCTCAAACTGTTCGAACATGGGAATACATGAAGGAGAAGTTCTTGACTAAGTGTCAAGAATATTGCGAGATGAAAAAAATTCGGTATGAAATCTTCTAAATGATACAGCGAGAGGAGGAAACTTTGGAGGATTATCTTGAGAGACTTTCATTTAGTCTTCAAAGGACAAGACAAACATGATTAAATGATACTATAAAAATTCTTTTTCTTAAGGGAATAAAATTCTTTTTCTTAAGGGAATACGTGATGAATGTATGAATGTTTTAAATCTTATTGGGGGTGGTGATATTTCCAAATTAATATTTGATGATATTTGTAATGTGTGCAACAATTATTCAAGATCCACTTGGTCTATAAGAGGATACTCCAGGAAGCATGTCTCTTCCATAAGCGCATTAGGTATCACAAAAGGAGAGCTAGGTATGTTACTCGATGATCTAAAAAATGATCTTTTAAGCCACATGGGTAAACAAATTGACACTTTGTACACACGTAAGAAACAAAATGAAGCTGAAAAATAATATGCTATATTTTGTCCAAATCATCGTAAGAAAAATATTAATGAGGAATGTCCTTATAGCAAATTAAAAACTTATTCTTTAGAGGATGCTAGTAAGGCTACTACATTACTATGAACATGAATGATGAGAAATCTAAACATGATTGAAATACACAATTAAATCAAGCAATTAGCCTGCTTAACTCATATTCCCAACAAAATCTTTGAAAATGCTAATTAGCATCCATGAAAACATGAAATAATACTCAAATTAATAAAGGAAAATAACTCAACACTTGCAAACTTGATCCCATTGGGGGATTGGTGCTGAATTATGGAATAATCAACCCTTTCTCAATCCCTATTGATGAAAAAGCTTTAAAGTGATGCTTTAATGGAGGAATAGCTAAAATTGATACAAAATGACTAAATGATCTCAAAGATTGCTCTAAAAATGACTATAGTGCAATTACTTTCAATGCTTGTGGATGAATTGCTCATGAAATGGAGGCTATTTATAGGAATTTTAGGTGAATCAATGGCTAGGATCAATTTGGTTAATCAAGGGATATAAGTGGATGAGAAGAATTGACAAGGATCAAGGATCAAATCCATGGAGATTGAAAGATCACATGGATTGATGAAATTAATCAAGGGTTGAAATTTATTCAAACAAACACAAATTCTTAATTTTAGGAGGAATATGCAAGATATTTCCATGTTGGAGGGAAATGGTTTGAATTTGAATTGGAGGAATATTCCATGGGAATATTCCTTTGCAAGTGGGAGAAATTGGAGGGATTAAAAATATTATCCAATTAAATAATTAGGATACTATTTAATTATGCAAGATGGGGGAATTTAATGATTTAATTAAATGATTAACTCATTTAATCAAAAGGGGAATTAATGACATTTAACTAAATAATTCAGATTATTTAATCAAATGAGAAGACTTAAGGAATTTAATTGAATAATTCGCATTATTTAATCAAATAGGAATAAGATTAGCATGAAAGGGATGAATTAACCCAATAATGTTGATTATTTGATTAATAGGAGAAAATGATGAATTTAATTAAACAAATAGGATTATTTAATAAAATAGTCGAAAAGGGTCGAATCGGAATGAAAATGGTGTTAGTAAATCGAATCAAATGCATGATACTAATCAAGAAAATTTTAGGTGTCTACATTTACGATCTCTTCCAACAAATATGGAAAATGTGGAATTTAGTGAAGAACTTGTTTACTATACGGCTCCATTGAGGCCCTGGCCTCTAGGAACTATGCCCCCAATGATGAATGACCTTTATACACCTCATATTGTAGGGCCTAGTACTAAGAGTAGATCCTTTCAAACTCAACCAAGATGGTATGGAGGGTGGCAATGACCTCCACCTTATTCATAGTGGTGAAACCAATACCAATATGCTCCTCAACCTTGGCAACAAGCGTGGAGGATGCCACCATCATAGTTTCCACAATATTTGTCTTATCTTGCACCTCTTATGGTTACTCCATACCAACAACTACCACAATTCCTACCACCAATACTACCTATGTCCAAAATTCCACCATCCAACCCATCACAACCACCAAAGACAACACCAATTCCTGCACAACCATCTGTAAACCCAAATAAAAAGATGGAAAAACTAGTATATAATAATGAGGTGGTAGGATATCCAACCTACCCTATCAATGCATTGGACATTAATGGAGTTTAGTTATGATCAGGTAAAGATCTTCAAGGACCCACCATTACTAAAATAGATGATGCACTAGAAGAGCTTGAGGAAAGTCAAGATTAAAAAAATGAGCCATCTAAGTTGCCTCCATATCTTGACCAATTTCAGTCTCAACCAAAACAAAAGGAAATGTTTGAGCTATAATTTGATCTTGTAAAAAAATTAAGAAATTTTAACATTAAAATTCCTATTTTATAGGAAATCAAGGACATCCCTATATACACAAAGATAGTTTAGGACTTCTGTACCCGAAAGTAGAAAAAGAAACATGAACCAAAGATAGTGCAAGTTATTGGGAAACTTGTTGATCTCATGTTGGGAAATATTTCAATTCCCAAGTATTTAGATCCAAGGAGTCATGTGATTCAAGTAAAAATTGGTCACATTATTATTCCAAATACATTAATTGATTTAGGAGCTACCATAAATGTCAAGGAATTTGTTGTAAAGAAAATTTTGAAACCAAGGAATCCTTTTTGAGAGAATTCACCAAATTGAAAATAAAAAAATCATGGTAGCCCCCCCTTAGGATGGTGTGTGCTACAAAAAGGAGCACATGACATCCTAAGGAGAGAACGAAGAGGAAGAGATGCTATAAAACACAACACATAACAAGATGTATTTAGTGGTATGTTGTCACACACACATGAAGGACAACACATAGAACCACAACATCAAAAAGTGGATAGAGACAAAGAAATCAAGAGAGATAAGGGGATCTGAGAGTTTGAGGTCAGATCTATTCATAGATACAAATAGACATAATACAACATATGAATGAATGGTCATCAACCCCTGAAGTACTCAGATCGCAAATAAGAGCACATGAAGAAAAAATAAAAATAAAAATTGGGTCAACATGGAAGAGGTCCTAAATGCCCCCAACACTTTCCAATGTCCCTAATATCAAAAAGAAAATTCACAACATATAGAAGAATGATGATACACATAGAAGTTCACAACAATTTTTTTGTTCCTGTATCCAAGCACCTACAAGGGTAGCAAGGGTCCTCCAGGTGGGATCACAAACATAAAAAGACAAGCACAGGGGAACACAAACACACAAATAATATAACCTAAGGATAAAGAAGAGGTACCACCCTACTCCTCATTGGCCAATAGGTCATCTTACTCCCAATATAGATCATTAGAGGGGGAGGGAAGATGAGCCTGCAAGGGTAATACCCTCCGACTCACCTACAACAAGGGCCAAGGAAGAAGGCCCCTCAAGGTCTTCTTCACCAAGATCATGTGAGGAAAAGGTCATCAATATTGTAAAGATCAAGGACAAAGTTGAGATATCATACATCAAATTAAATATATACTCCACTAGAGTGCCATGTGTCATACAAGTGGGAGAAGAAGGAGGCTCCCGAGATCCACTGCCAACCTCATCAAGAGGGGCAATGAAAAACTTAGGGGACGTAGGCGATGCCTCCATCACATGGACAACACAAGCCAAGAAATAACCCACTTCTAAAGAAGGTGACCCCTTCTTCTGACCTTGACTTGAAGTGAGGTTGTCCTCCAACTTACGCTTCAATGGAGGATGCAAAATCCCAATAGAAGAAGAAGTAAAGGATGAAGAGGATAGAGCCGCAACAGACACCACTGTGGTGTTTGACATGTCTATGGGTTGAGAAAAGGGATGTAGTTTTGGGAGGGACATCAAAAGAAGGGGCTCTATGGAGGGAGTGATGAAAACCTACACCATTTTGGGGTGAGGATCATCAGATCCTACCAAGGGAGTTGTAAGTAGAACAAAAGTGATTGGAACTGAGGCAGGCATAACAGAGGAAGAAAAACAACAAAATGAGATATAGGAATAGGGGCCACTAGATCCGCCTCCATCTTCTGCAAGGCTACATGTTAAGTGGTGAGAGTCTTTTGCCTATTCTTGCACTCACACACAAGCTGGTTACATCAGCTACAGGTGCTAGAAGACACAACGTGAGAAGAAGTCAGAGATTGTTGCTCAACCATAGGGGTATCCTTCATAATTGTGGCTGATGGAAGGGTAGGATCTTGGGTTGGAGCATGAGGAGAAAGCACAAGGGAAGTAGCAACTATGGGAAGAGAAAAAAAAGTTGGCACCTCAATGGTGGACCTCTTTATGTTCCCTACCTTAGGGGTAGGTAGAGAAGCAGTAGGAGGCCATAGAGGATAAGAAACAAGTGCAACCCCACAAGGACCCTTCCCCTTGTCATAGACAATGAGCCTAGGAATCGTGGGAAAAATAGGAAGCTCAAAGACCTGCCTCTTTTCTTTTATCCATGTGGGAACCATTGCACTTCCCATGAGAGGTATGGGTGGAGGAGCTGAGGGTTCTGCAATAGGGTGAGAAGTAGAAGTGGGAGTAGATGATGTGGAAGGAGAAGGCCCTTGAGTGTGAGCAAGCTTCTCCTTCCCCTTTTGGCTAGGTGGAAGAAGCAGTTGGATGCTATGCAATCATGGAAGTCTTCACATAGATTACATAGGGGGACACCAGATAACTAGTCTTCGGTGTTGAGGCCCCGCTCTTATATTTAATATAAACCTTATACAAAATATCTCCCTTAAAGGGGAGAGGTTTAATTGGGGTAGGCCTAAAATGATCCAATGTGAAACCCCCATGTGACATCAGCGGTTTATAATCAGTGTTGTGTACATGCACAAAACCTTCATGAGGAAATTTTAAACATTTATGAACCACAAAAGTGACGTTGTTTACAAAGGTAAGCCAAGGGATACCCAACCTAACTCGGAATAGGTCAAACATTGGAATGATAACAAAAGAAGCATCAATAGCCTTGGGTCCAACCAAGATTGAAAGAGAAATAGAGCCCAAAGGGGCAACAAAAAATTCATCATGTGTATGAAGGGTGGTCTTCGAATCTTCCTATTGCTTCCTATGCCATATGTTTATGAATAGAGTCCCTTCATTATCATATTGACCTGACTTGTCAGATCAACTAAGATGCTAGTTATGAAATTTCCATTGATCTGAGTGGGGATGTATAAAGGGGAGAGATCTTTATTGAGAGGCTCATCATGTGAGGTAAATGTTATGTTAGGTGTAGCACTCACATTTTTTTTGGGGGGGGATATGTGTGAATGAAACCATTTTCATGTACTCAGATGAAACTAATTCTGATGATGTAGAAGATTGGGTTACCAAATTTACTCAATTAGAGGGAAATGAATCAATATAAATCCACAATTCACTATTAGCCTTGGACATAGATTTATTAGAATTTTGTTTATTCCTATCAAGATAGATAGTCCCATCATTGATGCGTTCATGAATCTTATGATGCAAGTGCACACATTACTCAATATCATGCTTTTGTACTCAGTGGAATTGATAGAATTGATGCTCGTTGTACCAATTAGGATACGACTTAGTCAGAGGTTGAGATTCTAGAAATGTTAGAAATTTATCTTTTAATAACTTCTTTAAAACAACAGTATAGGACTCATATAGTTTTGTGAAATGTCTATTGGTCCCTAAGCCCTTATCCTTAGATGTAGAGACCACTTTCGTAATACCTTTGTTTTTTTCCAAAAAATCAACACTATAGATTGGTTGTCAGAATAGGAGCACAAAGACATACCCTCAAACTGTGCCACCATTTGTTGGTACTCATGTAATGTGGCACATAGGTGTGCAAGAGAAGGATATTTCATTAAGGAAAACTTCTCTCACCGTGACATCATAATTCTCCAATGAAAACCTTCTACACATCTGAGTTCGACAATGGATAAGAAATTTATGAGAATAGCGCTTGATATTGAGTGATAAAATCAGTCACCTTCTCCTAGTCCCCTTGCTTACATCATATGAGATCTGAAAAGGTCATCTTTAGGCTGATGTTAGCCTAGAACTATTGAAGAAATTGATTTACCAACTGATCAAATGAGAAGATAGAGTTATTCAATAAGGAATAGTACTGCTCAAGGGCAGTGTCCTTAAGGGATCTAAGAAAGAGCTTATCCATTAGAGCATTGTGGTGGAAGAAATCAATGCAAATAGCATTAAATTTTGAAACATGCATATAAGGTGTTGGCATATGGCCTTGAGAGATCATTTTTGGCTACTGGTGTTGTCATTGATGACAACTAGAGTCAACATTTTTGGCAACTAGAGTCAGCAGTTTGGTCCATAGTATCAGTAGTGTTCATACCAATAGAGATAGTGAAGAACAAGACATCTGGTTGGTAAATTGATCTAATCACTTCATTGGATCACTATTTCGTTGTGTGGATCTCCAAGAAATCTTTCCTAGCATGTACACTATCTTACTAAAGAGTTTTGTGGTGTTGTATTAATCATAGTTTGACTGAAGAGGTTTGATAGCATGATTCATGGTTTATTTTCTATTATGGCCGACATGCTTGACATTGTGTATCACGGATGTATGTGGAGTAAGTGTTTTTCTATATCTTATTTTTTGAACCTTGGTGTGGGTCCCTACTATAAGTCTAGCCGACTTGTGTAGGTACACATAAATTATAACTTGTGATTTGGGCTGACATAATCAGGAATATTGTATTTTGTTGTGAAGTGGACATATATTGAATTTTTGGGTTAGTGGATATATAAAGAAGATCGAGAAATCATTTTATAGAGAATATGTGTATGCATGATATCCGATAGGATTATGTGGGTGGTGAAGTACTTGTATATCATCAAGAAGTGAAAAAGGATAGATCGGTTATTTTGAGGGAAAAAAAGTGTTTGTGTGCAGATAAGAGCAGAGTAGAAGAGCGAACCGGTTGAGAGATCTGGAATATGATCTTGAGCTTCATTGGAACTAAATTCTGAAATTTATAGATGCTATACTCTCAGTTCAAATTTTGTTGTAATCTATATTATAATTGTAAGGCAGTGAGCCTCTTTCTTTGAGAAGTGAGCTCTAGGCAGTGGGCCTGAATGCAAGTGCATTCCCCTCTTTTATTTTACTTTTAATAGAGTAAAATTTGTGGATTAATCTCCATCATGGTTTTTCCCCTAACAGGGTTTCCACGTAAAAATATTTGGTGTTATGGTTTTCATTAATGTGACTGCATGTTTTCATTTGTTATGTGCTGCTAATGTTATATAAAGTTCAATTATTGTTGTTAATGGTTTTAGATTTTTTTCAAATCAAAATTATTGAAAATTGATTCACCCCCCCTCTCAGTGTTCCTAGTGTCCAACAATTGGTATTAGAGCAGGTTCCTCTTCTAAAGCTTAGTGGCTTGAGGTGAATCTTGAACTACAATGGATGTTGGTGGTCTTCAACAATAGCTAATGGTGGCACTTGATGATCTCGATCAATCTAAGGAAGAGGTCATGGAACTTAAGGAAAATATTGCAGAAGCCGAAAAAATCATTCAATCACTGAAGGACAAGATAAATGACTCAAGGGAAAAGAGGAAGGAGCTATGTGATCAGTTGAAGCAAAAGGAAAAAAAAGGTTCAAACGGTATCCATCTAAATCAAACCCTAAAGGAGATAACAAAAGAATGTGAAAAGCTAGCCAAGGACAATGCAACTCTAAGACTTGAGATGGAATTTGTGGCAATGAATTTTACCAAGGATATTAAGCAAAGAAAAAAGAATGAGGATAATCTGGCCCAGTCCCTGAGAGAAAAATATGAAGAATGCAACATAATTAACAATAGATCCATTCAATTGGAGATTGAACTACAACATGCCAAGAACTATGAACATGAGATTGAGAGACAGATAGTGATTCTTGGGAATGAGCGTGCTACTACAAATGAATTCAAGGAAAATTTCAAGATAAGTTCTACCAAGATTGAAGAGATAACCAAAGGTCAAAAGGATATAAATGATAAGTGAGGTCTTGGATATGAGAAGGGAAAATGTTCTGGATTTGAACAGAAGAATCCTGAAAAGAAGAACAAAGGAAGAAGGCATCCAATAAGGCAACCTAATTCTCAAAGATTTAATGGATATTGCTTTTCCTGTAATAAATTTGGACATATGCTTCTCAGTTTAGAACAAAGATAAACTATAGTACTCTATCATTTTCTAGTCAATGTTTCAAATGCAAAAAAAATGGTCATAAGGTATTAGAATGCAGGAGTATCATCATTTTGTTGTGAAGCTGACATATATTGAATTTTTGGGTTAGCAGATATATAAAGATTGGGAAATTATTTTATAGAGAATATGTGTATGCATGATATCCGATAGGAGTATGTGGGTGGTGAAGTACTTGTATATCATCAAGAAGCAAAAAAGGATAGATCAGTTATTTTGAGGGTAGAAAAGTGTTTGTGTGCATAGTAGGGCAGACTAGAAGAGCGAACTGGTTGAGAGATCCAGAATATGATCTTGAGCTTCATTGCAACTGAATTCTGGAATTTTTAGATTCTATACTCTCAGTTAATTTTTTTTTGTAATCTATATTATAATTGTAAGGTAGTGAGCTCTAGGTAGTGCGCTTGAATGCAAGTGCATTCCCCTCTTTTATTTTACTTTTAACAAAGTAAACTTTTTGGATTAATCTCAACCATGGTTTTTCCCCTAACAGGGTTTCCACGTAAAAATATCTGGTGTTATGGTGCTCATTAATGTGACTGCATGTTTTAATCTTTTATGTGCTGCTAATGTTATATAAAGTTCAATTATTATTGTTGATGGTTTTAGATCTGTTTTCAAATCAAAATTATTGAACACTGATTCACCCCCCCTCCCAGTGTTCCTAGTGTCCAACATAAGGATCTCCATGACCACCATACTTTTCAAATTTCACAATCTCCATCTCCTGAGGGATATGAGTTTTTAAAATATCAATAGATAAAGGAATGTGTTAGAAGAAAGGTTGAAAGGTAGGTTGAGAAGTGGCACTGGATAAGTTCACTAGATATTTTTGTATCTGACCTATGTTCTACAACAAGGTGTTTTAAGATAGGGTCAAAAGATGAAGGACCAACAAAACCTCCACCAGAACCACTAGAGCCACCAGCCCCCATACCAACAGAGACCCCATCACTAGGACTAGCATGGGTTCCAAGATTACCACTAGGAACATCAGAACTAGAGGAATTGAAACCCAAAGTTTCCTTGTTTACTTTAATGATGGGGAGTGGTTGAGGATCAAAAGTAGTGTTAATGGAAGGGCCAATCTCGACCATGCATACCAATACCCTAGGCATCAAGAATTCTATGTATATTTCAACGGTCTTAGACCCAAGGTCTCGGGAAATGATGGACCTAGGATTATATGATGGGATATGGTTGTCCACTATGTCTACAAGGCCTCAGAAATTCTATACCTATCTGATCCTTGTCTGAAATAGTTCATAAGTCATTAATAATGTTAGCAGCCTTAGTTGTAACTCTTTATTTTTCCAAATACTTCCCGAACTCTAGAAGCCTTTTGTTTAAGGAAAGAAGTTACTCTATGAGAACCTCAAGAGCATCATCTTCCTCCACAAATGAAGCAGAAGGAGAAGCGAGAGGTGTAGGAATATGAGGATCTTCCCCAAAAGCACTAGAGAAGAACGTATTTGTTCCTTAGACCATTTCATCAAAGGTAGGACTGGTAGTGACCTTTTTAGGATCCATCTCTATATGTCGTAAGCTCCTTCTAACAATGTTCCTTGAGGTTGTAGACCAAGTTGTAAGGCTCATAAAACTTCATAACAAACAAGTTCATAACACACTAGGACACAAGAGAAAGGTGTTTGAAATTGAGAAATGAAAATAAGACTTTCACGTCGGGTTCACCAAAAATGTAGAGAAGGGGGATTTGTCACCCCCAAGGCTATAGGTCATGGGAGAGCCCAAGGGAATGAGCTGCCCTAAACTACCTCAAGTTGTTTGATGGGTTGAGAGAGAGGTTGAAAAGGAAGGGAAAATAGTGTACTATTTCCCTTCTACTAAAAAAGGTGTATATAGAACCAAGTGAGTTGGCCTCACAGGATTCAAACTATAGACCAAACAACTTACTGTCTAAGGATGGCAGTGTGGGAACCAGACTCAAGCGTGGCCCATTGGAATCTTAGGAATGTGCTGGTATCTTGTACGGACAGAGGTTTAGTAAACAAAAAAAAAGAACAAAGGGCCTAATAATGAACTGACTGAAATAGTTTTATGGTTTGACAAAATAAAGGCAAGAAACAAAAAATACAACAAGAAGAATACTGGAAACTACTCCAATGCAAAAATGACAATGAAAGAATAGGAAAAGATACCTTTCCACCCACACTTTGATTCTTCAACTTCAACTCCAAACGGATGAACCAACACTTGCACACACAAAAAAGGGAATTTTTTTTAGCTATGTTTCGAGGTCTACCTTAGTCAGACCCCCATTTTGGTGTTCCCACCTCCATGGACAAATAGATATGCAACAAGATAGAAAAATCAATAAAGAAGAGAAATAGAAAGTACACTATTAAATAGAGTGTAAATACAATCTAGATGCTACTCTCTAAGACACAATGATGGAAATAGAATAAAAAGAGAAATATCACCTTTCCTCCTGGTAGCACTCAAGGCCAAGAGAAAGAGATGACACCACACTGAGAGAATATCAAAACTTTGTAAACTTGCAAAGATTGTGGAGTTGCAACAAGAACATTGTAGAATTCAAGTAGAGAGCAAGAATGAGCTTGAGAAACTAAGAGAATGAGAAAGAAGTTGCAAGAATGAATGAGAGAATTGCATGCAAGAGTGAAGAAGTGAGTTTGAATTACCAAAAATGGAGCTAATAGGTTAATTTTTGTTGGTCAAGGAAAAAAGATGTTAGTTTCGTAGCAAACCAGAAACATAATGCTTCTATAGACTTTAGGGGCCAAAATCTTGTCAAGACATTAGCATGGTACACAGAGATCCATGCGGTGTGTGCACGTTCTAGTGGAACTCTTATTTTCATCGTTCCATTGGTGCTATGTTCAAGCCTATGAATTTTCATTCTTCAACATCATTGGGGTGTAGGGTTTTTCTACTCATTTCATTTATACCCTCAATCCTTTCATTGGCTTATGTTTTCTTGTTGACAAGCTGCACCTGGTCACCATTTGAGCTAAGTGGCATTTTATGACCCTCACCGTCATTCTTTACCGGCCCCATCTCTTAAGTCACTTGTTGTGCCTATCAAGGAACTTTCTTTATGAACAACTTATTTGCATGTGTGGTTTTATACTCTATGAAAATTTCGTTCATGGTCTGTCACCCGTCACGGGTTCTATTCCAGAATTCTACATTCAACACGCGATGAGTGACGTCTTTCCACCAGCATAGTCAAGATCTACATTTATGGGCTTATTTCCCATCGTGGGTCGTGCTACATTCACCAAGGAGCAACCGGAAATGAGCGATATAACATTCACCCATTAAGCTTTATTCATCACCTATCACGTGTTGTGCCCTCACTTTCAAAAGCCAACATGCAACTAGCGATGTGGTTACCACTTATAACCCATTGCAAGCACTTACACTATCACCTGTGGACTTTTTCTTTCCAAAGAGGAACCCGTGATCGCTGATGGGTTGAATTTTCCCCATCACGTGGGCACGGTTTATCACTGGTTAGGGCAGCTTGCTGGGAGGTGGATCCACGATGAACGATGTGGAATGGAGATCTTGGGGTAAAGTCTTATGATGGTCAGATCGATGGATAGCAGCTCATCACTAGCTCTCTAGCCATCGCATGATGATGTCTCAAAATAGATATGAAACTAGTGATGGGCAATGCCACAGAGATATGGTTGGGATTTCTCCACAATTCAAATTATCAATGGCGGACAAGGTAAGAATGATCGGGTATGGATATGAATGGACGTGTGTCTGATTTAAAGCTTTTCCTCACTGTTTCATGGTATAGTCCATAAAGCAAGTGGCGACTCTTAATGTTCCTCATCGATCAAGTTCTAAATATGCAACGATCAATGGTGGAGATTTCACATGCAGTAATGGAGTTCCTATTCACGCGAGCGATATGAGATGAACATTAATTGCAATTAGCCTTACATTCTCTTATTTAATGATGATTTGTTGTAGATGAATCAAGTCATTCACAATTTAGCCAGAGTTTGGAATTAATTGATGTGGTTGTGGGTGAGAGAGAACTGCAGACAGTTGTGAGTGCAAGTGTTGCCAAGGTGGTGGCCTGGCATATTCCGGTGTGTGAGCACCTGTATGTTCTGCATTTCTAATTGTGGCTCGGCTCTATTATGCAATTTGGGTCTTGAAGCATTTTTGTTGCATGTATGTGTGAGCTTCCTGGAGTTGTGGTCTTTATTCTTTTTCATCACCAACATTGATTATTGTGGTATTCCAAGAAGATGAGTGAACCAAACACTCTTGTTGCACCAATGCGGAGGTCCCGAAGGCTAAGTATGAAGGAGCTAATTACATACATGCCAGAGGATAAACCTCCCTTGGCCGAGGTACTTGTTGTCCCGAGGAAGAGGAGTGTATGTGGAAAACATGAGAAGGTGGCTATTTAGAGCACCTATATTTTGAGGAGGATTGTCTCATAGAAGTAGACTGAAGGAAAGGAGAAGGGACCTCCATTTGTGAAAGAATTAACGAGGTTCGGCTCGGGTCTTGGGGTTTGTTCAGAGAAACCCATTACTCCCATCCTGGTCTCTAATAGCTCGTCAAGCGATGAGGGAGGAGCTGGCCCTAGCCCTAGCTAGTGTCCTACTTCCTTGGTGCCTTACAGTGACTCCAAAGACGAGATTGTGATTGCCACTCCAATCTCTATTAGACAACCTGGCAAGGGTGGTTACTCAATGGTTGACAAGGCCAAGTAACACCCGTGTCCTTTGCTAATGGTGCAGGGTTTTGGGTGATGTGATTATGTGGCTTTCGGATGGTGGGCTCTATAGTTCATTTTGATGGTGATTGGTTCGGGGGTTCGTGTAGCTAATCATGATGGTGGTTATTTCAAGTATTGGTAAATGTGCCAATTTTGTTGATGCCTTTTGGAAGGCTTGTGTGACAGCTCTGACAACTAGGTTAGTGCTCATTTTTCCTTTTTTCTTTTCCCATGCTTATGGAATGATTAATTTAGTGGTTTGGGAATTAACCTCATTGAAATGAACTTTGAAATGAATATCAAATTGAATTATATTTTGAGCCGGATGCTTTGTCGCTCCCTTGTACTATAAAAGGGATTTCATGGCTCAATGTAAAGGGTTATAGTCTGAGAATTTTGAGTCCAGTAGGTCTTAAATAGACACTGATCATAGTATACAAGTGATAATACTGAATTCTTGATAAATTCGCTAGAAAATTGTCTTTGGGTATAGGACATATATGTAATAGTCTTAATAGGTTTTATATCAATTGCTAGTATTGGAGCAGAATTCAAAGTCCAAAGTATATACTCTCCTTATATATATTTTCATAGACTATAAATGAAATAATAAAATATTGTTTCATCTATCTTCAATATTAAAATTGAATGTGTGGCTTTATTTCTTTGCTTTAACTCAATCGGTTAAGTAAAATGTTTGGGAAAAGTCATGGGTATGTGAGAATATACAAGGATGTGGTAAGAAGTAATATTTTGGATAACATGAATCTTTGCAGTGTAAAGCATTAGAACGATAGTTTAGATATATTAGAATTGGATAATTAGTGTATTACTGGTTGTATATTTGACTCCATTTAACCAATTGATGAGACACTGGTGTGTTTATTTGTTATTCATGCAATTAAGTGAATGAGTTACATATCTGGCCATGAGTTTAGAATCAGAACAACTTTCATAAAATTATGTCAATATATTTGAAGTATATGCACATTCTTAGCAAAATAAACATTAATTCATTTGAAGGTCTGCCAAATCTTTAATGAAGTCACTACAACAAATCCCTATGATTTGCTCCATTTTTAGCTTATTTTTTTGTGTCCACCCACTGCTTTAATGTATTTTTTGCCAATTTTTGAAAATGTTAGTGCTATTTATCGGGATGGCACTATTTTTGTCGTTTATTTGTACCGATAAGGACAAGTCGATGCTAATTTAGGTGTTAATGTGTGCTGAAATTAGCACTGATATTGGCTTCAAGTGTGGCACCGCCATTAGCATCACCTTTGGCTCCAATTTTAGCTTCAATTTTAGTGCCACTTTTAGCTCTGACTTTAGCTTCGAGTTTAGCTTCAGGTTTAGCGCCGATTTAGACACCCCTATGTCAAAGAGACTTATTTATATGTCTCATCAACGATGTAAAACAATGAAATGTCAACAAGATACAGGCATATTGAGGAGAGAATCACTTACATCACATCAACAAGGTATATCTACAAGTGCTTGGTGAAACACAACTCCTGGATATAACAAAGTAATGTCGATGAGACATTAAGATATTGGTAAGACAAATAAGATTGTCTCATTGACACTCTTCAAGTAATGAACAAAGCATACACTACTAGACCGTCGGGAAGGTGAGCTACATATGTGGTAGAGCAACATACACTGCAACCCCACAACAAGAAGCCTTGAGCAAGGTGGTAGTGTAGTAAACAGTTGAAGGGTAGGGAAAAACACCGCCATACCACAACGATAATCATGAGTCTCCCCAACATGGTAGAGTTACACTGATATATAAAGAAATGTTGCCAAAGGAAAATATTGATGAGACAGTGGCATATCAATAAGAGATATTAACTTGTCTCATCGACACTGGAAACCAACATCAGAGGAACATAAGATCTAATGTCGATGAGACATTGAGATATTGGTAAGACAAAGAGGATTGTCTCATCGAAACTCTTCAAGTAATGATCAAAAGCATACACCCCTATACCGCCGGGAAGGTGAGAAAAATATGTGGTAGAGCAGTATACACCACAACCCCACAGCAAGAAGCCTTGAGCAAGGCGGTAGTGTGGTAAACAACATTGCCATACCACAATGGGTATAATAAGAGATGACAGTAGTACAATAATCGTAGAATCATTACAATTTACAACACTAAATGTAGAAAATCACATCAATCACAATCCATTTGAATATAGCCCTTAAAATGCTCTAAAACTCTAATAAACATATTCTAAAATTTTTGTGAAATCTTATTTTTAGGCATAGCCGAGAATGGAGTTTCATTTTAATAAACATATAATAAAACCTTTGTTGAAACCTTATTTTTAGGCATAGCTTGCCAAAATGGAGAAGTGTTTCAGTAAAGAATGACGAGAATGGTAAAGATATGTGCATGATAGAGGCATAGGATTCATTATTGTTTATCTCATTCCTACTCTGATCAACAAGGGTTACAATGTTCATGCTACTGTTTGTAATCAGGTATTTAATTGACATATGTTTGCATAATCTCAAATTCCTTCAGATGCTTTTGAAGTATCAATGTATCCTATATAGGGTTTAGAATGACTTCTTTTAATTTTAAAAAATAAATCGATGCTTTTGAAGTATCAATGTGTCCTATATAAGGTTTAGAATAATTTCTTTTAATTTTAAAAAATAAATAAATGATGTATTTCCTATGATTAGATAATGTGGAGATCTCCTAAATCTGCCCTAGCACACTATCCTCTTTTGCATATGTTTCATTACTCTAGCTGCTAGGGTTTTGCATTTGACATCTTTAATATCTTCATGGTAGTGGCTTTTAAATAGATCTCAGTCTTTGCTTTAATCTTTATCATGGTAACCCTTGAGTTCCATAATCCACCTTCAATCTCTTCTAAGAACGTTGTCTTAAGCTAGACTGCATAGTATGCATATAAAGCAAGTCCTTCATACCTGCCATTGTTCCAAACCACCACTCATCACCTTGCTTAAAATTTTTCCTCCATAAGCACAATAGCATGTTTTAAAATCATGGTTGCCAGTGATTGACCATTAAGGTCACTACTTTCATCAAGATACAATGAGTTTTTTGTCATCAAACTTAAGGCATTATGCAAGATAACATTGTGAATTGTTTGTTGTGTACAATTTGATTTTCTTGCACATTTACTACTTTGCTAATTGCCTTTAAGACTGGATATTGCACCATCAACTACAATCTCAAACAACTCACTCACTGTCACTTGAAGATTCCTTTCATGAGCATCCTTGTATAAAATCAAACTATTCCCTACAGACTGCCTACTTACTAATATAGGGGAATCATTGTTTCATGGTATGAGTTTTATTTAGAAGGGGTTAATATGTGGCATTTTTATGTACAAGAAGACTAGATTGTGATGCAACATTCAGGTATGGATGGTTTAGGAAAAATTGGATTGCTATCAGTGTCATAACCAGGTTGGATTGTACCTTGAGCTGGTCTGAAACACTTCCAGGTGTTTTTGCTCCAAAGCAGAACTTGTGTGTAGGAACTTCCAAATATCTGATAGAGGAAGTTCCTACATTCTAAAGATAAAATCATAAATCTGCTTATCCATTTTCTAATCCAACCTGACATCTTTAATATCTGATAGAGAAATTTTGTACATTCTAAAGATACAATCATAAATCTGCTTGTCTTTGTACAATCGCTCGTTTGAATTATTTCTTTAACATTTTTAGGTCCACGTCCATGTACATATCTTCTTCTTTTTCTAGTTGAATGCTTAGGCTCTGCATTTTTTGCAATATCCATCTAAAATAATCAAAAACATGCATTAATTTATTATTGTACCTTGAGCCGGTGTGAAACATTTTTGGGTGTTTTCGCTCTGAAGCAGAACTTGTGTGTAGGAATTTCCAAATATCCGACAGAGGAAGTTCCTACATTCTAAAGAATATATTCTATGAAACATTCCTTAGTTTCTATGAAACAGTGTATATATTCTTCGTTATGTCTATTAAAGAAAATAGAGTTTGAATAAAAAATGCTTCACCCTTTTTTTGTGTAAGTGAGTTATTGTTTAAGGAAAAATCTTATTGTTTACATTTTCAGTTTACTAGTTTCAAATCTTCATTTTCTATGTATATAAAAATTCATGTTTCATCTCTAATGACATAAAATAGTAATGTCATCGTAATCGTAGTTTTCACTTTCAACACCATCATTGTCCATGCTTTTCATATCATGTTCACTTTTGGCACAATCATCAAAATTTTATTTTTATTTCTTGTCCCGCTAATCTTGATTCCTTTTGAAGAACACGTTAAATGAAAGCACATGTTTGATTTGTCAAGGGAAATGTATGGTGAATACCCTATGTCTTTTAGATAAGTGTGCAAGTGAAATAAGACATAACTGATTGAATCTAATTTTCTACTATACAATTGTTTTTTTATGTGGAGGCTGCAACAACTTATCATGGATTAGTTTTGGCTAAGAAACAAGGTGTTTCTAAACTATGGCTAGAGGGGGACTCTCTTAATGTGATTAATTGTCTCATGATTTCCAATTTTAGTAATGACTCGATATCTATTATTAAATCTTTTGAGGAGATCAAAATCACAAATGTTTTTCCTAAAGCGAACATGATGGCTGATGGGGTTGCCAACATGGGAGTGGCTGAGAGATCTGAGTGGGATTCTTTTGAATCACTACCTCTTAATTTGAAGTGTATTTCTAATGATGACCAACTGGCTTGTTTCTAGGCGAGATGTTCTCGGGGAAAGATTTTTCATTATGATTTTAAGTTGGGTTTTTCACGTCAACCCTTTGCTCTTTTAGTTTCATTATTCTTTCCTTGGTTTCCGTAGAAGGATGTACTAGCAGTTTTGGCAGGGTTGTACTTGGAATGATAAGCCCACATGTATTGTGGGTGTTTGTTGTATTTTTTTGAGTAGCACCTAGTTCATTTTACTTTTTCATTTCTTCCAGGTGTTCTTGGGTTTTTGTTTGTTGCATTTCATATGGGTGGCAACCGTTGCAAAATTGAGTCAAGTTCCTGTGAAGAGTTTTAGAAAAATGCTACTATGTGGGAGCACTTGGAATTGGGGGGGTTACTCAATTTATGTAGAGAATTCAAGGCCTAGACCCTGATGTAATATATTTATTTGTGAAAGGATGGAATGGGAGGTCTCTGTGTTACCAGAGCATTGAGTTTCAAATTGATGAGGATTTTATTGCAGAGGTAATTGGTCTTTCAGTTGTTGGGAGAAAGTTTTTTAGAGACAAGGGAGTGGCTAAGAAGTCTTTTGTGAATTTATTTAAACATGACAAGAGGAAGAATATTAAGGAAATTGGATGTGGAGGTTATGCTAGGAAGTCCCTAAAGCCGCTTTGGAGGGACCTTGTGTTGACCATTATGCACTACTTCACCCTTGAAGGTCGATTCTTTGTGGTTTACACTCACCATTTTATGCTCTTAAATCATTTTAGGCATAATGTTTTAGTCTCGTTTCCTTTTTACCTATTACATTCTATGGAGAAGAGTATTGAAGACCACAAAAAGAACCCTAAGAAGGTGGTTCTTCATCAAGGGCTTATGTGTTTTATTTTTGCTCATATCAAGTTAAAGTTGATCTCGGTCTCCCCTAAAACTCCTAGTAAGAAGGAGTTAAAAATGATGGGTATGAAATAGGGGACTCTGCTAGGGAATGGGTCAGTAGTTCGAAGGAGGAAGAGTCAAAATATGAGGATATGTCTGTTGATGAAGGAGGCTCTAAGGAAAGGGATAAGGAATCAGAAGAATGGGGTAAGGGCTATGAGACTGATGTGGAGTTGCTGGAGACTATGGCTAATTCTATTAGAAAATCTTCGAAGGGGAAAACCAAAGTCATGCAAAAAGTTAAAGCTTTGGCCAAAAGGAAAATTGAGATAGGCGTTGAGGTGGTTTCCCCTAGTTTGAATGTGAATCCCATGTTGTCTTCTGGAAAAGAGGGTTTGAAGGGTTTTCATCTTGTGGGTGATGAGGGTTTGAAGGGTTGTCATCCTGTGGGTGATGTGGATCCTTCAAATTTTTATTTTGTTCAGAATGCTTCATTGGGGAACCCTATTCCTGGTAAGGATGATCTGCTAGAGAGCTCCCCAGTGCAAGGAATTAAGGTTCCAATTAATTTGGGTGGTCAGTTGAGTGGCCCTATTGATATGGGTAACTCTAAGATGGAGGTGAAGCCTAATGAGACTGGCCTCGTGGATATATAGGGGATTGATGCATGTAATTGTTCTCAATATTTTTCTACTGTGGAGAAGGAAGTGAAGAAGGAATGTCTAGAGATGTTAGATGATTTGGAGAATCTTCTAGATAAGGAGAGGATAAAGGTGGATTTTGTGGAGGTCAAGGATTCCCCAACCAAAGAAGAGGATGAATAGAATAGGGATTGTTCAGATGCCCTTGTTGACTTGGAGCAAAAGAGTCAACCTTCGATTAACTGGGATGAAATTGACATGAATATGTTTTTTAATGGTCAAAGATGGGACAAGAAACTTGCTTTCCCTAGTTAAGTGGTTATTTTTTGAGGTTAAGGAGCTCAATCTTTAGATGAAAAATTGGCAGGATGTTTGTGTTACTATGCTAAGAGGTAACCGAATGGAGTGGGAAATAAAAGGCAAAGTGAAATCAATGCATATTAAGCTTGATAAGCTACTAGACAATGTTGAGCATTTGGGGGTTTCTCATGAGGAAAGAATTTCCTCTTTGGAAGTTATTGTTAATAAAATGTTAGAGGACAGAGTGGCAAGTCTAGAGGAGAAAATGGGAAAGATGTCAAAGGACTTGAAAACAATGGTCAATATTAGCAATAACTCTTAGAAGACCATTGCTATGGGTCTTTTTGTTCTGAATGATAAAGTGTTGAATTGGACTAGAAAACCGCTTGACTTGGGTAATATGGAGGAAAGGATTGAAGAGATTAGTGTCTCTTACCTAGTGGAGAAAGTAGAAGCTTCTACTCCTATGCTAGAGAAGGACATGCAGGCGGGTCCGTGCCTTAGGATGAGGAGAAAGATGAAAAAGAGGGTTGTTGCTATTGAGGAGCTGAAGGATGTTATCAATATGCATGAGGAGGTCATCAAGGAGAGCATGACCTTGGCTAATGTTTTAGATAATTTTCTATAGCTGGTGCTTCCTTTTTTGGCTCAACAGGTTTGTTGATGTTTTTTGCTTTTGGGTTTGCTGACGGGTTGCTAATGTTCCATCTTATGTCAGTTTTTTGATTTTTTGGGTTGCTGGGCTTAGTAGTTTAATTTCTCTTGCAGCTTGGCGTCGTTGTAAAGGGTTCAAGTCCCTTGAAAACCTATTTTTCCTTATAAAAATAATTGAATCTGATTTTCTAATGTATAATTATTTTTTTGTGTTTTTTACTTTTTGCATGTGGATTACCCTTAAAAAGAGACTACTTATCTTTTTTTAAATGAAGCCTTTACATTTCCTATCTATGAAAGGAATTTACTGCTTGACAATAGGTTCTTGAACTTCATACAAATTAATATTGGTGTAAAATGCCATCCCCACAAATGTTGTTTGGTCTAGAATTATAATGGAAAATTAAAAAACTTGCTAGGAGAATAAAAGCGAGGGTTTTCAATTGTCCAAGTACAACATAATATTACTAAAGCATTTCAAAGTTTAGGCATTTGAGATTCATGGATCTCCTTAGAGGTCACCCACCTAATATAATAATAGTAAATTAGTATGAACCTTTAGTCACAAATTAAAATGCAATATAATATCTCTATGTCTCTCACACATGAACGTTTCATATAACCACATACCTTGTAAATGTTGACAATCGACTTATGGCATTCCTTAAGTCAACTGTAAGACAAGAATCCCCCATAATTTCCAGTGGCATGATATGCTATCAAACACATTTATGAAAAGGTCATTATTAATTTTTTCTCCTGCGACAAAATATCAAAATAAATTTAGTGCTTAATCAATGTTGTCTCATCTATTTCCACCCACTTTCCTCGATGATTTAGACATTTCTCACGCTCTCCACATCACCTCTCTCCATGGCATCCTTTGTGAATGAAATGTTGCCACAAAGCTTTTCACGCCACTACCATAGAAGAAACTTGTGGGACCATGGTAAATTCTCTACTACATCGAGGTTGATGAAGGAGCCATGGGACGATGGTGTCAGCACATGCTACCACACACCCAGATGGTAGAGACTTTGCGAGAGTCCATGGCACTACCAAGAATAGAAGGAAGACTCATGTGCTACCACAAATCTTTCACCGCTACTACCATCAGGGTAATTGAAGCACCTTGGGAACCATGGTAAAACCACTCTGCCAATGACTTGCGAGGAGGTTGGAGTATTTCTAATGAAAATAATCACTATACAACAATGATAGGTGCTAAATTAGGCACACTTGACGCTGCCTTATACGTCCCAAAAAAATTACATTAAAGGCCAAAAGTCGGTGCTAAAGTTGGCATTAACTAATGCCGACTATAAATCAAAATTGGAAATTAAAAGAATTTCTGCATGAAGGAAGAAATCGAGATGATAAAAGGGGAAAAATGCCACTTTCGAAAGGGAAGAGGGTGGGGCACTACTGCATCAATTGAGAAATTCAATTTAGTTTGCAACACCATAGGTAAGGTTACAAAAAAAAAATTCGTGGTTGAATTCATGATTTTTTACTGCTCTTTGTATTGCATTGAATTCATGATTTTTTACTGGTTCGTGGCCTAACCTATCCAACCAACCTCTAAATTGTCCCATCATTATAAATTGTAAAACCTTTGAGAAACCAACAAAAAAATTTACCCTACCCATTTGAGCTTTGGCTCAAAATATTATAGCATGAAGCCAAGATGCATAGAGGAAGTCTGGTGAGGAGAGTACACAGGTATTTGAATTTGCTCATAAGATTATATCAAATTTATTAAATGATATTTAAATTTTATTTTATTTTTTGATAGGTGATAATATTTTTATTTTATTTAAGATAAATCAAAATATACAAAGTTCCAAATAAAAACTTCTTCCAGCACCATCACATCATGTCTGTTAAAATAGAATAAAAACCTACAAATCAAAAATCCCTACCACAACCACTTGAAAACTATCCAACCAACTACTACCCAAACCCTAGCTATTTACAGTATCGAAACCAAAAATAGGGCTTAACCCCTTAAGCTTATAAATCAACATCTAGCTTAAACATAGTAAACTATGCAAAAAATGAGCATTGAGTTTATGCAAAAGTTCCAGAAGCGTTGCCCAGATGCAATGGGAACAATTCCGTGAGCGGCTTCACCTTCTTTCTCGAATGCAAACCCTTCTTCTCACATATAGCTCCTCTCACGGAAATGGCTTTGGAGTCCCGCTATTATCTCATCGATCTCCATTAATTGGTGCATAGTCCTCAACTTGCCACCCGTTGTCGCTTTTCGTGGACGGCGGAGGTTTGCGTAGACGGTAGACGCCGGTGGCCGGATGCTCCAGACCAGGAATGGCCGCGCGCGGCTCATCACTTTCCTTACAACCTCCACCAACTCTCCTAAGTCTAGTCCCCATGCCATGATTAGAGAGTATATATCCATAGTAGTCTGATATTTGTGCTTCAAATCTTTGAAGCAATTACCTAGAATGATTTGCATAGATTGTGCCACCTTCACATCCTTGTACAGGAACAAGCCACACAGTCTCTTCACCATCACTTTGCCAACAAAATGATCCAATTTCCTCCTCGCTTTCATAGTGAAGTTGGCCTCCATTTCTTCTCTGGTACATTAGCCACCAGACTACTTCACACCACCATCCTAACACTCTCCTTACTCCCACAAACCAAGAAGCATCGAAGGAAATGCAAGGAAAAACTTCATTACATAGCAAATTTCTGGCCATCACCATTAATGTCGAACATACATCCAACTCTAGAAACAAAACCTTCATCAATGCTTCATGTCCTTCAAGAATTTTGAAAAAAATCCCTCTAATTACTAACACCACCTTGCATTAAATGCAACCGAAAAAAAATACTCCAAAGAAACTCCTCTAAAATCCTCAATTATAAATTCATCCACCTCTGCAAACGTTAAATCCCATTTCAAGAGGGTATCTTCCTCCATATTCCCTGTTCTCCTAACATGACTAATCTTATAATCCTCAAAAAGAGCTAATTCTTCAATAATTTTCCTAATCACACCCTACAAATGCCAAGCATCAATTCCTCCTTTTATTATTGCTTGGATGATTATCAAGGAATCACCCTCCACATGAATCCTTGTGGCCCCTAACTTCTTAACTAACTTAACGGGCCTAACGATATTTAAATTTTATTTGTGCATAGTTAAATTGAATTAGTATATGTTTTAGGACAAGGCCTCCAAGGCTAGGCTTGAGAAACTTCGTGCCACGCATCGCAGTGGCTAGAAAGGTTTATAGGCCTTGATCTGTACATTTGTAAGTATATTTAATATGTTAAATGATATATATTTTATTTCCTTGGAAAAAGTAGAATTATTGCATATTAATTAGTTTAACTAGTCCATGTACCATGTTTTGATAGGAGGAGAAATATGGCCACCATCCAAAGCAATTTGAAAAGAATATGTTATAAAACAAAAAGTGGAATGATTTTGTAATTTGGATGGAGAGCGAGGTATCAATAGTTGAGTTTGAATAACTTAGTTGGATATTGTTGTGTTAATATTTCAATTTGCATCTCTTGTGTTGAGTTGTTTATTAATGCATGGGATGGTAAATGGGAAGCTCAAATCTTATGATTTATGTGCATGAATAAATAGTAGAAGGATGGTGGAACTCAATTCAACCCAACTTTTGTACTCTTGTGGGGCATTCCTCTTGAAAACTCTAATACTCCGGTGCCCAGACTTCCCTAAGCTTTTTACCTTCGTTATCACCTTTCCTCTTCTTTGTCACCTTTCGTCTCCTTTTTCCTTATTTGCATTTCTAGCTTGGCCTTCTAATTCATCACATTTTTTTACCTTCCTCTTGAGAATATTCTTCTTCTTTGTCCTCTTGACTCCACAAGAGATTCATCTTATGAACCTTCCTCATCTGATTCTCATTCCTCTTCTACATCAGAGGGTTTGTATCCTTGATCTAACTCTTCTAAATTATCAGAATCAGAATCACTAGCTTCCATATTCAAAAATTCCCAACCACCATCTTCAATAAATTTATCTGGATCATCAGTAATACTCTTCAAAATTGGCCACCAGTTCAAGTTCATTCTGCTTTCATAATGCTTTATATCCATGGAGTTCAGCCATTCCTTGATGCCATCAAGCAAAGATTGAGAATATCATGTTGATGAATGTTTTTGCAACCAACTTCCGGAGCGAGAATCTGATATTCTATCTCTCTTGAAAGGTTATTTTCAATAATAAATCACTAAAAATCACCCCAAGGTCTCTCGGGTGTTAGGTCATAACAATGCATAAAACAACTCAAATAATTATGTGAAAATGCTGGTAATCACAAAGGGACCTTACTACAAGCAAACTGGATCTTTCAACTTATCAGATCTAGCAATATGATGATCTTAAATCCTAAATCTAACCGAATAATAAAGAAATAGAAAAAGATAAGGGTGCAAGGAAGTGATAAGATCTAAACTACTGCTAGGATAAGCAATGTGAATGACATATATCTGAAATGGGCCTCTCTCAAATAACCAGCTCTTGTTCAACCCACAATGCAATCTTACAAGAACGGTGCAATCTTCTGAGGAATACAGATTTTCAAATCATAGACATGCATCTACAATCGAACTTAAGCACATTGAATATACGGTCCAGGTTGACTTCACCAGCCTACTACAATTAGATAGTTACTGGGAGTATAGACCAGAGATAGCTACAAACATTCCAAATATGAAATCATAAACATCATTTATCCAACTGAAACTAATTTATTTCTGAATACTAAACCCTAAGTCTTAAAGAAATTTGAGAGATAGAACAAAGGAACCATGCAAGATGGAATAACACAAGAGATTGCACCAGGAAAACCAAAATGTCTTCAATTGTATTAATCACCAAAATGCTGCAACAATTCAACTGTTCTGATACAATATTTGCTTCAAGGAAATCAAAATACTCTAACTCTTGCTTTTAATTTCTAATGTCTTCTTGCTAATGTCTAACCCCTTACAATGAGGCAAGAATGCCTATTAATAGCAAATCCCTCCAAGACATGTCAGCCCAGCCAAAAAAATTTACAAAATAATCCAAACCGCCAAAACAGGTCGGCCAAAAAAACAAACCAAGGCACACATTAAATGCCATCATCCAAGTCGGTTTTAACACAATCCCCAAGGAAGTCCAGTCCAATGCATGCCCTATGATAATAGGGAAGCACAAATCTCGAAATGAGCATTAACTGCTATTCCCTTTATCTTTCTTCTGGACTGACGACCCTTGGACCTTCAAAAATACTCCATCCAACTCAGCAACAGGCGGCAATGGCAAAACCTTGAGACGACATTTAATTAAGCCCATTTCTTCCTTGGACCGCTCAACAGTCTTGTTCCAATCTTCCCTAATGGCCATATATTTATCCATCACTGCCATGTAGGTGGCCGCATCATCAAGTAAGTGGCTGGTGACAGCTCCATCAGAATTCGGGACATAAATTTCATGCCACCATTCCTTCAATTGTTCCAAGCTCAGATACTTGGGAGCTATCTTCTTCCTCCCTGTCATTACCTCGAAGAAGGAAATGCATCCATCATAGACTGCAGTGAGCTCACCTTCAATTGACTTCCTTTGTTTCTGTATCTTCTTCAGAGCCTTCTGCCTGAGTTGCAGTGCCTCGAACCATTCCCACGGCTCATCCAACCTAGAGGAAGGAAGGATTCCATCCTTAGCCAATTGCTCTTTGCCATGCCCCAGGATAACCTTCAATTTCTACAACAGGAGGTCCATATCATCCCTATCCTGAGATAGGATATGCTCTAACAGCCCCTTCGCCTGGACTGCATCCTTTCCTACAGATAAAATCTCCCTAATAGCATCATCCCCTTTTGTTTTGACATCCATCAGCCAATCTATGGCAGCCTGAGCTGAGGCCTTCATCTTTTCGATCCCAGAGATTGTTTCCCTAGGAAGAAAACCAGGAGTGGTAGAAGAAGGGTGGAGAGACTGCAAAGGTTTCATGACCTCCTCCAAACATTTCCTTAACCTTTCATTTTCCCTCTTCAGCTCACGTTTGGTCTGAGTCTCCCTCTTCAATCTATCAACAATCACTGCACTGGATCCCTCAAACTCCTCAATATCCTGCTCCATGGATGCAGGCCCGAGGTTGATAGTCTAGACATTATAGTCCTGGCCTATAACATTCTCTCTCATTTTGTCTGTGACTGGAGTGGCAATGTGAACCACCCTATTGTGCGTTTCATCCCTTTCCACCCTTGAGATCACCTTGGCAGCTTTCTTTTTCTTTCCTTTGCTGATCTTTGACAACATCTCATCCCAGTCCAAGGGAGTATCTTCAATGATCACTTGCTTCTTCCTTGCAAGTTCTTTCTCCAGCCAGTCCGGGGCTACAGGGTCAGTACGAATTTCCTCTGTCCTGGCATCTTCTAGTTCCTCCGTCACCTTTTCCTCTCCTACAGTTGCTTTATCATCTTCTTTCTCTGGAAGCTGCTTACCTTGGTCGGTCTCTTCAAATCCTAACTCTGGAAGCACCGGTGATGGAGTCCTCGTAGGGATATTTTCCTCCGGCTCAGGTGATCCGCGGCCTCTGCCACTCTCCGAGGAGTCCTCATACTGCACCAAAGGAGAAGTGTGCCTTTCCTCCTCTTCAACCTCTAGCTCTGCTGCTTCATCGAAGAGTGCCCCTTCCTTGAATGGTTCTGCCTCCCCGCTAGTTTCATGTTCACCAGGATTTTCCAGCTCAAGTATGCTCGGCGGAGGAGAAACAGACCTGGATGGCTCCTCAACTGGTAGGTTCGGGGAAGAGTCCTTTTGTTGTGCAGCATCCTTGGGAGAAGGAGTTCTGGATTTCCTTGTGTAAACTTTTGTTTTCTCCCCTCCAGAACTCTCCACATCGACAATTGGAGGCTCATCACTCGAAGCAGCCTGATCCTTCTTCTTCATAGTCCTTGTTGTTCTGGATTTCTTTGGCGGTGGAGGAGCATCTTCCTTTTCCACTTTCTCCATCTCCTCCTCATCAAAGGACTTGCTGATTGTCAGAGTTTTCCATCTTCTCTTTCCCTTCGGCTTCCTCTTCGTTTTAGGCTCGCCTCCCTTAGGACCTCTGACTTTGATTTTGAATGGTGAGGTCTTCACTGTTTTCCCTTTGGGGTCATCTTCCCCGGATTCCTCAGAAGTTGACATGGGATTGAGATTTCCCATCAAGTCAAAAGTACAAGTTACCTTTGCACTTTCCAATTCCCAAATTTTATGTTTCACCCAAGAAAGAGTGAACTTCATCACAGGAGCCATTAGGTCCTCCAATTCTGTAATCTCATCCTCATTCCAATCGATATCCCCGACTGGTCTGTCCTTTATGGCTTCGTAGGCATGGTCCTGGACCAGTTTCCCGTCATCATTTAGTTGATCCGGAATCAACTTAACCTTATACTATCTGATTGCCTCCATAGGGAGCCTAGAGTATCTCTTCTTTCTGGCATCAAGGTCATCTTTGATATTGACCCAATAATCTTCTAAGTCATCTTTGTGCCAGTACTCCCTAGTGGCCTTCTTCTGCGCTTCTCCTGTTACATCAAAATTCATCCTTTTAGAATGGAAGGAGAAACCATATGCTGCTAGTTCTTCCCCTGCAGTATGGGCAGATTGAATTGAGGGGCACATCTCCGCCACACCAATCCCAAGAGGGAAGTCTCCTCCGAAGCCTGTCTTGTGCTTCTCCCTCTTCACCACAGCATCAAATTCACAAATTTGTCTTACAACTTCCAATAGCACAACGTGGTCAGTAGGATACCGGGGTAACCTGTAAGGGGCAACCGGGCATCCATCAATCCTGAGGTAGGTGAAGGTAGGGAACTGGATGAACCAGGCTCCATAGTTCTTTATTAGCCCTTTGGCTCCATCGGACAATCTAAGGTGCTCAGCATTCTGGAGTGTCCAGGTAATATGCATCATAAATGCATCATTGGCCCTTCTGTAATCTTTGTGCCCCAGATGCAACTCCGGATAAACCTCATAGATTATATCCTGTCCAATTGTTGCTCTCGGATTCAGGCCCTTGTATGGGTAGGAGATGGCCAACACATATACTACATACGAGGACATAGTGAATTTCTTTGCCTCCAGGAAATTCCTCAACTGTCTATCAATCTCGGTACTGATGAGCCCTGCCCAGTGGTAGTTAGTCCCCTGCCCCATTTTGGTGATCGCATGGACCATCCAACTCTCCAACACGCCTGCACTTTTCAATCCAGCCACTCTACTCAGAAGTGTGATGGCATCATACACATTTGACCTAAACTTAATCCTGTGTAGCTGCTTGGGCAACTTCGAATGATGAGATTTTGGTTTCTCTAGCCATGAGTTGATTAACTGTTGAGCCTTGACTGGCTCATTCTCATAATAGGTCCTGGCAGTGTCAATATTCAAGGCACACACTGAAGGAAGATCTGGCATGCTGAAAGTTTGTGCAATAAAGGCTGGACTAAATTTGGCCAAGACCCTTCCCTCGATGCTCACCACCCTCTGTGTATCAAAGTCGTACTGTCTGGCACACTCCAAGATTAACTCGTAACACTGGACCGCTGGGGGAAAACCTACCACATGTACCAATCCGGAATTCATCATCCCCTGCCTCAAGGCTGACAAATCCTTCTCTGCCATTCTCTGCTTGAACTCCTTGTATCGCCAGGCACCAACATTAGTGTCAGATATGTCAACCCATACAGAAGACACTTTGCTTTCAGGGAGCTGGTTCTTCATGTCCAATCTCAATCGTTCAGTCTCGGAAATAGACGACGCCCCTGCACCACCCTTAGACTTTCCAGCAGCAGATTTGCTTGATTCGGCCTGCACATCAAAAAATCATCATTAGTATTCAATTTTTGTTTATATTTCAATCCAAAAGGTTAACACAAATCATATAGATCAATCAAAATCCACTGCCAACTGCTAATCCCTTGAGATCCAGAAAAATCAAATAATCCAGGAAAATCATGCAAACCAGAAAAATACCGTCGGGGTGGAATTTCGGAGAAATCCGACCCCGACGGATTCCTGCTGCCAAAGCATCATTAGTTAGATAAATCGTTAATGCAAATGAAAAATAAAAAGATAATCACAGAATTAACTCATTGGCAACAAGAAATAAGCATTAAACCATCGTTCCATTAATCCTATCATCGAAACATTAAAAAGGACACAGCCAGACAGGAAATCCAAAAAAATCCATATGGAACAGATTTTCGTGGACAGCTCAGAATGTTCCGGAAATAACCTCAATCTACGGAATAAGCCCAAACCGGGAAAATCCGGAAGCAGCGGAATTCCGCGACGACCTCGGAAACCCGAAAAAAGGTGAAATGCGAAGCAAAATTCAAAAGACCACGGGATCCCCCCTTCCTGAGTTCTAATGGTTTCGAAACTGACAATAATCAACAAAACTTAGGATGCAAAGGATTTCTGACCCTCAAAACTCTCAAAGGATGAATCCTTATATTAGAATAATGATGCCCTAATCTGAATAACCCGACCTCCGCCATTAAAACTAGAGCAAGCTTTAAGGTTTAAAGTATCAGCTAAAGATTTACCTAAAGCACTCAAATCATCGCAAGACAGGGAAGTCAACATGATGCAGAGACAAAATCGCTCAAGCAAAATGAAATCCTTCATTCTGGGCCGAACACCGAGGAAAACCCTAACTCTGCACAGTAGCAAATTTCACACTAAAAAGAAAACAATCCAACCCAGGACCCCGTCTAATGGATGCACACACCGTCTAACGGATAAATAGAGCTCATAGGGCACGTGAAACAGGGTTCTATAATAAAAATTGGTCAAACCCCGACTCTACAAATATGAAATCAAAATCAATCATGGGCCGACCCAAAATTAACAATATCCAATGCAAAAACCATCAATTACCACACAAGCAAAGGGAAGGGCGATGATAACATACCATGGATCAATGCGGATGAAGTTCGAGCCTTAAAGATGACCACGCAGCAAACGAACACATCCAAGCAACGAAAACCAGACACCAACGCTCAAGCAATCCTCATGCAAACGAATCAAGATCGATTCTCAAAGCTCAAATGGAAAACTTAATCACCAAAGCAATCAGCAAGGGAGCAATGAAATTAGAATGTTGTTAAAAATGCCCTAAATCTGCCCTTATACCTGTCTGAACAAAGGTACCCCGACCATTAACGCGCAACAAGACATTTCTAACAAGTCCGGAAACCCGAGCCCAACACGGAATTTTAGAAAATCCCAGGATGCGCGGAAACACAGATTCCGCGGAAATGCAGAAACCAAGAAAATAAGGAAGATCGAGATTTTAGAGCAAACCAGGAAAATCCGCCAGGACTGGACAATCCCGAAGTCAGGCAGAAACCCGGATTCGGAGAATCCTGCCAGAAACGGACAAGGAACCAAGGTCCGGGAAAATCTGCCAGAGCTGGAAAATCCCAGATCCAGTTGAAAACCTGGACCTGGCTTAAAACCCAATTTCAATCAATTCAAACCTCAAGGCAAGGTCAAAGCCAGCAAGATCAACATGTCAAAGCCCTAAAATGACAAGTCCAATAAAACCAAGGGTCAAAGACACCAAAATGAGAGGGTCCCTACGCCAAGTGGGGCGTGTGTGCAAAAATTGCACAACAAGATGGCATAGCGAGACATCATCATTTCACTTTCCCACTGGTGAGGTGACTATCACATTGGAGGACTTTTGGTGCATTCTGAGACTTCCTATCCATAAAGCGCACGTCATCTATGACATGGAGGCCAAACAGGATGCTTACTATGAGGTTATGTGCCTTGATCAGATTATTTTCTTAGAGGGTCAGATAGAGCTAGAGTGTTATAGGCTCACAGTGTCTCCTTTCAGATTAATTTTAGCTGCTATCATCTTTGGGCTCATAGCACCAGATTGGCAGGGCTAATATTTCAGCATCGGATGGGGGCTAGCCTAGGAGAGGATGATCCAATTCAGGACATGCTTTTCCTAGGGGGTAGTTCTATTGGCCTCACTTTATAGGGATCTCCACAAGGTGGCTTATCTAGATGGCAGATTGATTGAGGTTGGCGTGACTATATTACACATTTGGGCATGGGAGCATATCTTCATGCTCCATCATGTTTGAGTTGTGCCAGTGGAGTTTTCTTTGAGTGCACCAAAGAGCATGGGATCCCTCATTGGAGGAGGGTCCTGGATGATATGCAGGAGTTTAGATGGTGGCCCTACCTTGGATTTATAACATGGTACGATTATTACCAACAACTCTTCTTCGCTCACTAGGAGCGACTTATGTAGGGGTGGGAGCATACCATGATAGAGAGGTATCTCCCTGACAGAGTAGCCTGACAGTTCTGTGATACTCAAGATAGACCCGATGATGGGTATGTGGCCATCTTTTCATGTACCATGAGGGAGACATCTTGGGAGCAACACATTTCGGTCGACAAGGCTATTCAAAGATTTAGATAGCTAGTGGATAGACCATGGCCTTATGCATAGGGTCTAGCAAATTTTGGAACAACCCAAGGGTACAGAGACTAGTTCACGGCAACCTTGAGATTTACTTTGCCAGGGGCAGTGTTGTGCAGTTTTTGCACACACGCCCCACTTGGAGTGGGGGACCCCCTTTTTTTTTGTGTCTTTGACCTTTGATTTTATTGGATTTATCATTTTGGGGTCTTGACATGTTGGTTTTGCTGGCTTTGCCCTTGCCTTGGGGTTGCAATTGATTGAAATTGAGGTTTTGGCCAAGTCCGGGTTTTCACCTAGATCCGAGATTTTCCGCCTCTGGCGGATTTTTCCGGCCCTGGTTCCTTGTCTGTCTCTTGCCGGGTTTTTGCCTAACTTCGGGATTTTCCGGTCCAGTCGGATTTTTCCGGATTCCGTCAAAGTCTTGATCTTCCTGATTTCCTCGGTTTCTGCATTTCCGCGGAATCCGTGTCTCCGCGCATTCTGGGATTCTCCGAAATTCCACTTGGAGCTCGGGTTTCCGGACTTGTCAGAAACGTCTTTTCGCGCATTAATGGCTGAGGTACCTTGGTTCAGACAGGTATAAGGGCAAATTTAGGGCATTTTCTGATTCATTCCAACTTTGATTGCTTCCTCGTTTTCTGCTCTAGCGATTCCGAACTTGCGTTTGAGCTTTGAGGATTGATCTTGGTTTGCTTGCGCGTGAATTGCTTGAGTGTTGCTGCCAGTGTCTCGGAGCTTGGACGTGTTGTCACGTGGATTAATTTTCTGAGCTCAATTTATGCCCGTCTTGGTCCATGGTATGTGTTCGTCGCCCTTCCGTTTGCTTGCATGGTGATTCGAGGTTTTCTTGTACTGGGCATTGTTGAATTTTGGGGTCAGCTCGTGTTTGACTTTGGGTTTCATATTTATTCAGTCAGGATTGATCTGTTTATTATTGAAGCCCATCTCTCGTGCCCCATAAGTTCTGTTTGTTCATTTAATTGCATATTTACATTTTCGACGGAATTTTGGGTCGTGTTGCATGTTTGTTTTGGGTGCGGAAATGTGTTACCATGCGAATTTAGGGTTTCCTTGGTGTTTCAATTAACGCGATGATTTGATCTTGTGTTTGAATGACTTTCGCCTCGTTTCGTGTCGGCTTCCCCGTCCTGTGAGGATTAGAGGGCTTTTAGGTAAATCCCGAACTGATATTTTAACCCTAAAAGCTTGCTCTGGTTTTAATGGCGGATATGTGGTTGTTCGATTTAGGGCATCGTCGTTTTAGTATGGGATCCTTTCTTTGAGTGCTTCTGAGTGTTGGAACCCTTTGCATATTCGAGTCTGGTGATTGTCATCGGTTTTGGGTTCATTCAAGCTTAGGTATTGGAGATCTTGTGATCGCTCCTGTTTTGGTGCTCGATTTGCCATTTTTCGGGTTTCCGAGGCTGTCGCGGAATTTTCGGTCTCCTGGATTTTCCCGGTTTCCTTTTATTCCGCGGACGGGGTTAATTTCTGGTGCATTTGACGCTGTCCGCGAAGGTCTGTCCCATTCGGATTTTTCCGGATTTCCTGTTTGGTCGCGTTCTTTTGCATATTTCGGTGATAGGATTGATGGAATGTTTGTTAGTGCCTATTTCTTGATTGCCAATGAACAAAATTAATGATTTTTCTTTGATTTCCAAGCGTATTAATGATTTACATGGCTAATGGTGCTTTGGCAGCAGAAATCCGTCTGGGTCGGATTTCTCCGGAATTTCGCCCCGAATGTATTTTCCCGGATTATACGATTTTCCCGGATTATTTGATTTCTCCGGATCTCGGAAGATTGGCAATTGCCATTTGGTTTTAATGGATTTATATGATGTATGCTAACCTTTTGGATTGATATGAGCTTAATAACTGAATTCTAATAATGATTCTTGGATGTGCAGGCCGAATCAAGCAAAGCTGCTGCTGGGAAGTCCAAAGGTGGTGCGGGGGCATCTGCAGTTTCTGAGACAGAAAAAATTGAGATTAGACATGAGGAGTCAGGTCCCAGAGAGTAAGATATCCTCTGTGTGGGCAGATGTGTCCGATACCAACGTTGGTGCCTGGCATTACGAAGAATTCAAACAGAGAATAGCTGAGAGGGACCAATCGGCATTGAGGCAGGGGATGATGAACTCGGGGTTGGTACACGTGGCAGGGTTCCCTCCAGCAGTCCAGTGCTACGAGCTGATTTTGGAGTGTGCTAGGCAGTACGCTTTTGACACACAGATGGTAGTTAGCACTAAGGGACGAGTGTTGGAAAACTTCAGTCCAGCCTCCATTGCCCGGGCCTTCAGCATGTCGGATCTCCCCTCGGTCTGCACCCTAAACATTGACACTGCTCGCACATATTATGAGAACGAGCCAGTTAAGGCTCAACAGCTTATCAACTCATGGCTTGAGAAGCCCAAATCTCACCACTCCAAATTGCCCAAATAGTTGCACAGGGTGAAGTTCAGGCCGGATATCTATGACGCCATCACACTGTTGAGCAGGGTGGCCGGACTTAAAACTGCCGGGGTATTGGAAAATTGGATGGTCCATGTGATCACCAAGATAGGCCAAGGAACGAATTACCACTGGGCAGGACTTATCAGTGCAGAAATAGATAGGCAACTGAGGAATGTTTTAGAAGGAAAGAAGTTTACCATGTCCTCCTATGTCATATATATACTGGCAATTTCCTACCCCTACAAGGGACTGACTCCTGCGGGAACCGTTGGACAAGACGTTATCTATGAGGTCTATCCGGAATTGCACCTCGGACACGGAGATTATAGGAGGGCCAATGATTCCTTCACTATGCACATTACCCAGACCCTTCAGAATGCGGAGCACATTAGATTGTCCGATGGGGCTAAGGGGTTGATTAAGAATTACGGGGCCTGGTTCATCCAGTTCCCCACTTTCACTTATCTCCGGATTGATGGATGCCCCGTTGCTCCCTACAGACTGCCCCGGTATCCCACTGATCACATAGTGCTACTGGAGGTCGTAAGACAAATTTGTGAGTTTGATACGGTGGTGAAGAGGGAGAAACATAAAACTGGTTTTGGAGGTGACTTCCCTCTTGGGATTGGCGTGGATGTGATGTGCCATTCCATTCAATCAGCTCACACTGCAGGTGAAGAATTGGCCGCCTATGGATTCTCTTTCCATTCAAAGAGAATGAATTTTGACATCATCGGAGGGGCACAGAAAAGGGCTACCTGGGAATACAGGCACAAAGAGGACTTGGAGGACTACTGGGTCAACATCAAGGATGACCTTGATGCACGAAGGAAAAGGTATTCCCGGCTGCCAGTAGAGGCAATTAGGCAATACAATGTGAAGCTGATTCCGGATCAGCTGGAAGATGATGAAAAACTAGTCCAGGACCATGTATATGAGCCCATTAAGGATAGGTCAGTGGCGGATATTGATTGGAATGAGCCTGAGGTGACAGAGTTGGAGGACTTAATGGCTCCAGTGCTAAAATATACCTTTGCTTGGATCAAACATGAGGTCTGGGTGTTGGAAAATGCCAATGTACCTTTCACTTTCGACTTGATGGGGAATCTCAACCCCATGTCCACTTCTGAGGAATCCGGGGAAGAGGACCCCAAAGGGAAAACAGCCAAGGCCTCTCCCTTCAAAATCAAGGTCAGAAGTCCTAAGGGGACTCAACCTGCAGCAAAAAGGAAACCTATCGGCAAACGCAGGTGGAAGACCCTAACTATCAGCAAGTCCTCGGACGAGGAGGACGCGGAGAAAGCTGAAGAAGAAGATGTTCCTCCACCGCCCAAGAAAGCCAGAACTGCAAGGGTGGCGAAAAGGAAAGGCCAGACGACTTCGGAGGATGAACCCCCAATTGTGGATGTGGAAAGCTCTGGAGGGGAGAAGACAAAAGTATACACCAGAAAATCTAGAACCCCTTCCCCAAAGGATGTTGCACAGCCAAAGGATTCTTCTCCAATATTGCCATCCACTAAACAGGACAAGCCTGTCTCTCCTCCACAGAGTGTAACAAAACCGGAGAATCTGGATGAACAGGAAATCAGCGGAGAGGCAGAGCCATTTAAAGAAGGGGCATTATTCAGTGAGGCTGCCGAGCTCGATGCAGAGACAGAGGAGAGGCACACTTCTCCCTTGGTACAGTACGAGGATTCTCCGGAGAGTGAGAAGGGCCGCGGATCGCCAGAACCGGAGGAAGGCCTGCTTGCTAGAACTCCATCGCCAGTGCTTCCTGAGTTGGGATTTGAGGAGACGGACCAAGGTGAACAACCTCCGGAGAAAGAAGATGACAAGGCAATAGAAGAAGAAGAAGTCGAGGTGACAGTACAGAAGAGGAGAAAACCACAGAGGACCCAGGAAAAACTGACATAGAAGGAATCCGGACAGACCCCGCAGCCCCGGACTGGTTAGAAAAAGAAATAGCAAGGAAGAAACAGGTGATAGTAGAGGACACTCCTCTCGACTGGGATGCAATGTTATCTCAGATTGGAAAGGGGAAAAAGAAGAAGGCTGCCAGGGTAATTTCCCGGATGGAAAGGGATGAAGTGCACAACCGTGTAGTTCACATTGTCACTCCTGCTGCAGATAAAGCAAGAGATGAGGTAGCGAGCCAGGATTACAGTGTCCAAACCATTAACCTTGGGCCAGCCTCCCTAGAACAAGACATTGAGGAATTCGAGGGGTCAAGTGCTGTGATTCTGGATAGATTGAAGAAGGAGACTCAGACGAAGCGAGAACTGAAAAGGGAGAATGAGAGGTTGAGGAAAAGCTTAGAAGAGGTCATGAAACCTCTACAGTCCCTCCATCCGTCCTCCTCTTCTACTCCTGGATTTCTGCCGAAGGAAACAATTTCTGGCATAGAGAAGATGAAGGCTTCCACACAAGCTACCACAGACTGGTTGATGGGTGTTCGGAAGCAAGGGGATGAAGCTATTAAGGAGATCCTGTTTGTTGGCAAGGATGCAGTCCGAGGAAAAGAGCTGATGGAAAGCATCCTTTCTCAGGATAAGAATGATGTCGATTCCCTGCTGCAGAAGAAAAATATTATTCTAGGGCATGGAAAGGAACAATTGGGCAAGGATGGAATTCTCCCCTCCACCAGATTGGATGAACCATGGGAATGGTTTGAGGCATTACAGATCAGGCAGGGAGGCCTGAAAAAGATACAGAAACGAAGAAAAATCATTGATGCCGACCTTACTGCAATCTATGATGGTTGCATTGCATTTTTTGAAGTAATGACAGGGAGGAATAAGATGGCTCCTAAGTACCTAAGTTTAGATCAATTGAAGGAATGGTGGCATGAAGTTTATGCCCCGGATTCTGATGAGGTTGTCACTGGCCATATGCTCGACGATGCAGCCACATATCTGGCGGTGATAGATAGATACCTGACCAGCAGAAAGGATTGGAAGAAAACCATTGAGCGGTCCAATGAAGGGATTGATTCGATTAAATGCCGGCTCAAAGTTTTGCCATTGCCACCCATTGCTGAGCTGGAGGGAGTTTTCTTGAAGGTCCAAGGGTCACCAGCGCGGAGAAAAGACAAAGGAAGCAGCGGTTAATGTTTATCTCGAGATTTGTGCTTCCCTATTATCATAGGGCATGCATTGGACCAGACTTCCTTGGGGACTGTGCCTTGGCCGACTTGGATGATGGCATTAAATGTGTGCCTTAGTTTGTTTCCTTGGCCGACCTGTTTTGGCGGTTTTTATTATTTTGTAAAAATGTTTGGCTGGGCCGACATGTTTTGGGGAAAAAATTCGATAAATAGGCATTCTTGCCTTATTGTAAGGGTTCAGTTCAGAAGATTTTGATAGTAGAGATTAGCAAGAGCAATAGTTAGAGTTTTAGAATTTCTTGAAGCAGATATCATATTCAGAACAGTTGAATTGTTGCAGCATTTGATGATTAATACAATTGAAGGCATTGTGGTTTTCCTGGTGAAATCCTTTGTGTTATCTCATCTGGCATGGTTCTTTTGTTCTATCTTTTATATTGCTTGAAGATCTAGGGTTTAATATTCAGAAATAAATTAGTTTAGTTGGATAAATGGTGTATGTGATTTCATATTTGGAATGTCGGTAGCTATCTTTGGTCTATACTCCCAGTAACTATCTGATTGTAGTAGGCTGGTGAAGTCAACCTGACCATATATTCAAATGTGCTTAAGTTCGGTTGTAGATGCAAGTCTATGATTTGAAAATCTGTATTCCTCAGAAGATTGCAATGTTTCTGTAAGATTGCTTCGTGGGTCGAACAGGAATTGGTTATTTGAGATAGGTCCATTCCAGATATATGTCATTTGCAGTGCTTGTATTTTCAGTATTTTAGATTTTATTACCTTCCCTGCATCCCTATCTTTTGCAATTTCTTTATTATTCGGTTAGATTCAGGATTCAAGGTCATCATATTGTCAGATCTGATAAATTGAAAGGGTTCAGTTTGCTTGTAGTAAGGTCCGATTGTGATTACCAGCAATTTCACATTTCATCTGAGTTGTTTTATGCATTGTTATGACCTAACACCCAAGAGACCTTGGGGTGATTTTCAGTAATTCATTATTGGAGATTACCTTTCAAGAGAGATAGGATTTTGTATTCTATCTGAGTTGTTGCTGTGCAGAAAACACCATCAACAGATTGGCGCTAGAAGGAGGGCCTGAATGAGCACACTGGATCGTTTCTTGAATGCCATCTCTCCAGAGAGATTTAGGAGAAATACCAGATCCACCACCAGAGAGGAAGATTTAGAGGAACTTCAATTTCCCAATAGGTCAAGAAGGACTAGAGGGAGAGGAGAATCATCATCGCCCGCTCCATCACCAACATCATCCACATCCTCATATAGGGGAGTATCATCATTACCTATCCCTTCACCAACATCGTCCATATCTTCTCACCCTGAGGTTGAAGCAATACCCGTTCCTGAAGAGGTTCCCCCTCAACAGCCCCAACTTGTCATTAACCAACCACAACCTCCACCCCCACTCTTACCAATGTCTTTCCTTGCCAATAATCTGTCACCTTTGTCCTTCGGTGCTTATAATGTAATGCCCAAAAATCCTGAGCATTTCTGCTCGAAATTCCATGTGAATGACCCGAACAGAACTGCAGAAGAACACATAAGGATTTTCCAAACTTGTCTTAAAGACAGAGGAATTGTCTATGAAGATGTTGCTTGTAGATTATTTCCTTATTCCCTGGGTGAAGAAGCCTTTTATTGGTACAACCATCTCCCGGCTGGCTCAATTCAGAATTGGAGTGACCTTGAAAAGACTTTTCTGCAAAAGTTCCGAATACCCATCAGTGCTAATGAATTATACCTGCAATTTATCAAAGTTAAGAGAGAAGTCAACGAACCCATAGCCAGTTTCAATAATAGATTCCACCGTGCGTTCACCAGATTGCAAGACCCATATGTCCTAGATGATGGTACTGCCCTGGGAGTATATTATGAAGCTCTGGATAGTCTAACGGCAACCTTTCTGAAATGGAGACCTAACCCTCCAGCCACCTTGACAGATGCTTATACGGAGGTTGTCAAGCTTAGCACAGACTTGAGACAGCACTTGACAGGGCCATTGCCTTCTCTGGGACCAGTTGCACATCCCAACCAGATTCAGGCAGTAAATCAGGCTCTCACCAATCATACCCCAATTATGAACCCAGTTCCCCAATTACCCATAGTACCATACCCTGGTCATCCCATGAACCAAATCTCTCCTATGACAAACTTCCCTCAACAACAAGTGAACCAACCCATGTATCAGTCACAGCAGAATAGCTTCCCTGCTTACCTGCAGAATTCTGAGGTGTTGCACCAGTCTTTGGGATCCGCCACAATGCCTATTCCCCCTCAGAGTAACCCGAACCAGATCCCTTACCAAGATCCTAATAGGGAGAGAATTGATGAAATGGCTGAACAAATTAAGAAGTTAAATCTGGAAGTGACTTACCTGAGAAATCAGAATAGTCAGTTGCAGGCTGCTCAGAAGGGAATGCAATCTAATCAGAACAGGGAGGTCTCACAAGGACATAACTTTGACAAGGGACAGCGTAATGACAGAGGGATCTACAATGATAGGGGATATAACCAGGATAGGGGTTACAACAGTGACAGAGGTTTCAATAATGAAAGGAGGCAGAATTTTCATAGAGGCCAAGGAAGTGGGTCAGGATTTGACAAAAGGCCAACACAGAACAGAACTTGGAATACGGGGCCTAATAATGGAGGAGTTCCTACTCCGTTGGATCAGCTAGCCAATCAGATTGTTAATCAATCTGTGAACCAGCCAGTCAGCCAGGATAAACCTCCCACTGGTGTGTATCTCGCAGAAGCAGCCCTGTCAGGATGGTGTAGGCTCCATAAAACAAGTCAGCATTCAGAACTGGAATGTCCCGAGTTCCAAACTGCTGCTTCTATCTTTCAGTATGAGGTAGAGAACAACGTGAGTGGACAGGAAATTGTTCCTTCCAATTCATATGATTCCCCCGTGCTGGTGTTGAACCATGCTCCTTTTCCTGCCAGTAAGGAAAATGTACCGGAAGAGCCTGATTGCCAGAAAGATGAAACAGATCAGATTTGTAATGGAGATGAAGTAGCTCAGCTGTTTAACGAAGGGAATATGAATGACAATGGCCCCTTGGATCAGGAGGAAACCCATGTTGAAGAAGTACAGATGTTCCAGAGATAGGGATTGAGGGATATGCCTCACAGGCGCCCACAGCCTAGAGGACCGTACACCACCTCCATTCCTCCCAACAACTTCAGTACTCCTCCAGACCCTCATGCAAGTAACAATCCGTCTTATCCACAGGTCTCTAATCAATACCTTTCGAAAGATAGGCAGGCTCAAGCAGAACCACAGAAGGAAAGGACTGTTCAAGTAAGTAAGGATAAGGTAGAGGAACCATCTAAAGAGGTTTCTACTGATATGAGTGAAGAACAGATGGCTTCGTATGTCACGGAGGAATTCAAGAAATTAAAGGTAAACCTTTCTGCTTTTGAATTGTTGAGGTTTCCTGTAATTAGAAAGGCTGTCTTGGGTACTTACGATGCGAATTCAAAGACATTGGACAAATCTTCTGGTGAGCATGTCAGCCAGACCTCTAGTTTTCAGCCTGTGAACACACAAAGTCAAACACAGAATAGGGCTAATCCACCCCCTGGAGATAGAGGAAAAGAAAAGGACAAAACCCAAGTGGCCCAGATGGATGCTCAGCCCACTCTGTTTCAAGGAAAGACGAAGACTCCTCCATTTCTGATTTCTGTCAGAATCTTTGGTAAGAACCTCCACAATTGTCTGTTAGATTCTGGTGCCTCCACTAATGTCATGCCCCTTGGAGTTTGTAGGGCTCTAGGATTACACCTGCTGATTCCCAGAAGAAGGTCACTCAGTTGGACAGAACCGAAGTGAGTGTAGTAGGGGAACTCAACATGATCCAGATGCAGATAGCCTCTGATCCAAGAATCCAGCAGGTTATTAACATTCAAGTGGCTGATATTCCTGATGCATACGGTTTAATTCTAGGACGAGAGTTCACCAAAGCCCTGAATGGGTATGTGTCCACTGACCACTCTCACATGTGGCTTCCCTGGAAGGGAGTGCCTAATCAGATAAGGATCGAGAGGGAGCCTAGAATGAAGTACATGATAACAGAATATCAAAAGACTTCGACTGAGGTTCTCATATCAGAAGCTGGAATGGGAAACTACTTGCTATCGGCCCTGTGTGAAGAATCAGATGCAGAAGAAGTGCTGATGTTGCATACGATGCCAGTTAATGCTGAAACAGGGTCCGGTCCTGTTGAGGTCCTGACGGAATCAGTTGAGGAAGAAGAAGAACCTAAGGATAGAAAGATTAGCTTACTGGACAATTTCCAGGATTTCATTAAGCAATGCGTGGAGAATCAAACTCACCTGGGAAGGAAGACAAGTTTCAAGGAGTTACTCTTGCCGAATTGGTGCAGAGTCCACAATGCTTCTCACTCAGAATTGGAGTGTTGCTTGTGTCAGACAGCAGTGAAAGAAGTGCACAAAAGCATGAATCCATCTCAGGTGGCTAGCACAGATGAGCAGAATCTGCAAGCAAAGTATGAAAGTCAGAAACCTGTTGTGGCTGAGGAAGCCTCTATCACTGATAAGACGAAAGACAAAATGAAGAAGACCACCACTATGGAATACTGGACTCTCAAGTTTGATGGATCTAAGTCCAAGCAGGGGGCTGGAGCCGGATTTGAGTTGATAAGTCCAAAAGGTAAGAGTTTCTTCGCAGCTCATAGACTCCAATTTCATTGTACAAATAATGTGGCTGAATATGAAGCTTTAATTCACGGACTCCTCATGGCACTCAAGAAAAAGGTCAGGGTCTTGCAAGTATTTGGTGACTCAGAATTAGTGGTCAAACAAGTAAGAAAGCAATATGCGTGTCACGACAGGAGAATGACTAACTATAGACATAGGGTGTGGGACCTCATCAAGGGATTCGACGCTTTTAATATCCAATTGATCCCAAGGAAGAAGAATCAAACTGCTGATTCCCTAGCTCAAGCGGCCAGTACTTTGCAGCCCCTGTCCCTATCAGGATTGAAGAAGTTTACTGTTGAATTAACTCCTGTCCCGTCAGTCCCTGACAATGTGACTAACTTTCAGGTGTTTGAGGATGATAAACATATCCTTGACTTTATCACGAACACGGATGTTTTTTCTTCACAGATCATCGATGAAACAGAACCTCAAGAAGCAGAATTGGATCTGGAAGGTGTGCTAAATTTGAAGTCCAATACTATTCCGAGGGGAATGGTACAGCTGGAGAGGATTTTTGATATGGACAAAATCAGAGACCAGGAACAGGAGTCTAAGAAGGAGTCTGTTAGTGGACAGTGTGACACTCACAACGTGGGCACTGAAGATGATGTGAAGAATGTTTTCATTGGTAAGGTCTGTACACCTGAAGAAAAACAAGGCATAGTCAGAGCTCTATACGACTTTCCAGACATAGTGGCCTGGGGTTATGAAGATTTGAAGACTTATGATACATCCATCATAACTCACACTATACCTCTCAAGCCAGGCGCCAAACCTTTCAGACAGAGGCAGAGACCGATCAATGCACTGCTGGAGCCCCTCATACAGAAGGAAGTTCAGAAATTGTTGTCTGCTAGAATTATATTCCCTGTCAGGCATTCAACATGGGTGGCTAACCTAGTGCCAGTACGAAAGAAGAACGGTGAAATTAGGCTTTGTGTGGACTTCAGAAATCTGAACAGGTCCTCTGAAAAAGATAATTATCCAGTTCCCTCTTTGGATGAAGTGTTACAAGTGGTCAATGGATCTCAGATGATGTCCTTTCTGGATGGCTATTCAGGATATAATCAGGTGATGGTCCAGTATGAGGACAGACACAAGACTGCCTTTACAACCAAGTGGGGAACTTTCGCCTACAGGAGGATGCCATTTGGGCTTATCAATGCAGGAGCCACGTTTCAACGAGCTATGGATATCGCTTTCAAGGACATCATAGGAAAGTGCATTATCATTTACATGGATGATCTGACTGTTTTCTCCAAAAACAGAGGGGATCATATCTCAGATCTGCGTAAAGTGTTCCAGAAGTGCAGGGAATTCGGCATCTCTTTGAATCCCAAGAAGTGTATCTTCGGAGTTACAGAAGGCAAACTGCTGGGCCATGTGATATCAGAGAAAGGCATTGCTATAGATCCAGAGAGAGTGGAAGCCATCCTAAAAATTCAGCCGCCTGCCAGTAAGAAAGAGATGAAATCTTTCTTTGGTAAGATCAATTTTGTTAGGAAATTCATTACTGGATTTGCTGAGATTGTCAAGCCACTAAATGCCATGTTAAAACAAGATGCCAAGATAGAGTGGACTGCAGAAGCGAAGGAGTCATTTGCAGAGATTAAGAGAGCCATTGCTGATGCTCCAGTGTTGGTGAGTCCAGATTATAGTAAACCGTTCTATATCTATTCCTTTGCTTCAGACCACTCATGTGCTGGAATGCTGACACAAAAGTCTGATGAGGGGAATGAGCATCCCATTGCTTTCATGAGCACGCCATTGAAGGATGCTGAGTTGAAATACCCATGTGTGGAGAAGCAGGCGTATGCCCTTGTCCGAGCAGTAAAGAAATTCAGGCACTATATCCTCAGAAACAAGGTGTTTGCAATTGTTCCTGATCCTGCAGTTAAGTTATTGTTGATGCAGAATGAGTTAGGGGAGCGCAGAGCTAAATGGGTAACCATGCTCCAGGAGTACGACATTGAGATCCATCCCATGAAGCTGGTAAGAGGACAGGGACTCACCCAGACCATGGCAGAGATAGGCCCTGAATTGTCTGTCTGTAACTATGATGTTGGAGCGATTTCCCCAGATGGCTGGTATGATGATATAGTTTATTATTTGCTGAATCAGCAAGCTCCTGGTCATCTTAATGCAGTACAGATGTGAGCCTTGAGACTGAAAAGTGATGGTTTCATGCTGAAAGGAGCTGTCCTATACAAGAAGAACCACGAAGGTATTTATTTGAGGTGCCTTGGGAGGCAGGAGTCTGCGAGAGTGATAAACGAGTTTCATGAGAAATATGGCACTGGTCATGGTTCTGCCATTGCCACTGCGAATCAGATTTTGAGGGCAGGGTACTACTGACCTACTTTGTTCAAGGATGTTCATCAACATGTACGGACCTGTCACATTTTCCAGACTGCAGCAGCAAGAGAAAGGTGTGTAGCACTTCCGCTCCAGTCTGTTATTGAGGTAAAACCTTTTGCTCAATGGGGTATGGATTTCATCGGCCCTATCAATCCACCATCTTCTGCTGGACATAGGTATGTCCTCACCATTACGGATTACTTTACAAGGTGGACTGAAGCATTTGCTTGTAGGCAGTGTACGTCAGAGGTAGTAATCGATTTCTTAGAATCTGCCATTCTCAATCGGTTTGGATGTCCTTTTGCTGTTGTGTGTGATAATGGTCCTGCCTTTGCATCTTTGAAATTCTCAAACTGGGCTTTTGATCATGGCATTGTTGTTAAGTTTACATCTAATTATTATCCCCAGGGGAATGGTCTAGCTGAATCCTCTAATAAGAACCTGTTGACTGTTATCCGAAAACTGTTAGAGAGGAACCCAAAGGACTGGCATACCCAGCTTAGGTTTGCTCTTTGGGCAGATCGTACTCGGGTTAAGTCCTCCATTGGTACCTCTCCTTATCATTTAGTGTACGGTCTGGAACCAGTTTTCCCTATCCAGCTTAAAATCCCAACTCTGCAGTTTATCAACCAGTTTTATGATGAGGGTGATAGAAGGGAAGCGAGATTAGCTGAATTGTTGCATCTTGAGGAAAAACGGGATAATGCCCTTGAAAGATTCGCCAAACACCAGGGGGTAGTCAAGCGATGGTTTGATAGGAGAGCTAAAGTCAAAGCCTTTCGGATTTCTGACCTTGTCCTGTATTGGGATAAGCCGCATGATCAGAAAGGTAGCCATGGTAAGTTTGATAGATTATGGCTTGGTCCTTACCAGATTGCTGAAATTCTGGGAGATAATGCCTTCCGTTTGAGGACTCTCACGGGAGAGGACATGCCACTGCCTGTTAATGGGCAGTATCTTAAACATTATTTCCAGTCTTGAGCTGTTCTCAGCTCTTTGCCCTGTAAATAGTTAGTTAGGTTGCTTTCTTTGCTTGTTTTGCTTGTTTTGGTTAGGGTAGGTTTCCCTTTCGGTTTGCTGGTTTTTTGGGTTAGCGTAGGTTTGCTTTGGTTTGTTTGTTTTGTTTTGCGTTGCTCTTGCTTTTGGTCTTATCTCCTTGTGGGATTGTGGGTGCATCTATATGATAATGGTGGCAAAGCAGGTCCAATGTTCCTGATATTTCCCTTACAAACTTTGATCTTTTTTCCAGAATGTTATGGTATGAATTTCGTTGCCTATGTCACTTGTCCCTGTGGTAAGGAAAAGATTTTCTGATCAGTCTGAACATGAATGTATTGGGGTCTTATACCTTTAATCTTTAAATATATCTGAAGTCATAAAAGGTCCTTATAAGGTCTGGACAGGTGAAAAATCTTTTTCTGCTCTAGTGCCACTGTGGTTCTCAGCCCTGAGTGTGAACTTCACTGTTCACAGGTTGAATAAGTTGAGTAAAAAGAAATATTCGTAAAAAAAAAAAGAAAAAAAAGAAAAGAGAAGAAGCAAAAGAAAGAAATGGATATTGAAAATCTTGAGGTTCGAATTCAACTCATCAGGGGGATCTGAACATCTCTGCCGGGGCTATAGACGCCTAGCTGGCAGTAGAGCTATGTTCAGGAGGATCACAGCGATAACCTCGTCGGGGCTATGAACGCCTGACTGGCAGCGAGGCTCTATCCAGGTTACTTTTAGGGTTAGAATCTTTACGTAGCCTGTTCATACCAAGTCTGGTTCTTTGCAACTGAAGGTAGGTAAGATATGCACCTACACACACTTGGACCCTGGTACAGGAATGTCTGAATGGCTGGGAGTTTCTTCGCTTTAACTTAGGGTGACGGCTAGGTACTTGAGTTGAAACCAGAGTTCTGGGTTCTTGATTCCAGTTTGTCATCGAAATGCTCAGGAGCATTTCCCCAGCAGAGTCGCCATTTGTTGTGCAGTTTTTGCACACACGCCCCACTTGGAGTGGGGGACCCCCTTTTTTTTGTGTCTTTGACCTTTGATTTTATTGGATTTATCATTTTGGGGTCTTGACATGTTGGTTTTGCTGGCTTTTCCCTTGCCTTGGGGTTGCAATTGATTGAAATTGAGGTTTTGGCCAAGTCCGGGTTTTCACCTACATCCGGGATTTTCCGCCTCTGGCGGATTTTTCCGGCCCTGGTTCCTTGTCTGTCTCTTGCCGGGTTTTTGCCTAACTTCGGGATTTTCCGGTCCACTCGGATTTTCCCGGATTCCGTCAAAGTCCTGATCTTCCTGATTTCCTTGGTTTCTACATTTCCGCGGAATCCGTGTCTCCGCGCATTCTGGGATTCTCTGAAATTCCACTTGGGGCTCGGGTTTCCGGACTTGTCAGAAACGTCTTTTCGCGCATTAATGGCTGAGGTACCTTGGTTCAGATGGGTATAAGGGTGAATTTAGGGCATTTTCTGATTCATTCCAACTTCGATTGCTTCCTCATTTTCTGCTCTGGCGATTCCGAACTTGCGTTTGAGCTTTGAGGATTGATCTTGGTTTGCTTGCGCGTGAATTGCTTGAGTGTTGCTGCCAGTGTCTCAGAGCTTGGACGTGTTGTCACGTGGATTAATTTTCTAAGCTCGATTTCTGCCCGTCTTGGTCCATGGTATGTGTTCTTCGCCCTTCCGTTTGCTTGCATGGTGATTCGAGGTTTTCTTGTACTGGGCATTGTTGAATTTTGGGGTCGGCTCGTGTTTGACTTTGGGTTTCGTATTTATTCAATCAGGATTGATCTGTTTATTATTGAAGCCCATCTCTCGTGCCCCATAAGTTCTGTTTGTTCATTTAATTGCATATTTACATTTTCAACAGAATTCTGGGTCGTGTTGCATGTTTGTTTTGGGTGTGGAAATGTGTTACCATGCGAATTTAGGGTTTCCTTGGTGTTTCGATTAACTCGATGATTTGATCTTGTGTTTGAATGACTTTCGCCTCGTTTCGTGTCGTCTTCCCCGTCCTGTGAGGATTAGAGGGCTTTTAGGTAAATCCTGAACTGATATTTTAACCCTAAAAGCTTGCTCTGGTTTTAATGGCGGATATGTGGTTGTTCGATTTAGGGCATCGTCGTTTTAGTATGGGATCCTTTCTTTGAGTGCTTCTGAGTGTTGGAACCCTTTGCATATTCGAGTCTGATGATTGTCGTCGGTTTTGGGTTCATTCGAGCTTAGGTATTGGAGATCTTGTGATCGCTCCTGTTTTGATGCTCGATTTGCCATTTTTCGGGTTTCCGAGGCTGTCGCGGAATTTTCGGTCTCCCGGATTTTCCCGGTTTCCTTTTATTCCACGGACGGGGTTAATTTCTGGTGCATTTGACGCTGTCCGCGAAGGTCCGTCCCATTCGGATTTTTCTGGATTTCCTGTTTGGTCGCGTTCTTTTGCATATTTCGGTGATAGGATTGATGGAATGTTTGTTAGTGCCTATTTCTTGATTGCCAATGAACAAAATTAATGATTTTCCTTTGATTTCCAAGCGTATTAATGATTTACATGGCTAATGGTGCTTTGGCAGCAGAAATCCGTCTGGGTCGGATTTCTCTGGAATTTCGCCCCGAATGTATTTTCCCAGATTATACGATTTTCCCGGATTATACGATTTTCCCAGATTATTTGATTTCTCCGGATCTCGGAAGATTGGCAATTGGCATTTGGTTTTAATGGATTTATATGATGTATGCTAACCTTTTGGATTGATATGAGCTTAATAACTGAATTCTAATAATGATTCTTGGATGTGCAGGCCGAATCAAGCAAAGCTGCTGCTGGGAAGTCCAAAGGTGGTGCGGGGGCATCTGCAGTTTCCGAGACAGAAAAATTGAGATTAGACATGAGGAGTCAGGTCCCAGAGAGTAAGATATCCTCTGTGTGGGCAGATGTGTCCGATACCAACGTTGGTGCCTGGCGTTACAAAGAATTCAAACAAAGAACAGCTGAGAGGGACCAATCGGCATTGAGGCAGGGGATGATGAACTCGGGGTTGGTACACGTGGCAGGGTTCCCTCCAGCAGTCCAGTGCTATGAGCTGATTTTGGAGTGTGCTAGGTAGTACGCTTTTGACACACAGATGGTAGTTAGCACTGAGGGACGAGTGTTGGAAAACTTCAGTCCAGCCTCCATTGCCTGGGCCTTCAGCATGCCGGATCTCCCCTCGGTCTGCGCCCTAACCATTGACACTGCTCGCACATATTATGAGAACGAGCCAGTTAAGGCTCAACAGCTTATCAACTCATGGCTTGAGAAGCCCAAATCTCACCACTCCAAATTGCCCAAACAGATGCACAGGGTGAAGTTCAGGCCGGATATCTATGACGCCATCACACTGTTGAGCAGGGTGGTCGGACTTAAAACTGCCGGGGTATTGGAAAATTGGATGGTCCATGTGATCACCAAGATAGGCCAAGGAACGAATTACCACTGGGCAGGACTTATCAGTGCAGAAATAGATAGGCAACTGAGGAATGTTTTAGAAGGAAAGAAGTTTACCATGTCCTCCTATGTCATATATATACTGGCCATTTCCTACCCCTACAAGGGACTGACTCCTGCGGGAACCGTTGGACAAGACGTTATCTATGAGGTCTATCCGGAATTGCACCTCGGACACGGAGATTATAGGAGGGCCAATGATGCCTTCACTATGCACATTACCCGGACCCTTCAGAATGCGGAGCACATTAGATTGTCCGATGGGGCTAAGGGGTTGATTAAGAATTACGGGGCCTGGTTCATCCAGTTCCCCACTTTCACTTATCTCCGGATTGATGGATGCCCCGTTGCTCCCTACAGACTGCCCCGGTATCCCACTGATCACATAGTGCTACTGGAGGTCGTAAGACAAATTTGTGAGTTCGATACGGTGGTGAAGAGGGAGAAACATAAAACTAGTTTTGGAGGTGACTTCCCTCTTGGGATTGGCGTGGATGTGATGTGCCCTTCCATTCAATCAGCTCACACTGCAGGTGAGGAATTGGCCGCCTATGGATTCTCTTTCCATTCAAAGAGAATGAATTTTGACATCATCCGGAGGGGCACAGAAAAGGGCTACCCGGGAATACAGGCACAAAGAGGACTTGGAGGACTACTGGGTCAACATCAAGGATGACCTTGATGCACGAAGGAAAAGGTATTCCCGGCTGCCAGTAGAGGCAATTAGGCAATACAATGTGAAGCTGATTCCGGATCAGCTGGAAGATGATGGAAAACTAGTCCAGGACCACGTATATGAGCCCATTAAGGATAGGTCAGTGGCGGATATTGATTGGAATGAGCCTGAGGTGACAGAGTTGGAGGACTTAATGGCTCCAGTGCTAAAATATACCTTTGCTTGGATCAAACATGAGGTCTGGGTGTTGGAAAATGCCAATGTACCTTTCACTTTCGACTTGATGGGGAATCTCAACCCCATGTCCACTTCTGAGGAATCCGGGGAAGAGGACCCCAAAGGGAAAATAGCCAAGGCCTCTCCCTTCAAAATCAAGGTCAGAAGTCCTAAGGGGACTCAACCTGCAGCAAAAAGGAAACCTATCGGCAAACGCAGGTGGAAGACCCTGACTATCAGCAAGTCCTCGGACGAGGAGGAGGCGGAGAAAGCTGAAGAAGAAGATGTTCCTCCACCGCCCAAGAAAGCCAGAACTGCAAGGGTGGCGAAAAGGAAAGGCCAGACGACTTCGGAGGATGAACCCCCAATTGTGGATGTGGAAAGCTCCGGAGGGGAGAAGACCAAAGTATACACCAGAAAATCTAGAACCCCTTCCCCAAAGGATGTTGCACAGCCAAAGGATTCTTCTCCAATATTGCCAGCCACTGAACAGGACAAGCCTGTCTCTCCTCCACAGAGTGTAACAGAACCGGAGAATCCGGATGAACAGGAAATCAGCGGAGAGGCAGAGCCGTTTAAAGAAGGGGCATTATTCAGTGAGGCTGCCGAGCTCGATGCAGAGACAGAGGAGAGGCACACTTCTCCCTTGGTACAGTACGAGGATTCTCCAGAGAGTGAGAAGGGCCGCGGATCGCCAGAACCGGAGGAAGGCCTGCCTGCTAGAACTCCATCGCCGGTGCTTCCTGAGTTGGGATTTGAGGAGACGGACCAAGGTGAACAACCTCCGGAGAAAGAAGATGACAAGGCAACAGAAGAAGAAGAAGTCGAGGTGACAGTAGCAGAAGAGGAGAAAGCCACAGAGGACCCGGGGAAAACTGACACAGAAGGAATCCGGACAGACCCCGCAGCCCCGGACTGGTTAGAAAAAGAAATAGCAAGGAAGAAACAGGTGATAGTAGAGGACACTCCTCTCGACTGGGATGCAATGTTATCTCAGATTGGAAAGGGGAAAAAGAAGAAGGCTGCCAGGGTAATTTCCCGGATGGAAAGGGATGAAGTGCACAACCGTGTAGTTCACATTGCCACTCCTGCTGCAGATAAAGCAAGAGATGAGGTAGCGAGCCAGGATTACAGTGTCCAAACCATTAACCTTGGGCCAGCCTCCCTAGAACAAGACATTGAGGAATTCGAGGGGTCAAGTGCTGTGATTCTGGATAGATTGAAGAAGGAGACTCAGACGAAGCGAGAACTGAAAAGGGAGAATGAGAGGTTGAGGAAAAGCTTAGAAGAGGTCATGAAACCTCTACAGTCCCTCCATCCGTCCTCCTCTTCTACTCCCGGATTTCTGCCGAAGGAAACAATTTCTGGCATAGAGAAGATGAAGGCTTCCACACAAGCTACCACAGACTGGTTGATGGGTGTTCGGAAGCAAGGGGATGAAGCTATTAAGGAGATCCTGTCTGTTGGCAAGGATGCAGTCCGAGGAAAAGAGCTGATGGAAAGCATCCTTTCTCAGGATAAGAATGATGTCGATTCCCTGCTGCAGAAGACAAAGATTATTCTAGGGCATGGCAAGGAACAATTGGGCAAGGATGGAATTCTCCCCTCCACCAGATTGGATGAACCGTGGGAATGGTTCGAGGCATTACAGATCAGGCAGGGAGGCCTGAAAAAGATACAGAAACGAAGAAAAACCATTGATGCCGACCTTACTGCAATCTATGATGGTTGCATTGCATTTTTTGAAGTAATGACAGGGAGGAATAAGATGGCTCCTAAGTACCTAAGTTTAGATCAATTGAAGGAATGGTGGCATGAGGTTTATGCCCCGGATTCTGATGAGGTTGTCACTGGCCATATGCTTGACGATGCAGCCACATATCTGGCAGTGATAGATAGATACCTGACCAGCAGAAAGGATTGGAAGAAAACCATTGAGCGGTCCAATGAAGGGATTGATTCGATTAAATGCCGGCTCAAAGTTTTGCCATTGCCACCCATTGCTGAGCTGGAGGGAGTTTTCTTGAAGGTCCAAGGGTCACCAGCGCGGAGAAAAGACAAAGGAAGCAGCGGTTAATGTTTATCTCGAGATTTGTGCTTCCCTATTATCATAGGGCATGCATTGGACCGGACTTCCTTGGGGATTGTGCCTTGGCCGACTTGGATGATGGCATTAAATGTGTGCCTTAGTTTGTTTCCTTGGCCGACCTGTTTTGGCGGTTTTTATTATTTTGTAAAATGTTTGGCTGGGCCGACATGTTTTGGAAAAAATTCGATAAATAGGCATTCTTGCCTTATTGTAAGGGTTCAGTTCAGAAGATTTTGATAGTAGAGATTAGCAAGAGCAATAGTTAGAGTTTTAGAATTTCTTGAAGCAGATATCATATTCAGAACAGTTGAATTGTTGCAGCATTTGATGATTAATACAATTGAAGGCATTGTGGTTTTCCTGGTGAAATCCTTTGTGTTATCTCATCTTGCATGGTTCTTTTGTTCTATCTTTTACATTGCTTGAAGATCTAGGGTTTAATATTCAGAAATAAATTAGTTTAGTTGGATAAATGGTGTATGTGATTTCATATTTGGAATGTCGGTAGCTATCTTTGGTCTATACTCCCAGTAACTATCTGATTGTAGTAGGCTGGTGAAGTCAACCTGGACCATATATTCAAATGTGCTTAAGTTCGGTTGTAGATGCAAGTCTATGATTTGAAAATCTGTATTCCTCAGAAGATTGCACTGTTTCTGTAAGATTGCTTTGTGGGTCGAACAGGAATTGGTTATTTGAGATAGGTCCATTCCAGATATATGTCATTTGCATTGCTTGTCTTTTCAGTAATTTAGATTTTATTACCTTCCCTGCATCCCTATCTTTTGCAATTTCTTTATTATTCGGTTAGATTCAGGATTCAAGGTCATCATATTGTCAGATCTGATAAATTGAAAGGGTTCAGTTTGCTTGTAGTAAGGTCCGATTGTGATTACCAGCAATTTCACATTTCATCTGAGTTGTTTTATGCATTGTTATGACCTAACACCCGAGAGACCTTGGGGTGATTTTCAGTAATTCATTATTGGAGATTACCTTTCAAGAGAGATAGGATTTTGTATTCTATCTGAGTTGTTGCTGTGCAGAAAACACCATCAACAGGCAGCAATGGTATGGTGGCAGCCTAGGGGCTGAGCAAGCAGGCAGCCATGGGGAGGCTGAGGGGGTGGTGATGATGATGGAGGTGGGGGTCCATAGCCAGATGGTGGACCAACTCCCAGGGATGGAGATCATGTGGATGGGCCCCTGAGGTAGCACTGTCTCATTTGACTACAAAATATGATGAAACTTTCTGACGAAAGATGTATAATTAGATGTATTGTCGGCTACCTATGTATTTAATGTGAAATTTTCAATTGTTTTTTAAATTTATGCCTGACGTTCATCGAAATTATGGCACTCCATGATTTTTGTCTCTATTTTGACATACACTTAAAGTCAACTATCCCCTTCCATCAATTTGTGGGCTGACATATGGTTAGCCTCCTTAATTTGTGGGTCAACAAGTATATGGTTACTGTTCGTTGGGGTTCCAACAAATTTTTTTTAATAAATAAAAGTGAGCTCAAAAATTTATCTATACTTGTGATAGTGTTTTGCTATACTTGCGAATTTGATATACTTGTGATAGTTTGTGGAGGTTATAGGCCAAATATTTTTGGTGCAAAATATCAGAATTATTAGATTTTGTTACTTGTCTATGATTAAAAATTATTGGAGTGTGAGTTTGGTATTTTTTGAAGATCTAAATATTCAAGCTTGGTAAAGAAAAATCATGTTAGATAATATTAGTGCAGAACAAAATGAAGAGACACTTGCTAGATTGGAAAGAAAGGGTGATGGGAAATGTTATTGTCCTTGCAATAATTGCAAGGGCTTAAAGACGAGAAGAATTTTAATCACAGTAGCTAAGAAACATTGTAGGCAGCATGGTCACATTGAAGGGGGGCATGATTATCATCCATTGGTAAGTTGTTCATTATATGTCTTTATATTGATTGAATTTGTAAATGTTTATATCGTTTTAACATTTTTTATATATATAAAAAATCACTTGATCATGATCATGGTTTATTTGTTTCGATCATTATTATAAAGGTGGGGCGCCCTAGGGCACATGATATGGATTATCACGGCCTGAAGAATGTGGTTTTTCAAGTGAGGGAACATGGATCTGTGAATATCGAAGATGAAGTTAATGATCATATGGACGAAGATGATCATGCACTAGAAAACATAGTTGAAGATGATGGTACAAATACATTGATCAGTGACACATTTAGTGGCGTAGTTGATCATGATGATCGAGATGGCTTTGATGATGTTCATGATTTACATATACTTGAGAAGGAATACGAGCCCCTTTATGAAGGTTCCCAAAAAACTCTTCTCTCTGTTGTATTGTTGTTGGTGAACTTGAAGGTTATGAATGTTTTATTCAGCATAGCAATCTCATGAATGTTAAGGTATGTCATATATGTCATCTTTTTTCATCTATTTTTGTTGTTAGTTCATCACTAGTAAATAAAGGATGGAATATATACCATTAATATTCTTTATATTAACAAATTATTTTTTTGTTGTAGATTGATAGGTGAATTTTTGTTACCACCATCAAATATTTTACCTCGTTGATACCGAGATTTATCTGCCATTATGAAAGATATTGGAATGGAGTATCAAGCAATAGATGCATGTCCCAATGATCATATTATATATCATAAACAACATGAATTTGCAATAGAATGCCCGAAATGTCATAATATAAGATATCAAACAGATCAACTAACAAAAAAGGTGCCTCACAAGGTTCTTCGTTATATTCCCATTATTCCACACGTGCAATGATTATTTAGGTGTGAAAGCTTAGCGCAATTTATGGATTACCATGCATGGAATATAAGTGGAGATAACATTCTTCAAATTCCTACAAATGGTTCTACATTTAGGGACATGGAGGAAAAGTGGCCACACTTTAAAGAAGAACATTATAATCTCAGGCTTTCATTAGCAATAGACGGTGTCAATCCATTTGGAGAGCTCAGATCTATATACTCGGTGTGGCCTATTTTTGTTATCAACAATAACATTCCTCCATGGATGTCAACAAAGAGGGAGCACATAATGTTGGCAAAGATTGTTCCAGGTATTTGTTTACATCAATTTTCTTTAACATAGTAGCATCTCATTTGTCTTATTTGTTGCATAATGACATATTTTTTTCATTTAATAGTCATCTACATTAATTTATATATATTGTAGTAAAATGGTTATAATAATTATGTAATATTTATGTTCATTCAACTAGGTAAGTACCAAGTTAAAGATATGAATGTATATATCGATCCTCTTATCGATGAGTTACTAAAGATATGAAATGGCGGCACTATGTATGACGTCTCTAGACCAATAGGACAAAGACAATTTCAATTACATGCAATGCTTGTATGGATAGTTCATGATGCCCTAGGGCTAACACATTTTTGTGGTATGCTATAATGTTTGACTACACTTTAATGATATTTAATTTTATGAAGTAGATATCATGCATTTTTTTTAAATAACCTATTCATTATATATAATTATGAAAATTGACATATTTAATCCAATTATATATGATCTTGCAAGTGTTCAAACAAAGGGAAAATTTGCATGTCCAATTTGTGGTCCAAAGATGAAATCTCGTCGTTCAACAAGTTTAGGAAAGTAGGTGTTTAATGAGTATAGAAACTTCCTCCACATAAATCATAAGTATCGAACTACTGAAAAACATCTTTTCAATGGGACAAAAGAGACTACATCAAAACCATGAAGAATGACACCTCGCCTATGGAAGTTGGAATATAATAGAATTAATCGTCAAGGTTATACATCAGATCAAATTGTATATCTATTATATATGATATGTTTAGAATTTATATTTTTATATTATGTTTTGTTTACTCATGCTATAATTGACAATGATTACCATTGTTAATTTATTTAACTTATATGCTTCGTGAAGGTCATCAAGGCATTAATTGTCGACTTCCATAGGGACTAAAAAGTTATCCCAAAAAATTTAGTAGGTTGCCCTACTATAAGTAGCTACAAATTGTGCATTTGTTTTATACAATGCATATCAGAAAGAATATAACAAAAACGTTATGGAAAATATTGGATGGAGGGCATGACAAAGAAAAAATTGTCAAAATTTGTAGTGACATTCAAGAAGCCAATCATGCAATGAAAAATTTCATTCAATTAAATAGCGATGGAGACCAAATTAATATAAGCGTCTTTCCTTGGTTATTAATGGAGCAACAAAGAAATGCTATAAAAGAATTCATATGAAAAATTCAATTTCCCATAGGATTTGTTGTGAACATAAACAATATCATAACAAAGAAAGGTGAATTTGGGTCAGGGATGAAAATGCATGATTGGAATACCTTCATTAATGTAATTATTTTGGAATATTTTTTATATATTTTTATATTGCATGTACTTTTTAGTGTATTATGTTTACTAGTTTTGGAAAAATAATGAAAAGATCATTTTATAATTGTTGCAGTACGTTCTACTTCTATCTCTCCTAGAAAATTTTAACAACAATGTCAAGAAAGTTATATATGATCTTGGAAAATACATGAGGTAAGTAGTGATATTTATTCAATTCGTTGTATAGATCTTATATTTTCCATTTGTTTTACTTATTATGTAATATATTGCCTATTTTTGTTAAATCTCGTTAATATATTTGCACCTTGAATCACTTGTAGATGGATGTCATCTAAATAAATCCATAAAGAAGATATAACTTATTGGAAGAGAAAAATTCCTCGTCTAATGTGTGAAATGCAAAAGTTCTACCTTCAAAATTTTTGAATGCATAAGAACACTACCTCATACACCAAGTTGAGGAGACTGAATTGTGTGGACCTATACACACAAGGTCAATGTGGATGTTGAGAGGCACTTGAAATTTTTGAAGGCTTTGGTTAGACAAAGAGCACATCCTAAGGGTTCTATGGTAGAGGGATATATGGTATACTAGACCATGGTGTACATTACTGAATATCTTCCTAAGTTTGCAACAAAGATCCATGTAAATCACATTTGGGATCCCAACTCCATTAATAAATTTGAAGGGGAGTACCTAATGGGGAAAGGTAGATTTAGGAAAGTGAGAGGTAATTATAAGATGGTCATGGAGATTAATTAGAATACATTTTACATTTCCTTCAATTGCTTGAAAAGAAACAACAAAGAACTAGTTCAAATGAAAGAATCTTCCACACACAAATAGAAAAGTACTAGTATTGTAGTACTCCAAAAAATAAGTCTTTCACTGTTGGTGCCTTGTTTTATCCACTATGTCATCGCAATGTTTTACTTTGATTATTCCCTTGTCAACATAACTTGAGATATGTTCTCTGGACTAAATGTTATCGGTGTAAGATGTGTTGTCGGGCAGTCCATTTTTTGTTGTTTTGATATCAATGTGTTCCTCCGATGAAATATATTGATGTACCTCATGTCGTAATCCTGAGTGATTCTATCTTTTACTTTCTTGAATAAACCATTGGTAGAACAAAAAGAATGTGTCCCCGATATGAGCCTTTTATCTTCATCAAAGTAGTATATGAGATCAAAATTGTCACTTGTTAGGCTTCTGATGGTCGGCGATGAGTATTTTTTCAGGGAAACTTTCATTAGTTATGTCGATATGCATTTCTTGTGGTGCTACATTATATATTTGTTCCTTTTTAATCAAAATATACAACCCAATTTACTTTTTCGATTGGTATGAATGTAATGTGCCTATGTCGATATTGTACAATGTGCTTCCTCATTCACATTGTTAGCTCTCAAAAATATAGGTAAAAATACCTCAAGAGGTTGCCAAAATCTTGGTACATTTTAGGGTAACATACAAGGCCAAATGGTTTTAGACCTTCTTCTCTTCAAGTGTTTCCAGATCTAGGTGGGTCTACCTATGTGAATGAAGCAGACTTGAACTATGTGATTCCTCCTACAATAGTCTATTCACAATGGCAATATGAAAGTGAATAGATGTACTACTAATCTAGCATAAATTGTATAAGCAGTATCAAAGAAATATGTTTAGTTAATAGATGTAAAAAATTTAAAATGAAATGAAACTAAGTGATGAAATGTGAAGACCAGTGCTCTGTTGGGTATATGGAGTCAAGTAGAAATTAGAGACAAGTGACTTATGATTGGCAATAATTCAAATTGTTTGACACTTCTATGTTTATAACTTGTATAAATAGGCAGGGATGCAATTATCAAATTCTTCTTTAATAATCCAGAATAATATTCCTAAGTTGTTGTGAATAATCAAGAGGACTTTAATCTTTACTTGAAAGACCCAATTAATTATGCCACACAGATACAACAAATGTGCACTGATAAATTGAAAATATGCTTGATATATCAATTTAAACAACAGAGTAATATTAAATATGGAGCCAATCCAGAAATATCTTCAATTAACTTAACAAACAATTGATACCAACATAGAGCCACCGAATCAGAGATTTTCCATTAACTTCATCAAAAAATTTACACGTGCATCTTGGTCCCTTATGATGTAAACATTGTATCAATCCCTATTCTCCTACTTCTTCTATCTACTCCTATCTTAATATTTTTTTCTTGGTCCTAGTCTCTCTTATTTATAGGAAAGGCACCAAGCTTCAAACCAAAAGACATGAATTTTGTTAACAAAACTTAACTAACATGTAAAATATAACTGAAACAATTAACAACTAACACATGACAATTATGTTAATCTTCAAGTAAAAGCCCGAGTCACCAAAGACATGTGCAAAGCTTTTACTTTATGATAATCATCATTGATAGTGATTAATCTTCATATGAACCGAGGTATTTCTCCTTCCACTTGCTTATGGTTAAATCATTCGTCCACTTGTATTCCTATGCAGCAGTGAAGTTTGACAGGTGGCTTTTCCATCTGCTATCAAGCAAGTTTTTGGCATCTAGAACGAATTTTGTATAACCATTATCCAATGCAATAATTCCATCAAGCAGAGCATGAAATTTTTCCATATTGATATTACCATCACCCTATATATGTGTCAAAAATTATGGAACCATTTGATCAAATTCATTTCTCCATTCATCCACATCCTTGAATTGACCATCACCTTTAACGATCAGAGGGCTAAAACTATGTTTTATTGAATCAAATGAATTCCTTCAATTTTCTACCTTCTTCTTCATATCAATCAAATACTTATGCTCATCAATGATTCTTTTTACCATTTATTGAGTAGGTTTTAACCTTGGGGGTGCATTAGGATCTCTTTGTGTGGTTTTACACAGAGTGGTTAAGATATGGTAAGTGGGCTTCCAACTTTTCTACAATTCATCTAAGATAGGGGAATTAGTATTTATCTATTCCACAACTTTTACCAAATGACTGAAGCCCTCATGAACTCCACTTATTTTCTCTTTTAAAACTTCAACTCTTTGTTTTAGTATTTCCTCCAAGGTACTCAAGATGTGTCATTTGATATCATCCATATTATGATTCTTTAGTTTCTCAAATCTTCTTTCAATTGCTGAATTTGTGGATCTTCAACTGAAGCAGGTGGATGATATACAACCATTTCATTCCCCTTTACATCTATGGCTTGTTGCAATTTTTGTTTCAATCGAACATTTTTAATGAATAACTTATTTATCTCCTCATTTGATAGTTTGAGTCTTTTCTCATACTCTTTCATCTTCTTTTCCATGTTTTCCATTACATCTCTTGTAAACATTGTTGAATGCATTGTCATGGTTGTTGCTTCTGTGGGAGTAGTGTCCTTCATAGTTCTAACCAAAGAATACCCTCTCATTTCCTGCAGCACATCTAGAAGCCTAGGCTTCCTTGTGCTTTTTTGTTTCATCCATAGGGCAAGGGTCTAGGTGGTTGGATTATATCATATCCCTGATACTCCTTCCAAATCAAATTCTGCAAACCAATTTGGGATCATTTTGAGCTCTAATTTGATCCAATAGAAACACTTTGGAGAGCTCCATTCCTAGTATAATGAGCATGTTACTTTTCAACACTGACTTCCTTGCTTCTTTAGGAGTAATATTGGCATTGTCAATATTTAACTCTGCCATTGTTTGTGCCTACACTTATGCATGTTTCAAATCATCAGCTCCAATGAGGTTAATTTTTAGTCTATCATCAAATTGTTTCATCTTCATTTTTATCCAAAATATTTGAGCTCCCTGGTATGGATAAAGTCATCATCCTCTATGAATCTTAAGGAAGCAATAATTCTTTCATCATCCTACATTTCATCAATATCCTCCTCTGATATTCTCATCTTTGGATCATGAGGCTCAAGGATTTTTTGTTTCTTTGCAACCTCTTTCATCTCAGCCAAAGTTAAGACTACCTCTTGTTCTTCATCACTTGAATCATAGTCCACTAGTGACCCAATCTTTTGTTTCTTGGCAAGAGGCTCATTTATTTGAGATGGAGGAGATGGATGAATTGGTGATGAAGGTGGTGTATGTGATGTAGAGGTTGTGGATGCTAGTGGTTGGGGTGTAGGAAGTGGGGCTTATTTCTCTTCTTGAGCCTTTTTAGATAATTCATCAAATTTACCGAGGACTAATTGCATTCTTTTCAACAAATTTGGCTCCTCATCAAAAAACGCCTTGATCTTCTTATCTTTTCCTCTCTCTTGATCCTCCCATCTCATCATCATTAACCATCTTTTCCTTCTTTCAAACACATATGTAAAATAGACCAAGTTTCTTATTACATCCTCTTCCGGATCAAATTCATGTGTTATTTCCCTCTTTGTGAGTAGGGTTCTTTTGATATTGTTGATGTGCCCTTCTGGATCACATATTCTCTCTTTCCCTTATCTGAGAGCAAAATTATCTTTTATAAATCTCTGCAATTCCTCCAACATATCTGATCCAATTGAGAATTCTTAAAATACCATCAAATCAAGTAGAAATGTGCCTTTTTTCTAATTTTTCATCAAATCATGTTCCATCTAGAGCATTTGCCACATAAATTCTAAAAACAATACTTTGCTAGGCACAAATTTTGGTAAAATATGAGGGGCCTGATCACAACCATATACTTTGATGATGGTGTGTTGTTGCATAAAAAAACAATTAGCATAATTATGTGTAAAACCTTGATCTAGTTTGTATTGCAGGGGTCTCATGACATCCATTAAGGATTGTGGTAATCTTGGTGTAGGAAAACCAAGCTGAGTAATCAGTCTAATGAAAAAATTATCCCTAAATATAACATAATCACTTTCATTGCATTTACTATCCCAAATATAACACCATTTTTTTATTGGGAGCATAAATCCATTCTCATGTGTTCTTAATTTCATCCTCTTTATCCATTTTGTTTCATTTTGAGATAGAATCAAATGACATAATAAGGAGTGCTTTCTAAAAGTTATGGGGGCCTTTGCTTCCCTAACCTGTAACAGACCTTCATGAATTTGTTCCTCAATGAAGGAAGCAAAATCAAACTCCACATTTGATTCAGGATGTTGGATAATCATGGCCATTCTCATCAGCCCTATCGCCATATTCTCCTCTGCATCAACTCCAAGAATTTGACATAATGCATAGTAGGTATTTTTGAAATAGGTCTAAAAGTCAGACATTGGAAAGGGTTCAAGTCTTGGAGAGTGAATGGGAAAGTCTCCATTTTTTTCACCCCTTTTCATGTGTAAGGGGAGTTCATCAGTTCTATAGGTCCTTTTCAAACTTCTATATTCCTGCTCCAACTTCCCCAAGTCAATTTCAGTAACAACTTGCCTGTTTAGGTCAAAACACCTAATTATAGCTTTGCTCGAGATATCTACCAGACATTGACCATCTGGAAGTTTGACCATTTTTTATGAGGCATGATATTTATTGGCTAATGCTCTTATTAGCTCGACATCAAAAAAAAAAATTAGGAACAACTAATATTCCTATGTCAAAAGTCCATGGGTTTGACATTGGAACCCTTTCATCTATGTTCTTATAAAAATACCAATATAAATTCCACCCAGACTGTGGAATTATTGGGTCCCTAAACCCATGAGCTAAATCCTTAAAGACTTTCTTAGAACCTTATCTACTGAACCAGGTAATAGGGCAAATAATGGTGACTGCAATGAAATTCTACTATATTTTTCTTCCTTTTTAGTTCCTGCCTCTGATTTCTTTGGTGCCATTGTTTAAATTTCAATGAATGATAAGTAGACTTACCTAGAATTTTTCTCGCTCTACAGAATTCTTCCATTGTTGTACTTTGAGCTCACCTATATTCAGCTTCTGCTAGCATGAGCGTGTGAATTCTCAAATTTCCTTGTTAAATTTTGATATCATACCGCATTAATTTCATATCTTAAGTTCTTCATCATTCAATTTTTTTCATACCGAGTTGAATTGCATACTTCGATGTTGATTGATGTGACTGGCCTTCATTTAATGCTCCAACAATAGATTACCGCACTACCACATGACATTTTTCATCCCCCCATAGTATAGCGGTTCCTCATTATCTCTATTCTCATTTCACCGCTCTACTACGGGCTCCATTCCAACCCTCCATGGTACGGCGATGCATTATTACCTCTATTCTTATCTTACCGCTCTACCGTGGGCTTCATTTCAACCCCTTGCAATATAGTAGCTCCCTCTATTAGTATCAACCCTGACCCTGCTCTACCACGGGCAAGACATCAACCTTTTTCGGTATATAGTGTATTACTACCTTTACCCACTAGGCTACCGTGAGTTGCTTTATTGGAGGATGCGATAAGGCGGTTAAAGGAAAATTTGACCTTGTCAATGGTAAAAACATGGTTTTTAAGGATTTTTTTTATTTCATATGAAAGGACCATCAAATTTTCAAATGAAAATTCTACTTCCAACACACGTAGGCCATTCCTACAATGTTTTTATCGATGAAGCTTGCTAGTTATTGTGCCGATATATTGTATCCTATCAATATAAACATAAAACATGATCGGGGTGACATAGATACTGCTTGGCCGATATGTTATATCTCTTCAATTTGAAATGTGTGAACAATGGGTCTTGGATACATATAGTTCAGAGGTTTCTTATGAAAGATAATAAGATCATTGGTAGTGGGATGTTAGGTTTTTCAGGTACATCAATTATGAATTAAGGTCGTATACCGTGGTAATTAACTAATTATATGTCATTTGTGAATTTTTTTTTTTTGGATACAGTTGGTCGAGAGTGGGATGCACTACATTTGTATGTTGCAAACAATCTTGATTTGATGATGGTATGGATTGAATGATGTCAACAATTTGGTCGCACATTAACATAGGAAGGTGTGGCTTAATTCGTTAAACAAGCTCATTGTAATGGAGATTCCAATCTTACACCAAGGGAAATTGATTTAGCATATGGTTTAAGAGATAAAAAGGTACATATAAATATATTAATCATCCATATTATTGAATTATTTTCAATTATATTGATGTATATATATGTTGAGTTTTTTTTCTTTGCATACATTCGGCCAAGAATAAATATGTTTATGAATTGACGATGCAATAATTTTTACATGTTTGACATATTACAAGCGAAACACCCACAAGGTTATGTGGTGCGATGTTCATAAATTTTGAATCAAAAATTTGGATAACACATAGAAAACTTGTGATTCTAGGATAATTGCAGTCCTTTAGGTGACTAATGTTTCATCTAGAAGTGGCATACATCCAAAAGTCTTAGAAAATAAATACTATGGGATTTTGGATGATATACTTGAGTGTGACTTTAAGTCCTTCAAATTAGTTATGTTCGTCATCCAATGGCACAGGTTACAATTGAATGAAAATGATCCTAAGAGAACTATTATTGAACATGATAATGGATTTACCATGGTTAATACAAGGTTGATCGAGCAAGCTATAAATGAGCACTATGTTCTTTCAAGCCAATGTGAGCAGGAATTTTACTCAGAGGTTCCAAGTAATCCGGGTTGGTCATTTATTGTTAGAAATGATCTAAGAGGAAGGCCAGTAAAGTATAATGTGGTGGAAGAAGAAGATACCGAAGAACTAGAAGATGATGTAGATGATGATTTGGATCAACAATTAGTTGATGATGTGCCTAACGAAGATGTCAAAGAAGAGGAACTAGATCATGATGATGTAGGAGTTAATGCTCATGAAGATGATATCCATATGGATGATGACATTATCGAAACTGATATCAATGATGATGATGATGATATGACCAATCCTTACAATGTCAAATCTGGATTGGATGATACAGAAAAAGAGTTGGATGAAGAAGAAGATCAATGACATTGAAATGTATGAGTTATGTGATTAAATTGTCTATTTGATATTGATTTCTTGATAGAATTATATTTGACTTATATAGTTACATAATTAATTCATGATGTTTTTAATTTTTATGCCATTACATAATTAATTCATGATGTTACAACTATTGTAGCTCTCCTAGAAATTTCCATATGATCAAATGCTAATTACTCTACAACTATTTATTATTAGATATTATTTGATCATATCTTTGGTTGGTTATTTCATTCCCAAAAAAATAGTGTTTCTTCATGTTGACCCCGCATAGTGACATGTGAATGGGGCCAATGTTTATTTTTTTTCAATTTGTGCTTGTATGGAGTGAAACTTGACATGGTTAGCATAGAGGCATGTGTTGATGATATGGGAGGCTTTTGAGACTCAAACATGAGGTCATGCATGTTATGAAAGTGTATGGTAATCCTACTTATAGAGGAATTTCACATGATAAGCTAACCAATGGCACTATATTGGAGGATAAACCCACCTATGGAATTAATTTAAGAGGTAAGGGATGCCTCTTAGTGGAATTTTGAGTCTTGGATTAATCCATAGTGCTAAAATTAGTTCTAGTGTTCTTCCCTTGGTGTTATATTTTTCTCTACAATTTCCCATACTTAACCATTTCATCATCCCTTTTCCCAAGCTATTTGTATCATAATATAAACTTGGCCCAATCTCACATTAGCCCCTTAGGTAATTATCCATTTCCTCCAAGTTGAATGGAACCTTTTTTACCAATGCATCTATGTTTTCCTACCCTAATGGATCAAGACTTGACATCAACTTAACAATCTTCTTTATGTCATAGCATATCGCTAAAGTGCCTTTGGCATGCTTTAGATGTGTCACTATTAACTAGATTGAATATATTAATTTTAAAGTCTCTTAACACATTCCATGACAATAAAATGACTCATTTGGATTAAGGAGTACTTTCCTAAACCATTCTTTCATATTCAACAATCCCTTCTCACACCCACATCATAATTCATATCTATTTTAGTTGTAATGAGTGTTTTAAACCAACAATCAATGAATCATAGGATAGAAGAAAACTCGTTATGCACAAGGATAAGAATCAAAGAGACTGAAAGAATTGATTCACTAGATATGCTCCGCATTACTGTAATAGACCAATGTAAAAAAATAAGTCATAACAAGAATAGGACCAAAAAAAACTAGGAAAAGAAACCTTGTAGGCTACATTAATAAGACATTTATTTCAAGCATTTCGTCCATGATGTTTAAATGAAAAAATATTAGATAGCTCAATATTTAGTCATGTAGCATTTCAATCACTGATTCTTAGACATCCATCATGATTAAACATCCCATATCATAAGCCTTTTTAACAATCACTGGGACTATAGATAGTATTCAATCATTTCATAGGAAATAAATCATCAAAAATTATAAAGAAAGAGAAAACCAACTATATAAGCTCAGCAAGCCACCATACAACAATTATATTTTGTAGAAAATAAAATAAACTATATGTTGGCATAGCATATTTATAAACTATATATTTTGAATTTTGGCCCCATGTGCACAGAAGCACGACATAGCATACTGTACCGAGACCCTAACTAGAGAGTTGCACCAAGAATCACTACATCCAACCCCTGAGTGGAGAGTTGTGAGGCTTCACTGGATGAGTGTTGCAAGGCCATTGAGTCAAGGAGGAAGACTAGGAACCATTTGGTAGGAGGAAATCCAGAGCGAGAGGTGAGGGCCCTCAGAAAGGGAAAATCAACCAAGGGACAATGACTGTAAGTGATTTTTCCCCCACATTTAGAAATCTTGTTGCAAGTATTGTGATTTAGACTTTGTTTGTTCCCATCGAGGTGTTGCATGCTATATTTTGGTCAATTTGAGCCAATGTCCCATTGAAAAACCCAAGTACTACCTAGTACTGGTGTTTGGTTAGTTTGAACAACCAAGTTTTGAGATGTTCAATTAGTTGGGTGGCCATTTTTGGCCTGTGAACTATAGTTTTTGTATCTGTCATAGAATATTTTTGCTATATAATATTGAAAGGAATTCCCATCACATAACAACACACGAAGTTCACTAGGGTTCAAATTTCTAAACTTTGATGAAATAAATTTACATATTGAGGTCCACAAATGATCAAAGGGACTGGAAACTATACATGGTCTATGAGTGCAATGAAAAATTCCTAGTGCCTGTCCATAAGAGAATGTATAGAAGTACAAGAGATGAAAAAAATATAAGGATCCATTCAAAACTTTCTAATATTTCACTGACTCAACCAAACCTCCATAAGAACAGTACAAATTCCAGCACTGGGGAAAGCCCGAAAGAGAACACTAATGAAAGTTAACTTTTTTTTTTAGGTTCCAAAAGAGTATAAATGGTTCGAAGATGTTGTGGGTGTTTGGAAAATGGTGAAGGAATGTTGGATAGGGAGGGACACAATTAGCCTCTTTAACTAGATTCTTAAGAAAGAAAGAAAATCTAATACATTTTGGAGTTCTTCTATGTAGGGACCATATTTTATTATTTTATTTAGGGGACCCAAAAAACCATAGGGGTAGAAACCTATGGAGCTTAATCATTAAAGGCAAGGGGTCTGTCCATTTAGAAATAGACTGAAAGGATGATTGCACGAGCAGCTATTTTACATCAAAGGTGGTCCAAAAAAATTCATAGACTAACTAACCAAAAACCAATACTACCTCAAAGGGACTATTGTCTTTGAGGAAGGTGGTCCAAAAAATTTCATAGACAAGTACAAAAAGTAATAGCAACCTTCCACCAACTAACCCAATCAACCTCCAAGAAACAAGACAATAACTCATCTAGATGTTCCCAAAACCCAAGGCTTCAAAACACAAGGTTGGTGACCCTACAAACCATTCACATGCTTACCAAGTGATCTCTTATCATCAAACCCTTACAAGGTTTATTGATACATTCACAACTATTGTTACCTCCACATGCATTTGACTAGTAGTGACAACCTTGGTTTTTAATCCTCCAACCCCATACTTTGGGATCACATCACCATGAAAGAACTCCATCCAACATCCTTATGAGTGTAGGTACCACCAAATAGGTATTTTTTAGATTTTTCTTCCTCGAGTGAGGGAAATTCAGGAAGAGAAGAGGAAAGTGAGACATGTAGTAGGTCTAAAAGAGGGAGATCAACTAGAGGTCAAAATATTAGAAGAAAATTTCGTAAACGCATGGAATTTTTTCTTGCTAAAGGGGATCTTGTTCTTATGATGATGAGAGAATATGAAACATTGAGGTTCCCTTGAGGTACAAACATCTATGGAAATAATGGGTACCCAAGGAACTTCCTCCAATAAACACTGACTTTTGTGTCAACGAAAGGATATATCGCATAACACCATCGTCATTACATGGTTTGGGCCTATTTTGCATGGAAGGCATAAAGTTCTGTTATGAAAAAGTTACTAAATTGATGGAGTATGTCAGACCCTGTTACATTTACAAAGATTGGATGCAACTAGTTTGATATACACGAAGTATGCATAGGTATGCACTGTCAGCAAATTATATGCAACTAAAAGATAAGGATAAAAATAAAGGAGTGGCTATGTACATTGATGGAAGGCCAAAAGCATCAGGGAATATTGTAGGGTTTATAAATAGTACACGAATTGGGTCAACAAATAAGCAACCCAATTGCAAATTCGAGGTGTGCAAGGAAAACCGTGTATTCGTATGTGCGATAAAATCAATAACTAAAGGGGAAGAGTTGCTAATCGATTACAATTTGAATCACATAGATACAAACATAGTTACTATGGGGGTGGTACATACTATATACCATTTTACCCAACCTCCAATTAATGACTCCAATATACCATTTTATTATTATGTTTGTTTTCATAAGTCTATTGGTTTCATTTCGGTGATTTTTTTTATATTTAATTTTGTCACAGCGGGACATTCATTGTAGAGGGGAGGCTCTGACCGAGAGCACATATCATGATGCATCTTTAGGCACTTCAACCTAATAGGTTTACCTCATTGTAATTGTACAAATTAGATACGAGCAAATTTTTTTATTATTATATTTTTTTCATAAGTTTATTGGGTTAATTTCAATAATGTTTTTAATATTCTTGTCACAGTCGGATGATCAGGGAAAGGCACCATTAGTAGAGGAGAGCATCCGTAGGGAGGTGCAATCACTATTATGCAATGATGACATCGCATATTCTAAAAACCCTCTGGATATGATAAGGAAGACCCAAAAAAATGCAATGAATAAATCCTTAAGTTGTTATTCATAGTACCTCAAACATATGAGATAAGAGAAAGGGTTAAAATATTGAATGAGAGAGCACAAAACTTGCAAGTAAGTTGTCATGAGATCTTTAATTATAACATAAGTTCATTCATGGTTTTATATTTTGTACTCTTTTATGTCATGAACTAAAATATGTGTTTTTTTTATAGGATTTTTTGCATCCTCATGATGTCGTTGGCCATGATTAGGGTACTGTAGGTGCTACCCACAGAGTAGGGGTTGGTACAAGTGTTGATCCTAATCTTCCTATGCATACATCACATCATCTAACCCCATCATCCATGCCTATATTGTCGACTAAAATGTCAGAAACACATAGCATGCAAGCATCAGGTAGTGCACCCTCTAGTAGCGAACACATGCTAGAACATGCGTCAGGACATGTACCTGGGGATGCAGAGGCCACTAGTACTGGTGATGTTTTAACAAAATTTCCTAGATCTTCTCATATTAATAGTAGGAGAACATTTTCGGTCGCATTTGTGGTGACTGGGGATTTCGTTCCTATAAAGATAGAGAAGGTACCAGGTACTTTAAAATGTTTTAATTATTATTGTATATAATCCAATTGAAATTTACTTATTGATCACTCTTTTTAGACTAATGATCCCATGATCTTTTTGTAGGAAATGATGTTTTTTTATAAGCATCTAAATGATATTACATTGGAGATCTTTGGACCCACCATACGTACATGGTAGAATGCCCAAAATCAAGATTTAAAAGATGAGCTCATTAACCGTTTAGTTGTGTTGTTCGGTAATAACACATTCAATTGAACCAAGTTCCTTAAGAAAGTTGGTACCTATCTAAAGTATGTGAGGGACCAATACAGGTCACATTTAGAGAAGAGAAAAAATTACGAGCGTCCCCCCATGATTTCGGAGAGGGAGTGGAAGGACCTAGTGTTGGATGGAAAGGAGAAGGTTGAAAAGAAAAAAGGAAAGACACCATCAGGCCAAGGAAGGTATGTGATACTATCAACAATGTAATTATTTACTAATTACTCTTTCTTTTTACATAATCTAACATATTTCAAACTTTTCATAGGCTTCCTAACACATTAAAGGCAACAAAGGAAAGACTAGAAAAATACGGGCAACACAAACTTGGCTCTAGTGGTTATATGAAATTAGCTGCATGAATAATAAGTATCAAAAAATGAAATATTGCATCCAAATAATAAATTGCAAACAATTTTGGTTTTATCACACCATAGAAGAAAAATTCATGATCTTATGCAAAAATGCAGGGCTCTGAATTCAATATACTGCCCATACAAGAGGACCTAAATATTTCCTTCAAGCAAGGCTATGGAGCTGTGGTTGAATCCCTAAGACTCTTGACTAGGAAAACACAAGCTTCCACTACATCCAACATGCAGGTAAATAAACTCAATGAAGTTTATTTAAAATTGAATACTTGTGCAATCTATTCAATATCAATTTACACCATAAAGTAATTATGTGCCTATTTGTTTTAAACAGGAAAGCAATGATAATACTACACATGAAATTGGAATGCAGCCTGGTGAGGGTGGAGCACAACCTACAGATGAAGGTCATGGTGTGTATCACGGTACTAGATGTATTCATGCGCTATACAAAACATAATATGGATTAATACAATTAAACATATCTAATTACAATTGGTGTATTAATTAATGTAACCTTTCATGTTTCAACTTTAGAGCATGTAAAGTGTGATCAACATGTTGAGCATGATCAAGCTAGACAAGATCAAGAACATGATGTGGCCCTATTAGGTAAAGAGGACCACTCTAATGTTCTTTTAAACATATTTAATTGCAATTGGTGTATTAATTAATGTAACCTTTCATGTTTCAACTCCAAAAGATTTATAGGGTGTTCAACATGTTGAGCATGAGGCTATAAGACAAGATCAGGAACATGATGTGGCCCCATCAGGTAAAGAGAACCACTCTAATGTTATTTTAATTAATGAAATACTTATAACAATAATAATAAAACATATCAATTTAACATTTCTTTGTTATTGCAGCAAACCCCCCTTTGCAACGGCCTCCACATCATGAGTACACGACTAGGCATACATTAAGATCACAAGTAGAGGGAAGAACAACTAAAGGGGGGACAAATGATTTAGAAAACAATACTCCACTTCTTTTTTTAGCTGCAAAAAAGAAAAAAAAAGTGATAGTAATCATATTATGACAACCATATTTTTGATAAGATGTAAAAACTAAAAGAATGAAAGTTATATGTTAATGAATGAATGTGAATATGTTAATGAATGAATGTTATATGTTATATGTTACCAATCAGCTACTTGTGACAAGGTTTTGTTTTCTTCTATCTCACCTTTTCTCTATAAGAAAGGAGATTTAGCTCTGTGTTTGTGAATTGGGATTTTTATCTATGAATGCAAAGAAACTGACAGGATTTAATGAGACACATATATGGAGAGTGTATGACATCAAAGGATACATGGATGTTACCTTTCAAACTTCTGATACACTTTTAGATGATAATTTTTAATGTTCTAGTTTTGTGAGGGAATATGTTTGAATGAATAATTATTATTTTTTAAACTATAGGGTTTCATCTCAATTTTGATGAACATAGCCTGACGAACCACAAAAAATTGTGACAAGGTTGTTGTACACACGACGTAGTTTTCATCATCATGACAACAATGGTTTTCTCCACCTTGTCGAAAAATGGACAAACATTGGTGTTTTTTCGACAATTTCAAATGGGCGTTCTGCAACACTTTGTGATTTTTTGCATTCACAAATGGACGAAGTTAAATCAATTTTGTGATAGACACCGCTAACATTTTCCATGGCACTGACCGATGATGTTGGGTCATGGGTTTGATGTATAAAAATTAGTCATTAAAGTGACAAAAATTTAGCGAAAAAATTTAAATCAATGTTGTGTAAGTAAGTCAACAATATTTTTTTGATATGTCACCAAAAATTCATTAGAATTTGTAGTCAAATACAGTAGTACAAGACGGTTAGGACCACGATGATGGGAACTAGGAAAGACAGAAAGGGTGCAGACACCACCTAGAGATGGTCACCAAGACCAGGACCAGGATAGGGTCAAACACCGCTGAGGGACGGGGGCCATGATCAACCACCCATGCAACCACCCCTCCAGCCAGATCTGAGAGATGGGAAGATCCTCTAGCTATAGGCACAAATATAGAAACTTATAGCTGAGAGAGATCAAGCTAGGGCAGAGTGGGATCAGGCAATTTTGCAAAGACAGGTCGCAGAGCTGCAACTAGCCATTGAGATGGGTAGACGACAATAGCTAGAGACCATGGCCGCTTCCTCTTCAAGGAACATTGTTTCATTGTGAGCCTATAGAGAGGCTATACAGGAGGAAAATTACCACAGGCTCCACTATCATCAGGCCGTACCGAGACCAGCCCAAGTCTTATATTTTTCTTAGAGGACATGACATAGGCCCATAGAGGACCACGGTGAGAGGGCGGGTGGCGAGGGAAACAACTAGTAGGGTCAGCCCTCAGTTTTTATCAAAGACATACATTCTTTCATTATTTCATGGGCTCATTTTTGATAGCCCAATGGGTGGTTCTACTTTTTGACATATACACATGTATATTTTGATCCGATTTTGTACCATGACAATGTACATTTTCATGATATATATATGATATGATGGTTGTCATGACTTTATTTTCTATATGCTATGCAATGTGATGCAATGATGTTATTCGATGTTATATGATGTATGGATGCATTTATTTTTTAGTACCTTTCCACGTATTTCCTATGATGTATGGATGCAATGTAAATGATCTATATTATATTCTATGCGATGATACAAATGTGATGATCTATGATGTATGATGATTATGTGATGAAATGCTTTCTTTTTGGATATCCTTTATGTTATGATGTATGAAGATGCAAATACAATGATTATGACATGCAACTAACATATCTATATTATGCCCCTAGTAGATGATGATGAAATGCAATCTTTTTCTCTTTTTCATTATATTTTCCATGTATGATATTGTGATGTTGTAGACATGTAAAATATAGTGATTGACATTGTGTAGCTGATCCCAACTACTAACATCGTTTCATCCTAAATCATCCTTCGATCTAACCATTTAATCAAATTCCCCTATCTGATTATATTCATCAATTTCCTTGCCTTAATTAAATAAATCATTTTATCTAATTAAGTCACTCTCTTGTGTTAATTAAATCAATCCATCTAATCAAATTATCCCTATTTAATTAAATAATTAATTTTATTTGATTAAATCTCTAAATTCTATTAAATTAAATAAATTAAAACCTTATTTAATTTAATCTAACATCATCTCTTTTAATTAAATAAAATCAAAATCTTTATTTAATTAATCTCTTATCACATTCTTCTCATTATTTGATTTAAATAAATCCTAAAATCTACGTCAAATAAGTCACATCATCTAACCTCCTATTGAATTAATTAACCCTTGATTAATTTAATTCTAATTCATGTCCCATCCTCTAGCTTTTCCCACTTGCACATGAAAATAGATTTAATTGATTTATTAAATCCTCTATTTTCCTCAACAAGGCATCTTTTGGAATATTCCTCCAAGTTTGAATTCAAATTCCAAGTTGACATGTACATCCAACAAGGCATTTACTCCATCTTACATGTCCTTTCCTTGAGCCAAGTGGCATTTATTGCATTTTCCATTCCCTATTGCAAGTCATTTCAACAAATTTGAAATTCAAAAATATGCATTTATTGGCACAATCCTCAAAACTTGCACATCCTCCATCCACTCATAGCTTGACAAGTGGCATCTTGCCATTGGATGAATGTTAGTCCCACATTGCTCAAATTTGGACATTCATCCATCTTGGCATTCTATAAATAAAGAGCTCATATCCTCATTTTATCATCCACAAATTATGCAAAGTTACCATGCTCAAATATCTATCAAATTTTATCCATTCTTATTGAATCATAGCTAGGTTATGTAGATTTTCTTATTGGAGCATTCATCAACATCAACAAAGTGGATCAAATTTCTTCATCACATCAAGATTGCATCATTACGAATTGGGAAAGGGCCAATTTTCACATCAAATTGGCACTAATTCCCCCATGGGATCAAGAGTTTTCTTGCTTAATTAGGATTCAATCTTTATTTCGTTATTTCATTGTTTTTTGCATTGCTTTATCCTAATTTGAGTTTTGTGAATGGATTTCATGCGGAATCCTTTTTCTTGCTTGCAATCTCTAACTTAATGTGTTCGTTCTCATTATTTTGCAGGTATCAGGATTTGGGTTCACATAGATGCATTTATGGATGACATGATAATGCATATGATATGATGATGATGCATATGGAATGACCTAAGATGCTGAGAATAACAAATATATATTATTCTAAAATATCTTAAATGATGATGCGATGTTTATGATGTGATAATACTTATGTTGCTTTATATGATTTATGAATGCAAATGTGAATGAATGCGAATATGTAAATGATGAAATGTTTAGATTAACTAATGTATATTATGCAAATGATGGAAATGCAATGCAATATGATATGATTTATATTTCCTATATGATATGATATGCAGTATGCAATATACTGTGAAATGGATGACGTGGATAATGTGATGATGGATTCATGATTATGCAATGGATTTTTTATGTAAATGTATGGTTTTTGGATGCAGGATGGATTCTTATATGATGATTTTGATTAATTGCAATGCTACCATGTTATCTCGAATGAAGATAGAAGATAGGATATGAACAAGAGAGGATCCAACAAGTTCATGATCTGAGAAGACCTTATTGGAGATGATGATAAAGATGTAGATGATGTTCATTTGCTGAGAGTTGGGATTTTCAAAGGGCCAATTACCTTATGTTTGATTACACTCAAGGTACGATGCATCAAGCTATAAAAAACTAGGATGGCGTTGTACCTAGTGTGATGGAATTTGGCTCGACAATCAAATAGGAGTACTCATATTCACACCTAGCATATGAAACCTTATCCAAAATACAGTTTAGATATCTTAAACATCCCAGACCAAAACATAGAAAGGAAATCCTTCCTATGTGGTCAACAAGATATTCAAAACACCTTCCCTACAACCAAACAAGGCACACACAACCAATGTTATATTACAAGAATATCCAACAAGCACAGTAGACAAAAAATATAATGATCATTGCCCCATTCCTATCTCTCTAAATCCTTCATTTGGACATCATCGAGAGGTCCTTGGAATGAACGCAATAAGATAAATTCAACAAACTAAAATCAAGTAAACAAACAAGCTAATGTTCTTCATACCGCTACCCAAGACTAAACTATGGTGATGCCTAATGTTGATGTCCATTGTAGGAAGGATGTATCCTAGGACATGACAATATCAGGGGATGATTGGATTGAAAATGACACAGTCACGGGTTGCATTGCTGGTAGGGAGTAAAAAGTTGAAATTTAATTTTAGCATGTGCATTTTGTCATATGATCAATTTATCTTTTGTTTTCTACTTTTTGACTTCTGTATTTTGCAGAATCTAACTAGTTTTCTTGCTTGTAGGTTGGATCAATTGAAAACAAAAGAAGGAGAAGCATAATGATGGTATTTTTTCAAATCAAAGTGTTTTTAAACACTTTAGTGTTTACTTAACACTCCTAGGAATTGTCATTTCTTCTTGTTTAGGACACTAATTTTGTTTGGGTTTTAAAAAGAATCTTTTCAATTTTTCACAAAGGCTTAAAACGAACATTAGGATTACAACTTAATAGAGTTTTTTTTTTGGTTAACAATTGAACAAAACAACACTCATTTATCTTTTGGTACTTTAAAAAGAATTCATAATTGCTTTGGGGATCTAAAATCAACATGTGCTATTTTGTTTTGTGAGGGCTTACTTGAACTAACTTCATTGGAAAAGGACGTATGCACTTCTCTCGCACTTTATAGCGATCTTGAGAGTCAAAAGGCCTTTTTCATGATTTTAGGTTGAGATAAAGCAATCACCTCCACACTTCATTTTGGGTTTAAAAATTGAACAAAATCTTGTGCAAGTGTGAGTAGAGCATTATTATGTACATTCTCTCTCTTTGTTGCCAACAAAGATTGATTGAGTTATGGATATTGTCTTCACTCATTTTTGTTATCTTAGAGGGCCTGCCTTGGGGAAAAAGTACTCACCCAAGGGAACGACTCAACTGATAACACTCTAAAGCCAAGAGTATTTCCAACCGGGATATAAATGTGGGTATTGGAGTAAATGCCAATATCACGCAGTTGATTCTGATGAGATTGATTTGAAAGGGGACTCTCACCATATGGGTCAATCTCCACAAACAGAAAGTCCTTATTAAAACCCATGTTCTAGAATTGCCAAAATCCTTTGATCTATTTTTTGGTGCAAGAACGGTCATTCTGAAGCCACCCCACACTTTTACGGTATTTTAGTAGAAATGGAAAGCATGCCATGGGAGTTTCACGGGTGTTGATGCTTGGCTACCCTGATTGACATTAATGAGTCGTGGAGGGGAGCCAGTGGGGTCAAACATCTAACCATTTGCTAAAGATAAGTGTAGCTGGACTTGTCCAAGTGGGAATCCAACAAATATTGTCTTACACATCCATAGGGTTGTAATTGGTTATGAAATTATTTTCTTGTTTGAAAACATCTTGGAAACAAACACTTAAACTCCATCATCAAATCTCAAACTCTTTAGGAGACAAATACAATTAACTCAATCCATATGTTATTGCCTGCCCTTGGGATTTGCATCCTTAGAGGTTTCTAAACATTTGGATTACATCTCAATTTGTCTACTAGAGTTAAACAATAGGTAGCCCTTGCCTTGAGTTCATTGAATTTCCACATAACATATTTTGTGGGATTTGAAGAAATTAAGACATTGGACATCTAGTTTGGAAACTTAATCAAAGAAAGTGTTTGTGGTAAAATAAAGTCATTAAGAAAAGCTAAAAAAAATGAACTCTCATATGTGTTGAAACCCCAAGAATTCCAAATCTCAAAGTGAAATTCATTGGTTGAAAATATGAAAGTGTATGCAAAAATTGAATCACTATAGAAGCGTTGCATGTTCTTCAATACCGAGGTATAGGAAAACAAAGAGTCTTTTTTAGGTTAATCTTAGGATCAAAAAAAATCAAAATCTTTTCTCATCCACCCTTCAAACATCAAAAAAAAAATCATCTCACCATCACCTTTTGAGAAATCTTGAAAATTATCCTTCATGCTAGGCTTTTGGCAAAAAATCAAAATCATCAAATCCTTGAGATAAAATCCTTGAAATCTTTATCAAAATCATCTTTGGTTAGGTATGTGTAGATGCATCCTTTTTCATATGCTTATTCAAAGTTATCAAACCATCTTGTTTAGCTAGGTATATGTAGATGCATCCTTCTTCATATGCTTAGTTAAACTATCATCTTGTTTGAATAGGTGTGGGTAGATGCATCCTTCTCCCCACACATATTCAAATTATCATCCTTTGAGCAAATCTACCCTTTAGATTATCATCCAACATCTTAGGGTCTATTTGTTCAAAATAAAATCAAATCAAAATCAATCAAATCAAGGGCAATCCAAGAAAATCAAGATCAAAATTTGAAACATATCCAAAAGTCCTAAAAATCCTAGCATTCCCCTCAAGATTTTATCAAAAGACCAAAACATCCACATCATCCATCTCTTGCATCATCATCATATCACCTTTTGATCATCAAGATATCCTAAAATTTTCTATTTTGAACAAAAAGTAAAGATCAATCCAAGGAATTAAGAGATTCATCTCCCATATTTTGAAAAATTGATCCTTGTTTTATGGTTCAAACCAGATCTCAATACAAGAAGAGCATGGAAGTTGACAAAGAAACACCCGCTTCAAGTGATCTAAGCCAAACAAACGTTGAAATGAATCTTGTCGAATCAAGTAATCCTTTGACTATCTCATCATCACAAAATCCACAAGAAGAAAATCAAGGAGAGGATCTTACCTTTGGGATGTCTCATGAAGAAATAACTGAAATGCTCCAAAATCCAGAAAACCATAAAATCATCAACATCATGATGAGGCTTAACCCTTCACTATACATGCTTGAGCTAGCCAAAAAAGGGGCCAAATTACCTTTGGATTTTGACGTGAGTACCATAGTGGAGACATCTTTACCACCAATATCATCCACCATTCCCATCTTATCTACACCCCCATCCAAAAGCATCACTCAAATAATTCCGCAAATCATGACATCTTTTGCTCCAACCCAACCTAATGTTAATAAGGGAAATGAATTTCTTAATGCTATTCAAACAAACCCCCTGTTAATAATCAAGACTTGGATGCAAACACCATACTGGAACAAAACATACCCCAAAATCCATTACACAAGTATGTTCCTCTCACTTTCCATCATGATCCATCATCATCATCTTTTCGCGCAACACCTCAAAATTCTCTCCTCACAAATCCACAAGAAGAGGGAGACATGTTCGAACCAGGGGGCATTTTCGACACCACAACATTTTCTCAAGAACTCGCACCCCTCACATTTTCACTCCTCCCACCATTACCATCATCATCCACACCACTCCTTGGCTTAGGGCTTCCCCCTTTACCAAGTATCAATCAAAACAACATCCCAAATACCAATCAAAACATCATGCAAAACTTGTCATCGATATCGCAACAACAGATGACAATGACGCAAGCAATCACGACATCATCAACCACCCCCCTAACATCTCAAAGCATGGTTTCCCAAGGACCAACTACCAACATGAAAACACCATCCACCACTCAAATCACCAACACGACATCACCACTCACCACTTGTAGACACCGAAATCTAGTTTTAAGCCTCTGACTTCTATATTCTTCATATTTCGTATTCTTCATGGTCATGATTAAATAATATCAATTATTTAATTATTCTCAATAATCTTGATTTCTTCTATTAATTAAATAATCTTAATTATTTAATTAATTCACACTTTTCTTTATTCTATCTGATTAATTAAATAAACACTTTTTATTTAATTATGTTACTAATTAACCTTATTCTTCTTGTTAAATTAAATAAATTCTTATTTAATTTACTCTTTATCATATTTCAACTATAATTAAATAAATTCTTTATTTAATTATTCATTTAAATCCTTTCATCATTTAATTAAATAAATCTTATTTATTTAATTATTCTTCGAATATCGAAGTCTTGAATTAAAACGAATTATTTAATCATTAATTCTATTTTAACGTTTCTTTATATTTTAGATAATTATGTGAGTTATCTAAGTATTCACTTTTACTCGACTCGATCTATTTTAATCACTCGGTTAACTCTTGATTTGATGTCACGAGTGGTTGTCTCGAAAATTCGTCAGATCATTCAATCGTCCAGTTCTAAATTATTTGAGTGTACATGCGGATTAATTAAATATTCCTATTTAATTAATTAAACCTCGTGCATGCATTCGAACAAAGAGTCGTTATAATCAATCTTCATCTTTGTCATGCAAAGATATTTCTTATGTTTTCGAATGTCGAACTGGAAGATTAAATCATTTATTTAATCTTTAATTCTATTTCTAATTTGTATCACTCATGTCACTACTAACAGTTATCAGAATGCATGTCTAATCTGTCAATCTCAACCGTTCGTTGATCTTTCAATCTTGACCTGTCGTTCGAATAATCAATTTTCTATAAATTGATTTGTCATTCTTCATTCAAATCTCTGTCGCGAAATCTTATGACTTTTGAGAGCACTCAATCTTGAATCTTCTATATTTTGCTAATCATTATCTTAGGCTATACTTGCACGAATTTATGAAAAATCTGAGGGCAATCATACTACACAAGCAAAATGGAGAAGGGCAATCGAGATGAATCATGGAAATACGTTCGAAATTGGTGAGATTGTTTCATTTTTTTTACGTTTTACTTTCCTTTGTTCTTTGTTGCTTAACGAATAGGTTTGCATCTTAGATTTAGTATTGCATGCATATGTTTGCTTCTAATGATCTATTGTTTTCTCTTGTGCAACTTTCTATGGCGTTACATTTGGTGAACCCGACATGAAGACATCATCTTTGTGAATCTGTAGATCTTTTATTTTTCATTTTTGTAGGTTTTTCGTACAGAACGACGCATCAGTTTGAAGAAGCGACGCAATTGACTTCCTAAACTGCATCTGAAAGAATAAACAACGCATCTAAAAAATTATGATGCATCTAAAAATTTCTAAACCGCAATTGATTTCCCAAGCCGCAACTGAAGAAGAAATGATGCATTTGACTAGTAATACCACAACACAATTGACTGGTAAAACTTTATTTCTATTTTCAGAAATCTAAAATTTTCAATTGGTTTGTGTGTTATTGATATTTGATTTTCAGCGCGTGGCCCTTTGGAGTTAACAAACCTTTGCAGGACGATTGATGAAGAAAATTTTGAAAATTACTAACTAATTTTTCTGCAGGACGTTTGTCGAAGACCCTAGTTAATTTTGAAACAGATTGTTTGGTAGCATAGCAAATCTTTCTTTTGGTTAAAATTAACAAGTGTCTACTATGTTTGGTGCGAAAGCACAAGTTTGGTCACCCTTATGACTTGGTATATCAAAGTATCCTCTCCCCTTGCGCATCCGTGCGATCCTGGGTGTAAGAGAAATGGTTACCAACTCTACAACTTGGGCCTATTCTGGTGGAAAAAAGTACTCACCCTAGGACAACTCAGATCGGTAGCACCCTGAACCCGAGGGACTTCCAGCTGGTATATAAAAGAGGATTCTTGGGGAAAGTTCAAGAATCACGCATATGGTTCCGACAAGATGGATTCAAAAGGGGACTCTCGCCGCATGGATCATGCCCTACGAATGGAATGCCTGAATTAAATACCTTTTGTTTTAGAGACCAACCTATTTGTGGCCATTGCTTGGTATAGTGCAGGGTACAGTATCATGCCCGAAGACACTCACTACTAATCCCCTTGAGTAGAGATAGCAGTTCTTGGGAGGTCATTACCCAAGAATTTGAAATTGGTGTGCTCGAAAGACGTTAATGAGCCGTGGAGGGGAGCCAATGCCACCGAATTTCTAAGCTATCTGCTCTTGAGAAGGAAAGGTGTTTATCACCAATCTAGGGTATTTCAGTGGGCTATACCAAGTATACAAATCCTTGGCCTTTGGCCTATTAGGATGTGCTTGTCTGTTATCAATTTAAACATTCTTTGAGTCCAAAATCAAAACTGAAAATACTTTGTCTTATGATTGTCTTTGATTGTCAGAATTATGATCATAGAAAATAGAGCCAGTTTAAATCTCATCACTGAAAATACAAAGAGAGATGCAACTATTCACCAGAAACTCGCAATTGATTTTTAGAGTCGCATCTATTAAATCTTGAGTCACATCTGTTTAGTTTTGAGTCGCATCTATCAGTATCAGTCGCATTTGTCTATATTAGAGTTGCATATGCCAGTTTGGCTTGCAATTGCTTTACAAAAACCGCATGCGTTATATTCTGAGTCGCAATTGTCAGTACGAGTCGCATCTATTAAAAGGTTAACCGCATCTGTTAGAGTCAAATTGAACTTTACCAGAGAAACGCAATTGATCACTGGAAAACCGCAACTATTAACTTGCACCGCATCTGTGAAATCCTGCGACACATCTGTCTATTTATCAAAAACCCAAAATTCACAGTCATTGTCCAGTCAACATGATTGTACCAATTTCAGTTGTCTTTTCACAAACAGTCCTTGAACAGAAACCTAAAATGATTTGCTCAATTTTGCATCCTTTAGGTTCATTTAGTCATTACCATAGTTGTCTTAATTCAGAGTTTAGTTTCATTTTAGGTTACACATTATCTTGCATTAAACTTCTAGACTGGTCATTTTTACATACTTTAGGACTAGTTCACCATCTACACTTTAGAAAAGTCATAGCATCAACGAAATCCGTCGTTGAACCTAGTTTTATTAGTATATCCTTTGTCCTACACAGAGTCTTCCTATCTCATTAGTCTAGTTAGGAAACTCAACCTATCTTTGATCCTTGTCCTACATTGGTTCCTTGACTTAAACTAAATTGATGCCTTGGTTAGACTTTAGGTATTTGGTCCCTTCGTCTTAAGGTTTATACAATTGACTGTTTTAGGATCTTTCTTAGACCTTGCATCTTTAGATTTTAGGTTAGTGTCATCCTAGAACATTCCTTATTTTTCATACGAAAATCCCAAAAACATAGACTAGGGTCATACTGTTCATACATATAGTTTTGCATTTCCCGCATATTGAGCTTGTCTTACATGGTTGAAACTAGGTCTAAGAGAAGAGAGAGAGAAAACATGTCGAACCAAAATGAATTCATCAATCCATTTTCTTCAAGACCTCATAAGACTCTATTAAACAAATTCACAACTAGAAACACTCAAGGACATATTGTAGTAGAGGACATAGAGGCTCTCGCACAGGACCTTGAGTTTGCCTCATTTGTAGATGAGTACCTAGCAAATGATCGTCAATGATTTTTAGGAAAATTGCTAGCTGAAGGTGCTACTTTACCTCCAGGATTTGATATCAGCACCTTACAAACACAACCTACACAAGGGACAAATACCACAACTACTAGTACTACTATACCTCAGGTCAGTACAACTATGCCATCTACCACATCTACACAGAGTACAACAGTCCATACGTCCCCATTGGGTACATCTAGCATGACATCAGGATTTAATTTCACTATAGGGGCTTCATCATCCACTCCCTTCGGTCCTCTTGTTGGGAGTAAATGACCTAAAACGTTAGCCTCTACACCTTATGTCGGTGTCCCAATTCCGCAATCAACAACCACCCCTACTGATAGTATCACGAGTACCATACCATAGTTGATGGCCATACCTAGTGCTCAAGTCACTAGACCTATACCAAGGATTACACAAATAGGAGGCATTCCCTCCTTCCAATATGGCAATCAAAACCCTTTTTCATAGATTGGTAATCAGAATCCATTCACACAGATTCCAGGTCAAAACCAATTTAAATCAATTCCAAATCAGAATCCTTTTTCATAGATTGGTAGTCAGAATTCGTCCACACAGATTCTAGGTCAAAACCAATTTACATCAATTCCGAATCAGAACCCCTTTTCCTAGAGTGGTACTCAGAATCCGTTCACACATATCTCAGGTCAACACCAATTTATGCCGATTCTAGACCAAAACACATTTACCAACATTCTGAATCCAAATCCACCTCAGATGCCAACGTTTAATCGAAACCCATCACAAGATTTTGCATTTCAAAATACATACCCGGATCTACATAATCCTCCTAGCACATCTTTGACCCAAGTCGACGTCTTACAAACACAAATGCAGGCATTACAAACGCAAATGGATAACATGTCAGTGTCAACTAAGAAATCATTTTCACCAAAGGACATATGCCCATTCCCTTTTGATAGATCATTGTACATGACACCTTTCCCTCACGGATATGTCATACCGAATCTCCTGAAGTACAATGGCAAACGAAATCCAATAGAACATATAAGGGAATTTTCTACCATATGCATAGATGTCGCTTATGACCCCATGTATCTTATGAGACTATTTCCAAGAAGTCTTGTGGGAACTACACTAGAGTGGTTTTCGGGTTTAGATTCTAGCATTAGATCTTGGGGTGAACTAGTTGAGAAATTTGTGGAACAATTTGCCTACAACATAGATCATGAGATAAATATAGCAAGCTTGTGTCGCACAACCCAAGACGAAGGGGAAACATTCATTGCTTTCTTCCAGAGATGGAGAACTATAGCTAGTAGGTGTCCTGTTGAGATACCTAAAAAACAAAAAGTTACAATGTTTCAAGAAAACCTTCATCTAAAACTCAGGAGCAACTTAAGGGTACATTGTTGCATGTCTTTTTCAGAACTAGTGGAAAAAGGGGTGATAATAGAGAAGGATCTCATTCAGAAGGGTGAACTCAAGACATCAATATCCAATAGAAACCCAATCATACAAAACACCCCCACTGACAGGAACAAATTCTGGTCTCGCAACAAAAATGTCACCAATGATGGGGTGGTTGATGCTAAAACATTACAAGCATGACCCCTCCTCACATTACAAGGATCTCATACTTTTGCCAACACCCTTAATGTTGTCAATCAACCGCCTAACGTGGTCCAAAATACTCAACGTCCACAACCAAGAAGATTTCAAAAACGTGAATTCACTCCCTTAGGGGAACCTATTGAGTCAGTGTTCAAACAACTGCTACAACATAATCTCATACAGCTACAGGAACCAAGACAATACGATCCATGACAATTTAAACCAGCTTGGTGGGATGACAATGCCTTTTGTGATTACCATAGAACTAAGAGGCATAACCTACAAAACTGTCGACAACTGAAGAATATCATACAAGATCTTGTCGAAAAGAAAATTATTGAAGTTAGTGGACAAAAATAGAAGTCATCAAACATAGATCATCAAGTATTTTCTGACCCACTACATGACCATGGGAAAGGAACTGTCCCCAGTTCGAATACTAAGACCAATATGTCAACCAACTATGCCAGTGTCAAGCATGATTATAATAGTGGAAAAATCAGTAACTGCCTTCACGCCACAATGAGAATATCAATACCATTATTATCAATACTAATCTTGAGTGTGCGGTCAATACTCATCGTACTAAGTTCACTATCCAAGGCCCTCCATCGCAGCAAACACCTCAACCTTCCAAGTTACAATATAACCTTCTTGATTAGTTGGGGAAGACCCCAGCCCAAATCTCAATCTTGGAATTGTTGTGTATTTCCCCTGAGCATCAGTCTATCCTTGATAAATCTTTATAGAATACCACGGTCCCTAATGATCTAGATGTCAATTGTTTCCAGGAAATGGTGGGCTACTTGACCAATAATCACCATGCCACATTTTTTGAACAAGATTATGCAACTAAAAAGATGAACCACAATGACCCTTTGCACCTAGAAGTCCTTGTTGATAACACCAAAGTTAGACAAGTTTTGGTAGACAGAGGAGCAGGGTTAAATCTGTGCACTTTAAAACTAATTAAGGCTTTAGGTATCTCAGAAGCATGCGTAGACATGACCAAGAGTATTGTCATTAAAGCTTATGATGATGAGGAAAGAAAATCAAAGGGAGTTGTAACACTACTATTGATGGTGTTTTCTGCACAGCAACAACTCAGACAGAAAATGATATTCTATCTCTCTTGAAAGACAATCTTCAACAATAAATTGCAGAAAATCACCCCAAGGTCTCTCGGGTGTCAGGTCATGACAATGCATAAACAACTCAGATAATTATGTGAAAATGCTGGTAATCACAAGGGGCCTTACAAATGAACAATGCTAGAAGTGAATTTTCATCAGATGTAACAATGTGGTGATGCTTTCAATCCTAAAACTAACCCAGATTCAAAATAAACCACAAAAGAGATAGGGGTTTAGAGAAATTTCTAAATCTAAACTATTTCTAAAACTAACAATGCAAATGATAAACACTTGAAATGGACCAATCCCAACAAAACCGATCTCTGCTTGACCAAGATTAATCATCAATCTCATAGAAACAGTGCGATCTTCTAAGGTTTTAAAGATTTTCAGATCATGAACATTCACCCAAGACAACCCAATTGCAGCTGAAATGAATAAATCTCCATAATTGAACCAAGCACAATGAACATAAGGTCCAGGCTAACTTTGCAAAGCAACTAACAATCAGCTAGCTACAAAAAGTATGGACCCGGGATTGCCGCAAACACTTCAAACATTAAATCATGAACATCATTGAACCAGATCTAAATCTAAATCTAACAACCTTGAGCAATTTGAAAGATAGAATTATAAGAACCATGCAAGATAAGTCAACACAAAAGAGATCACCAGAAAATCACAATGTCTGCAATTGCATTGAATCACCAAATTCCAGCAACAATTCCAATGTTTTGTTACATCACTTGCTCAGAAATTGACTAGCTTCTACCTCTACTCTACTGCTAAATTCGCTCTCTATCAAATCTTCTCCTAATCTCTTACCCTTACAAATGAGGCACAGATGCCATTTATAGAGAACCCCCCAAACATGTTGGCCTAATTAGATTTTACAATAATAATTGGCCTCAAAACAGGTCAGCCAGGAGAAATTCAAAAGAGGACAAGATTTGCATTAAATGCATGAATATTATCCATGTCGGCCCACGATCTCCAGCAAGATCAGATTCACGTGCCCTCTAGAAAGTCCTCCAGTTGTAGACGGTTTTGGCATGGATTCTTAGGCAGTTCCCACTTTTGAAAATTTAAATTGAACATTTCCAGATTTCCCACTTTTGGCACGAATCCATATGAAAGTCCCCATTTTAATATTTGTTTAGTCCTGAAAAACAGATACCATTATTAATAGCCCATATGTCCAAATTAAATTTGAATAAAATCTTGACCTTTTCTAAAAAAACTTACATTTTTATAAGGAAACTTTCCATTTTCATAATTTTTTCCATTTTTGGAAATTTTATTTTCAACATCTTTTTAAGAAATTTTCATTTTCAGGAACATTTAAAAAATCCATTTTGGAAAAAATAAATAAATAAATAAATAATTATTTTCAAAAAAATTTCCATTTTGGGAAATTTCGGGATTTGGGCCCTTCCGGGGAAATCAGACCAAGGGGAAAATCCGGAAAAATCTCGACCAGGCAGACTCCAGACCAAAATCCGGGAAAATCCAGGCAGAGAGGATTATGGAAAATTCCAGACAGACTGGAAAATCCCGGATTTTGTTCAAAACCTAGTTTTTTCAAAGTGCAACCTGGGGAAAGGACTTGGACAAGCAAGATAAACATCTAAGGACCTCCAAAGGCAATCAAATCAAAAAAAAGAAAAATTAAGAGGCCAAAAGCTAGAGCAAAAATAGGGTCCCCGCTTTCAGTGGGGCGTGTGTGCAAAACTGCACAACAACTACCTATTAGAATTGGTCCTGCGGTAATGGAGACAAAGTTCTAGGTCTTGGATCTCACCCTTCCTTATAACATTCTGCTAGGTAGACCATGGATTCATGCTATGAAGGCAGTCCCTTCCACGTATCATCAGTGTCTCAAATTTCCTTACAATGGCACAGAAATAACTATAGATGGTGATCCAGATCCTTTCCAGTATTGCACCAATCTAAAGGAGATTCCCCAATGCTAAGTGCCAGTCAACCAAGAGGCCTCATCGTCCAATTCATCCTCCTATGTTGATCTAGCTACACTTACTCGAGCACCTATTTCACCCTCAGTTCCTACCACTCCTAGGGTTGAGATCCAAGACAAGGGTTGTGGAGAATATTACATGACAACTTCTTATTGTGTTAGTCATACGGTTTACCTACATCATATAGGAGACAATCTATGGTCACTATACACATACCTCCCACAACAAATTTTTCTAAATGGGGTGAATTAAGAAAAGAGGCTGTAGATACAGAAGATGTCACTTTCTAGCTGTATAAGGAAGATGATGAAGAACCCCTCTTACTTGCTCATATTCCTACAAGTCTATATGGAAAGGGTTTCAAAATCATGCAAAGAAAAAGATATGATGGATAGAGTGGTTTAGGATTAAACCAAGATGTCAGGATTGAACAATATTTGTTTCTCAGTGGCCAAAAGGAGTAGGGCTAGGGTTTCAACCGATTCAGATTGGCGTTCCTAGTACCCCATTACCCTTACTTGAGGAAGTAAGTGCTTTAGAATATATTAAGACATCTCGCGAACTAGTGGACCAACATCATTGTGACTCCCCTGACTCTAACGATTATGAGTGGGATTCTCTATCCTCTACTTCTTCCATGGACCTTGACAAGCTATTTGGAGAACTTGACTTGATGCTAAGTTCCTCACCCAATCCCTTAAATTGCTATCCACCAAAGAAAATGACAAAATAGGAATGGTTTAAACACTACTATTGGGAATCACTTGATCCTACCTCATGGCAACATGAGCCACCTATTTCTGATAGTGAAACCTTGGCACTAGACCCACCTATTCATCCACCTAGACCTAAACCTAAGAGCAAAAAGGACCTGGTACAAGACTTTTGTAACCACATGAATAATTCAATCTTTACCTTGACTCCATTAAACTTTGATAACTCTGATGATGACATTCCCTTAGTCTATCCCCAACTCATTGATTGGGACCAACAAGACATACCCATCTTAGATATGTTTGAGAACGATGAAGCAATTGCTAAGTTCCTGGGATTACGAGAAGGAATACCAAATGGTGATCATAAGGCTAGTTTTACTATTGACTTGGACAACAAAGCATATTTTGGGGAATCTGTTAAACCCTCCAGTCGCAAAAATGAGAAAAAGAATAAACAAGATAAAAAGGATGAGTCTCTAGGTGAAAACCGAAAGGCACCTTTAGACAATGAAAAAGTAAAAAGAAAGGACGCATCCAAAGGTGAAAACCTCTCTGAGGCACCTAAGGATGGAGGTTTGAACATTCTCCCTATTGCACAAGAAAAGTCACCCATGCTCATGGAAGAATCAGTAGAGGTTAACATAGGTACCAAGGACAATCCTCGACTGGTTTATTTTGCAGCGTCATTGACAACAGAAGAGTAGCCGGAGTTTCATAACTTCTTTGCACAGAGACAGATAAATTTTGCTTGGTCATATGCGGATATGCCAAGGTTGGATCCTAACCTTGTTCTGCATCATTTTCCCTTACAACCAGGTGCCAAACCAATGAAACAAAAGTTGAGAAAAATGCACCCACAGATTGCTTTATTAGTCAAGGCAGAACTCAAGAAACTCTTAGATGTTGGTTTCATCAGATCTATCGACTATGCGGATTGGATTTCCAATCTTGTACCAATCACTAAACCAGCTGGGGGCATCCGCATCTACACTGATTTTAGAGACATCAACAAAGCCTGTCCTAAGGATGACTTTCCTTTTCCTAACATAGACATGATAGTTGATATGATAGCGGGATATGTGATGTTGTCCCTTATGGATGGATTCTCAGGATATAACCAGATCAGAATTGCAACTGAAGACCAACCTAAGACGGCTTTCACTTGTCCATGGGGAACTTATTGTTGGAATGTTATGCCCTTTGGACTCAAGAATGCTGGAGCAACTTATCAACGTTCCATGACTACTATCTTTCATGATCTAGTACACACTCTTATGGAGGATTATATCGATGACCTTATTGCAAAATCCAAGACAAGGGAAGAATATTTACATGTTTTAGACAAGATATTTCAGAGACTAGAGAAGTATAATGTGAGACTCAATCCAAAGAAATGTGTGTTTGGGGTCAAGTCGGGAAAGTTGTTAGGTTATATCATTTCTAGACGAGGCATTGAAGTGGATCCTGCTAAGGTGAAAGCAATCATGGACATGCCACCACCCACTAATATTAGTCAACTACGGACATTACAGGGAAGGTTGTAATCTATCAAAATATTTATAGTGCAGCTAGCAGATAAGACGCATCCTTTCCAACATCTACTTAAGAAAGGAGTACCCTTTGCATGGACACCTAGGTGTGAAGAGGCTTTTCAATTGATTAAAGAATATTTACTCACACCCCCTGTCTTAATGCCACCTGTTGAAGGAAGACCATTGATTCTTTATATTACAGCAACCCATTCATCACTCGGAGCATTGCTGGCACAAAATGACAATGAAGGTCATGAAAGGGCAGTCTATTATATCAGTCGAACTTTGGTAGGTTATGAGCTCAACTATAGTACCATTGAACGTGCCTGTCTTGCAGTAGTATTTGCTACCCAAAAATTGAGACACTATATGCTAAACCATCAAACAATGTTGATTGCTAAAATAGACCCTCTGAAATATCTCCTTAGCAAGGCAGCATTAACAGGACGATTGGCCAAATGGGTTATGATACTTAGTGAATATGATATCCAATATGTCGAAAGAAAGGCTATTAAAGGACAGGTCATTGTAGATCAGTTAGCTGATGCGCCCATCCAGGAAGATCACCCATTAGTTGTAGACTTTCCTGATGAATTCATATTCATAATTGACACAAACATAATATGGAAACTGTACTTTGATGGCTCACATACAAATCATGGTTCAGGGGCTGGTATACTGTTTATTACACCTCACGATGATTCCATCCCTAAGTCATTCAGGATTGCATTCCCATGCACTAATAACATAGTAGAGTATGAAGCTCTAGTGACAGGGTTACGCATGGCAGTCAAATGGAAAATTAAGATTTTACAAGTATATGGGGATTCTCAACTAGTAATCAGATAGGTAAATGATGATTATGAGACTAAGGATGAGAAACTTGCTCCATACAAGCACATGGCTGATAGCTTTAAAGAGTACTTTGACAAAGTTGAATTTCATCAGATACCTCATGTTTTAAACAGGGCAGCTGACGCTATGGCTACAATTACATCACTTCTTGACATTCCTAACAATGTGCCTAAGTTTGAGTTCTTGGTAGAACAACTTTTGGTTCCAGCCTACGATATCCTAGATTCTGAAATGGTGTGTGACATTGTTGGTCCTGATTCCCCATGGTACAAAGAAATCTATGAATATCTTCATGTCAAAGTCATACCCACTGGCCTATCAAATAACCAACGTAGGACATTCCTCCGCAAGTCAGCCAAATACACCATCGTCGGAGACACCCTATATAGACGTGCCTTAGATAATACCCTACTGACATGTCTTGATTCTAATGAAGCACAAGCAACCTTGCATGGGGTGCATGAGGGTATATGTGGCTCCCATTCTAGTAGTCCTACCTTAGCCAAAAAGATTATGAGACTAGGTTATTACTGGCCTACTATGGAAAAAGACTCATATCTTTTTGTAATGAAATGCCGCCAATGTCAAATTCATGGAGACCCGATACATGCCTCGGCACAGGAGCTCCATCCTATAACGTCACCATGGCCCTTTGCCCAATGGGGACTTGACCTCATAGGTAAGATCCACCCCATCTCATCTAATGGACACAAATTCATTATCACTGCCACTGAGTATTTTACAAAGTGGATTGAAGCTATTCCTATGACATACATTACCGGCACACAGATTTCTCGATTCATCCTGAACTATATCATCTGTCAGTATGGTGTCCCTCAGTCCATAATCACTGATAATGGCCGCCCATTTAAGAACCAATAAGTTCATCATCTGTGTGAAGAGTTTCATATCCAACATCACTTCTCTACTCCATACTACCCACAAGGTAACGGCCAAGCAGAGGCATCTAACAAGACCATCATTAGAATCCTTAAGAAGACTGTCAATGATGCTGGTCATGACTGGCATTTATAGCTTAACCCTGCCTTATGGGCTTACCGCACTAGTATCCGTACTCCCACTGGTGCTACTCCATATTCACTTGTATTTGGTTCTGAAGCTATTCTGCCTATTGAGGTCGAGATTCCTTCCCTAGGGGTATCCCTAAAAGGCCAAATTGATGATGAAGAGTATCGAGTATCGAGACTCCATGAGCTAGAATTCCTAGATGAGCATAGACAGAAGGCACTCGACCATCTTCAAGCATATTATAATCGCCTTCGTCGTAGCTATAATAGGAAGGTATTGAATAGAAACTTTGACATTGGTGACCTATTTTTAATGGAGAACCCAAAGAATCAAGCAGAAAGAGAAAAAACAGGAAAGTTTGAACCTAATTGGTTAGGACCTTATGTTGTTATAGAATCTTTTGGATCAGGAGCGTACCAACTTTCTACTCCTGAAGGAGAACCATTGTCTTCACCAATCAATAGTATGCATCTGAAGAAGTTCTATGCATAGCTTTTGTGAGCCTTTGTCTTAATTAGCAAACAAATACAAAAAATCAAAAAATCAAAAAAAATCGTTATCAAGGTGAAAACCTGGTAAACAGGCATCTTGGTAATACCAAAAAAAATTAGATAATCTAGACAATAGTAAAGACAAATAATTTGTCCAATAGTGAAAACCACTTCAGTGGCACTTTGCATAAGTACCATGGTGAAAACCTGGCAAACAAGTGCCATGTGTAGTTGACTCTGCTCCTTTGTCTACTATTATTCTGTACATAGTTTATATCATTGTATATAATCCATTACCCTGTACATAGTTCACCTCCCTCTATATATCCCTTATCCTTGTGCATACTACCTATCCCTGTACATATCCCTTTATCTTTAGTGTCCATCGCTTGTCTATATCATTCCTAATAAGTGGTAGTCTTTCCCATAACTTGGAATGATTGACATCGAGTGCATTTTATATCCCCCATCTTTTCCTATTCATAGTCAATTGGTCTTGTATTCGACTGGGGGAAAAAACTTGACATGTGTCATATTGGTTCTTACATTGGTTGTGTTGAAGACGTAAAACCATGGAAAAACCCACGAACATTGCAAAATGACCTAAGAAAACACAAAAACATTAGAAAACTTCAAAAAGACAAAAAAATCAAAACATTTCAAAAATCCAAAAAAAATAGAGTCAAAGTCAGTTGCACTTGTCAGTCTTTGTCGTTTGTCGAACTACGTTGCCTCTGCAACTAGACGTAGCCAAGGCCATCTGCCGATGTTCCCCCAAGGCATTAGGTTAGTCCATTTAGGTTTGTCTATATAAACTCATGCTTTGATACATGTCTATATGACAAGGTTGTTGGTCGTGTCGAACTACGAGGTCTCTGCGTGTATAATGTAGGAAAGGCCATCAATCAATGAGCCCCCGAGGCCGCACTAGGTCAGTCCATTAGGGTTTGTCACTTTCACTTTCACACACACATCTTCTATTTGTAGTGAGTCTTGTCGATCGTAGTCAAGTCGAACTACAAGGTCTCTATGTGTATAACATAGGCAATGCCATCAATTGATGAGCCCCCAAGGCCACATTAGGTCAGTCCTCTAGGGTTTGTCATCACACACAAGTCAATTGTCAATACGTCACATCAAGTCATGCATCAATCTAGTGAACAAGTCAGCAATGTCTCTAAGTCAAATCAAACAACTTGCCAAACGAAACAATCAAAATGGATCAACAAATGTCTGCTACAGGATGTGTCCTTCCTGGAAACAGACATCATCATCATGGAAATCAACCTATATCTTGTTCAATATGAGTCCTTCCTAAATACTGATATCAACAAAACAATCTATGTCTTATACAGGATGAGTCCTTCTTGCATAATCAACAAGGTTAAACAATCAAACATAGTCTTACATAGGTTATCACATCAATGGCATCTGACTCAATGTCTTATACGATATATGTCTTTCTGAAACCAGGCTTCGTCATGCCTTATACAGATAGTCATAACATCAAAACTAGACTCACAGTCTTATCCGGTATGTGTATCTCCTATAGTCAAGCTATGTCAATCAATCCTTTTATCAATCAAAATAGATCAAACAAACAAGATCAAGTTTTGGAAAATATTTTACTGGCTTTTTGACTATCTGACTTATTTATCTTTTTAGTTGACTTTATGATAGGAATTATGTTACTAGCTTTCTCAAGGATGTCCTATGAAGGATTTAGAGAAGCAACGATGTATCAGAATTATATTTTCTTTGACTTTTGTTTGTCGATTGTCTTTTCAATTTGATTTTGAGTCATGTTACTAGTTTCCTCAAGGATGTCCCATGAAGGATTTAGAGGAGCAATGGCGTCTCATGACCCGGCTTTTACATTGTTTGTTGTCTGTGGTTTGTCTTGACAAAAAGACTGGGGAAACTTGTGTCCTTAGTATGAGTTAATGACACTCCTTGTCTACGACTGTCTATTGTTAGCAAGTGGATGACCTTGCACACCTTGATCTATGTCATATCCTGGTGTTTTTCTCCATTTGTATTAACCCCGCCCAATGATGATAAAGTGCAATACCTTTTGTGATACAGCGAAACATCGAAGATTGCTAATACTCACATCATGATCTTTTATTATTCATCTTTCTTTTTGCACTAATATTTCTTCTTTTCTACATCTTCACCACCATTATCTATTTTCCTCTATGCTATTTTTCTTTCTTTCATCTTCTAGTTCTCTCATCGATTTTGAGAGCACACTCATGTTCTTTGAACCCACCTGTCCTCCCGAGGGGGCATACCTTCACCTATTTTACACTGGGGCATTACTAGGGCATATTTCTTATCGATTTTCTTTGACACAATGTTGAAATGACATTGTATCAAAGAGGGGCAAATGTAGACACCGAAATCTAGTTTTAAGCCTTCGACTTCTATATTCTTCATATTTCGTATTCTTCATGGTCATGATTAAATAATATCAATTATTTAATTATTCTCAATAATCTTGATTTCTTCTATTAATTAAATAATCTTAATTATTTAATTAATTCACACTTTTCTTTATTCTATCTGATTAATTAAATAAACACTTTTTATTTAATTATGTTACTAATTAACCTTATTCTTCTTGTTAAATTAAATAAATTATTTATTTAATTATTCATTTAAATCCCTTCATCATTTAATTAAATAAATCTTATTTATTTAATTATTCTTCGAATATTGAGTCTTGAATTAAATGAATTATTTAATTCATTAATTCTATTTTAACGCATTCTTCTATATTTTAGATAATTATGTGAGTTATCTAAGTATTCACTTTTACTCGACTCGACATCTATTTTAATCGCTCAGTTAACTCTTGATTTGATGTCTGAGTGGCTGTCTCGAGTAATCTCTTCGTCAGATCATTCAATCATCCAGTTCTAACTTATTTGCATGTACATGCGGATTAATTAAATATTCCTATTTAATTAATTAAACCTCGTGCATGCATTCGAACAAAGAGTTGTTATAATCAATCTTCATCTTTGTCATGCAAAGATATTTCTTATGTTTTTGAATGTTGAACTAGAAGATTAAATTATTTATTTAATCTTTAATTCTATTTCTAATGTGTATCACTCATGTCACTACTAACAGTTATCAGAATGCATGTCTAATCTGTCAATCTCAACCGTTCGTTGATATTTCAATCTTGACTTATCGTTTGAATAATCAATTTTCTATAAATTGATTTGTCATTCTTCATCCCAATCTCTCTTGCGAAATCTTATGACTTTTGAGAGCACTCAATCTTGAATCTTCAATAGTTTGCTAATCATTATCTTAGGCTATACTTGCATGAATTTACGAAAAATCTAAGGGCAATTATACTACACAAGCATAATGGAGAAGGGCAATTGAGATGAATCATGGAAATATGTTCAAAATTGGTGAGATTGTTTCAGTTTTTTTACGTTTTACTTTCCTTTGTTCTTTGTTTCTTAACGAATAGGTTTGCATCTTAGATTTAATATTGCATGCATATGTTTGCTTCTAATGATCTATTGTTTTCTCTTGTGCAACTTTCTATGGCATTACACCACCTTCACAAACACCATTCTGAATCCACCACCACCCCCACCGCCACCAACTTCCAGTATATCATGCCCAAACCACATGGAATTGAAAGTAGCTCAGCAAGCTGCTTTTCAAAGGGGATTCCAAAAAGTGCAAAAACAAAAATCCGCACAACTAGCCGCTCAGCAAGCCACTCAAACTTCCCAAACAACCCAAGCCACATTATAGGTACAACAAGTTGCACAAGCCCAAACGTTATTGCAACAACAACAACAACAACAACAAGTCGCTCAGGCCGCACAAGATGCTCAAGCAACCTAAGCCACATTACAAGCACAAAAGGTTGCTCAAACACAAATTCTATTACAACAACAAGTGGCACAAGGACAAGCCCAAGCACAAGCTCAAGCTCAGGAAAATGCCCAATATCAAGCACAGCAAGCATAAGTACAAGCACAACTTCTTGCACAAAAAAAAGTAACACAAATGCAAGCATATCAGCAAGCAATAAAGCAATATCAAGAGCAACAAGAAGTAGCCCAATTGGGAGCCCAACAACAAGCATTGTTGGAACAGCAACAAGCATAACAACAAGCACAAATCTTAGTGCAACAACAGCAAGATCAACAACAAGCGTTGTTCATACAACAGCAGGTGGAAGCCTACCTAGCTCGGCAAAACATACAGATACCATTGAACAACACATCAAACAACCCACGCATCCAACCCATAATCAAAACACCCCAAAACACCTTCATCTCACCCCCTGATCCACAAAATGACGTAACGACACAAATTAGGTTGCTCTCGCAACAAGTACTTGATCTTCAATTAGGGCGAACAACAAAAACACCAAGAAACTTGTGTCCCTATCCATTTGATAGGAGCCTAGTGATGAAACCATTCCCCAAGGGATTTGAGATCCCCAAGTTTGACAAATATCGAGGGATGGGAAACCCTGAAGATCACATCACGAAATTCCAAGTTCATTGCATAGAAGTCACATACGACAATACTTATCTGATGTGGCTATTTCCTAGGAGTTTGGCGAGCCACACTATGGAATGGTTCTCTCACCTACCTTCAGGCATCAAAACATTCCAGGAAATTATGGACGCATTCATTAAAAATTATGCATGCAACATTTCCATGGATGTCAGTCTAGAAGAACTCTCAGCTTTGAAACAAGGAAAGGGTGAATCATTCACTTCATTCCTACCATGATGGAAATCCAAGGCCAATCAAAGCAAGTGGACCATGCCCGAAGAACAACAAGTTTACACCATCATAGCCAACCTTGATAGCCTCTAGGAATTTCATCTCAAGGTACAAGGGATCACCACATATGATCAATTGATCTCCAAGGTGTTCAGCATCGAACAAGCCCTTATGACTCAACCCACGGGATCAACTTCATACCTCGAACAAGAAAACAACTGCCCACCCTCCAATTACAATGATAAACCTCACACATGGGAAAGGAACAAAAATGTTACTAATGATAGTGTTGTGGATGCCAAGGTGGTCATTAGTGCCCCTCGCCAAAATACGCCTTCACCACAAATCCAAATCCAACACCAAAACAATCATCATGCAATATAATAACCAAAAAATAATCCGACAATCAATAATCTCAATGATCAAAGGGGACCACCCTAACACAACAAGAGTTATCCCAAGTGAAAGTACATTGCTTTGGGGGAACCACTAGAAGTCATCATGAAAAATATGATAAACGAAAAACTCATTTAGGCTCCTACCTTTGAGAATTACCAAGAACCGGATGTGAAACCTCCTTGGTATAATGAGAATCAACTCTATGAATTACATTAAATCAAAGGCCATACCACAAATAGTTGCATGAGATTAAAAAACTTAATTCAAGATCTCATCGATATAAGAATTATAAATGTGGAACAACCAATAGGAAACCAAGATCTTAAGATATACATGAATCCAATGCCTAATCATGGCAACAAATGGAATAACAATGATAAAGGGAAAGGCACCCACACAAATGTGAATCATGTGCATGAAATATTTGTCACCTCCCTAGATGAAAACTGCATGGTCATCACCATCAAAGGTGCCCATGCCAATTGTGGAGTCACCACAAGAGGTGGAAAAGTTATGATTGCAAGATCATCCCAGCCAAACAAAGTCCCTACATCTAGATCTCTTCTAAATGGCTATAATGTCCTAGATCAACTCAAGAGAACACCAGCACAAATCTCCATCATGGAGTTTCTCAAAATATCCTCTGCCCATAGGAAAATCCTTGAAGAAGCGTTAGCCTCATCCACTGTCCCCGAAGATCTTGATGCGGAACAATTCCAAGCTATGGTCAAAAATATCCTTATGCCAAATCTCCTCACATTCTCTGACCAGGATTTCCCTACTCAACCATCTCACAACCATGCACTCCACTTGGAATCCATTATACACAAGAGAAAATTCAAAAGGGTCTTGGTGGATGGAGGTGCGGGCTTGAATATATGTTCTCTCAGTCTCATCAAGCAATTGAAAATATCAGAGGATTCTATCGAAAAAGGAAAGGGTATCACAATAAGAGCATATGATGATCAAGAAAGAGTGTCCCAGGGCACAATCAAACTCCCTATTCAAGTAGGGCCTGCTATCATGGAAACTACTTGTCAGGTCTTGGACCTCGACTTGCTATATAACATCCTCCTAGGACGTCCATGGATTCATGCAATGAAGGAAGTAGCGTCGACTTTCAACCAATGTGTGAAATTTACACATGAAGGGAAAGAAGTCACCATCCATGGAGACCCCGTACCTTTCTCCTATTGCAAAATCCTTAAAGCAAAGTACTATAAAATCCCCCAAGTACCAAAAAATGATGAGGGCCCATCTACACCATACATCGATCCTGCCACTCTCGCATCCACTTCTACGAAAAAGACACCTGCCACTCCCACCATCCCCACCATCTCTGACATCAAGTTCATCATCCAAGATAATGGTTGTGGAAACTACAAGATCCCTAATAATGCTTTTGTGGTAGAAGAGTTGCCACAATCTCCTAGATCACGGGGACATCCACAAATAAATGAAGCCTCCACATCCCAAATGTCTCTTGTGGACTATCCCACCTTTACAAGATGGGGGGATCTTGGATGAGAAGTTATTGAGGTAGATCCATCTCATATGCTATATCAAGATGAAAGACCAGTATCTAACTTACCAATGGATGACAGAAGCAAGGGTCTACAAATGATGCTTGCAATGGGCTATGACAGAAACCAAAGACTTGGGAGAAACGACAATGGGCTTATAACACCTATCATTCTAGAGACGTGACCAATAACAAATCTTTGCCTTGGATGTATCCCTTCGAGTATAACCATACGTGGCTGAAGTCCTCTAGTTAGAATGGTTAATAATCCTCCTCAGCCAACCCCAATAGAACTATGCTTACCAATATCTACAGGTAGAGTCATAGATAACTTTACATTTGATATAACTAACGTCTGTAGTAGTAGTGATTACGAGGATACCATGACCAACTTACCTAGGCTATTTGAGGATACCATTCTTTCCATGATTAGCACCCTATCTTTTGAATCAGACCACTAAAATCATGAGATTCGCCTAGTATATCCCCAACTCATCGACTATGACCAATGAGGACCACCAGTTCTTGATACATTCAAAAAGAATGAGGCACTCTCAGAATTCATGGGACTACGGGATAACATTCCAAGTGGGGATCACAAAGCAGGGTTCATAATTGAGCTAGATACGCATGCCTATTATAGGGAAACAATTGAATCCCTCAATCACAAAAGTGAAAAATTAAGAATAATATCCAAGTCCTTGATTGAAAACCACACTATGGCTCTATCCGACCAGAAAAAAGTAAAAAGAAAGGACGTATCCAATGGTGAAAACCTCTCTAAGGCACTCGAGGATGGGGGATTCAATCTTCCTTTTAGAGCTCTTCATCAAGAAAAAATAGCAGTCCTGGCAGAAAAATGCAATCTGATCAACCTAGGAATAGAGACAACCCCACACATCACATGCGGAATCATTACTATCAGTTGAGCAAGAGCTCCTAGCAACCTTCCTAAGAGAGAGAGAGATAAACTTTGCATGGAGTTATGCTGACATGCCAGGGCTTGATCTAGAGATCATGATTCACCACTTAGCAGTGTATCCAGAAGCAAAGCTTGTTAAACAAAATCTTCAAAAAATGCACCCTCAGATCGCCTTATTAGTCAAAATGGAGCTAAAAAAGCTATTAGATGTAGGATTCATCTGATCGATAGATTATCCAGAATGGGTGTCAAACTTGGTACCTATTTCAAAACCCGATGGGAACATCAAAATCTGCACAGACTTCAGAGACTTGAATAAGGCATGTCCAAAAGATGACTTCCTGCTTTCAAACATTGATATGATAGTATACATGACAGCTGGACATTAAATGTTCTCACTAATGGACGGATTCTCAAGGTACAACCAGATCATGATAGCTAAAGAGGACCAACATAAAACAACTTTCACTTGTCCATGGGGAACTTACTGTTGGAACATGATGCCATTCGGCTTAAAGAACTCAGGAGCAACATATCAAAGTACCATGATATTGATATTCCATGACATGATCCATAAGACGGTCGAAGATTATGTTGATGACATTTTAGCCAAGTCCAGAAAGAGAAAAGATCACATAGCAACCCTAAGTGCCATCTTTGACAAACTAGAAGAGTACAAGGTCAGATTAAACCCAAAGAAGTGTGTCTTCGGCGTACAATCAGGAAAATTGCTAGGATATATAGTGTCAATGAGAGGTATCAAGGTAGATCCAGCAAAGGTAAAAGAAATCCTTGAAATGGAGGCACCAAAAACATTAAAGCAATTAAGAGGTCTCCAAGGAAGACTCCAATCCATTTGAAGATTCATAGCACAATTGGAAAACAAACAGAACCCATATTCTCCCCTACTCCACAAGGGAGTAGTGTACAAATGGGATATCAAGTGTGAAGAGGCATTCAATAAAATCAAAGAATATTTACTGACACCGCCAGTCTTAATGCCACCAATCCCAAGAAAACAATTGATTCTTTACGTATCAGCAACAACAGCAGCCCTTGGAACTCTCTTAGCTCAGCATGATGAAAATGGAACAGAAAGGGCTATTTATTACACCAGTATAACAATGGTTGGGCATGAGCTAAACTATTCATTCATCGAGAAAGCATGCCTAGCAGTAGTGTTTCCATCATAGAAATTCAGACATTACATGTTGGCAAAAACTCATCGCCAAAATCGACCCTCTCAAATACTTATTGTCAAAGGAAATGCTCATAGGAAGAATGGAAAAATGGGTGATGATATCGTCAGAATATGACATTGAATATGTGGAGTGGAAATCAATCAAAGGCCAAGTCATCACAGATCAACTTGCAGAAGCACCAATCTATTCAGAGAATCCGCTCGTCTAAGAGTTTCCAGATGAATCTATTTTCAATCTCAACGTAGCTGACCACTGGAAACTGTACTTCAATGGCTCATACATGTAGCATGGATCAGGAGCTTGTGTCTTCTTCATCACCCCACAAGGGGATTGCATACCAAGGTCCTACAAACTGGCATTTCCCTACACCAATAGCATTGTAGAATATGAGGCTTTAACCATAGGTTTCAGAATAGCAATGTTGTGGAACATTATAGCTCTCAAAGTATACAGAGACTCCCAATTGATAATAAATCAAGTGAATGATGAATACCAGACCAAGGATGACAAGATCACTCCATATAAGAAATTGGTGGAGACTCTCAAAGAATCTTTCATCGAAATTACATTTGAGCAGAATCCTAGAACCAACAATAGAGTAGCAAATGCCATGGCAACAATTGGATCCTTGCTCGATATCCCCCACAACGTTCCAAAATATGAATTCCTAATTGAGCAGCTTCTCGTGCTTGCATTCGAGGTGCCAGAATCAAAATATGTGTGTGAAATCATTGGTCCCAACGATCCTTGGTATCACTACATTTACACATACCTTTGAATAGGAGTCATACCCACCAACTTACCCTCAAACCTAAAATGAACCTTTGTAAAAAATGCATCCAGATTTGTCATCCTAGGAGATACCATATATCGTAGAAGCATAGAAGGAACCATATTGTGTTTCTTAAACATTGAGGAGGCATTAATCGCTCTAACTGAAGTACATAATGGTATTTGTGGTTCGCACTCAAGTGGAATGACCATAGCCAAGAAACTACTGAGGATGGGGTATTATTGGCCCACAATGGAAAGAGAAGCACATGATTATGCCAAAAAGTGTCTACAATGTCAACAGCATGGGGACCTCATCCATGCTCCATCTCAAGAGCTTCATCCTATCATCACACCATGGCCCTTTTCGCAGTGGGGACTTGATCTCATTGGAAAAATCACACCCACTTCATCTAACGGCCACAAATTCATCATAACCACAATGGAGTACTTTACTAAGTGGGTGGAAGCCATACCCATGACATATATAAATGGGAAGCATATTTCAAAGTTCATCCTAAACTATCTCATTTTCCGATATGGTGTTCCACAAGCCATTATCTCATATAATGGAACACTGTTTAAGAATCAGGAGGTTTGTGACTTATGTGAAAAATTCAAAATCCAACATCACTTCTCCACCCCATACTATCCCCAAAGAAATGGCCAAGCAAAAGCTACAAACAAAACCATTCTGAAAATCCTCAAGAAAATAGTCAATGATGTAGGTTGTGATTGGCATCTACAACTTAATCTTTCCCTTTGGTCCTATCAAACTAGCATCCACACACCCACTGGTGCCACTCCTTTCTCCCTGGTCTATGAATCAGAAGCAGTACTTCCCATCGAGATCGAGATCCCATCACTCAGGATATCACTGCAAAACTTTATCATAGATGAAGAGTACCGAGTGTCAAGATTGAATGAGCTCGAGCTACTAGATGAGCAACGTATAGATGCTTTGAATCATTTACAAGTCTATCAAAATAGACTCAAAAGGAGCTACAATAAGAAAATCAAAAGCAGGACTTTCCAAGTCGGAGAACTGGTGTTAAAAGAAAATCAAAAGAATGTCCCAAACCCAAGCAGCAAAGGAAATTTTTAACCCAATTGGTTGGGACCATTCGTTATCACAACAAGTTACAAGTCAAGGGCATATTAGTTATCAACACCAGAAGGGGAACCTCTGCAAGAGCCCATGAATAACTCCTATCTCAAAAAAAATATGCCTAAATCTTTCAAGGTATAGAACCAAATATCCAAAAAAAAATTAGAAAATGTCCTAAAAAAATGGTTACCTTGGCAAAAACTTGGAAAACAGGCATCTTGGTAACAACAAAAAAAAGCTAAAAAGAAAAAAATCCAAAAAAATCAGAAAAAAGGATTCAAAATAGTAAAGAGAAAAAATCGTCCTCTAGTGAAAACCACTTCAGGTGGCACTTTGGGAAAGTACCTTGGTGAAAACCTGGCAAATAGGCACCTTGTGTAAAATAAGCACTTTCCATCCACCAGGATCTCTACGGCTTGTTCTATACCATCCATCCATCATGCTTCCATCATCCATCGCAGTCGAATCTGTATCCATCACTCATCCACCCGCATCTGCATCATAGCTTGGTCCTATTCTCGTATCACGATCCCTCCTAGTACTACTCAGCCCATCCTCAGGGTTAGTCTGTCCTACCTTTATCAGAGTAGTCTATTGCACCACGTTGGGGGCATGTTCTAATTGGATCGAATTCGTGTATATTCTTAAAATCAGAAAATTAGAAAATCCAAAAACATCAGAAAATCAAAAAATCCAAAAACATCAAAACATATCAAAATCCCAAAAACAGGTCAAAAAGTTAGCCAAAAATAAGGTTTTCTTTTCAAACTACGTCATTAATTGTCAAAAATGTAGGCAATTTTGATCCTTGATCATCCCCTGAGACGCTTAGGTCAGTCTTTTAGGAGTCTGTCATAATAAACTGACATTTCATCATGTATATCATCATATTGTAAATCAGTCGGCTCGTCAGCCGAACTACGTGGTCTCTGCGTGTATAACATAGGCAAGGCTAATTTTTTGATCAGCCCCCAAGGCCCCTAGGATAGGTCTTTAGGTTAGTCTCTTGGTCAAAATATTGGAAAACTCCAAAACATTTAGAAAATCAAAAAATCAAAACATTTGCAAAATCCCAAAAATATTGAAAAAAGTCTCAAAACATCTCAAAAAGATCAAAAAAAGATCCAAATATTTGAAAAAATCCATCCATCTCATCTTGCTTACACCCGCAATATCAATCACTCATAATAAATTATCATTATCCTCAATAATTGGTAAGATAATTAGAAACAAGTCTAGCAGATGAAAACTGAAAACTCAAATCGTCAAGTCTCAGGTCTAAGTCAGTGCGTAAACAAGTAGGTCAACTCTTTGTGTCGATAACTCATCATCCAATTGGTCCCATATCAATCATCATTTAGAATGATTTGGATAAACGAAGCGACGTGCCACCATCCACTAACATGTCCTAGGATAAATCCTTCCAATAATGGGCATTATCTTTTGGCAATAATTTAGTTCTTATCCTTAGAAAACACATCCCCTTTTGGTTAGTGGTGTAGACATCTAAATTTAATCACTTCCATATGATTAAATTTATTGTCTTTCCATCTATCGTGTTAATATTAATTTATTAAATTAATATTACACCTTTTGTCTCATATCGGTAAAGTATTTAACTTAATAATTAATACTTTATCTTTCACCCTATTCCTCTCTAAATTAAATAAATACGCTAATTTATTTAATTTAGTCATTTTTACCCTTTTGATTTAAAATTAATTTAAAATTCCTCACTTTCTCTCTCTTTGTCACATCCTCCATAACCTTGCCTAATCTGAATTAATTTAATTAATTCATGATTATGATGTGCATCCTCTTAATCAGAGATTAATGTCACATCCTCCTACATTTGCCACTTGCCTCTAATCTCCCATTAATTAGCCTAATCCAATGTTTGCACAACCTTAACCAAGGTCATTAGCTAGATTTAGCACCACTTTTTAGCCAACCTTTGCATTTACCTTCTTTTGGCATTGACCCCCTTTCCCATGTGAATTTTTAATTCACATTTATTTGTCCTAGATTCCCCTCATTTATATGTGAATTTTTAATTCACATTCCATCTTTCCAAGGCTTCTAGAACCTTGGACTTGTCACAATCTCCACATGTGACCAAGTCCCACCTTTTTGGAGCCCACCTTTTATCCTCTAGATCATCCTAGGAATGTGAATTCACATTTATATCCCCAACCACCTTTCCTTTTTCCATGTAGATTTTTGAGGAATTCCAAAATTTCTCAAATGTCCCTTTCACTCCCACTTGGGGACAAGGAATCCCTTTTTGGGGAAATCTCTTCACTCCACAAGGTGCATGTCCTTCCTCCACCTCATGTACCTTTTTGACACCTCACTTACACCTCATCTTCTCTTGGCCACTTCACCATCCACATATCAAAATGTGAGGGCTTGTGGATTCTCAACCCACCATAGCCCTTCATCTTGGCCTTATTGGATACATCTTGACCATTGAATTCTCTAGAGAATTCAAATTCTCCTATAAATACCCCCTCCTCAAGGGCATTTTCAACACTTAATTTTTTTGCAACTAAATGCTGTCATTTTGTGCACTCATCTAGCCTTCAATTACATTCACTTGCATCCAAGCATATAGTCAAATTCTTCATTTTTAGCCACATCAAGAGCCATCAAGGAGCATACATATCAATCCAAATCAAGGGCCAACCAAGGAGTTTCAGCTACAAAGAGGAAGGTATAATCAGTTATCTTCATTTAACACTTTCCTTTTTGTATTTCCAAATTCCTTAGGCTAATCTTGAGGTGTTTCATTATATTTTTCATTGCACTTTAATTGCTTAGAATAGGTTAAATATTTTGATATCACATTTCTGGCACGCCCGGTGGGACCCACAAATGGGTTCCTATACTTTATGTTTGTTGTTGTTGAGACTTTTGCAGGAACACGTCGCAATGGGGCGACTACGCCCCTGTTTTTACCGTAGTGGGGTGACTACGACCCTGTTTTACCGCAGTAGGGCGACTATGCCCCTGTTTTTACCGCAGTGAGGTGATTACGCCCCTGTTTTTTCTGCAGAAGGGCGACTGTACCCACCTTAGCTAAAACTTGTTTTTGTGCTAACACTTTTCTGCAGAAGGGCGACTGCACCCACCTTGGTTGAAACTTGTTTTTGTGCTAACACTTTACTGTAGTGGGGCGTCTGCGCCCTCTTGGGCTGAAAGTTATTTTTGTGCTAACACTTTACTGCAGTGGGGCGTATGCGCCCTCTTGGGCTGAAAGTTGTTTTTGTACTAACACTTTACTGCAGTGGGGCATCTACGCCCTCTTGGGCTGGAAGTTGTTTTTGTGCTAATATTTTTCTGTAGTGAGGCGTATGCGCCCTCTCAGGCTGAAAGTTATTTTTGTACTAACACTTTACTGTAGTGAGGCGTCTGTGCGCTCCTTGGCTGAAACTTATTTTTGTGCTAATACTTTTCTGTAGTGAGGCGTCTGCGCCTTCTTGGGCTGAAAGTGGTTTTGTGCTAACACTTTACTGCAGTGGGGCAATTATGCCCCCTGGGCTAAAATTTGTGCTCACTTTTTCGCAGTGGGGCGACTACGCCCCTGTTTTTACCGCAGTGGGGTGATTACGCCCCTGTTTTTACCACAGTGAGGTGATTACGCCCTTGTTTTGCTGTAAAAGGGCGACTGCACCCCCTGGAAGGTAAAATTATTATCTTGGCTTTGGTTTTCTTTTCTATTTTCTCATTAACATTGTTCTTGCAAGGATACATGTATTTTTTGCTAACTTCTTGCAGCATATTCTTGTGAAGTTGATGGAGAAAGCGGGATAAAACATCTAACATTTGCTTGCAGGGCTATCCATTTGCTCAAACTTTTTAAATTATCCTTGTTGTTTGCATTAATCTAAGAACATAGTTTAATTAGAGGGATTAATATTCACTGCTTGTTGTGCTTGTCTTTTTGTGTTACCCAAAGGGAGCATTAGCTTGTTTTCGCTTTCCCCTTGCACTTCATGTGAGCCTGGGGAGTAGTTGGAAATAGTTAGTGCTTTCTTTATAGTGGGACCTGCTTGGAGATTTCATCATCCCAAGGGACGATTCCAACCACACGTACCGGTGGGGTATACAAAGGGGGGAGAGCAAAAACTGTACCCCAATCCAGTCACGTCGTAATTGGTGGAGCGTCGAAGCTAGGGCGATACCTAGATAGATGTGAAGCGTTGGTCTGAGCCCTTCAGTATCTCGTTGGGGTTTCCGACTCATGCTTGTGACGGGCTAGTGTTCACGGTTGTGCCTCACATACTGAGAGTATATCGAGGACTCCCTAGACACCTTGTGCACCCTAGATTAAGACCACTTTGGCCATACCCTTAACACTAATCATAGGGTTGTATTTGCTTGAGATTATTTTTTTGTGAGAAACCAGTGAACTTTTGATAATTTGGCCTTATTGTTGTCATTTTAAAGTCCTTGCCATAGTCATTTGCATCAAACCAAGCCTCTGTTTTACCATAGTGAGGCAATTGCGCCCCTGTTTTTACCGCAGTGAGGCGATTACGCCCCTATTTTACCGCAATAAGGCGATTACGCCCCTATTTTACCGCAGTGAGGCGATTACACCCCTGGTTTGCTGCAGAGGGGCGAATTTTCCCCCCTAAACACCCAAAATTGCCCCATTTGGATCTGTTTAGCCTCTAAACCATCATTTAACCATTCCCAACCATTATCTCATCATCCTAAGCCTTTGTTTTGTCACTTTAAACCCCCAAAAACCCCTGTTTGATGATTTTAAACCTCCATCTCATTATTCCAAACTTTTGTTCAACCATTCTAAATCCCCATACATTCTCCACAATTATCCTTAATCCCCCGTTCATTTTAATTTCTCCCTAATCCACCATAATTTCTTACTGTTTGCATCCCCAAACACCACCCATAACTAAACCGTCCTAACCTTGTATTACAAAGCGGTTACCCAAATTGACCATAGCGCTTGAACTTGATTATTAGTCTTTAACTTCGACCCCAATCAATTTGCCTCCATCTTGAGGTGAATTCGGTGGCGTAAGTTATCACTTTCAGCCCAATCAATCTATTCCTATCTTAAGGTGGATTCGGTGCTGTAATCACCCTCTTAATCAATTAAAGCTCTTGGTTGCTAAGGGTAACTTCCTTTGATTAAACTCAAGGTCTCCCTCTCATCTTTTATCATCCAATCATACCCGTCCAATCATCCAAATCTATCAAGACCAATCATTCGATCAAATTGTCCAATCAACCGAACAATCCGATCCAATCCAATCCAATCCAATCCAACCTAATCCAATCGTATCAAATCCAAAGTCCAATCCAATCCAAATCCAATCCAAATCAAATCCAAGTCCAATCCAAATCAAATCCAAAGTCCAATCTAATCCAAATCCAATCCAAATCAAATCCAAGTCCAATCCAATCTAATCCAATCAATCAAAATCCAATCCGATCCAATATATCCCAACAAAATCTGATCCAAATCCAAATCCCATCCAAATCACACCTTGTCTAATCACAATCAAATCATTTGAAAAAGGCATTAATCTACTCATCTCACATTTGCATGCCCGTTCAGACCCGTTCATAGGCAAGGAAAATGGCCGACCGTCAAGCTCAGAATGCCCAATCAAACAACCCTCAAGATCCCAAAAACATGATCAATGTCTCATTAGATCCTAACAAGGGTACCAACATCCCTCACGATCCCCATAATGGTACTTCATCGCACTCCAACACTGAGAATCAGAATAATTTGCCACATAGAGAAGAAAGTATGGTTAATCAACCTGAACTCACACTTGAGGAACATTTTAGTAATCCTGCCAATGTGCAAATGACTGACCGTTTGCTTGAGAAACATGGGGAAGAGATCTTGGCCAACCTAATTGAGAAGGGTGTTAAACCCCCTTCTAATGTTGACTGGTCCAAATATAGGGGTGCCCCATCTAACGTACTCCAAGGGTCCCAAAATGCACCAGAAGGCTCATACTTCTCCAATGTTCCTTCGGTTGAGGGTTGGCATCAACCTGAGTTTGGCAATGCCATTCTTTATCAAGTTAACTATCCCCCACACGCTTTGACTTCAGCTATAGGAGGACCTCAAGTGCCTGATCCCAATAATCCTTTTGCCTACGGTATGCCACAGAATGTTCCACAACCTCCGCCAGTAACGTTAACTGCACCCCCTCCTCTGAACCAACCTATAGTCAATGTTGGGGGCACCCCCTTTGCCACATCGCTTCCACCTCCTGGGACTACAAATCTACCTCCCCAACAAGTTCACCAATCTAACATTCTACCTCAATTACCTCCACAAGGCACACCCCAGCTGAACATTCTGAGCAGTATCCAACAACCCCCTTTACAAAACACTTCTACGCTACCTCTGCCATCTCATCCACAACAACCTATGCACAATACCTTGGCTTCTTCACAACAACCTCCCTACCAATCACAAGGCAATCCATCTTGACCTATCACTCAGACCATATCCCCCTTTCTCGTATCCATTTTGCGTCTGAAAGCTCAACCACAACACAATATCCTGCCTTAGCCCATGCAACACTTGACATCACAACAACAACCTCCCCAACACTACTACTATCACAACCAACAACAATTTCCCCAACAGCCGCTTTATATGACCTCCCAACAATCACAACAATACCCTCAATACCAACAAACCAACATGCAACGTCCCATCCAAGTTCCTCAACAACCTACCCCACACTTTTTCCAAACAAAACCATATTATGCCCCACAACAACAGCCCCTGTATCAACAAAATCCCCCATCTTACTAGCAAGCCATGTCATCATCCAATCATCCAAACCTATATTTCAACAATCAGACACCCTTTCAACAGGATCCTTCATCATCCTATCATCAATATCCCCCCAACCCGCCACCAGCCAACTCAAATTTGTTGGAAATCAAAGACACACTTAAGGATCTTCAAGTCGGGGCTGCAAAACAATCATTCAAATTTGAAGATATATGTCCATATCCGTTTGATCCCTCCATTTCATTGGTCCCGTTTCCTAAGCATTTCGAGATACCAAAATTTGACAAATACAAGGGAAACAAGGACCCCAAGGCTCACTTGCAGGAGTTTTATTCCCAGTGTCAAGAAGTCATGTACAATGACAACTACCTTTTGCGCTTGTTTCCACGAAGCCTAGCAAGCCATGCCTTAGATTGGTTCATGACTCTTGAAAAGGGGTCCATAAAAACTTTCGCAGACCTATCAGAAAAGTTTGTATCCTAATTTTCCTTCAATTTGGAGAAGGATACGGACACCTTAGATCTCCTAAAAGAGAAACAACATGATGGAGAAACCTTTACCAGAAACCTCCAATGGTGGCATGCATTAGCAAGTCGAATGAAAAATCCTCTAAAAGAAAAAGACATGGTCACTCTTTTCATGGAAAACTCTCATCCTGACATGGCCCATAATTTTAGGCTACATTGTGTCACCACTTTTGTAGAGATAGTGGAAAAGGGACCTATCCTTGAGCATGCCCTTATTGCCAAAGGACACATCAAAATACACAGTCATGATAAAGAAAGGTCATTTGGAGATAAACCACAATTCTGGAACAAGAACAAAAATGTGGTGAATGACGGGGTGACAGACACCAAACATGTCCAAGTGGCTAATGCATCCCAACAGCAACAGCAGCCTGTACCCAACGCCATATCTGTACCACAGGGGGCACCTCGTCCCCCTCAATAGTCAAACCAAAAAAATCAGGGGAACACTAAACATCAATACGCCCAATTGGGTGAACCCCTGAGTGTTGTTTTTAATAAATTGCTACAAATCAATTACCCCATCACATACCCTGTCACCAAGCCATTTGACGAGTCCAAACCCAAGCCAGCATGGTTTAAAGAAAATGAGTATTGTGACTTCCATAGAATCAAGGGACACTCTTTGAATAAGTGTCAGGGTTTGAAGAATTATGTCCAAGATCTCATTGATCAAGAAGATATCAAGGTTGACCCCAGTCAACCTTTGTCGTCCAATGCTCAACTACAGATCTATCAAAATGCCTTCCCAAACCATAATCAAGGCCCTAGCACCTCCAATAGTAATCCTCAAAATAACAGCACAAATAATGTGAATTACAATAATGTACCCTTCAATTATGAAGTTGTTATTCATTACATTGAGCAGGTGGAACCCCGAGTATCCATGATACACGTTAAAGCCAAAGACCCTCAATGTGTTGTTACTACACGGAGAGCCCGCATCACCATCCTGCAGCCTCTACACCCACCCAACCGACTCCTGTGAATTCTCAATACAACATCCTTGATCACCTAAGGAAGACCCCCGCTCATATATCCATTTTGGATTTGCTTAAGTCTTCCCCGGTACATCAAGAAATCCTCAATAGAGCCCTGTAGGAAACCCATGTACCAAATGACATCGACCCAAGACAATTCCAAGATTTGGTGGGACACTTGGCTTCGTCTCATCACCTCCACTTCAGCAAAAATGATATGCCAAACATTGATGTCAATCATAATCACCCCTTACACATCGAAGTCGTGGTCGCTCGCCATAAAATAAAAATGGTCTTGGTAGATAATGGCTCTACCCTCAATTTATGTACTTTGAAATTCATAAAACAGGTGGGGTATATCAAGCGGACTTAAGCAACCAGATCATTACAATCAAGGCCTATGACAATGCAGAAAGAAATTTAGAAGGAATTATCAGTCTTCCTATCCAAGTGGGACCTGTACTTCAATATACTACATGTCATGTCCTTGATCTGGACTTACCGTATAATCTCCTCCTAGGTTGCCCATGGCTCCATGCTATGCAAGCCGTTCCCTCCACGTATCATCAATGCCTAAAATTCCCTGTCAATGGACAGGAAGTTACCATCTATGCCGACCCCCAACCATTCAAATACTGCCACACTTTAGAAGTGTCTTTTCCCCATTTACATTATTGTCCTGGGGTTGAAATGGGAGCATCACAGTCATCATCCTCCAATTCACCATCCACCACGATAACCTCACCATCCTCCACCACTAATCCTTCAGTCACCAAAGTCCAGATCATCGACAAAGGGTGTGGCGAATATGAAATGCATACGGCTCTCAACGTAGCCACCATGCCACTGTCACCGCACGAGTACGGTCAACCTTCACGTGCTACACAAAAGGAAGAAAAGATCATCACCTTCAGTGGTAAAAACATTCCTACTACCACTTTCAGATCTTCAAGTGTCAAGATCAATGCACCAAAGGAGGACATAAGCCAATGGGTCTACCAGGAAGAACCCGAACCAGAAACTCCTCTAAAGAAATATTTTCAAGAAAAATATCCTTGGCCAACAAAGTTCATGGAAAAACATAACTATCAAGGTAGAGGCCTAGGAAAAGAGGAACAAGGGTGGTTACAACCCATTGATACACCATAGTTACCAAAGAAAGTAGGCATTGGGTATGACAGAAAACAGAAAAGCCCTGCAACATCATCTAACACTTCCAATAGTATCACCAGGGACGATGGCTCATTGGAAGACATACCCGAGGAGGAATCTATCATACTCGCATACAATGACGTTGATCACACTGACCTATCATCCATGTTCGAATGCCTATCTGTTTGCACCATTAGCCTATCCCTTTGTCACCCTGAACTCATTGATTGGGACCTACATAATACCACACCTGTCAGTATGTCTGCGGACACGTATGTCAACCTTATGGGATTGGGGAGGATGAACACTCCAGTCGCAAAAATAAAATTAAGAAAAGTAAAAAGTGGTCATCTAGTGAAAACCCCCCTGAGGCACTTCCTGACCTAGAAAAAGTAAAAATAAAGGACGCATCTGAAGGCAAAAACCTCAAAGAGGCGCTGGAAGATGGAGATGTTCATCTTCCCCTTATGGGAACTTAGCTATCTGCCAGATCATCTATTCTGATTGAAGAAATGCAAGAAGTTAATTTGGGAACTGCTGAAAGTCCTAAGATCACCTATGTAGCTAAGTCACTCTCCGAACAAGAGTATTCGGTCTTTGTGCAGCTACTCTGAGAAGGAATCATCAACTTTGCCTGGTCATACTCAGACATGCCAGGCTTAGACCCTGCTTTAGTAGTTCATCACTTAGACATTCGCCCAGATGCTAAACCTGTCAAGCAAAAACTTCGTAAGATGCATCCGCAAGTCGCATTGTTAGTCAAGAAGGAATTGGAGAAGTTACTGGACGTGGATTTTATCAGACCAATCGACTACTCCGAATGGATTTCCAATATAGTTCTAGTTGCCAAACCAAACGAAGACATCTGAGTCTGCACGGACTTCAGGGATCTCAACAAAGCCTGCCCAAAAGATGATTTCCCTCTTCCCAACATTGACATGTTGGTCGACCTAACAGCAGGACATGAGATGTTATCCCTTATGGATGGCTTCTCCGGTTATAACCAGATTTGAATTGCACCTGAAGACCAACACAAAACCACCTTCACAACTCCTTGGGGCACTTTTTGTTACAATGTTATGCCCTTTGGTCTCAAAAATGTGGGGGCAACATATCAGAGAGCCATGACGATCATCTTCCATGACCTCATCCATATCATCATGGAAGACTATGTTGATGACCTATTAGGGAAATCCATAACATGAGAAGAACATCTCGCCATCCTGAAAAAGATATTTAAACAGTTAGAGCATTATAAGTTGTGGTTGAATCCGAAAAAGTGTCTTTGGGGTCGCGTCAGGGAAATTGCTGGGTTTCATAGTCTCTCACAGAGCTATTGAAGTTGATCCTGCCAAGGTAAAGGCTATTCTGGACATGCCACCTCCACGCAATCTAAAGCAGTTAAGAAGCCTCCAGGGAAAGATGCAGTCCATCCGTCGGTTCATAGCCCAGCTCGCAGATAAATGTCAGCCATTTACCCATCTATTGAAGAAAGATTCCACCTTCCAATGGACCCCACAGTGTCAAACGGGTTTTGATAAAATTAAAGAGTATTTAGCTCATCCACCAATTCTGATGCCACCTATTCCAGGAAAACCCCTCCTGCTTTATATCTCTACTACCTCAGTCGCACTAGGGGAATTATTGGTGCAACATGATGAGTCACTCAAAGAGAGGGCAATCTACTACATCAGTCGAACACTAGTTGGCTATGAGTTAAATTACTCCTCTATGGAAAAAGCTTACCTAGCACTGGTTTTCAACACACAGAAACTCCGTCATTACATGCTCAGTCATCCAGTCAAATTAATTGCTAAAATTGATCCCTTAAAGTATCTATTATCTAGAACCACTTTGATTGGCCGCATGGCCAAATGGGTCATGCTGCTAAGCGAATTTGACATCGAGTATGTAGATCGCAAATCCATAAAAGGACAGGTTATTGCTGATCAATTGGCTGAAGCACCATTAGTAGATGCTTACCCACTAGACACTGAATTCCTAGATGAAGAAATCTACACAGTGACAGAAGCACCAACTTAGACGTTATATTTTGATGGCTCATACACTCATAGTGGATCTGGGGTAGGAATTTTATTAGTTACCCCTCAAGGTGACTATATCCCAAAATCATTTAGGATAGCATTTCCATGTACCAACAATATGGCAGAATATGAAGCTCTCCTCACAGGCCTCAGAATTGCAAAACAGTGGCATATAACCCATTTGAAAGTCTTTGGTGATTCCTTGCTAGTTATTAGACAAGTTAATGATGAATACCTCACAAAAGATGACAAACTGTTACCCTATAAACGCATGGTGGATGATTTCAAAAAATATTTCACCTTCATAGAGTTTGACCAGATCCCTCGAGTGTAGAATAAAGCAGCAGATGCCATGGCCACTATTGGTTCTTTGATTGACATGCCCAAGGATCGAACAGAGTGTGAGTTTCTTGTTGAACAACTTTTAATCCCTGCATATGATGTTTCCGAAACTGACATGGTGTGTGATATTGTAGGTCTCACCTCCCCGTGGTACCAAGACATATACACTTACCTCCGTGATAATATCATACCCCCAGAACTTACACGTAACCAACGTAAATCCTTTATCCATCGTTTGTTATGATACATTATTGTTGGTGATACGCTTTATCGTTGTGGGTATGATGGAGTCCTCCTGAGATGTCTGAATGAGACTGAGGCCCAAATGGTACTAACAGTAGTACATGGTGGTATTTGTGGGGCTCACTCAAATGGTATAGCTCTAGCCAAAAGGATCTTACGGGCTGGATATTATTGGCCTACACTAGAACACGATGCTTGCGAATTTGTGAAGAAATGCCTTCCATGCCAATAGCATGCAGATTTGATCCACGCTCCAGCACAAGATCTTCAGCCTCTCCTAGCACTGTGGCCATTTTCTCAATGGGGTTTCAACTTGATTGGCAAGATTCACCCACCATCATCCAATGGCCATACATTCATCATCACCGCCACTAAGTACTTCACCAAATGGGTGGAAGCAATGCCACTCTCACAAATCACCGGTACTCAAATTTCCAAATTCATCCTCTACCATATTCTCTATAGATATGGTATCCCATCCACCATCATTTCTAATAACTGAAAGTCGTTTAAAAAACAAGCCATGAAACACCTCTATGACACCTTCCATATCCAGCATCGTTGGTCGATGCCTTATTATCCTCAGGGTAATGGTCAAGCAGAAGCAACCAACAAGACCCTCATCTGCATCCTCAAAAAGGTTGTCAATAACACTAGACGAGATTGGCACCTGCATATTCATCAAGCCCTCTGGGCATACCGTACATCCATCTACACCCCAACAGGTGCCACCCCATACTCTTTAGTATACGGTGCTGAAGCCGTCTTGCCAATCGAAGTTGAGATCCCCTCATTGAGAATTTCTTTGAAGAACCTTATCAGTGAAGAAGATGCTCGCATTGCACGGCTTGCACAGCTAGAGTTACTGGATGAACGAAGAATAAGAGCCTATGACCACTTACAAACATACCAAAATCATCTCAAACATCATTACAATAAAAAGGTCTACCCGAGGCAATTCCAGGTTGGTGAGCTTGTTCTTAAGGAAAACTAGCACACTCAGCAAGATCGGGATAAGAAAGGAAAATTTGAGGCAAACTGGCTAGGGCCATATATCATAACTGCCAAATATGGGTCTGGAGCCTATAGGTTGACTACTCTGGAAGGAGATCCCCTTGACGAACCTGTCAATATTCTCCATCTGAAAAGGTTCTACACGTAAGTCTGTTTGATAACCCCACCTAAAAAGTCAAAATTAAAAAAAAAATTAAAAAAAATCAAAAAAATAAAGAAAAATAAAGAAAAAATCCAAAAAAAAGTAAAGAAAAATAAATCCATCCTATGGTGAAAACCACCTCTTGGTGGTGCCATGGATAAGTATAGATGGTGAAAACCTGTTAGCAGGCGTCATCCATAGAGGGCTTAATCATTATCTACCTAGCATCCTAGTTATTTTGTGCTTTCATCTGCACTATCATCCTCACCCACCTCAGCCTAGGGCGCTTGGTATTTGTTGATTGAGCACTGGACGACCCACCTTACCTATCCCTCATCCTAAGCTTCTTTATATCCCACTTTAAGCTTATGTCTTTCGCTCCCTTCGTCGATCGGTCTGTGTCGTCATCATCCATTGTGTCGGTCTCCACTTAGATCTCATCCTCTCGCGTCATTTTCATCCTTTATCGAACTACGTTGCCCCTGCGCTTTCACGTAGGCAAGGGTGGTCATTTGATCCTCCCCCAGGGCATTTGTCTGTCGCGTCTTGTGTCCATCATCAGTCACCATTGTCTTCTTTCCGCTTTATCCATGGTCTTTTTCCATCAACTATGAGGGCTATGCCCTTTCACGTAGGCAAGGCTAATCTCTGATCGGCCCCCAAGCCCCTAGGTCTTTAGGTTGTGTCTTGTCTCCCTTGTATTGTGTCATCAAGCGATGCCTTTATCTAGCTGATCCTTAACAAACAAGATCCACTTGTACCGACGAATCTAATCAATTTTGAATATCCTATATCATACCGATCTTTTTGCTTAGTATCCATCATAGGTCTTAACAGGACACATCCTTCCTAACAGACCTCATCAATTCCATCTCTGCCCTTGATCCTATGGCAATGGACATTTGAAATTGATTGTGTTTTTTTGAAGCTTTTGGTTCTTGTTTATCATTTTGAGCTCCTTATAATCACTTGTCAAGGCCACCATAATCTATCATATTATGGCGTGTTTTGATTGGTCCACATCGGGGCATATTTTGATCTTTTCTTTTGATTGTGTTTTCTTGGTTGTCCCACGTAGTACCCACCAAGTTCCTTGGGGTCTTGTGTTATGCTAGGACATCCTTTTATGCTTGCGGTTATCTCAATACCTAGCCCGACCAAGGTCTTTGTGACTTTGGGGTGTTGGGATAGCCCTCTTGTCTAGCGTGTTTGTTTCATGCATTAGACGCTAATCTACCTTGGTCCTCCATACCTTGGTGTATCGTGTCTTATGCTATAGCAAAAACCAGTGCTCCAAAGATGGAAAGTTGAATTAGGATTGCATTTTCATAATCATTGCATTACATTCACCCTATGGTTTTAGTTGTGCAAATACTTTCCCCCATTCTTTTCCATTCTTCTTAGGATGTTGATACTTTTTGACAGATGCCAAATGACACCCATCCTCGCAATCACCACATCCCCACCTTCCATTATCATGATAGTTCTTATTGGCACTTATGGTCATGTGTTATTTCCCCTAAAATTACAAAAGCACTATTACATATATCCATCGTCACTTGCATCACCACATGTTAATTCCATACATACATCGCCACCTGCATCACAAAGTATCAAACTCATAATACACCACATCCTGCATATATATAAAATGTTCATACAAAATCCATCATATACACATATACATACATGTCAAATAAGTCAACTAAGCATCCATATATATAAATCATCATAGAACCCACACGTACACATAACATATCACCATGCGCATATCATATCACCATGCATCAATAAAATTATTCATATTCCACAAGTACATATATCCACTCATCCACATGAACATCTCATATCATAAACATAAGCATAAATAAATCAACACATGAACATAGATAACGCATTCATCCATATAAACAAGTAATACCATATACACATGCATATAATCACCCATCATAAAAGAAAACATACTACATGGTGTCAATAAGAACTGTCCCGTATCAATATAATATAATGTGTCACATGTCCATCATACATATATCCATCACATGATAAACTACAAAATCCAGAGATATAGAACATCTCTGATCTCTGTCAATAAATCCTACACACCCCACCCTGCATCTGTCAAAAAAAAAATCAGTAGCCTGTCACCTCCCAAATGAACTCCCTACATCTGATCTCTGTGGAGAATCTAGTACTGATCGCCTATCTGGTGTAGCACCTGGTGACTCACTGTAGCCTCGATTCCGTGTCCCCAGCGACTGGGATAGTGCTGGCATCTGGGGTGCCTGACGAGTATACTGAAATATCTGCCGAGAGGGGTCTAGAACTGAATGATAGTATGCGGCCATCCAAAATCATGCCTCTCTCACATTCTCCTCTTGCTCTGCAACCTGCACTCGAGCGAAATTCCGCTCCTGTCGATACCTGTCCCGATCCCTCGTAATCATCCTCCTCTCCTACTCCCAAGCCTCCTGGGATAAGCGTAACTGTGCCATCTCCACCTACATCCGATCTCTCATCTCCTCAGCAGCCACCGCTCTGGCTACTGCGACATCCCTCTCCCTCTGTAATCCATGCATATTTCCCCCTATCACATCACTGCTCTGCATAGACTGCCACTGTGTCACTGCTACATCCCACTCCCCCTGCAATGTCTGCACCTGTCTCTCTGCCGCATCTCTCTCTCTCTGTGCAGCCTGCGCCTGAACTACTGCTCCATCCCTCTCCCCCTGCAACTCCTAGACTCTCGACAACACTGCATCTCGCTCACCTTGCAGCACCTGAACTAGCACCTGTGTTGTATCCCTCTCTACCTCCATTGCCTATACTCGCATCTGTGCTGCATCTCTCTCCGCCTGCATAATCCGAACCTGCTCCCTCACCTGTCTCTCCCTCTCCTGCACCACCCCCATCTCTCCCACCATCTGCTCTAAGAAAAACACTCTATCCTGTAACTCATCTCGCTCCCGCCTGAGATCATCTACCTACTGCCCACTACCTACTGATACATGATTAGTCATCCCCACTATTGCCCCTCTGGCCTGCAATATAACAGTCTCTGCCTCTAGTCTATCCCAGTCCTAACTGACAGCAGCTAACTCATCTCGTAGCCCCTATATGTCAGCCCGTAGTACTTCCCTCTCTCTCCACATCACCTCTACCATATATCTATCAGTCCTTTGACCTGCTACTGGTGTTATCGATAGCTCGACTCTGAGTCTAATCACCTCTGCCTCTGCCACCCTCAACCTTTGATCTATACTTTGAAGACTCTCCACAGTGTCTCTCGACTAAACAATTGAATCCCCTAATGAAATGACCGGAACCATCGCTAATGGCTCTACATCCAAAATATCTATCTATAGCACATCACCATCTATCTCCATAGCATCATCACTCTCCCTAGCCTCCTCCTGCTGATCCCCCCTAGCCTCCTCCTCCTGCTGATCCCCCACGTCCTCCATGGAAGAACAGACTCGCACTCTCCGTGGCTACCCATGCCTCCCCACTCTCATCAATCTCCTCGACTCTCCTATCTCAGGCTACTCCTCATCCTCACTCTCCCCTATCTCTACAATGGGAGGCTCCTGCCCTCCTCCCTGCCGTCCCCCACTCCTCACCCTCTCTGGCTGCCTCCTAGCCTCAGTGTCCTCTCGGGCACCCTCATGCTCTATCATGGTATGTACCCTCATCAGTCGCCTCCTGCTTGCTATCAACTCTGGCTGCCTCCTAGCCTCCATCTCCTCCTGACCTCCATCTGGTTGTCTCTCCTCTCCCTGCTCCACCCGTACCAACACTCTCCTCTGACGTACTTTTCCCCCTATACCAGTCTTCTGGCCCCCTCTACCCTCCACTGCGTGTATCATCTCTACCTCTGACCCCTCCTGTCCTCCCGCATCTGGCTCTGGATCTCTCCTCCCCTCCTGTCCTCCTGCATCTGGCTCCGGATCTCTCCTCCTCTCCTGTCGTATCGCCTCTCTCACCCTCCTTCACTGCCCCCTAGTCCCCCTCCTCCTCCTCTTCCTACCTGCTCGTCCCACTGCCTCCATCCTCTCTCCTCCCATCTCCAGCTCGAGATGCCCTCCCTCTCTCACCCCACGCCGCTCATCCTCTGATCCAAATCCGATAGCTCCTACAATCGGCACCAAGGATGTAATCCTCTCCCATAGGTGGTTGCAAAACCACCAGTCATATCGCTCGGTCATTCCTGCATCCTCTACTCCTACACATCTCCCAGGGTAAGCTACCTGCACTGTCGCTGCCTATGATGCTTTGGCCGCTGTAGGGCTAATCACACGCACGCCCCCATGGTCGCTCTTTGGTGAGCCATCCAAACATCACTGGCACACCAGGAATATCCTGTGTCTGCCCAAACTATTTCAGTACCCTATCTGGTCGGTGCATCTCCACTATCCACGGAAGAATCCCAATTAGGACACACTGCGCCATAAAATACCCACTCTGTCTCGTAGTCTACTCTCTCCATCCCCTGAAGCGTCGCCGCATATATGGTCGCCAAACTATGTCTCCCTCCAAATCATCTATCGTCCTCCTCCATACCTCCACATCTCCCAGCCACTTATAATGAATAACCCAACCCCTCCCCTCTCCATATCTCCATGCCAGTGGCTCTGTGTCATCCACCCCTCCCTCCCGCACAATAATCGATTTGGTCACCGTAATATGCTCCCATGCCCACACCTGTACAATGTCATGTGTGTCAAACTCACTGTCTCTCGATAACAAATCAGATGCATATCTCTATACAACTGGGCTAGTACACACGCACCCCATGCAATCTGTCCCTCTCGCCACTCCACAATGTGTCGAATCGGCTCCATGAACCGCAAACTACAATACCGCCTACTACAATCTGGCAGCAATATCCCACTGATCAACCTAGCTAAAAATAAAGGCAACGCTAGTACTCCTACTGTCAGGCATCCATCTACATCCAACTGTTGACCCTGCACCGGCAGGGTAACGTGCCCAAATAGCACTGTCATTGTATGCCTCAACTCAGCCCCACTCGACACCACATCACTCAACAAAATCCCTGATATCGGCAACTTTAGGATGCGCCATACATCCTCTAGCATCACTGTAACCTCCCCTGTCGGCAGCCGAAATGTCGACGTCTCTGAGCTCCATCTCTCTATTAGGGCCGTCAGCATCGTTCGATGCGCCCTCATCACTGGTACCTGTAGAAAATGCAATAATCTCGCATGATCTAAGGTCGCCTGATCCACACTCGTCATCACTCCTAGCGCCATTGTCAGTACCTCCGACCATCGCTCGTGTGTCTGTATCCACACTAAACTCTGCATCTACATCAACCATTTATCAGTACACAATCTTCCTGAACCCGGACCTTCCTTACTTTTCTTCTCCCCTCGTCCTCATTTTTTCCCTACCATCAAGCATGTTTCTTTCTCTCTTGCCCTATCCCTCTTTCTTCTTTTCTTTTTACCACCCCCTTCCCTCGGGTAGCTCCGCCCTTCGCCCTCCTAAAGCTTGTCTGCCTCCTGGGGCGTGTCCGCCCTTACAAGGCGGCTCCGCCCTCGCGGGGTGGCTCCGCCCCGTGGCGGGGCGTATCTACCCCCGCAGGGCGGCTCCACCCCCGCAGGGCATGGCTGCAGGGACGAATCTGCCATGCGGTTGGGGCGGTCCCCCCCGCTCTGGCAGGGCATGCCCGTCCCGCCAGCCAGTATGTCAGCCCATGATGCGGCTCCGCTTGGCGTCATTATTATGCGCCCGGCCAGAACCTTCTGCCGTCCGGGCGTGTCGCTACCGGTCAGTGGCCGTGCATGCTTGTGGCGGCTTTTTCTCCGTCCTCGTCCCCCCTCAAAATTTTCTTTTCTTTTCTTTTTTTTCCAATTTAGCCCATTACCCATTTTTTCATTTCCCCCCACCTACGAAACCCATATGCCACATTTTTAACTATCTTCTCATATACGTTTAAATTTTCAAAATACATAACGTAGGTTTTCATACTCACCTTGCAGGGCACCGCGAAGTGGGTCCATCATCTCCACAGCTCATCTGCCCGGTGCACGATCTCGATGTCGTAGTCTTGCGGCATGATTGCTCCATCTTCTCTCCCTCTTCTTCTTTCTTTCCTCACTTGCTACAGTGAAAATGACCAAGGTAATTTTTAAAATTACCTTTTTAACCTTCCTCCCAAAAGGTATTTTTACCTTTTATTTAACTTTTTATTCCTCCAACTAATCCCCAACTTCCGGAGGCTGCCATTTGTAAACCGTGCATCGGATCACCTCTGTTCAAAAACCAAAATTACTTAGTTTTCTGAGCTCTATCCAATGGTGTCCTTCTTTTCTTCCTATCGAGATGTCGCCTGGGACCCGCTTTTTTCCTCCCCGATTGCCCTCTCGAGGGGGCATACCCTCTTACCATTCCTCCATTCATTCAGCCTCATTGGAGCATCATTAACCTTTTCCACGCCAGGGGCATCACCATCTGTCACCTCTTACCTCATTCACATTTTAATTTTCTTCGAAACACTATTATCCTAACAATATTTCGAAGAGGGTAAAAATGTAGACATCTAAATTTAATCACTTCCATATGATTAAATTTACTGTCTTTCCGTCTATCGTATTAATATTAATTTATTAAATTAATATTACACCTTTTGTCTCATATCGGTAAAGTATTTAACTTAATAATTAATACTTTATCTTTCACCCTATTCCTCTCTAAATTAAATAAATACGCTAATTTATTTAATTTAGTCATTTTTACCCTTTTGATTTAAAATCAATTTAAAATTCCTCACTTTCTCTCTCCTTGTCACATCCTCCATAACCTTGCCCTAATCTGAATTAATTTAATTAATTCATGATTATGATGTGCATCCTCTTAATCAGAGATTAATGTCACATCCTCCTACATTTGCCACTTGCCTCTAATCTCCATTAATTAGCCTAATCCAATGTTTGCACAACCTTAACCAAGGTCATTAGCTAGATTTAGCACCACTTTTTAGCCAACCTTTGCATTTACCTTCTTTTGGCATTGACCCCCTTTCCCATGTGAATTTTTAATTCACATTTATTTGTCCTAGATTCCCCTCATTTATATGTGAATTTTTAATTCACATTTCATCCTTCCAAGGCTTCTAGAACCTTGGACTTGTCACAATCTCCACATGTGACCAAGTCCCACCTTTTTGGAGCCCACCTTTTATCCTCTAGATCATCCTAGGAATAAGAATTTTTATATCCCCAACCACCTTTCATTTTCCCATGTAGATTTTTGAGGAATTCCAAAATTCTTCAAATGTCCCTTTCACTCCCACTTGGGGACAAGGAATCCCTTTTTGGGGAAATCTCCTCACTCCCCAAGGTGCATGTCCTTCCTCCACCTCATGTACCTTTTTGACACCTCACTTACACCTCATCTTCTCTTGGCCACTTCACCATCCACATGTCAAAATGTGAGAGCTTGTGGGTTCTCAACCCACCATAGCCCTTCATCTTGGCCTTGTTGGATGCATCTTGACCGTTGAATTCTCTAGAGAATTCAAATTCTCTTATAAATACCCCTCCTCAAGGGCATTTTCAACACTTAATTTTTTTGCAACTAAATGCTGCCATTTTGTGCACTCATCTAGCCTTCAATTACATTCACTTGCATCCAAGCATATAGTCAAATCCTTCATTTTTAGCCACATCAAAAGTCATCAAGGAGCATACATATCAATCCAAATCAAGGGCCAACCAAGGAGTTTCAGCTACAAAGAGGAAGGTATAATCAGTTATCTTCATTTAACACTTTCCTTTTTGTATTTCCAAATTCCTTAGGCTAATCTTGAGGTGTTTCATTATATTTTCCATTGCACTTTAATTGCTTAGAATAGGCTAAATGTTTTGATATCACAAGCAGTATTAAAGAACATCAGCTTGTTTGTTTGCTTTGTCTTTAGCTATTTACTTATCTTATTGTGCTCATTCCAAGGACTTCTTGATGATATCCCAACAGATGATTTAGAAAAATAGGAATGGGGCAAAGATCATTATCTTTTTGTCTGCTATGCTTGTTGGACGTTCTTGTAATATAACCTTGGCGAATACTTGCTTTGTTAGGTATGTATGGAGGAGGTTTATGGAAACTTGTTGACTATTGCATTGATAGGTTATACCTTTCCGTGTTTTGGTCTGAGGTGTTTGAAACTTTTAAAGTGCATCCTAGTAAGTTTTTTGTATGTCAGTTGTGAACAAGGATACTCCTATCTACTTGTCAAGTCAAAGTCCATCACACTAGGTACCACACCATCCTTGTTTTCTATATCTTGATGCATCGTACCACGTGTTATCAAACATAAGGAAATTGGCCCTTTGAAAATCCTAATTCCTTGGCAACAAATCATCATCATCATCATTTGCATTTTCATCATCTTGTGTCTTGTTGAAATGAATTCTTCTCTTCTTTCTCATCACACTAACAAAAATACTATGATAGTTGATCATCACCATCATCATCACCATCTTCATTGATCCTGCATCCACAAATTATTAAGCATATTGCATCAACATATCACATAGAAAACATATGAATTGCATCTCCATCATCATATAAACATGTTATTTTAAGCATTTTTTCATAGATAAGCACATCCATTTCCATTACATTGCATAACATTGCATTTAGCACATAAATCATCGCATAACATTCATTTACATTTCATAACCATTTCACATTACCATCTATTGCATAATCATACATAATAGGCACATAAGCACCATAAGATAATCCATTGCACTTACGTTCATATTACATTACACATCATCATACCACTTTGCATTAACATATCATTGCATCATATTAAATGCATCACATACATTACATTAACATTTAATATGTTTAGGATAATAATATTTGTTATTCTAAGCATCTTAAAAAACCATCTCATTTTCATTACATAAAACCATCTCATTTTGCATCATATCACGACCATCGCATTACATCATCCATTTCATCTCATAAATAGCATCATAAATCATTCATTGCATAAATCATTATACATCATTATAATCATAAATAGGAACATACAAAATTTCATTACATACAAAGCATGCATTCATCCATAATCATTTCATATATAAGCATAATTCACATAAAATTTCACGTATACACCATATCATTTTGTATATTACATTCCATATCACATATCACATCACCATTTGCATCAACATAAATAGATCATCATATAGACAACATCATTGCACATCACATAAATACATCTGCATATCATAAGTTAACATAATATAGATCTGTTAGTCATAATCATTACATAATGCATACATCATATAACATCATAAACATCATTGCACAGCATATAGACATAAAATCATCCATGCATAGATAAATGGTACACATCACATCATATCAAAATCATCATCATCCCATATATATTATCAATAATGTAACTGTCATAGTACAAAATAATCGGATTACTGTACATGTATGCCAATCAGTACAAAAAGGCCCATCGGGCTATCAAAAAGGAGCCCATAAAGCACAAAAAGTATTGTATCATCTCGATCAAGGTCTGTCCCCATGTATGTTGCCCTCGCCCCTGTCACCATGACCCTCTACTAGTTTGTGGCTGGTCCACTGTGAGTACTTTGGGACCCATGCTCCTCTAGGTATGGCCTCATGATAATGTCTCTAATAGTACTCAGCCTCTCAGATGACATCCCTATAAGACCGAATGGACACTATACCCTGGGAGGAGGAGGTTGCCATGCTCTCTAGCTGTTGTCTCTGGCCTAGCTCTGTGGCTACCTATAAATTTGTGGCCTATCTCTACTGTATGGCCTGATCCCTCTCGGCCCTGAGCTGACCTATCTTGCTCCTAGACTGATCTCTCTCAGTTGTCATAGTCTGGACTTGAGCCTATAATTGCGCAATCAACGCATCTCGGGGATCCACCTACCCTATTGGCTGCACTGTTGGCTATGCTCGTGGCTGTACCTGAGACTAATCCTCGCCCCCAACCCATGGTGGTACACCTAGTGGCACCTGTTGTTGATCTGGCATCGGTACATCTATGTGAGTTGGTTGAACTGGAGACCCGGCCGGTTGCTCCTGTCGAGCACTATCCCTCTGTCCTCGTCCTCCCACTCTACCTCTCACTCTCTGATGATTGGGTACTACACCTGGAATAGTCAATCATAGGGGAGGCCGGAACCAATCCTTGTATGCCTGTGTCATGCCTGGATCTGCAAGCCCCTGATCATAAGCCCATGGCCGAGCTACTAACTATCTGAAATTGTCAATGGCCTCTAAGGAAGGAATATACTACCCCCATGAAACCTATGTCATGGTGCAGGCGAAGAAGACCACATAATCATCATCAGGATGATCCTGGGGCCCACCAAACTGACGTTGCATGCACCCGAGCAGATACCTCTCAATCATCGTGTACTCTCGCCCCTACATGTACTAGTCCTAGCGTGCATAAAACAACTAATCTGCATCTTCGGCCCATCTAGGCTGACCAAGGTACAGTCACCATGCAAACACCTGCATCTCATCGAGGACTCTCCTCCAGTAGGGGATCTCGTGCTCACTTGTGTGTGTAAAGGACACACCACCTCTGTAATGCCATACGAGGCGATCGTCTGGCACCATCAGAACTGGAACAACGCATGGGCATAACACAGCAATGTGCTCCCATGCCCAAACGTGAAGAAGTGTAATGCCTGCTCTAAGCTCTCTGCCATCCATGTAGACATACTCATGTACATCCGTGTAGAAGAACAAGCCCCCATGCAAAATGAAATGGCCTATCACGAGCTATGCGCTCCCAACAATGCCCCCAACCAGGACTGAATTATCGGCCTTATCTATCTAGGGCAACAAGACCTGAAATGACTGTCGCAACGGCTAAGCGGAAGGGAAGTGCCAGGGTCTTGTGTCGCTCCAACTCGATTTTCCCCTCACATATAACAACATCCTATGTGGCAGGCATTATGCCCCTCCTCCATATCAAACATGACCCATCGACCATGAATCGGCAATCGCAAAATGTGCCAAACGTCCTCCAAGGTGACGGTGGCCTTGTCGGTGGGAAGGTGAAATAAAGAGGTCACATTGTGCCATCTCTTAGCCAGCATTGATAGCATCCCTAGGTGAGTACGGATGGGCATTGCATAAGCGATGTACCACAACACCATATCCCAAAGTCGATCCTGATCTTTGTCACTGAGATCCTGCAAGTAACCGAACAAATCTTGCGACCTGTGCTCTCAGGAGTAGAGCTCCCTCCCCGCGTCCTGCATCAAGGAAGGTCACCATGTTAAAATTTTTGAAAAATTATTGTCTAACATCCAATAAATCACTCCAGCGTCAGAATTTGTGAAGGCGTCGTAGTTTGATTCTTATCAAACTTCGATGCTAAGGCACAAAAAGCTGAAACAGCACCGTCGTGGTGCACTTTCCCTCCCAGCAGTGCACTTTGAGCAAATAAGACACTATTGTGTTGCACTTTGCAAATCACCTCACTGGCTACGAGCTCAGCGTCAGAGTTTTCAAACTCCAAACTCCACCGCTGCGGTGCAATATCATATCGAGTGGCGCAATTTGATTTATGAGTGGCGCTATATAGCGTCGCTGCAAAATGACCGACTTTGAATGCATTAAATGAAGGCTAAAAATAAAAAATGAAGCTCAAGAAAGGGTCACTTACTAGTGCCCCGATGTTGGGTGGCCGTTAGTACATCCGAGCTCGATCAGAAATATGCAGGGGAAGTTGTCGTTGCGCCATATCGTAAGGAGGTCAGAGCTCAAATCTCAAGGTTGCTAATGGATGTCTGTGAAAATGACTTGAAAGTGACCCCTCAGGCCCCTTTTAAGCTTGAAATTTAGGGTTTTTTCACCCTAATTGGTTGTCCTACTAGGGTTTTGGACCCTTGAAGCTATTTTTGTCCAATTGAGACTTGTTTAAAATCATTTTATTACGTTTAGACACGTTTTTGGCCTCCTGGAACCCTTTTGGACCTGTTGGGCACCTTGTCCTCTTTTTTTCACAAGATCACCCAAAAATTGAAATTTTCGTCCAATCTCTCAAGGGGGCAACATAATGGCATGTTTTCTCTCACCAAGCATCAATGGGGCAAGATTTTAAATAACGAAAAAATTTCAACTTTGATCGAGATCGTTTATTCTTTGAACCAACGCAACAAGTGCATTGCTTCAAAGAGGGGCAAAATGTAGACTCGTAAAATATATCAATTGACATTGCACAACTAATCTCGACTACTAACATTGTTTCATCCTAAATCATCCTTCGGTCTAACCATTTAATCAAATTCCCCTATCTGATTAAATTCATCGATTTCCTTCCCTTAATTAAATAAATCATTTTGTCTAATTAAGTCACTCTCTTTTGTTAATTAAATCAATCCATCTGATCTAATTATCCCTATTTAATTAAATAATTAATTTTATTTGATTAAATTTCTAAAGTCTATCTATTAAATTAAATAAATTAAAACCTTATTTAATTTAATCTAACATCATCTATTTTAATTAAATAAAATCAAAATCTTTATTTAATTAATCTCTTATCACATTCTTCTCATTATTTGATTTAAATAAATCCTAAAATCTAAGTCAAATAAGTCACATCATCTAACCTCCTATTAAATTAATTAACCCTTGATTAATTTAATTCTAATTCATGTCCCATCCTCTAGCTTTTCCCACTTGCACATGAAAATAGATTTAATTGATTTATTAAATACTCTATTTTCCTCAACAAGTCATCTTTTGGAATATTCCTCCAAGTTTGAATTCAAATTTCAAGTTGACATGTACATCCAACAAGGCATTTACTCCATCTTACATGTCTTTTGCCTTGAGCCAAGTGGCATTTATTGCATTTTCCATTCCCTCTTGCAAGTCATTTCAACAAATTTGAAATTCAAAAATATGCATTTATTAGCACAATCCTCAAAACTTGCACATCCTCCATCCACTCATAGCTTGACAAGTGGCATCTTGCCATTGGATGAATGTTAGTCCCACATTGCTCAAATTTGGACATTCATCCATCTTGGCATTCTATAAATAAAGAGCTCATATCCTCATTTTATCATCCACAAATTATGCAAAGTTACCATGCTCAAATATCTATCAAATTTTATCCATTCTTATTGAATCATAGCTAGGTTATGCAGATTTTCTTATTGGAGCATTCATCAATATCAACAAAGTGGATCAAATCTCTTCATCACATCAAGATTGCATCATTAGGAATTGGGAAAGGGCCAATTTTCACATCAAATTGGCACTAATTCCCCCATGGGATCAAGAGTTTTCTTGCTTAATTAGGATTCAATCGTTATTTCGTTATTTCATTGTTTTTTGCATTGCTTTATCCTAATTTGAGTTTTGTGAATGGATTTCATGCGGAATCCTTTTTCTTGCTTGCAATCTCTAACTTAATGTGTTTGTTCTCATTGTTTTGCAGGTATTAGGATTGGGGTTCACACAGATGCATTTATGGATGACATGATAATGCATATGATATGATGATGATGCATATGGAATGACCTAAGATGCTGAGAATAACAAATATATATTATTCTAAAATATCTTAAATGATGATGCGGTGTTTATGATGTTGTGATAATGCTTATGTTGCTTTATATGATTTATGAATGCAAATGTGAATGAATGCGAATATGTAAATGATGAAATGTTTAGAGTAACTAATGTATATTATGCAAATGATGGAAATGCAATGTAATATGATATGATTTATATTTCCTATATGATATGACATGCAATATGGAATATGTTGTGAAATGGATGGCGTGGATAATGTGATGATAGATTCATGATTATGCAATGGATTTTTTATGTAATTGTATGGTTTTTGGATGCAAGATGGATGCTTATATGATGATTTTGATTAATTGTCATGCTACCATGTTAGCGTGAATGAAGATAGAAGACAGGAGATGAACAAGAGAGGATCCAACAAGTTCGTGATCTGAGAAGACCTTATTGGAGATGATGATGAAGATGTAGATGATGTTCATTTGCTGAGAGTTGGGATTTTCAAAGGGCTAATTACCGTATGTTTGATTACACACAAGGTATGATGCATCAAGGTATAAAAATTCAGGATGGCGTTGTACCTAGTGTGATGGAATGTGACTCGAAAATCAAATAGGAGTACTCCTATTCACACCCGGCATACGAAACCTTATCCAAAATGCAGTTCAGATGTCTTAAACATCCCGGACCAAAACATAGAAAGGAAATCCTTCCTATGTGGTCAACAAGATATTCAAAACACCTTCCCTACAACCAAACAAGGCACACACAACCAAGGTTATACTACAAGAATATCCAATAAGCACAGTAGACAAAAAAGATAATGATCATTGCCCCATTCCTATCTCTCTAAGTCATTCATTTGGACATCATCGAGAGGTCCTTGGAATGAGCGCAATAAGATAAATTCAACAAAATAAAATCAAGTAAACAAACAAGCTAATGTTCTTCATACCGCTAGCCAAGAGATGCCTGATGTTGATGTCCATTGTAGGAAGGATGCATCCTAGGACATGACGATATCATGGGATGATTAGATTGACTGGATGATAAGTTGTTGACACAAAAAGCTAACTAACTTGTTTACTGACTGATTTCGACTTGAGACTTTTAACATTTAGGTTTTCACATTTGACCGCTAGACTTGTTTCCAACTATTTTACCAAAGGTTGAGAATGACAATTGTTTTATTATGAGTGATGTTTATTTCAGGTGAAATCAAGATAGGATGGATGGATGAATTTTTTGGGTTTTTTGAATGTTTTTTATCTTTTTGAAAATGTTTTGAGGTTGTTTTTGGTATTTTTGAGATTTTGTAAATGTTTTGATTTTCAAGTTTTCCAATTTTTAGGTGTTTTCTGAGATTTTGACCAAAGAACTAACCTAAATACCTATCCTAGGGGCCTTGGGGGCTAATCAACATATTAGCCTTTCCTACGTTATACACGTAGAGACCACATAGTTTAACTGACGACTCAACCGATTTACAAATGAAGATATAAACATGATGAAATGCTAGTTTATTATGACAGATTCCCAGAGGAATGACCTAGATGTCTCGGGGGATGATCAAAGATCAACCTTGCCTATGTTCAAGGCTTAGAGACCCGTAGTTCGACTGATGACTCAACCAATTTTGACTTTTGACTTTTTGACCTTTTTTTGGATTTTGATATGATTTGGATGTTTTTCTTATTTTTGATGTTTTGATTTTTTGGGTTTTTTTCTTTTATGATGTATTTGGATTTTCTTATTTTAGGACCTCAAGAATGTATATGAATCCAATACCATGCAGGACATGCCCCTAGCATGATGTGATAGACTACTCTAATATAGGTAGGACAAACTGACCTTTTGAAGGGGCAAGTAGCTCTAGGAGGGATCATGATGCGGGTGCGGATAGAATGAAGGTGATGGAATGGATGGATGAATTATGCAGAGGAATTCATGGAGACTTGGATGAATGGAGAGTTCTTATTTACACATGGCGCCTATTTTCCAAGTTTTCACCACAGTACTTGCCCGAAGTGCCACCGAAGTGGTTTTCACTAGAGGACGATTATTTCTCTTTACCGTTTTAATCCTTTTTTTGATTTTTTTGATTTTTTGATCTTTTTAATTTTTTTGTTGTCACCAAGATGCCTGTTTGTGAGGTTTTCATCAAGGTGACCATTTTTTTAGGACTTTTTATGATTTTTTATGCATTTTCGATTCTATACCTTGGAAGATTTAGGCATAAAACTTTTTAAAATGGGAGCTATTCATGGGCTCCTACAGATGTTCCCCTTCGGGTGTTGATAACTGATATGCCCCTAACTTATAGCTTGTTGTGATGAAAAATGGACCCAACCAATTAGGCTCAAACTTTCCCTTGCTGTCTGGATTAGTCACGTTCTTCTTATTTTCCTTTAACACCAGTTTCCCGACCTGGAAGGTCCTGCTTCTGATTTTCTTGTTATAACTCTGCTTGAGTCAGTTTTGATACACTTGCAGATGGTTCAAGGCATTCAAATGTTGCTCATCCAGTGGCTATAGCTTGTTTGGTTGTGATATCTAGTACTCTTCATCCGTGATATCATTTTACAATGAGATTCTTAGTGATGGGAGCTTGATCTCAATGGGTAATATGGCTTTTGATCCATAGACTAGGGAAAATGGAGTGGAACCTGTGGGTGTGCGGATGCTAGTTTGATAGGCCCAGAGGGTAGGATTTAGTTGCAGATGCCTATCATGACCTACGTCATTGACTATTTTTTTAATGATTTTTAGAATAGTTTTATTGGTGGCTTCTACTTGGCCATTGCCTTGGGGATAGTATGGTGTGGAAAAGTGATGTTGGATTTTGAATTTCTCACATAGGTCACTGACATCCTAATTCTTGAATGGTGTCCCATTATCTAAGATAATGGCTTGTGGGACACCGTAGTGGTATATGGTGGGCCAATAGTACCGTGTTCTTAGCAATTTCTTGGACAAGGTCATACCACTCGAATGGGAATGACAAATGCCATTATGCACCTCAGTTAGAGCAGTCAAGGCCTACTCAGGGTTCAGACACCTTAACAAGGTTCCTTCTATGCTCCTACAATACAAGATATCTCCTAGGATCACAAAACGAGATGTTTTCTTGATGAAGGTTCTTTTTAGGATTGAAGTAAAATCAATGGGGAGGAATCCTATCCTTAGGTAGGTGTAGATGTCATGGTACTAGGGATCACTGGGACCAATGATTTCACATACAAATTCTAACTCTGGTACCTCAAATGCGGGTACGAGAAGCTACTCTACCAAGAATTCATGGTTTGGGACATTGCGAGGGATATCCAAGAGGGATCCGATCATTTCCATGGTGTCTACTACTCTGTTGTTTTCTCTTGGAATATGCTCAAATTTGATATCTATGAATGACTCCTTGAGGCTCTCCAACAGTTTTTGTAAGGAGTTAGTTTATCGTCCTTTGTTTGATACTCATCATTCACTTGATTTATTATAAGTTGTGAGTCCTCATATACCCTGAGAGCCATTATGTGCCATTGCACTACTATTCTTAGACCTATGGTCAAAGCCTTGTATTATACTATGTTGTTGGTGCAAGGAAATGCCAATTTGTAAGACCTAGGTATGCAATCCCCTATGGGGTAATGAAGAAGATCTCGGCTCCAGATCCATGTTGTGTGTGGGAGTTATCAAAGTAGAGCTTCCAATGGTCAGCTATGTTGAGGTTGAAAATGGACTCATCGAGAAACTCTGATATGAGCAGATTCTCTAAGTAGATGGGTGCTTCTGTAAGCTGGTTTGTGATTACCTGGCCTTTGATTTCCTTTCATTCTACATACTCAATGTAATATTTAGATAATATCATAACCCATTTATCTATTCTACCTATGAGCATTGATTTTGACAATAGGTACTTGAGAGGATCAATTTTGGTGATGAGCTTGATCTTGTGTGCCAACATGTAGTGTCTAAATTTTGCGAGGCAAATATTACCGCTAGACAGGCTTTCTCAATAAATGAGTAATTCAACTCATGCCCCACCATTGTAAGGCTAATGTAGTATATGGCCCTCTCCATTCCATTTTCATTGTGTTGTGCTAGGAGAGCACTGAGGGCTACTATTGTCACTGATATGTAGAGGATCAGGGGCTTTCTTGGAATCGGTGGCATGAGGACCGGGGGTGTGAGTAGATATTATTTTATTTTGTTGAAGGCTTGGTCACACTTCTCATCCCATTTATATACTACTCCTTTGTGAAGTAGGTGAGAATACGAGACTTTTTTGTCTGCTAGTTGTGCTATGAATCTGTGGATGGATTGAAGCCTGCCTTGGAGACCTCTCAACTGCTTCAATGTTTTGGGTGCCTCCATCTCGATGATTGCTTTTACCTTTCCAGGGTCTATTTTGATGCCCTCATTAACACTATGTATCCCAATAGTTTTCCTGACTGTACATCAAAGACACACTTCTTTGGATTTAAGCGAACCTTGTATTCCTCCAGCCTGTTGAAGATAGCACTCAATGTTGCTATGTGGTCTCTCTTTCTATATTTTTCTAATATATCATCAATGTAATCTTCCACAATTTTGTGGATCATGTCATGAAAGATTAACTTCATATCTCTCTGGTAGGTGGCTCCAGTTTTCTTTAAGCCAAACAACATCATATTCTAGCAGTATGTCCCCCCTGGACAAGTGAAAGTTTTTTTGTGTTGGTCTTCTTTGGCAATCATTATTTGGTTGTATCTAGAGAAATCGTCCATCAGTGAGAGCATCTCATGCCCAACAGTCATGCCTACAATCATGTCAATGTTGGCAATGGGAAATCATCTTTTGGACATGCTTTGTTGAGGTCTCTGAAATTTGTGCAGATTCGAATACCCCCAGTGGGATTTGAGACAGGCACCAAGTTAGATATCCACTTCAGGTAGGCGATTGGCCGTATAAACCTTGCATCTAGTAGCTTCTTTAATTCCATTTTGACTAGTAAAGCAATCTGGGGATGCATCTTTCTCAACTTTTGCTTTACCGGCTTAGCTTCAGAGTAGACTGCTAGATGGTGGACCACTATTTGGATCAAGTCCAGGCATATCAGCATATGTCCATGCAAAGTTAACCTTTCTTTCCCACTAGAAGGCGACTAAGAGCTCTTGTTCTTCTAATAGTAATGACTCTACATAAAAGGTAATGTGTGGAGTCTCCTCTATCCCCAAGTTTACTGGGTTGCATTTCTCAACCAACACTGTTGATTTCTCCTAATGTAAAGCAATGAGAGGAAGATTGAATCCCCCATCCTCAGGCACCTCAGAGAGGTTTTCACCGTCAGATGCATCATTTATTTTTACTGTTTTTGGGTCAAAAAGTGCCACAATGTGGTTTTCACTCAAGGACCTGGAGATTATTCTCAGTCTTTCACTTTTACGAATGAGGGATTCAATTGTCTCCTCGTAATATGCATGTGTGTCCAGTTCTATGATAAACCCTGCTTTATGATCACTGCATGAAATGTTATCCCTTAGTCCCATGAACTCTAAGAGCGCTTCATCATTTTTTAATGTCTCAAGAATTGGTGGTCCTTGCTGGTCATAATTGATGAGTTGGGGGTATACTAGTCTTATCTCATCAGTTTGGATTTCAGAATCAAAAGCTAGAGTGCTAATCATGAAGAGGTTAGAATCTTCAAACAATGCGGATATACCTCTCTCGGGTTCATCATCTTCACTACTGCATACATCAGTCATGTCAAAGTGAAGTTGTTTGAAGGAAAACCTATGGATAGTGGTAATCATTGGGATCAAACTGATGACCTAGGGGATAGTGTTGATACCTAAGGAGGTGCCCTATTCCTTCTAACCGGGGAGGCTTGGCCACGTATGACTACCCTAGGAGGAGTACAACCAAGGCCAAGATTTCTCATTCATTTCTCAATAATAATGGGTTCTAGAAGACCATTATCATTTTTCCCAATCTTCATGTTTCTATCATAACCCATGGTGAGCATCATTTGTAACCCTTTATTGCTATCATCCATAGGAAGATTGGTTGCAGGTCTATTGTCTTGATACAACATTTTGGATGGATCTTCTTCTACTACTTCCTGGCACAAGTCTCCCCAACTCCTAAAGCTGGAGGAGCCTACTGTGAATATTTGGGGCAAAGTATTAGTGGATGGTGGTTGGCCATGCGATCTGGGAGATTGTGGTAACTTTCCTACCACGAAGGAATTTTTAAGAATGGTGTAGTCCCCACACCCATTATCTTGGATTATGACTTTGATGTCGAATATGGCAAGAATGTCTGGTCTCTTTGTCACAGAAGTGGAGGCGAGAGTAGCTGGGTCCACATATGGTGTTGAGGGGCTTTCATCGTTTTTAGGCACTTAGGGGATCTTGTAATATTTTGCTTCTATATTTTTGCAATAGTAAAATGGTTATGGATCCTCGCGAACAGTGACTTCTTGGCCTTGATATGGGAATTTTACGCACTTGTGGAAGGTGGAAGTGATAGCTTGCATCCCATGAATCCATGGGTGCCCCAGGAGGATATTGTAAGGCAATTCTAGATTGAGGACTTGGCAAGTTGTTTCCATAAGGGTTGGTCCTACCTGAATAGGAAGTTTTATGGTGCCTTGAGACACCATTTCTTGATCGTCATATGCCCTGATAGTTATGCCTTTTCCCTTTTCAACAACATCCTTGGAGATTCACAAACTTTTTATTAATTTATGGGTGCATATGTTCAACCCTTATCCTCCATCCACCAAGACCCTTTTGATTTTATTTTTATGGGCGTACGCCTCCAAATGAAGCACACGGTTGTGAGATGGTTTTGTCAAAATATCTTGCTCTGAGAAAGTTAGGAGGTGAGGTTTGGTCAGGTGTGATACCATGGCTTGGAAATGGTCTATATCAAGATCCGTAGGGACCGAGGATGAGGCCAAGATTTTCTCTAGGATCTTTCTATGGGATGGAAAAAATTTAACAACTCCATGATAGAGATTTGTTCTGGGGTTCTTTTTAATTGGTCAAGGACATTGTAGCCATTGGGAACAGACCTTGGATTGGATGTGGATTCCCTATTTGGCTGGGATGATCCTACAATGGTGACCTTTCCATCTATTGTGGTGACTCCACAATCAACTTGAACTCCTTTGATGGTGATAACAATGCAATACTCATCTAGAGATGTGACGACATGTTTGTACACATGGTTCACATTCTTGAATGGTTCCTTTCCTTTGTCATTGTTATTGTTCCCTTTGTTGTTATGGTTTGGCATCGAATTCGTGTAGATCTTGAGATTTTGATTTTTGGATTTTTTTCTCAACATCTATGATCTTATCGTCTATCAGGTCTTGGATTAAATTCTTGAGCCTCATCCAATTGGCAGTTGTGTATCCCTTGATCTTGTGGAAATCATAGAGGTGGTTTTCATTGTACCATGGTGGTTTGACCAATGGCTCTTGATAGTTCTCGTATGTAGGAACCATGATGATTTTTTCATCCACCAATCTCTTCATGATGGATTCGACTGATTCCCCAAGGGCTGTGTACTTCCTCTTGGTGGAGTTCTTGTTCCGCTGTGGTGGTCCCCTTTGATCATTTGTGTTGATAACAGTTTGATTGTTTGGTTGTTGTACCACCGTGCTGACTTGTCGGTTAATCTAATTATTATTTTGGGGTTATTGTTGGGGTGGTGGTTGTGTGTTTTTCTAAGGTGTGATAATGACAACTTTGGCATCAACAACACCATCGTTGGTTACATTTCAGTTCTTCGCCCATGTGCGAGGTTTATCATTGTAGCTTGTGGATGGGAAAATTTCTTGATAAGATGGAGCTACTCCCTGTGAGATAAGGGCTCATTCAGTGTTGAGCGCCTTAGGGATTAGTTGATCATAGGTCGTTATACATTGCATTTTAAGATGAAAGGACAAGAGTTCGTTGAGGTTTGCAATGATTGTGCATACTTGTTCTTCAAGCATGGCCCACTTGCTCCTATTGGCCTTAGATCGCCACTTATGTAGAAATGAAGCAATTGACTCCCCCTTGGATTGTTTCAAGGCTGATAGTTCTTCGAGGCTTACATCCATGGGAGTGTTGAAATCATAGTTTTGGATGAATGCATCTATGATTTCCTAGAATTTCTTGATCCCTAAGAGATGGGAGAACTAGTCGATGGAAAGGCATGCCAAGCTTCGAGGGAATAGTCACATGAGGTATGTTTCATTGTAGGTGATTTCCATGTAGTGCACTTGAAATTCCCTATTGTGGTCTTTAGGGTTGCCCTTCCCACGATATTTATCAAATTTAGGGATCTTGAATCCCTTGGGGAAGGGCTTCATGATGATGGTCCTATCGAATGGGTAGGGGTATAGATTCTTTTGTGGCTCGGTTGTTTTCCTTGATTGGAGATCCAACACCTATTGTGAAAGGAGCTTGATTTGTGTTGTCACATCATCTTGTGGATCAAGGGGTGGCATAAAAGCTTTAGGAGGTGGTTCGGTTGTTGGAGGGATGGGTGGATTGGTGGATGGTGTTTGTGTGTTCTACTACGCCAAATATGCCTACAACTGTTGTTGTTCCAACAATGCTTGTTGTTGGTCCTGTTGTTGCTATGTTAGTAAGGCCTGTTGCTAGGCTTGTTATTGTTGAGCTGCTAATGCTTGTTGTTGGGCTACCAACGCTTGTTGTTGGGCTTGCAATTGGGTTTTGTCCTATTATTCTTGGTATTGCTTCAGTGCTTGCTGATATGCTTGTTGTTGGGCAGCTTGTTGCTAAGCAAGGTACTATGCTTCCATCTGTGCTTGTGCTTGTGCTTGCACTTGTTGGGTAGCTTGGGCAGCTTGTTGAGCTTGTTGTTATTGTAACATCACCTGGGCTTATGCCTATGCGGCTTGTTGCACTCGTTGAGCAGCTTGTGCAACTTGAGTGGCCTGCGTCGCTTGTGTGGCTTGTTGTTGTTGCAACAATGCTTGAGCTTACGCTGCTTGTTGTGCTTGTTATTGCAACAATGCTTGGGTTTGTGCTTGTTATGCAGCTTGAGAGGCTTGATTAGCTTGAGCAGCTTGTTGAGTAGCTTGGTACTATTGAAGCGCCTTTTGGTAAGCTTGGTGAGCTTGTAGTGCGACGTTATTGACTTGCCGTGTTTGGCTTTGGTGGTAGTGGTGGTGAATTTGGAATGGTTCCAGTTGTAGTGACAAGTGGTTGTGATATGTTTGGAGTAATGGTGGTAGTGAGCGGTTGAGATATGTTTGGTGTGATAGTGGTGGTTGGTATGATCGAGGTGACAGGCCCTTGAGAGATTGTGTTTTGATTTTTTAGGATTGACGTTGTTACTTGATTGGATACCATTTGTTGTTGCGATGTCGATGGTATGTTCAGAGGATTTGATGTGATGACTTGATGAGTGGAGACCTAGGTTGATGGATTGGTGTTAGGTAAAGGGTGATTTTTTTTTGTTTTCAATTGTAAAATCTTTGTTTATTTGTTTTCTTTGATTGACAATTTTTTTATTAGTATGTGCTGAAATATAATATAATCATATTTGATGAGTGTAGTATACTATAAAATTCTTATTATTTCAAGTAACAATAAGATGATTTTTCTGTGGCGTGTTTCCAATAATTTTACACAGGTTTTCTCTAAATAATTATAAGGATACGGCTCTCCTAGGAACAAGGGTATGGCAGGGGATGTCCTTAAAATTTACTCAGGACTTTCTTATGGAATCCTGCTCTGCAAACTTGGAATTCATATTAAGCTTCCTTAATGTGTAGTTGTTGGATGCTTGTTAGATGATTTAATTTTGTCCAATCTCTTAATGAATGCAATGGCAGGGCCATACTATCATGATTTAAAAGCAGATCTGCTACATTAATACTCAATGGTGTACAATTTTTATAAGATGATTTGTCATGTGTCTGTTGTTTTTGAAGTCAATGTATTCCCTTTACAAATATATGCATAAATACATTCAGATCTCAGAAACAAACCTCTAATGGGCATTAACATTCCTTTGGAATGAAACTCCTCTGAACTACAGAGAAATCAACTCCAAATTAAGCACACTCCTATTACTACATAATTACATTTCAAGAACTCAACATATACATGATGGAATCCATTATCCACTCATTATTCCAAATGTAGCATACATTCACCTAATTGAAAAGAAAACTAAGCACAAGGAAGGAACCACACAAATTAACTACTTTCACAGAATATTGTTTTGAAAGCTCTTTCCCAAGGTAAGAAAAAGCCCATTCTTCTGAATTTTCTACTTCCAACTCTCATTTGCCATGAAGTTGAACAAAGGAGAGCTTGATCTCCATTGTGGGGATTGAAATTGCCGATAGCTGCTGTATTGTTCCCACCAAATCATGAAGCTACTCTCCTTCAAGAAAATTTCTACAGAAATACTCTTGTCTCTGATCATACCCCAAATATAATTTTCAAACTCTTGGCTTTCTTGTAGTGAGGCATTCATGACTTGATGTTGGCTTTGCTCTGGCTGGAGACTTGTCAAAGCTTGAAAAGCCTCTTGTAAGCGAGCCCAGAAACAAGAGTCCAGAGTTAAGGATGCAAACTTTGTGCGTTCCTTTTTATCTCTACCAATGCGAGTTTGGTCTTTTTCTTTCATCCATTTCTCCAGAACTATGTGACGGTAGGGTCTCACACCAGGAGAGAGATAGCTTTTGTTGTCTTTCCGTGTACAATAGTAGTATTTGATGTCCAGAGGCTCTACAAGTCTTCTATATGCAGTGCCTGCGTTGATCCATTTGTTTTGAAAGCGGAAGTCACTGGGCAATACATGTTTCTCCTCCATTTCAATAATATCATCCCAGAATTTTCCTAAACTATCTCTAGCCAAATTTACATGAAACTCTGGCTTTTCACCCGGTTGTTTGAAAGAATCATAGTAGCCAGAGCCCTTCTTACAACTTCCTGTATACCATTCCACCTCTGCCATGTGACTTTGGCTCTTGCTCAAAGCCTCATTTAGTTTCTCAATGTTCTCATCTTGCTCTTTTTTCACCTCTCCAGCTTTCCTGAGTGCAAGAGATGCATGCAGATTCTGCTGAAAAGCATATATAAAAAAATCGTCAATCATGGAGGAAACAACATGAAGAGGAAAGAAAGCAGAGAACTAAGAGGTTAACAAAGCAATGTGAATAAATGTTAAACGGTAACAACTAATAAATTTTCCAAAGTATTGCTAGTAAGTATAAGTTGTGTTGCTTGAGTTAGTGAATACACATGGATTAGACACAACTCAACCTTATTAATGGTTGGAGGCAAGGCTATTGGTGAAATATTAGTCTATTACACCTAAGATTATGTACAATAACATTTACATATACACATCATTTTGACTTTGAGTTTGCGAAAACATAGAGACTAAATACAACCCAAACTTAATTTAGTGTCAAGATTCAAAGCATGCTTGAAGGGAAGGCTACTGATAAAAGAGTCTGGGAGGTAGCTTAAAGATTACACCAAATCACTTGGGAATCACCGCTCCTAGTCTTATGAAAAACATCAATAGAATCAGACTTGAGGAAGGCAGAATCTGCCCATACCTGCTCATGGTACCTCACTTCCTTTCTCTAGCTTGCCTTAATCTAAACCTTAACACAGAGTGAGCTGGAAGTGAAATGCTCACTTCTAATTTTTGATATTGCATATGCTTTTGCTTTTTTTTCGTGTGAAAATCAGCGTGATTTTATTCGCATTTTTTCAAGCTTTGGTAGACATGTATGAAAAATGTGGTAGCATAGACAAGGTAGTGAACTGTTTTAAAATGCTCCAAAGAAATGTCTCATGGCAACATCACCTCATGATAACCACATTTCTTTGAGGCATTTTTTCAACCATGTATAATTACAGTGCATTTTCAAACAGTTCACCAACCATGAGACCACATTTCATGATTTTTTTCAAACAGTTCACTACCTTGTTCATGCTATTGCTTATTATTACGCTGACAGATTTTTTCCACATCCATAGCTTGTTCAAAAGACTATTTTGGCTTTTAGCCATAGCAGAAAGAATGAACTGTTTGATAAAATGCTTCGGTACATGTATGGGTGTAGGCATAGACAGGAGAATGCCTCAAAGAAACGTGGTCCATCAAAATCCATAGCAATTTGCTTGTCACGGCATTCCATCGCCATGAGACCACATTTCTTTGAGGCATTTTTTTCAAACAGTTCATTGCCTTGTCTATATTAACTATTATATTTTGATAGATTTTTTCCAAAGCATCCATAGTTTGTTCGAAAAGCACTTGTTTTGGCTTCTAACCAGAACAACAAGGTAGTGAAATGTTTGATAAAATGCTTTGGTAGATATGTATGAAAAATGTGGTAGCATAGACAAGGCAGTGAACTGTTTGAAAAAATGCCTCAAAGAAATGTGGTCTCATGGAATGCCATGACAAGCAAATGCAATTGATAGCTGCTCCTAGTTATTAGTTATGTAATGTGAAATTGCATAACTGTTTAAGTTGACGACTTTGTAAAAATATATTGTAATTGAAATTTTGTCATTTATCAGCATCTAGTTATTAGTTTATGCAATGTGAAGTAATGCTTTGAGTTTGAAAGATGCAATGCAATGTAATCAATATGAATAATAAACTACAAAAATCTAGTTTTTACAATTCATTAGTTAAACTCTTTACTTTATTTGCTCTCTATATCTCTATGCTATGGAAATGCCTTTCAATTTCAAGAAAATTGTTTTTCTCTTGTTCTACAATTTTTTACCATTTTTTTTAAATCCGATTTTTTCAAAAAATCTTATACTTTTGGTTTGCCGATTTTTTCCCCAAAAAATTTTTGCTACTATGGTTTTTGCACTGCAAAGCATGAAGTGTGCGACTATGATACGTACAAAAGAAAACAGAAATAATGTGATTACCTGAGCTCCAACACCCATTGCTTCCAATTCCAGTGCTATTCCTATCTCGAAGGGGTCCGTGGCAAAATTTGCGATTGGCGTTGCATTTAGCAAGTTTTTAGTGATATCTTCCAACATTTGGCCATAACCAGTGTGATCTGAAGCACAGGTGACTGCAAGTTGATCAGAAGGCATTCCTTGCATGGTGAAATGCAGCATTTTCAGGACAGCTTCAGAGTTATCAATACAAGCTGCACCTTGGCTTGAACAAAACATATATGTACCAAAGGGTCTATATGGGCTTCTTTGACCAGATTCTCCTGGGTAACTATTTGCTATTGTAGATGTGCACTGTAGGACTTTCTCAAGAAGATTTTTGCAAGCCTCTGGTATAGAAAGATGTGTTACAGCAACATAGTCAATGCCCATCATGCTCCCCCAATGAGGCACAATTGCATTCAGAGGCTCGGCAATTGATTCAAATGGTGCAAGGAGCATCCTAGGAACAATATCGTACTTGGAGACAACATGGCAAAACTTTCCAGACCAATCTTCACGCCCAATTGCTTCCCCAAGAATATCATTTCCCACCAAAGGAGAACCAAATGTAATGCAAAAATAAGATATGTTTCTTGCCTTCTTTTGCAGAAACCAGAGTGCGGCCAGGGTTGCAACTGCACCTCCAATGGAATGGCCCACAAATATAATGGCTTGTGCCTTTAAACCTTGTATCTGATAGAACAAACAAATAAACGGGCATTAGTTATATTTACAGACTTAGATCTCTACCGAATGAAGTAAGACGAGTGTGCAATCTGGTTGTCAACAATGCTAGATATTTGTTCAGTGCATGTGATTGACTGGTAAAGCTGGAACACAAACATGATGAAGACCCATTTCATATCTGTAAATCCACTGCAGTAATCAATCCCACAAGAAAGGAGCCCAAAGATTTGAGGGTTCTGCTGTAAACCCTCATTGCCAAACCAGAACAAAATATTGGTTGATATTACCTAAGAATTAAGCATATGGAACTAGAAATTTGCAAATAGTGGAGGCATAACAACATGCTACTGAAATACAAGCATTACGACACAACAATATGGAGCTACTGAAGCAAACAAATATTGTGGGCGCTTTTCACCAGGGTTTAAACCTGGATGTTCTGCATTATGATGCATGTTTCAACAGCCCAGTCAAAAGAAAATTTGGCTCACTTCACTTGCAATTACATTTAGAAAAGAGAATTATTTTTCCTTATCTTTACCAACAAATACTTCTTGTTTAGTTGAAAGAAATTCAAGTTAATAAATGTGCTAAATGCCTCTGTAAAAGTTAAAAACTTTTGAAAATTTGGCTCACTTCACTTGCAATTACATTTAAAAAAGAGAATTATTTTTCCTTATCTTTACCAACAAATACTTCTTGTTTAGTTGAAAGAAATTCAAGTTAATAAATGTGCTAAATGCCTCTGTAAAAGTTAAAAACTTGTGATTGCATTAATTTTCTGGATTGAAAGATCTTAGTTGGTGGTTAGAGGAGAACTGTATTTGGGGAATGCAATGACAGGGATCCCACATCACAGAACAACTTTTTAATAAGAAACAAAGAGCCTATTTACCTTGTTTTTTAAATCTGGACTTTCCAGAATACGCAGGAATCGGTTGAAAGCTCCCTTGTGAACAAGAGCCGGCCGCTTATCATCATTACCCTTCAGGCAGACAGAGAAGATTTTCTCATTCTGGATACTGTATTCTCCATATCTACTGCCCGTGTCCATGAAATCTTCTTTAGAAAATGAAGGGAAGGTCACATATGCTACACCTTCATCTTCTTTCAGAGAAAATTCTACGCCATTTTGAGAAACATTACAGATCTCCTCCCAAGCCTTGTGCAGGATCCCGCAGGAAGTAAGAAAAGTTGCTTGTTCCCGACCAACACTGAACCTATAACAACAATTCTTCAAATTAGCATTCATGTGGGCATTATAAAAATCAATTCTTATCTTGTTAAAAACCCTTAAATTAAGAAAAGAAAGATCAAAATCTATTAAAAAATAAATGCTTTCTGGTAAACCCCACTTATATTTTCAAAAAGAAAGTTCAGATTTCTAATGTTTTCTGAGAACCCAGCAATTCTAATTGTTTTCCACCAAGGTCGTCCCTAACCTCCATTAAATCTACTTTCATGATGCCTACCAATCCCTTAACACTCAATTAACAACAGAATCGCATCATACTTACCGTGGTGTGGTCCGCAAATCGAAATCCATAGTTTGAAAACTGCCGCTTGCTTGCTTTCTAAGCTATTATCAGAAGTGGTAGTGGTATTTACAAAAATAGAAGTTCTGGTTTTATAGAGGGTATGGAAGAATAGTCTCAAATACAAGGAAAGGGGAAAGAAGAGGGAAATGAGCAGCCTCGAAGCATCAGGGTAGTAAGCCGGGAAGGAGGAGGGAAATGGCGCTGCCATTGTTATGTCAAATCACTGAACCGTCTGATACGCAGCTTTTGAATATTCTTATTAAACTTTCTATTAATTGTATTAATGATATACAGACTTTGATTATTCCATGGATTATCGACATTGTTATGGAATTTAATCAAAAGTCAAAGATATTAAAAATAAAGTCTGAAGTCCTTCGAACCTTCCCCAAAGAAGCTGATTGGTTATGTGTTACATCATGGTCTTTGATAATTTATTTGTCGTTGCTATTGCAAGTACCTAGTGAGTGCTTATGTTTTTAATAATAATCATTTTTAATGAATGAATAAGTAAAAAATAATAATAATAATAATTAAAAAGATAATAGTGTATAATTTATAAAAGAATAAAAGTTGAAATAGAGTCTAACACAAAGGGAAAAATAAAGACTAAATCTAAAAACATGTGAAGACCAGCAACTATTTGGATAAGATCAAATTTTAAATGTTCTCCACAAAATGATAATGTTGAAATTTAGAGTTTGATTCTTATCAACATTATCAAAATCACGAATAGAAATATTATCATTTTTTATGAGATTCTTATCTACACCAAGCTTATCTAGAAGATCAATGCTATAAACATTAAGACGTAATTCATTGTCAATAAGAGTACATCTAAACATTTTGAATCTGTTGTAATGTAATTATTTTCTGACTTTTTTTTAGGATTTTTTAATGCCTTCTTCCATATAATTATTCTTTTACTTTGATTCAATATAAAAAAATTAAACCCAAACAATATTAAATATTTAAAAGTTTATATTTACATTATTTATTTCATTTTATTTATTTAAGTTTTAATAAAGTGTGTATGTGTGTGTATATATATATATAGTTTTGTATTTTATCTTTCTCTTTCTAAAATTACTATTAGTATTCTAACATTATTTTATTTTATTTTATATTTTTATTTTTAAATTAGTAAATATTATATGCATATATAATTTTGTAATAGTCCCTATTTTTTTGTCTTTATATTTAAACTAGAATGTCCACCTTTAGAAAAAACTATGTAAAAGATGTTAAGAGATATCATTCTTAAGATGATTATTAAATTAGCATACCTATCTTTAGAAAAATCTATATAAAAGATGTCAAGATATATCATTCTTCAAGTTTGTGTTTCACTCAAATTACAAATGTTGTCAAAATTAGTCACCTTTTGAATGATATCTTAGGGTCTTTTAAATAGATTATTCTAAAGATAGCTATGTTAACATCTATAGTCATCAAAATTTCTCATACTTAATTTTTCTATAGATGGGGTATGCAAGCATCTACAATTGCAAAATATAAAATAAATAACAATTAATATTTAACAAAATTTATGATACCTATAAAATTGGCGATATGCCTAATAAATGCCTAGACCCACAGTTATTCCTTAAGGGCTTATTCTTAGAATATGCAAGATAGACATGATATACACTAAGATAGCATATAGAGAGACCTTGATTAATGCCATCATATTCATTAGTGATAACTATTTCCCTTTCTAAGAGCAAAGCTTACTTCGGATTTCGTCCACCATCACCTTTCATTCAATTCTAAAACTTCTAATCTAGAAGGAGAAAGCCTAGGTATGTACTTGAAAAATTATTGACAACAAAACTAAAACTCCTTAAAATGTTAAGTGGATCTAAACAATGTTCCTTCAAAAAGAATATCCCAAACTTGTGAGGGTTGATCTTTTGACTCACTTCTCAAGCCAACCCAAAATATTCTTGAACATGAGAACCTCTCTTTAACATACATATTTATATAATATTAAATAAGTAATTAATGTAAAAGTAATATATTACATAGTAATATCTTTATAAAATATGCATTATATAAGAGTATTATTACTTACATATATCTATCATGTATATAATATGTAAGGAATATTACTTTTATACATATATAAACATTATATAAGAATTGTATATATGGATATATTTGTAAGAGTTTTTTTTACTTTAAAATTATTTAATATTATTTACATTGCTTTGAAGATAATTTTATATATTTATAAGAGACAATAAATTTAAAAAGGGTCTCACTCATTTTGTAAAGAGAAAAATAGAGATCTCGTCAAATCATAGAATAATACATTATTAAAGGAAGGTTCATGGATGGTTTTCATAGTTTGTTGAAGCTCATTGGATTCAAGTCACCTTGATTGGATCAATGTGGTGTGTGTTAAGTATTAGTTATTTGTGATTGTTTATATTTATTTTTATAGTTGATAGTTTATAGTTGGTGTGTTGTTAGGTTTGCATTAGTTTCATGGTTGTAGATTGGACTGTGTTTCTCAATCCCTCTCTATAAAAAGATAATAGTATATAATTTATAAAAGAATAAAATTCTAAACAGAGTCCATAAAGAGAAAATTAATCAATTTTGTGTTTCACTCATTACAAATGTAGTCAAAATTAGTCAGAATGATATCTTAGGATCTTTTAAATAAATTGTTCTAAAGATAGGTATGTTAGCATCTATAGTCATCAAAAATTCTCATACTTAATTTTTCTATAGATGGGGTATGCAAGCATCTGCAATTGCAAAATGTAAAATAAATAACTATTTAATAATCAACAAAATTTATGATACCTATAAAATTGGTAATATGCCTAATAAATGCCTAGACCCGCACCTATTCCTTAGGGACTTGTTCTTAGAATTTGAAAGATAGACATGATATACACTAAGATAATATATAGAGAGACCATGATTATTGTCATCCTACTCATTGGTGATAACTATTTCCCTTTCTAGAGAAAAGCTTACTTTGATTTAAGATCCACCATCACCTTTCATTCTACATTAGAGGACTTCTAATCTAGAAGGGGAAAGTCTAGGTATGTACTTGAAAAATTGTTGACAACAAACCCAAAACTCCTTTAAATGTTAAGTGGGTCTAGACAATGTTCCTTCAAAAAGAATATCCCAAACTTGAAAGGGTTGATCTTTTGACTCGCTTCTCAAACCAACCCAAAACCTTCTTGAACACGAGAACCTCTCTTTAACATACATATTTATATAATATTAAATAAGTAACTAATATAAAAGTAATATATTGTATAGTAATATCATCTTTATAAAATATAAATTATATAAGAGTATTATTACTTATATGCATTGTGTATATGTAAGTAATTACTTTTATACATATATAAACATTATATAAGAATTAATTAGATGGATATATTTAAATTAAAAGTTTTTTTTTGCTTTACACTTATTTAAAAATTATTTTATATTATTTACATTGCTTTGAAGATCATTTTCTATATTTATAAGAGACCTGGTAAACTTAGAAGGGGTTCTCATTCTTTTTGTAAAAAGAAAAATAGATATTGTTGGTATGTGGTGACTAATCATGCTATACTGTACACCTGGCATGTATCCTCGCTAGGGTCCAGGGTCGGGCCAAGCCCCGGGCGAGCGTTCAGGGGCAAAAAACCCCCGAAAAGTGGGGGTTTAGGGGTGGCAACCCTTGAGAAAAACAAAATCCCATTTTTTGTGTCGTCACTGAAAAAAAAAACAACTTTGTATAACCCTAATTCTGGAAGCTTCTAAAAAGCTTGTTATAAGGGGTTGGGATGGGAGTTACAGTATGTAGAGAAAAGGAGATTATTCGCAAGATTGTAATACGTTTTGCACTGGATAATAAAAATCATTGGATGGCTATGGTTTTGTGGATGTAGCCCCCAGATTGGGTGAACCAGGTTAAATTCTCTGTATTGCCTTGTTTCTACTATAATTTTCTGTGTGTTTTATTTCTCTGTTTTATTGATCAAATATGCATTTAATTGTTAGAAATTTGTCTTCTAACCCTAACAAGTGGTATCACAGCCAGGTTGTGTTTGATTATCGTCTATAGAAAAGTCTCACAGTTAAGTGGGAATCTCACAGCTAAGTGGGAGCAATGGTGGATGAGGGTAACTTGAAGGTAAATAAATTCAATGGGTTGAACTATCAGTTATGGAAGATGCAAATGGAGGATTATCTCTATTAGAAGGATTTATAGAGGCCATTGGAAGGAATAGCCAAGAAACCAGAAACAATGAATGATGAGGAATGGAAATTTTTGGATAGAAAGGCATTGGGAGCCATTCGTTTATGCCTGGCACAATCGGTGGCATTCAATATTACAACAGCAAAGACAACTCAAGAGTTGATGGAAACCCTTGCGAAGTTATATGAAAAGCCTTCCACTTCGAATAAGGTATTTCCTATGAAGCATTTATTTAATATGAAAATGGTAGAAGGTGGGTCAGTTGTTGATCATTTAAATGAGTTTAATATAGTTACTAGTTAATTAACTTATGTAAATGTAAACTTTGATGAAGAAGTTAGGGCTCTTTTGATTTTGTGTTATTTTCCAGAAAGTTGAAATAGCTTGGTAATGGTTGTTAGCAATTTTGTTTCTAGTTCGAATACATTGAAATTTGATGATGTTGTTGGCGTTATTTTGAGTGAGGAAATTTGTAGGAAAAGCTCAGGTGGAACATCCACATCTGGTAGTGTTTTGAATGCAAAAAGCAAGGGCAGAACAAAGGAGAGAGGAAACAATTCTAGAAGTCGTGGGAAGTCACGAGGAAAATCAAAGGACAAAAGGTCCCAATCTAGAGACAAGAGGGATTGTTGGTACTATGGTAAGCTGGGGCATTTAAAAAAAGATTGTTGGTCTCAAAAAAATAAAGAAGGGGACAAAAAGGAAGGCAATAAAGAGGAAAATGTGGTAAGTAATAAATTTGATGAGGATATTTTGATTCTTTCCCTTGATAATGCTGATGATTCTCGGGTGTTAGATTCAGTGGCTTCAATTCATACTATGCCTCATAGAAGTTATTTTCTTGATTATGTCCAAGGGGATTTTGGGCTAGTTTATTTGGGAGATAACGAACCCTATCAGATTGTTGGAAAGGGAAGAATAAAGATTAAGTTGCAGAATGGGAATCATTGGCTACTGCATGAGATAAGGCACATTCCAAAGTTAAAAAAAAAAAATCAGCAGGGCAACTAGATGATGAAGGTTGTGTTGTTACATTTAGTGATAAAAATTGGAAGGTTACAAAAGGTGCCTTAGTGGTAGAAAAAGGTGTGAAAGTAGGCACCTTATATCTTTGTGCAAATCATACTATTCATTCTACTTTAGCTATTGTTGATAAAAAATAATGTTTAAGAACAGTTGTTGTAGTTCAATAGGCAGAAAATCAAATAGTTGTTGTGGATTCTAAATCAACAGTATGGCATAATAGACTTGGGCATATGAGTGCAAAAGGTATGAAAGTACTTCATTCAAAGAATTTTTTACCAGGTTTGAAATGTGTTAATATGGATTTTTGTGAAAGTTGTGTGTATGGCAAACAAAAGAGAGTTAGTTTTCTCAAGGATGGGAAGTAAAAGAAAGATGAGAAATTGGAGCTTGTGCATACGGATGTATGGGGACCAGCTCAAGTATCTTCTCTCATTGGATCTCAGTATTATGTCACTTTTATTGATGATGCAACAAGGAAGGTATGGATTTATTTCCTTAGGAAAAAAATTGATGTATTTGAAACTTTTAAGAAATGGAGAAACTTGGTTGAGAATGAGACAGGTAAAAATTTAAAATGTCATAGATCTAATAATGGTGGTGAGTATTGCAGAAAAGAGTTTGAAGATTATTGTTCCTCTAATGGTATTCGTAGGCAGAAAATGGTTTCAAGGGCTCCATAGGAAAATGGAGTGGCTGAGCATATGAACAAAACAATAATGGAGTGTGCATAGACTATGAGATTACATGTTGGGTTGCCTTTAAACATGTGGGCAGAGGTTGTAAACACTATTTTTTATTTAATCAATAAAGGTTCCTCTAATCCTTTGGGTTGTGGTATTCTAAAGGAAGCATGGACAAGTAAGAAAGCGAGTTATTCTTTTCTCAAGACCTTCGGTTGTGAAGCATTTGCACATATAGATTCTGAAAATAGAACCAAGCTTGATGCAAAATCAAAGAAATGTATATTTGTTGGATATGGCATTGATGAATTTGGTTATAGGCTTTGGGATTTTGAAAATCAAAAAATTGTGAGAAGAAGGGATGTCATATTCAATGAGAAAGTGTTGTACAAAGATCAGTTGTAGCAACATGAGAAGAAAGAAAATTATTATGTAGTGTTGGATGATACACCAAACAACAATGTTCTAGTAGCTCCTCATGCTCTGCAACAACAACAACAAATACCAAAAATTCCAGTGAATGTTAGATGATCTTCAAGGATAAGTAGACCTCCAGAAATATTTTCTCTCTTTGTATTCTATTTTATTAACTGATCTTGGTGAACCAGAATGTTATGATGAAGCTATGCAGGTGGATACCAAGGTTTAGTGGGAGCATTGAGTGGAAGAAGAAATGGACTCCTTGCTGGAAAATCAGACTTGGGAATTATGCAAGTTGTGTGTAGGTAAAAAGGATTTACCAAACAAATGGATTTATAGGTCGAAAGAGGAGAATGGAGGTAAGAAAATATTTAAATCCAGATTAGTTGTAAAGGGATTTGCACAAAAAAAGGGTATTGATTTTGACGAAATCTTTTCTCCTATTGTTAAAATGACTTCTATTCATATTGTTTTAAGTATTGTGGCTGCTAAAGATTTACATTTAGAACAACTTGATGTTAAAACAGCCTCTCTCCATGGTGATTTAGAACAGGAAATATATATGGAACAACCACAAGGATTTTTTTGATGTGTTTTTTATGCACTTCTCAACACAGACCATGCATAGATGCATCACCTCTCTTGAAAGACAATCTTCCACAATCAAATTGCAGAACACTATCCCAAGGTCTCTAATGTCAGGTCTTGATAGTGCTTGGAATATCTCAGTTGATTTATGTGATTTGCTAGAATCACAAGGCAGACTTAGATATGAGTTACAAAGTGTGGGAAGTTGGGCCTGCAAATGCAGTTTTTAAGTGCTAGAAGTGAATGAATAGTGGTTGCCCACTCAAAATAGCAAGCTAAAACCCACCAAATTCATCTAATTTAGCTTCATGGTGATGCTTGAGATCCTACTCTAAGCAAGGACTAAAAGAAATAGCAAAAGGAGAAGGGTTAAGAAAGTTGTTCTAATCCTAAGCTACAAATGAATAGTAATAATGGTGGTTGCTACAATAGACAAACTCCCTAAACCAGGTTTTGTTTGGCCAAGAGGAACCTATAGTTACACAAAACTAGTGTAATCTTCTAAGGACTATAGATTTTCATATTGCACATGCACATCATGCACATGCGATTGAACTAAGTTGCAACATTGAAATCAAGAAGCCCAGGCTAACTTTACACAACAGTTTGTCATCAACAAGTGCTAAAAGTATGGGCTGAAAGTTCATCAAATACCATAATAGCAATTTCCATTATCACTTCCATTCAAGAATCTACAACTAAACTAAAAAGGGAAGTAGAACCGTGCATGCAAAATGAGAAAAATCAAAGAGAACATCCATAAAATCATGCAATGTTGTCTTTTATTGCTGCAAAAAAAATTTACAACAGCTCTCCAAACCCTTACAAATGAGGGGCAAGCCCCTATTTATAGTTTTCCAAGGCCCAAATAAATGGCTAGGATTGAATTACTTCGAATGGCCCAGATTTTTTTACATTAGGGTTTCACGTACCCCCCATTATCCAGTAATTTAAAATACATCTTTTGTCTTTTCCCTATTTTGTCCTGTAGTGGCTAGTCACTGTAGCAATTTTGTCATTTGGTTGATTGCCCTTTTCACTGTAGTAGAAACTACCTGAAAGCTACCCTTTGCTTGATGTGTTCACAAACATTTTCCATTGGATCAAATGGGCCCGTCGATGACTAGCATCAATGGATTGGTTGCCCCTGATTCGGGGGATAGGTCATCGTCATCTGGTGAAAAGTAGGATAGCTCCCTCATGCCTTCTTCAAGGCCACCCCCTTACATTTTTTTCATTGACTCCCTTGGCACAGGCCTTCTTCTAACACTGACCCTATTGGTGGGTGCTAGGGGGAGAGGCGAACATGAAATGAAAGGTGACAGGAGTTATGCGCATTCCTTGTTCAGCTTTCTCAAAGGGTCTCCCCAACGGACTCGTGGTAGGCTCCTTGAATCCTGCATACATGAAGTGTCGTAAGTGCTTTCATACACAAATTAAGACAAACGTTAGTCAAATCCTACAAACTCCTTGTTAGATCCATCCTTGCATCATCAAAAGATCATAATATTCATATTTGGAGCTCATTTGGACCATAAACCTTAATGTGGGCCCAAGGGGGCGACCAGTGAACGGGGGACAACAAACCGGAAGGGAAGTTCCCTGACCTCACAAAACTTAGTAAAACCAAGATTTTTCAATTATAGCGCATGGGAAAAAGGGGAAGAAAGAGCACCAAGAAAAACTTCCTCAAGATTTGACTTATTTGAAAAAAGCAGAAGCTTGGAAGGGGAAATTTGAAGGGTCACTACCCTTTTGAAATGACAACGGGCACACAACGGCCTGGAAGGAAAGTCCTAGATGGCGATGGAGGGGTGGAGTCCCGAAAATGGCCATGGAGAGGCGAAGTTCCAGAAACGAGCACGATGGGGCCAGGTTCTGGAGGTCAGGTTGCTGAAGGCCGGCGAATTTTCAAAATGGCTATGGAGGGATGGAGTCCCGAAAACAACCATGGAGGGTCCGAGTTCCAAAGTTCAGGTTGCCAGGGTCTGGCGGATGTTCAAAATGGCCACGGAGGGGCCGGGTTCCAGAGGCCGAGTCGCCAAGGGCCAGTAGATGTTCAGAACAGCCGTAGAGGGATGGAGTCCCAGAAACAGCCATAGAAGGGCCAAGTTCCGGAGGCCAAGTCTTCAGGGGCTGGTTGATGTTCAAACTGGCCATGGAGGGGTGGAGCCCCGGAAACAACCATGGAGGGGCCGGGTTCTGGAGGTCAGGTCACGCGAGGCCCGACAGATGTTCAAAACGGCCACAGAGGGGTGGAGTCCCAAAGATGGCCACAGAGGGGTCGGGTTCCAGAGGCCGGGTCATCAAGGGCTGGAAAATGTTCAAAACGGTTGTGAAGGGATGAAGTCCCAGAAACAACCACAGAGGGGACGGGTTCCGGAGGTTGGGTCGTCAAGGGCTGACGGATGTTCAAAACAACTGAGGGATGGAGTTTCAGAAATGGCCACGGAGGGGCTGGGTTCCAGAGGCCGGGTCGCTAGGGGCCGACGGATGTTCAAAATAGCCACAAAGGGATGAAGTCCCGTAAACGGCCATGGAGGGGCCAGGTTCTGGAGGCCAGGTCGCCGAAGGCCGATAGATGTTCAAAATGGTTAAGGGACGAAGTCCTAGAAACAACCATGGAGGGACCAGGTTTCGGAGGCTGGGTCATCGAGGGACGATGGATGTTCAAAATGGCCATGGAGGGACAGAGTCCTGGAAATGACCACAAAGGGGCTGGGTTCCAGAGGCGGGGTCGTCGGGGGCCAGCGGATGTTCAAAACGGCCACGGAGGGACCGGGTCCCAGAATGAAATTTTTGCAACTTCCTGAAACTTATTGAAACCTTGGAAGCTCACTTAAGCTCCACAAAAACATCCCAAATCCATAAGAAACTTGTCCCCAAAGTCAAAAATAAAGGAAAAAGTGAATCGAGCAAGTAGGGAAATTCGACCAAGGAAATCCAGTAGGGCGGGTCTGGAGGACCCGAAGGACTCAAAAATTTTGTGTGGTGAAACATGGTTGACTTGAAATGATACTATGAGGCTCATTGACCATTTTAGATGCCAAAATTTGTGGCACGCAAAATGAGGCAATGACACAAAATGACTCGACAAGACAACAGGAAGAGATGGTCCCCATTCTGAATGGGGCATGTGTGCAAAACATGCACAACAAATGGTGACTCACTGGGAAAATGCTCCAGAGCATTTTGATGACAAATTAGAGTCACGAACACAAAATATTTAGTTCTGACCTTCACGCTAGGGAAAACAAACCAAACACTCAACCAAAGGATCAAAACCACTAGCCAATCCAACCTTTAGTATGCTGAAAATCCAAGTGTGTGCAATTGCATTAATTCCCACCCTTCAATTGCTACAGGAACCCAAGCTCTGTCAAGTTAAGCTACGTAGTTTATTCTAACTCCAAAAGCATTTTGGACATTGCCTCCCTGCCAGTCAGGCGTCCATAGCCCCGATGAAGTTGTCATTGTGATTCTCCCGAACATTGCTCTACTACCGGTTGGGCATCCATAGCCATAGTAGAGTTGCTCAGATACCCCTGAAAAGCTGAATTTCTTTTCTTTTGATTTTCAATATTTTTCTTTCTTTCTTTTGTTTGCTTTCTTTTGCTTTTCAATTTTGAACTCCTTTTATTTCAACCCACAAGTATTGAACCTCGTGCTCAGGGCTGAGAATCACAGTGGTGTTGAAGCAGAATTTTAGATTTTTCACTTAACTAGACTTCACAAAGGACCAACAACAACTATCAGATTCTTAAGATGTGAGAAATATAAGATTCCAGAATACATCAGAATCAGACCAACCAATGACTTATCCTCTTTGAATCAAACACCTAGATCACTTGACAATAACAGAAGATCCTCACCATCCACTCTGAAAACTTGATTAGAGTTTGACAAAGAAATATGTAGAACAACCCCAGGCGATAAGTATGGTTGTTGTGCGTACAGATGTGGCCAGCTAAAAGTAGAGGGATCCTGAGCAAAACAACAGCAAAGCAACAACAAAATGGAAGCAAAGCGAATACCAAAACTAACCAAAGTAGGACAATGAAAGCAAACAATAAAGAAACTACTCTAAAGAATGCAACCTACAACAAACCAACTAACCTAAGGAAAATAGGAAAGCAGAGTATTTACAGGAAACCTATACTACTCAAAATGGGTTATGTACAAAGATATTTACAAAGCACTATGTTCAGGCAAGGCAAGCTGACATTAACGTTCATTGGATTTCATAGTGCATGCACAAGAAAATGGGGAATTGTTACAGTTCTTAACCATGCATATTTATCCTTATATTCAGAAAAAGGATGTTTATCATTGCAGCATTCAAATTCAATCACATCATCATGTAAAATTAGCAATTGAGGTGATTCGTTGAACCCATGGTTAATCCATAAACATGTTTTCCTTCCCTCATTACCATAATCAAATGAAACATGCAACTGCGAAAATTAAAAGGAGTAAGGAAGGATAGAACCTGGATGTTGTCATGAAAAGGTGGCATTGTTTGGCAGTCGAGAACAAGAACTGCATTGTCAATAGGTGCATCGGCAGCCTCAAGTAGGCACAATTGAGGGTGTAACACTTCAGACATTAAGCTTGCATAAGGCTAGGAGAAGAGGGAAGCAAGCACCCCTTTCAATCTTCGTGTGGGATCGACAACCCCTATCAGTTGTTCTTCAAGGAAGTATAGCTCATCTCGTTGATCTTCTGCAAACCTGATGTCCACTTGATTGATGTCCTCAAATGGCAGTATGTTGTTCCATCTCCTTCTGCAAGTATCAAACTCCTTTTTTTGATGTTCAATGTCATGGGATGATGGCATGCACGGATCTTTCCTATTACAGCTCCCTAAATATGAAGGAGGATCAGCAATGGTCATGGTGGAAGGACTTCTAGTTGCGTCTTGTAGTTGGTCAATTTTTTTATACTTGTTTGAAGCCATCAAAACACCCCCACCTTTCTCTTCTTCCCTTTGTTATTCATGCATCTCATCATGATGTTCAGTCATTTCTTCTTGGTCACCATTGTTGTAGACAAAGAAGGAACCCCTCTCCCAATCCAGAAACTCTAGTGCATCACCGTTCAGAGGCTCAAGGAGTATGTATTCATTGCTACCATCTTCTGGGATGTGCTCTTCCTTGACATGAGCATACCTCCATAGTACAGTTCCTAATGGAAAGAAATCATCAATTGACAACACCTCATCAAGGGGACCAAAGTCTACTACACAATTTCCCTCCAAGGGCTCGGCATAAAGCCTATCATCCATGGTGTGCAAATGCTCTTCAAGAGGAAGAAATTCTTGATGACTGGTGGACAACATTCTTGTTTGATCTAATTCATTGCTCAAAAGTCTGAGACTGTATTGTTGACCTTCTTCTATTGTTGTCCCAACACCCTCTTGAGGACTACCTTCAACTAATTTGTCACTTGGCTCAGGCTCTTGATCTTCACGTCCCATCCTTGAAGAAACTGCAGGAAGTGGTGTGTTTGGATGCCTTGCTTGTTCTTTGACTTGCTTGATGACTTTTTGGCATAGTCCACATGTGAACTCCAAGTGCGATGAATCATGAAGTCTGAACCAATTTTGCAGTAGTAGCACCTCCAAATCCACTTGGCATTTCAGCTCCGACCAATCCTTTGCTAATCTGGAGACGAGCTGGTCATATCTTTTTGCTACTGGGTTCTCATCATCACCCCAGAAGGAGGTTGGATAGTGAACAAACGTGACCTGTAGTTGTTCCTAGCCCTCCAAATCTTCATTTTCAGATTCTTGATCGCTGTCATTTATGAAGGAGATGTCTTCTAGTCTGATTTCACTTATGTCTTCGTCATCATTTTCTATTTTTGCAAGGTTGTCATCCGTTTCCTCTTTCCGATTTTCATCATCTGAGTTGGTTGTCCTAACATCCACGGCTACAAACTTCATTGGTTCATCGTTACCTACCAATTTCTCTTCTTCTGGAGTGGAGGACTGCCTTTGATTGGTGGAGGGAAGGCCTTCTAAATTAGTTTCAATCAGATTTTCACCAAGGCACCTTGTTGTCCTAGTGAAATTTGCTTCTTCCTCCTAGTTTTCAACTTCAATGTCTATTGCTCCAACATCAACTTGTATCAAATTTCTTGGTTCATCCTTACTTTGTTGTCCTCCGGATGTTGACAACTCTTCTGCCTCATGGGATAAATTCTCTTCATTAGGAGTTGGCTGCTCCAGCTTGTCTGAACAACCCTTGGCTTGAGCGATGATGTTTGTGCATGACGAGCAAGTGAATTTAGAGTGGGGTGCATTGTGAAATCTACACCAACTAGACATCAATATTTCCTCCAATCTTGGTCCATCTTTTATGCCCAAACATTCTTGGACCAGCTCCTTGAACGCCTTGGCTGCCATGGTTTGCAATTCTTCCTATGGGTATACGGGGGCCAAGGGCTGGTATATTTCCCAAAAGGGAATTTCTCCTTGCAAGACTCTTTCAACTCTCTCCAAGAATTCTAGACACCCCAATTTGTTGTGTCTGTGAGTGCAATGAATCCTACACTTGTCCACTAATGTGAATTGTTGCAATGGATTCTTCAATCTCTTGTTCAAATCTGCATGTAGCTGAGTGATGCTAATTTGTGCATGCTACTCCATTTCGATTGAGCCTCTTTTGTCTTCAAAATTTTCTGATTTTTAGCATTAAAAGAGATCTCCTTATCTCAAATTTATTCTTTGAATGTGCTCTTTTCAACTTCCAACTTTGAACTTTGTGGCCTCAACATATCATGCCCTCCTTCTAGTGCTAGTTTTGTTGATGTTTTTTTATGCACTTCTCAACACAGACAGTGCATAGATACATCACCTCACTTGAAAGACAATCTTCCACAATCAGATTGCAAAATACTATCCCAAGGTCTCTAATGTCAGGTCTTGATAGTGCTTAGAATATCTCGGTTGATTTATGTGATTTGTTGGAATCACAAGGCGGACTTACGGATGAGTCACAAAGTGTGGGAAGTTGGGCCTGCAAATGCAATTTTAAAGTGTTGGAAGTGAATGAACAGTGGTTGCCCACTCAAAACAACAAGATAAAACCCACCAAATTCATTTTATTTAGCTTCATGGTGATGCTTGAGATCTTACTCTAACCAAGGACTAAAAGAAATAGCAAAATGAGAAGGGTTAAGAAAGTTGTTCTAATCCTAAGCTACGAATGAATAGTAACAATTGTGGCTGCTACAGTAGAAAAACTCCTTAAATTGGGTTTTGCTTGGCCAAGAGGAACCTACAGTTACACAAAACTAGTGCAATCTTCTAAGGATTGTAGATTTTTAGATTGCACATGCACATCATGCACATGCGATTGAACTAAGTTGTAGCATTGAAATCAAGAAGCCCAGGCTAACTTTACACAACAATTTGCCATCAACAAGTGCTAAAAGCTCATCAAATACCATAAAAATTTTCATTATCACTTCCATTCAAGAATCTACAACTAAACTAAAAAGGGAAGTAGAACCATGCATGCAAGATGAGCAAAATCAAAGAGAACATCCATAAAATCATGCAATGTTGTCTTCTATTTCTACAAATTCTTTTTACAACAGCTCTCCAACCCCTTACAAATGAGGGGCAAGCCCCTATTTATAGTTTTCCAAAGACCAAATGAATGGCTAGGATTGAATTACATCAAATTGCCCAGATTTTTTTACATTAGGGTTTCACCTACCCCACCTTATCTAGTAATTTAAAATACATTTTTTGTCTTTTCCCTATTTTGTCCTATAGTAGCTAGTCACTGTAGCAGTTTTTTCATTTGGTTGATTGCCCTTTTCATTGTAGTAGAAACTGCCTAAAAGTTTCCCTTTGCTTGATGCGTTTGCAACATTTTCCATTGGATCAAATAGGCCCGTCGACGACTGGCATCAATGGATTGGTTGCCCCTAATTCGGGGGACAGGTCATCATCATCTGGTGAAAAGTAGGACAACTCCCTCATGCCTTCTTCAAGGCCACCCCCTTGCATTTTTGTCAATGACTTCCTTGGCACAGGCCTTCTTCTAACACTGACCCTATTGGTGGGTGCTAGGGGAAGACGCGAACATGAAATGAAAGGTGAAAGGAGCTACACGCATTCCTTGTTCAGCTTTCTCAATGGTTCTCCTCGACGGACCCGTGGTAGGCTCTTTGAATCCTGTGTACATGAAGTGTTGTAAGGGCTTTCATACACAAACCAAGACAAATGTTAGTCAAATCCTGCAAACTCCTTGTTAGATCCATCCTTGCATCATCAAAAGATCATAATATTCATATTTGGAGCTCATTTGGACCATAAACATTAATGTGGGCCCAAGGGGGCGGGTAGTGAATGGGGGACAACAAACTAGAAGGAAAGTTCCCGGACCTCACAAAACTTAGCAAAACTAGTATTTTTCAATTATAGCGCATGGGAAAAGGGGGAAGAAAGAGCGCCAAGAAAAACTTCCTCAAGATTTGACTTATTTGAAAAAAGTGAAAGCTTGGAAGGGGAAAGTCGAAGGGTCAATTCCCTTTTGAAACAACAATGGGCACACGATGGCCCAAAAGGAAAGTCCCAGATGGCGACAGAGGGGCAGAGTCCTGGAAACGACCACAGAGGGGCCGAGTTCCAGAGGATGACAAATGTTCAAAACGGTCGTGGAGGGATAGAGTCCCAAAAATGGCCACAGAGGGGCTGGGTTTTGGAGGCCAGGTCGTCGAGGGCCAACAGATCTTCAAAACAGCCATGGAGGGGCCAAGTTCTGGAGGGCGGGTCGCCAGGGTTCGACGGATGTTCAAAATGGTCGTGCAAGAATAGAGTCCTAGAAATGGCCACGGATGGGTCGAGTCGCCAGGGGCTGGCGAATGTTCAAAATGGCCACGAAGGGGTGGAGTTCATGAAACGACCACGGAGGGGCTAGGTTCTGAAGGCCGGGTTGTCGAGGGTTGGTTGATGTTCAAAACGACCATGGAGGGGCGAAGTCTCAGAAATGGCCACGAAGGGGCTGGGTTCTGGAGGTTGGGTCATCAAGGGCTGGCGGATGTTCAAAACAGCCATGGAGGGACAAAGTCCTGAAAATGCCACGAAGGGGACGGGTTCCAGAGGCCGGATTTTCAGGGGCTGGTGGATGTTCAAAATGGCCAAGGAGGGACAGAGTCCTGGAAACGGCCACAGAGGGGCCGAGTTCCAAAGGTTGGGTCACTAGGGGCCAACAAATGTTCAAAACGACCAAAGAGGGATGAAGTCTCAAAAATCGCCACAGAGGGGTCGGGTTTCAAAGGTCGGGTCATCGGGGGCCAAAGGATGTTCAAAACAGCCAAGGAGGGATGAAGACCTAGAAACAGCCATGGAGGGGCCGGATCGCCGGGGACCAACGGATGTTCAAAACAGCCACAGAGGGACGGAGTCCTAGAAATGGCTATAGAGGGGCCGGGTTTCGGAAGCTAGGTCGCTGGGGGCTAGAGGATTTTCAAAACGGCCACGGAGGGGCCGAGTCTTAGAATGAAATTTTTGTAACTTCTTGAAACTTAACGAAATCTTAGCAGTTCACTTAGGCTCTACAAAAACATCCTAAATCCATAGGAAACTTGTCCCCAAAGTCAAAAATAAAGGAAAAAGCGAATCGAGCAAGCATGGAAATTCGACCAAGGAAATCCAGTAGGGTAGACCCAGAGGACCTGAAGGACTCAAAAATTTTGTGGGGTGAAACATGGTCGAGTTGAAATGATACTATAAGGCTCGTTGACCATTTTAGAAGCCAAAATTGGGGGCATGCAAAATGAGGTAAGGACACAAAATGACCTGGCAAGGCAACTGGAAGAGAGGGTCCTCGTTTCAAACGGGGCGTATGTGCAAAACATGCACAACATATTTGAGGTCAAAGGTAAGGAAAAACTTGTGTGCAAATTGAAGAAAAGTCTATATGGCTTGAAGTAAGCACCTCGGCAATGGTATATTAAATTTTATAGTTTTATGGCTAAGCAAGGCTACAGTTAGTGTAATTCAAACCATTGTGTTTATTTTAAGAGGTTAGATGATGATAGCTACATTATCTTATGTTTATATGTTGATGTTATGCTTGTAGCGGGGTCTAACATGGATTGCATAAGGGAGTTAAAACAATAGTTAGAAAATTAATTTTTTATGAAGGATTTGGGGGTAGCAAAGCAAATCCTTGGTATGAAGATTACAAGAGATAGGAAAAATAGAAAATTGTTTTTATCTCAGGCTGATTATGTTTAAAAGGTGTTATAGAGATTTCATATGGAAAATGCAAAAGTTGTCAACATACCTTTTCCCAGTCATGTTAAATTGACTAAGGATATGTGTCCAAAGACACAAGAGGAGGAAGAACAGATGTCCAAGGTACCATAAGCTTCAGCTGTAGTTAGTTTAGTGTACGCCATGGTATGCACAAGACTAGATAATGCACATGTTGTAGGAGTTGTTAGTAGGTATATGAGTCATCCCGGTGTTGAGCATTGGAATGTGGTAAAATGGATTCTCAGGTACCTAAGAGGTACATCCAGTAAATGTTTATGTTTTGGGGGCTCTAATACTAATTTAAAAGGCTATGTTGACTCAAATTTAGCAGGGAATATAGATACCATGTGAAGTACCATAGGTTATGTATTTACAGTTGGTGGGACAACAATGAGTTGGATTTCTTGGTTGCAAAAGGTGGTTGCTTTATCCACCACGGAGGCAAAGTATGTTGCTACAATAGAGGCAGCAAAGGAGATGATATGGCTACAAATTTTCATGGAAGAGTTGGGAAAACAATAGGATAAAAATTACTTTTTTACAAATAGCCAGAGCGCTATACATCTTGCAAAGAATTTTTCCTTGCACGAGCTAAAAAAAAACACATACAGTTGATATATCATTTCATTCGGTCAATGTTGGAGGATGGATAGGTCAAGCTAGACAAGATACATACAGATGCCAATCCAGCGGATTTGTTTATGAAAGTGGTGATAAGGGAGAAGTTGAACTCCTCTTCAGCTTCGGTTGGCCTTCAAGGTTGAATTCAGGTATAACAGAGCAGCAGGGTCCAAGGTACTTATTTCCAATGGGAGCTATAAGTGCAGCAATTTTGTCCAAGATTAGTCTCCAAGTGGGAGATTGAGTTGGTGTGGAGCCTAATCAATCTCCAAGTGGGAGATTGTTGGTATGTGGCAACTGATCATGCTATACTGTACATCTAACATGTATCCTCGCTGAGGTCTGGGGCTGGGCCAAGCCCCAAGTAGGGGTTTGGGGGTGGTAGCCCCCGAGAATATTTTTTTTCCCATTTTTTCACATCATCACCGAAAAAGGAAAAATCACTAAAAAAAATGACTTTGTAAAACCCTAATTCTAGAAGCTTCTAAAAAGCTTGTTATAAGCGGATGGGATGGCGGTTATAGTATATAGAGAAAAGGCGATTATTCACGAGATTGTAATAAGTTCTGCACTAGATAATAAAATCATTAGATGGCTACGGTTTTGTGGACGTAGCCAGGATTGAGTGAACCATGTTAAATTCTCTGTGTTGTCTTGTTTCTGCTATAATTTTTTGTGTTTTATTTCTCTGTTTTATTGATCAAATCTACATTTAACTGTTAGATATCTGTCTTCTAACCCTAATAGAGATCTCGTCAAATCATACAATAATATATTATTAAAGGAAGGTTCATCAATGGTTTTTATAGTTCATTGGAGCTCATTAGATTCAAGCCACCTTGATTGGCTCAATGTGGTGTGCATTAAGTATTAGTTACTTATTTATGATTATTTATTTATTTTTGTAATTGATAGTTTATAGTTGGTTTGTTGTTAGGTTTGCATTAGTTTCATTGTTGTAAATCGGATTGTGTTTCTATATTTGAATCCCTCTCTATTAAAATGTTTGGACATTTTAAAAAACCCACCTTTACCCTCCATAAAAAAATTTATTTACACATAATTTTTAAAAGAGTATTATTACTTATATGTAAGTAAAGAGTAATGTATACATTATGATTTCCCATTAATGGGGTTTGGAGGGTTGATCTTCCAATTGATGTAAGGATAGGTGTTAAATGGGAAGCGACTGAGGTGGGATGCGTAAAAATAAATTTTGATGGTGCCTCCAGAGGAAATCTTGGGCCAAGTAGGGTAGGTTGTGTGATAAGGGACCATTCAAGACTGATGTTATATGAAAAATCTAAACACATCAATGTGGCAACTAATAATATGGTTGAGTTCAAGGTTGCATATCTTGGATTGAAAGGTGGTCGGGAGTTAGGAATGAGAAAAGTTCACCTTGAAGGGGATTCACTCATCATGATCAATACTATACGACTAAGACTCTGAACTGGCATTTAAATAAATGGTTGGACTCCATATGGGAACTGATTGGGACGTTCGATGAATTTAAGGTACCACATGTTTATAGGGAGGGAAATAGCAAAGCCGATGAGCTAGTGAAACTAGCCTCATTAGACTCTCCGTCAGGCATGTTGGCACTCTCAAATTTTGCAAATTTGAAGTGCCCATATCAAAAATTTTGCTTTTGCACTTTCAGAAGTGCACCTGACAAACTTGCCTGAATGACCTACTTTGGAGGGTCATATTTTGGAGCCCGTTGATTTGCATGCAAAATACCTTTGTAGATACACTCATGTGTCATATGTGAACGTGCATGTCAATTTTCAGCTTCCCATGATGATTTTTATCAGGGTTTCAAAAAGTGAAGCTATACGGTTTTGACACTTTTTTGTTGTTTGCAAACTTTCAGTTTTGCAAAGTGGCCTCCCATTTGAGCTTTCATTTTGCAACCCATTGATCATCAAGAGAAAACGAATGTTGTTCTGCATTCTCTATACCATGATGAGCTCACATGTCATATTTTAGAGCCTCACAACTTGATTTGCTATTTTTAGTAGGTCAAAACCAAATGGAATTTCTTCAGTTTTGTACTTGCATTTTCAAAAAAAATTCAAAGAGCTCAACTTTGACCATCAATAACTTTTGATGAATGATGATTCAATCTAAATCCTTTTGCAAACGTGCTTAGTGTACCTAAATGAACTACTATGTCCAGTGGCAGCTTGCAAGGAGTTGATTTGCTATTTTTGCAAATTGGTGATTGGGTCAGTTTTAATTGGTTCAAAACAGCTATTTGTTTCAAAAAATTCAAGTGAGCAACTTTGATAGTTAATAACTTTCACCTCATGACTCCTTTTTCCCAGCTGTTTGTTGCATTCAAATCTTTAGACCAATGGCTACATGCTTGCAAGTTTTCATGACTTCATGAGGTCGTTTGCTTAGTTTTCAAGAGCAATTCCAGAGCCTATTGGGCCAATTTTGCATATTTTGCAAATGAGTCAAAAAACAGATTCTAATTGCAACCCAGTTCGTTTTTCAACTTCAGAAGCACTCAGAGGCTATGTCTGATCAATTTGAGGTAAAACTTTTTTGAATTTTTTTTTTTTTTAGCCAAATCTACATGGACCCGACATGCCTCTTGCTAAGGGACACTCTGGTTATGTAAGGTATGGGTTTTAGAGAATTACTCCATCATGGGTGTTTGTTCATTCATCATCATCTCAGGATTTTTCCTTCTATCTGTTGAAGATAGTTTCTCAATTGAGTTACAATGGATAAGGTCACAATACTATTTAATTTGGCCATCAGATTTGAATTTGATGCATACTGGTTGTTGAAAAGGTCAAAACTCCCCAAGCAAATGTCATTACAGTGTATGCACATATGAATTTTTTGAGATGGTTTTAGTAACTGTCAAGCAAAATTTTTGTTTGCAAGGAATTTAGAAATCTCTTAGCAAATGCATTTGGAGTTGGTTGACTGTCTGGATGGAACACCCCACTGCAGAAAATGCATGTATAGTGTGAATTTATTGAAACCTTTAGAGACTTTCAAGCAAATGTGCTTGGCATAGAATGTCACGTTCAATAGTCATAATAGGCACAGAAAAGGCATAAGAAACTTTTCAAGAAAATGAGTATGGCATGCCATGTCTGGAGAATGGTATGGACATCCCTCAAAGCACATTTAAGGGAGCAATGAGTATACAGTGGGCACTACATTGTGAGGAAACTTTGAGTATTTGATATTGGCATTGGGCTAGGGTAAAATATTGCAATGTATGCACAACATAGTGAATATGTTAACAGAGCCTTAGAAAATTTTAACAAAAGCAGCCACACCAGTTAACAGGAAATGTTGTCAGTGCATTGAATGAGGTGGGCACCACTATACACAAACAAAATGTCTATTGAAAAGCTTGAAACTTTCAAAAAAATGCACTTGGTAGGAACACCGTCCTCTCTAGTTGTTGGCATGTGGAATGTGGAGAGAAGAGAGACCACACATCTGGTGAGGGCCTTGAGAAATTTGTAAAGAGAATTCGTAGAATGACACAGTTACAGAGATTGAACACCCAACAAAGCGTAAAGGGTAAATAAAGCCATCAGGACATAGAGGAAGCAGTAGAATGAACAAGAAATATGACTTGTTAAAAGATCCAAAATGAATATGTTAAACTTCCCAACAAATGTGTTTAGCAGAAGTTGAATGCTATGCCTGGAAAATACATGCTGAGATTTTGTAAACTTTTCAAAATGCATCAAGCAGTGGACAATTTGGCATGAATATGGAAGGGTTTATGCTGTGCATAAGGGCTCCATTTAATATTATAAAGGAACTTTTAGAAACTCAATGGCCTGTTGAGCATCAAGAACAAACAAACGCCATTGATTACTGTGAAGGAAATACCACGCACAACTAAGAGGGCTCGATATGAGTGCCTTTTTGAAGGTGGTTTTCAGGTAAGGCATCAAATGTAGGGTATTCACAAATGGAATGCGGATCTAATGAAGTTGTTGCCAGGGCTGGAGAAAGCAGAGCTCAAGTGCAAAATGCAACGAGAAAATGAATTAGAGAAAACTTGTAAACAAAATGAGCCAAAGAAGATCAACGACAGAGAAATAAATGTAAAATGCAGCAACATCCTGTCCATTGCCCGCCAAATCACAATCTCAACATGCCCATGGGTTAATGCTGGCAAAATGGCATGAATGTGCCACATGGTAGGTGGGGCCTGGTTGAATTTCATGTGCATGAGTAAAAGTCTTGTTTGAGCCCGATGAATTAATATTGCAAGCATTCTATTTGCTTTTCACAAAAGAAAAGTTTTTAATATTTTTAAAATCATCGGTGATGAAATATTTTGAATGGTGGGGCCCGAGGGAACTCTTCCAGATGGTGAAATATTAAAGGCCTTTTATTAAATTTCTTGACAGGAAATGTTTCAAATGTGTTGGGTGAATAAAATGTGAGATGCACGTGAAAATAAATGTAGGCAATGTAAAAGGAATATGAGAGAAGTGAATTTAATATTCACTTTATAAATATAATATGTTATGTGTTGGGAGTTAAATGAAATCAAAAGGCTTAATATTAAACTTTAATATATGAAGAAAGTAATATGCAGCAACAAAAATTAAAGTACAAAGGGGAAATATTTTACTTTGATAAAGTAAAATAAAATGCAACAAAAAAATAAAGAGTTGAAACAAAGGATTTTCACAGACAGGGTTGTTTTCCAGCAATTGAGTGAATTTGGAGATTCTTTAGATGGGCATATTTTTTGTTGAAGAACAACTAACAACAAAGGCATATTTGAAGAGGAAAATTCAGTTGGAGGAGAGATGAGAGATGCTTTGAGTAGTTTTTTGATTGATGGTGGATTGAGTTTCCGGATGGCACCTATGGATCAAATTGATCTTAGGGCTATTTTTGTTTCTCTTTTATTCTCTTCTTCTCTCATTGTAAAAGAGAAGAAGGCTAAGATTCTAATTTTTGAAAGCTTTGCAAGTCAGGTAGAAGCTCTGGGTAGAATTGTATAGCTGGGAGAAATGTAATTGAGTCATTAAAATCTAAAAGTATATGTTCTGAATTGTACTCATATGTTTATATTTTAGCTGATAATTGTCTCCATTTCTGAGATGTATTACTCTTTTGGATTGAATAATAAGATTATCTAAGTCTTTTCATGCACATTTTCTACATTAGATTGATATATGTTGTTTCCTTCTATTCTGAGAATAATGTAATTGCTTTAATGAAGCACAAGTTGCATTTATTATTGCCGTTTGTTCAAAGGATAGTGTAATTGCTTCAACACATGTGACAGGAGTACTATGTTTCAAGTGGATTTATAAGAAGAGTTATTAGATAAAACTTCAGTGGTATGTTTGTCATATTGTGATAACATTTGCAAGGATCTTCATAACATGTTCAACATTGTAGGATGAATGCTGGTTATATGACTCCATAGCCCATTTTCTGGCACTGGTCAAGTATTATACTTTTGTTGTTTTCAGCTTGGTCCCAAATCTTCAAAATTAAAAATCATCTTAAATCCCTAGGTGTTGTAGTTATCTCATGCTCCAAATAGTTGATATTACTGGTGAACAACCAATTCTATTCAGTATTATCCTATTATGTTGAGCTATTAAATGAGATTATTTGTTGTTGTTAATGATGTTTATGATAATAGTGCAAAGATTGTAAAAGCATTAAGGGATCAGCCTCCCAGGTCTTGCAAAGCCCAAAGTGTAGGAGGCTTTTTAAAGTCCCCATCAGTTGGACCAAGTCCTTCGAGCTACCCTTGATTGGAATTGGCAATTCCATAGGTAGATTAGAAGACAAACCTGGTTGCAGTAAAAAAACAAACCAACAAGGCATGTGATCGCTTGGGCCAAGATTATGTGGATAGGGGGTTGGACGTCACCATCTTTAATAAATGAATCGGATTGGTGACGTCGGGATTCATACTTTGGGGAGATTACAATCTATTTGAGATCATGTGCGGGTGGCTTGGGAGAAGTGAAGTTACAAAAATCATGAATTGAAGTGCGGATATCAACCTTTTGTATCGCCTCAAGGTGACAAAGGTCTTATCAAAAATCACAAAGGGCATTATAAATTTGGTATATGGTAAAGGATGAAATAAATGTTTGCATGGGTAGAGGTTTGGAACATCGAAGAAGATGGATATGCCACTAAGACTAGTTTGCAAGAAGTGCCAAGCGTCTTTTCTGAGCGAGGTGACAAAGAGAAGGCTAAAATACATAATGAAGGTGAAGCATGGCTTAGTGATTATGGTGGTGAAGTGGGTTTTGGGTGATGATTTCTCAAAGGGCGAGCATCACTACAAAGTGAATAGGGGTATCACTATAATTTTTCTTGCTTCGACACTGAATGAAGGTGAAGCAAAGAGGTTGTGAGGTCCCTGTATGAGAAGTTGCTCAAGGTTTGTTTTCTTGGGAGATAGAGGATGTTTTAGAAAATGTGAATGAAGAGGGGAGAGTCCCCATCCCTATGGATTACTATGTGATACATAGGCAAGGTTTCTCAGTGTCGTGTTTTCCACTGATAGTGTTGTGGCCAATAATGGCCATGCCTTTGAATAGTTGTGCCAAGGTGATGGGTATTGAGTTTCTGAAGTGGTGGGTTGGTCTGGTCCAAGATGCTAAAGTGGGTTGGGTTCAAGACTTTGCTAGGGCTGCAGGCTGGGGGTTGGTTGTGGGTGGTTGCCCGATGTGGTAGGGGGTTGCAGTGGTGGGTGTGGTGGCGCATGAGGTTCTGGTGGTTTCTGGGTGGACTTTTGTGGCTACGACACTTTCAAATGTGACCGTTGGGGTATGAATTTAGTGTCTAAGTTGTTAGTTTGTTGTATTTAGAAATGTAGAAGGTCTAGGGTAGGTTGTGAGTAGATTATACTCGACAATTTTGACATATAGAATGTAATAGGGGAAGGAGTATGATAGTTAAAATGGTTTTGTTATGGGAAGGGGTAGAATTGTGCAAAGTTGTAGTACTCCCATGGGTGCAATGCAAATTTTATATGATCAATATAATGGTACAACCCTAGCTGCTTTTAATCTAATATATATATATATATATATATATACATATGATTTATAAGTAATTTTTTTGTTATACATTAAAAATTTGGTTTGTGAAAGGGCCCCAACACTTGTACAAGAGAGAAGTAGAAATGAACAAGAAAATGACTTAAATGATACAATAAGACAATAATAACACTATATCATAACTACAACTTAGAAATAGAAAGAGAACCATATACAATAAAAGACCCAAGAAAGAAATACAAGATATGATCACAAAAGACCCAAGAGAATCAAAACTCCTCAAGAGAAATAGTTTTCTCCCATTCATCCTATAAGGACTTTAGATACTTCTCCAATGAGTTAGTGTTGTCCAACTCATTATCCAATTTGTCTTGACTACCTCTTATTCGTGTATTCAACCAACATATTTTAACAAAATAGTGAGAATTGATCCTTTCTTGCAAAGCCTCGATGTTCTTGACAAAGTTGTTAATAGTTGCCTTGCTAAATTTCACCACCTTACTAAGGTTGGGTTTAATACCCATCAACACCACATCTATTTTAACAATTTTTCTCATCCTTTTTTATTGCTTCTAGCTTCAAATTGGAAATTTTACCCTTTGTATTTCATTTGTCCATAAGGAAATTCTTCAACTTGGCTTAATTGATTTTGATATAAAAACTATTTCAAAATGTTTTAATGGATATCAAGATCCTTTTGAATGTCATCAATTGTGTTAACTAATATGCCCACCACATAAGCAATATACTCATGTAAGGAGCAAGGAAAAGTCCCACCATATAGCCACCTGAACAAAATAGGGCATAACCCCTCAACCTTAGGAATTTCATCACCCTCATTCAAATCCACATCCTTTCTCTTGCCTTTGGTATTGCTTTTATCACCACCCCAAGATGTGCCTTCCTCCCCCAATACCTTCCTATTATGCCTTGCATGCATTCCCCATTTTGTTTTTGAAAAAATGTGGACCCCTTCACTTTTGTTTCACTTCTAATTGGTTTTTATTCTTATGGTTGTCATTTTCCATATTCCCCTTCGATTATTAGATGAAGGAATTTTAAATTTTAGATGACTTAAGGTTCATAGGTTCTATATTTTAGTTAGTTGCAAAAAGATTTAAGTCAAATGCCTCAATGAAATTGTGAATTTCAAGAATTTTACGAAGTTACATATTTTTGAAGGACAACTAGATTTTTAGAATCTTGACCAAACCTCCTAATGTCCTTGTCTTTTTTTTGTAAAGTATCTTTTGGGTGGTTTAATGTTGATATGATTGTAAATTTATTTTGTGGAGTTTTGATGCAAAATTAGACATTTTATATGTTGCTAATTGATACTCCCCATGTTCCAAATCCACTTCTCAATGGTGTTTTATGATGAAATAAAAGGTAAAAAAAATAGAATAAACTTTTGTATAATTATGGAGTTGAGAGGGACTAATACAATATATTTTAATATTCTAATGTCTGCTACTACATGTGTTACTTCATTCTTCGCCAACCATTTTTCAAGCCTTATGAAATGTTGAAAAAAGTTTATCATTGGGTCTTAGCTTTTGATGATGTTTTTCTAACTATGAATTGATCCACTATTGCGAAGTTGAAGTTTGTATTTTCTTTGATTTGTTGATCTTAACTTAAGTTTCACTAGCCTTGTCAACTTTTGAAGAGGTTCACAGAACCTTGTTGGAACCTGACGAGCCTTTCACAACCAAGCCCAGAGCCAACACAATTCAAGCATTTTGGTTTCAATATGGATCTTCATAAAGTTCTGAAATGAATTGAAGGTAATTAAAGAAACATTTCAAAACTTTCTTGAGGTTTTGAAACCTTCGTTGAAACTTAATGAGGTTTCACAACCTCAAGCAAAGCTAATGAAATTATTTTTATTAGAATTCCTTCAATTCATAGTCTTAATAAAGCCTTTCTGATAACTATGGAGGTTTCAAAACCTATATTGGATCCCAACGAGGTTCTCAAAACCAATTATTTCTTCGATATATTTTCATAGTTGTTATTTTCCAAAGTTTAAAAAAAATCAAAAGTAAATGTCAAACAAGAAAGTTTGCACATGCCAAATTTAAGGCATGCCATTAATAATCTTCCTAAATTTAATGTTATTTATCATAAATATATTCAAGGAATTATTAAGAAGTCATTTTGATATGTTATTAGTTGAGAATTGCTAAAGAATAGGGAAGAAGAGAAATAAGGACCTTATAGTGCTAAATTTCATCACATTGGCTACTACACACAGAGTAAATGTATCTACTATCTCTCTTCCATAATTCATGGTATACCAGATACTAAATTGAGGAAAGATATGGGATATAGACAAGATATCAAAATTTGGAAAGAAATTCAAAACTCTCATAAAGCCCTAATTTTTTTTAGAATTTCATACTCCCCATGACACAATGAAGTTAAAATACTTAGGGTATGAGCATTTGTCGAGCTTGACCACTATTGTCTCAGAGATTAGAGACAATAAATTAAGGCATATGAATCTATAATAATTTTGGGAAAGAATTGGAAGGGAAAACAAAGCTCCTATTATGTAGAGATTAATTGAGAGTGTTTACTGCAAACAACTACATTTCCTTGTGGCCATGCAATGTGTGGATTTGATTCTTGAGTGTATCAACCATTACAACCCATAAAATTGTGAGGTAAAAATTTCCAACAATAGGCTAGTGGTTATATTAATGAGGGATACTTTCAATACTTGCCTCAAATTGCCTTCGAGGAATGTATTTTCAACCATTTATTACATACCGTCTTACTAGCATTTCACCAAAAAGAAGAGCCAATGTAAAAATATCATTGCTCATCCATGGTTGGCCATACTCAAGAAAGGTAAGTCTCAATTACCTAAAAAGTTACATCTCTCTCACTTTGCGAATGAAATTTCAAACATTATAGTCCTTCACAAATTAAAGGGGAATGAGAATGCTCATGGTTTTGAAGAGTGGATGCATTTATTTATAGTCGTGGTAATTTATGGGCAGTAGTCTATTGATTGGGGCACCTTGCTTAGTAATAAAATATGTGTATAGATCACTTATTTTCTGTTACACAAATCCTTTTATATGTATTCCTATATTTTCTATGCTATTTCTTGCACAAGGCCTTGGCTAGGACTTCATCTAGTAGGTTTCCTTGATGATTCAGTCCAAATATATGATTATTACAGTCAATTGCAATTGGAAAGAATCCAAAGGAATTTCAAGAGGGTGAATGATGCCTTCACTATGAGAGTAGACAGAGAAATTCAAGGGGACATGGGTTTGAGGGTAACTCCTGAGGAAATGCAATTGATAAAAAATTATGGTAGTTATTCCATTCAATTTCAAAGATTTACTTATGTAAGTGTCTAAGGGTTTGATGGATTACCCCATAGACTACCAAAATATGTTGATGATAAGTTTATACTTATTGAAATATGTAGGAAGGTGGTTGAAGTAAACAAGAGGATGAAAGGAAGAAAGTGGGGATCCCTTTCCTTATTGGCTTATCACATTATCAGTGTGATTCAATTTCTAATTCTTTGAACATTGAAAAATATTTGATCAAATTCACCATGCAATTTTATGAAAGAAGGTTCCCTTTTAACAATTAGAATTTTGCAAAGAATAATCTACATTGGGTCCAAGTTTTTACCACATTCTAGAATTAGAGAATTACTAGGAAAATTGTGTGTATGAACAAAAGGTAAGGAAGAGAGGATGGATGAGATTGTCATTAGGACAAATTGTGGATTTTAGATTAAATTGGGATATCCAAGATATTGAAGATGATGAATCTGATCTAGTTGATCCAATCTTCATAGATCATGTCCAAAGTCATCCTATCCTATCTATAGACTGGAGTGTTAAATAAATAGAGACCATTGAAGTCAAGACAACAATAGTACTTCAAAGAATAGAAGAATGGGTGATGAAGAAAAGGGATGAAAAGAAAAACCTTGTTCCTCAGCAAGACAAAGGAATTGTATAGCAAGCAAAGAGTAATCAGAGAAGATCTTCATCCCCCCAACAAATGACAACCAAACATATCTAGTACTCTTGTTTCAAACTAATTTACTCAAATCAACCTCAATATGATTACTAAAAATAATGGTGATGTTTCTGATAAGATAAGTTGCATTTACAAGGTGTAGTACCCTTTACACTAGGAGCCCAGAGGGCTAAAAAGGATCAAAAACAAGAACTATCATCAAATAGTCCAGTAGCAAAAACAACTCAGATAGACACCAAAAACTTACAACAACAGTAGACCGACAACAAAAAGTAAACCCACCCACCAACAACACACACCCAACCCATTACTTTGCTAAGCCCTCCCACTCCTAAAAGAGGAGATCCAGAACCTCGCCACACACCCATTTGTTGCTAGGTCCTTCAACATTCTTTTTGTCGACCTCCTCACACAACACATTAGACAGTGTAACAACGGACTTGTGGATGACCTGAACCATGAAGCACGTGAGCCTGGTGAATTTCCTTTCCAATTTTTCAACTTGAGACCGCAGATTGTCGAGCTCCTCTTTCTTCTCAGCTTCCACCTTTTCCACTCCCTCATTCCCAGCCAAGAGTTTTGAAGATTCCAGAGTGGAGTCTTCACAAATCATTTTTTTAGCTCTAGAAAATGGGCCGACCCTTCAACATAGTCCTCGGTTTCTTCAATGGTATCATGTTTGCACTCCTCCTTGCCCCCCTTTTTCTCAAAATCACTAGAAATCTCATCAATAGGATCCTCCTTTTTGTTCTTGACCAATCTGTTAGAACGTCTGACACTAGTCTACTCCACCCCTAAGTCCACACTAGCAGCAACAACAGTGTCCCCTTGGGAATCTCTATCAGCAGAGTCCCCCTCCTTAGTGTTTGTGTTTGGCTCCACCACATGGTATGGGGTATCCTTTGTACCCTTTGTTGGTTCAGGTTTGTTCTTGGAAAAGGTGGTAGTTTGTTCAGGTTCTTGACAACCTATTCAAAGGTTTCCCTAATAGAACTTTCAAGAGATGAAAGTAGGACGAAGGGAAAGCTTATGAGGATTTTGTGTCTAAGATGGTTCAGCAAGAGCAGATGGTAAAAATAAAATAGTTTGAATCTCCCCTCCAGTGTAATGTACTTCATAATGGCTAAACATACTTGGTTCCAAGGCTTTGGCAAAGATTCCCTTTCGAACTCCGTGTGCAACTTTGTTGGTTTCTCATTCCTTGACAGAATGTATGGATATTATTACCTTTTATTAAAATAATTTTTATAATATATTTTACATTTTTCACATGACCAGTGCCACTAATGGCTAAACATACCTGGTTCCAAGGCTTTGGCAAAGACTCCCTTTCGAACTCTATGTGCAACTTTGTTGGTTTCTCATTCCCTTGACAGAATGTATGGATATTATTATCTTTTGTTAAAATATTTTTTATAATATATTTTACATTTTTCACATGACCGGTGCCACTAATGTGACATGCCATCTGGTACCACAGGGATAGGAGGAGACTAGACCTCATGGCCTCTTGCTTGAAACAAGATACTTTAGCCAATAATAATGATCATTTATTTTTAGATAAAAAAAAAAAAAATTTAGTCATAATATTTTTAATTAATATATTTTTTTTACTTTTATTTTCTAAATAAATTAAAAATTTAATTATTTTTACTCAAAAATATTTTTTAAAATGCTAATTGATTGATTTTTTTTCACCTCTTACAAACAATTAATTTAATAATGCTAAAAATAATAGCCTAAGATTTCTCTCACGGTGAATATTGCATGATGAATAAGGGTGCGTGCATACACGCATTGTCAGATTTTATAGTAGAGAAAAATAAAAAACTTCAGCTGGATTCAACCTATTTTTCATCATAGGTCATTCAAAGGTGAAAGAAAAAAAAAACACGGTCTCACATTTTATCACGCTTTCTTAAAAACCATGAAATTTATTGTATCGTTTATAACCTTTTTCAAATCATACTTAACTAATAATCTTTAGCTAAAGGAAATTTTCTCATTTTTTGGTTAGTCTCACTCAAACATTATCAGTGAATTTTGGTTAAATTCAATTTTGTGGACTATGCTACATAAAATTTAAAATAGAATATATTTGCTCAAATCATTTTAGATGGAAATTAAAGGTATGGATTTACAAACTTGGTGTCTACAACTCATTGAGGCTTTCATTATGTGAGGATTACAATTATTGAGGCTTAATAATTAGGATGGTTAAAGATAATTGAAATGGTGCTTTAAAAGGTAATTTAGGAGGAATTAATTGTGATGAAATAATTAGTGGTTTATATATATATATATATATATATATATATATATATATATATATATATATATATATATATATATATATATATATATATATACTACATGAATCCTTTGGTACCATGAGGATGGTGGGGAGACTAGACCTCATAACCTCTTGCCTACAACATAACGTTTTAGCCAATCAAGCTAGGCCTACCACCCTTGATTTAGTAAATATATTAGTTATTATGTAAGAATTAATATTAATTCAATTTTAATACTAAAAATAAAAATTGAATAATTATTGATGAAATTTTTAATTGTGTAAGATGATTATAATCTTAATAAAAGACAAATGTATATTATTTAATAAAAAAGAACATAAATAACATTATTTTTTTGTATTGATGATAGTTTGGTCTCAAAATTGGAGACAATTACATATCTAATCTATACTGTATTATATACCAACATTTACATTTAGCTGCACTTTGATTGTTTCCTTCTTCCTCATATCTACTAGTTATCTTAATGTGCTTCAATATCAGCATATTTATATGTTAAAATATATGATATATCCCTTATCAATGTATATATAGTCAATCTTACAGGTATACTAAACAATTTCAGGTTCACAACCACATTAAGCACTTCCTTCAGGGTTCATGCTCCTCAAGTTGATCAGGGTCTCTGCTGCCATTAACTCTTCCTCGGTGGGTTCCATGGGGATGTGTTCAATATTTTTATTAAACTCCTTTTGAAATTGTTTCAATGCCTTCATGAAGGTAGCTAAGTTGGGTTGACCTTGTTGCCATGTATGCCTGAACTTGATCTCGTTCTAAGTGATGTGTGCAATGCCATCACTTAACAACTTCAAAATTTTCCCTCTTGATATCTCCATAGTTAGTGTGACCTACAATACAATGTTATAATTTATGAATCCTTTAGTGTACTCAGTAAGCACCCTTATGGATCCTCCATATTTCTCTCTATTCCTTTCCTTCCACACATGCCATAAGATTTCATTAGAACAACATAACCAGAACATAGTATATACTTTATCCAATTTAAAATTAGGTCCCATAATAATTAACATCCAATTGATACCCCCATGATTATTCTAGATTTTAAGCTTATCACAAAACATGTGCCAAATCTATTTGACATATAGACAATCAAAGAATAAATGTTTAATCATTTCAGGTACCATGCACAAGCTGCAAAACTCAATGTTAGTTATTTTGCACTTAAAAGGTAATCTTGTAAAGTTAAAAGCCACCTAAAGCATGCCTTCTTAGGCTCACAAATGTTAGACCAGAAATTCATAAAGTTATTATGCCAATTTTTTTATGGGATGTTAACACCCCAACACCTATTGCCATGATCAATAACAACATTGGATTTTATTGATGTGTTGCATATCATTTTAGATTTAACATTTATTAAAGGAGAGTTTGTTATGCCCTTACCCCTATAGTGTGTATCCAGTTATGATTAGTCGGCATGTGGCTGCCTTAACTCTTGATTAAGTCATATTATCATTATTATATTGTTATTTAGTTAGTTAGGTCAACCTAGGGCTTATATATGGTTATCCAAGGTGGCTTGGGTGATATCCTAGGCATAAATAGGTATATATAGGAGGTTGTGAGTCTTATTTGATCATCGTGTTGAGTATTGTGTTCTTAGTGAAGAATATTGGAGGTATCCCCCTCAAAGTGGATTAGGAGGTTTCCCCCTCAAAGTGGCATATTATTATCAAGTATTTTTAATATATTTTATATTATATTCTTCTTGTGCAAGTTTTTTCAAATGTACAAGTGGTATTAAAGCATGACCTTGGCATTGTTACAACAATGCATTTTTTCAATTTTGGAGGTCATTTTGTGAAGCCCATGTCTCCTATATTTTGGTGATTTTTTTTCTAAATTTTAAAGGGTTTTTGAAGGACATTTCTAAGAAGCTAAAATATAGATTTCAAAAGAATTGGAGAAAAATTGAGTGATTTATTATAGAATTAGGGTTTCTGCCCAATTTATTTGGAAAACACATATCTCCCACATATTAGTGAATTGGTTCCTAATTCTTTATGGGTTTTTTCAAACCTATCAAAGGAGGCTATAGTACATTTTTCAGATAAATTGAAGCATAAATAATCAATTTATTGGGAAATTAGGGTTTTTAGAAAAATTGCTCTCAAGGTTGCAAATTACCTAATTTTTGGGAGATTTTTCTATTGGAGTGCAACCTAGGCCTTGGTAAGAGAAAAAAAATAGAGTATTTTGGATTTAATTATGTGATTTATTGAAAAAATATCTTTCTAAACCTTCTTTACAAGAAAAAGTAGCCACAAAAAAAGAAGAAAAAGAAAAAGGAACAAGAAGTAGAATAAGAAAAAGAGCAAGAGAAAGAGAAAGAGAAATAACAAGAGTAAGAACAAGAATAAGAGTAAGAGAAAGATAAAGGTAAAGAGAAAGAGCAAGAGCAAGAGAAAGAAAAAAGCAGGAACAAGAAGAACACGAAGTAGTAGTAGAAGAAGCGGAAGTAAGAAAAGAGAAAGAGAAAGAACAAGAACAAGAGAAAGACAATATTAGGAACAAGAAGCAGTAGTAGAAAAAGAAGTGGCAGTAAAAAAGGATATAAGGAAGAAGAAAAAGAAAAAATTTAGCATTGAGGACAATGCTTTTGTAAAGAGGAGGGAAATGTTATGTCCTTTCCCCTATAGTGTGTATCGGGTTAGAAGTAGTTGGCATGTGGTTACCTTAACTCTTGATTAAGTCATATTATCATTATTATATTATTATTTAGTTAGTTATGTCAACCTAGGGCTTATATATGGTTATCCAAGTTGGCATGGGTGATATCCTAGGCATAAATAGGTATATATAGGAGGTTGTGAGTCTTATTTGATCATGTTGAGTATTGAGTTCTTATTGAAGAATATTGGAGGTATCCCCCTCAAAGTGGATTAGGAGGTTGCCCCCTTGAAGTGGCATATTATTATCAAGTATTTGTAGCATATTTCATATTATATTCTTCTTGTGCAGGTCGTTTCATTACAGAGTTATCAATTCATTTAAGGTTAAGATATTGTTCATTGTTCTAGTTACAATCTATAGGGAAGTTCAACTCTTTACAAGCCTCTCTTATTATAGAGTATGTCCTCCAATTGGAGCTAGGTAGGCCATAATCCATACTAAGAGATAACTAGTCTTTTAATTTCTCATTATTAATTATATTACTAAAGGTTTGGATACCCTCCTAGGCCTAGCTCTTGGCTAAGCAACCTTGGAGAAGGGCAAGGGACTTGCCCTTGTGTTGTAGGTTTCACCATATGGATATATGGAAAAATAGTGTATTATTATTATCCTTGGTGAAGTGACCATGATCCACTTTGTTTTTGACAAGCTCCCATGCCTTCCATAGGGTTTTAAAAACATTGGATCCAACAGGAGATATAGGATGACTCCCAATAAACATGTCACAGAATGGTAGCAATTTCCAAGATTTAGCTTTTCTTAGTACCCCCAACTAAATATTTGTCCTCACAAAAAATTTCCACAACTCCATGCCCTCTAACGCTTTTATTACCCACTTTGTAGCTAGAGAAATTCCATAGATTCTTTACTCTTTTAGTCCAAGACTCCCAAGAATTTTCTCTAAGCAACACTAGTCCCACTTGACCGAGTGTTTTTTCCTTTGTTTCTTCCCATCTGACCACATAAATTTTCTTAATCCTTTTGTATTTCATTCACTTGATAACCACTGAATAACCAAACTGAGGAAAAATACAAGTTGTAGGAGGATAAGATCTTTTGGCACACTTACACCTTGCCTACTAAAGACAAATACTATCTATTCTAGTTATCAATCTTTTCTCAATTTTGACCTTGATCCACATCCACATATATTTGAGATTTGGACTAATTACAAAGGGAATGCCAAGGTACCTTGTTTATGAGGACCTCCCCATTGAAATCCAAATTTACCAAACTAGTCAAGGGGGTTTTATGTCCACCCTAAGACTATAGATTTGGCATTTGACAATTTAGCATCAAAAGCCAAATGAAAAAAACTAAGTTTATTGACCAAGTTTTCCAGGTTTACTTCTTCCAATTCTATTAGAATTGTAGTATCATTTTCAAGTTGTAGGTTCAGGAGGTTACTTTGGTCTAGGAGTGTTAGCCCCCTTATACTTGGTGTGGTACCAGCCTCCCTTAGTAGGTAGTGAATAACATTTGAAGCAATTGCAAATAGAGTAGGTGCCAATGGGAATCCTTGCCAATTGACCTTTCCAAAGTGAACACTTCAGTTAGGGAGCTATTAACATCCACTTGGGATACAACATCCTTTAGTAATGTTTTGACCATCTTGAAAAAGGTGGCAAGGAACCCAAAAGCTTCCAATATCATTGTTAGAAATGACCACTCTACCCCATCATAAGCTTTTTGAAAATCTAGAAGTAGCATGGCAGACTCCAGCTCTGAGTGCTTTGCCCATTCCCTTACCTCCCTACTTGTTATTAAATTTTCCAAGATATATCTTCCTTTTATGAAGCTAGTTTGTGTGCTACTAATCAGTTTAGGAAGGATACCAACTAGCCTCATGGCTATAATCTTTGCTAGGATCTTATGACATATTCAACAATGTTATGGGCCTCCACTTATTTATGAGAGTTTTGTCTCCCTCCTTTGGGAGCAACTTGATGAGCCCCTTGTTTATCTTGCTTCCAAGTGACCCATAGGTCATCACATATCCACTCTGAGAAGGTTTTCACTAGTACAAAAACAACAACAAACTATTGAAAAAAACTACTAAAAACTACTTATAAATGACTATAGTTGGTCACATGACCACTAGTAGTTTATTGCTAGTCATATATAACGTGACTAGATTGATGAATAAACCATTTTTAGTCATTTATTAGTTGTTTTGATTGATCAATTTGGTAGTATATTCAGTCGTTGATTCAATCATGCATTGTTGCGATTTGGTTGCTTATTTAGTCACTTTTTTTCCACT